>CM024685.1:15607535-16207535 GCA_014182735.1 Corymbia maculata
TTATGCTTGATTATGCTTAATTGTGCTTATTTGTGGATTATGTGTTAATTAAGCTTGCTTAGCTTAATTGATTAATTAATTTGTGTTTAATCAATGTTTTTTTTAATTTCTGAATTTAATTTATTATTAATTGAATTTCGAAAATTACTGTTCACGGATTACTGTTCATGAGTACTGTTCACGGCACTGTTCATCCGGAAGTGAAATTATGCATAATTTCATGTGTCTTGATCATATGAAGTGAAATTGATGTGTCGTGGCATGAACATTCGCATGAATCGTATGAATTTCACAAAAAGGGAAAAATGGTTTGTCCGAGGGACACATGAAATGGACCGCATTTATGAGAAAGAAAGTGATTTGTCAAAGGGACACTAGAAATGGACCGCTTTTATGAGAAAGGTGGGGAAAATGGTTTGTCCGAGGGACACCGGAAATGGATCGCTTTTGTGAGAAATGATTTGAAGTTTTATATGCAAGCATGTGTGCATTGGCTAATGCTCAAAGATAATAAGTGGATTGTGATGGTATGCTTGCGTGATCACTAAGTTGAACCCGATTTATCGGAGATTATGAAAAGGGAGGGCACGGAAGGGCACGGTTGTGCCTCTGCGGAGGAAGGGCGCCATAGCGCCGTGGCGCCTCAGAGGGTATGGAAGGGCACGGTTGCGCCTCTGCGGAGGAAGGGCGCCATAGCGCCATAGCGCCTCGGCCTGCACGGAAGGGCACGGTTGCGCCTTTGCGGAGGAAGGGCGCCGTAGCGCCGTAGCAATAGCACGGAAGGGCACGGTTGCGCCTCTGCGGAGGAAGGGCGCCGTAGCGCCATTGCATCTCGGCCAAGTTGTAGCCCTGTGGGGCAATAATAATCGGAACACGTGTGGATGCGAGAGTGCATGAGAAAACATGGCATCATTGATTCCGATTATGCATGAAGTGATCATATCATTTATGGCACGCACACATGAATTGATAACGTGCAGGGGTGGCAATGGCCAGGTGAGATCGCTTGTGATGCGACTCGCATGTGATTGATGAACTGCATCATCTAACGGCCATGTGCATTGTGTGTATTGTGCTGACTTATAACGTGCAGGGTATGGCATACCGGGTAAGGTTACATGCGAACCGACTATTCGATTGTTGGTTGCATTGCTTGCATTGAATGAGGTTTAATGTGCAGGGTATGGCATACCAGGTAAGGTTGCATGCGAATCGACCTCTGATTGTTGGTTGAACCTGCCTGTGGTTTGATTGCTGATTGCTGGGTATTTGTGGTCGGGTTGAGTGAGGGGTGGTTCTGGAGAGATACCCCGGGTTGAGTTGGTGTACTAACCGGGGCTTAGGGGAAGAACTCGCTGAGATTTTATCTCAACCCGTCGTGGTTAACCTTTTTCAGGTCTTTAGAATAGTGCACCCGCTGTGGAGAATCCTACCCCCCGTTTCTCCAGTGATCGACCTGACGGAGTCGAGTCCGATGGGTCCGAGTAACCGTGGTGTTGAACCCGAGGGTTCATTCTGTATAGCTGGATTAGCCTAGTTTCTTTTTGGCTTGGCTTAGAGAATGGATCGGCCCCTTTTGTCGGGCTTGTAATTCGAAAGATGATCCTCCGTTGGTTAATCCAGTAAATTGTGTAAATGAGTAGTGATGGTTGTTCTTGTTATTCATCCCTCTATCCCCGATTGATTGATTGTTGACCGGGATGGTTCGTCTTTCGCTTGCGCATAACAAAAATTAAAATGAATGGTCGTCGACGAGTCCTGGGACGTCGCTTTCAATCGACCAAGAGAAGGGGTTGTCGCGTGCTCGGGGTTCGAGGCGTGACATCATGCATATCATAAAAAGCCAACATCATGTTCAGGGAGTCGGATAACATGGGCAGTACACTTACAAATATCAGTGACACTTCCCTCAAGAATAAACCTTGCGTTGTCTGACTGCAGATCTCTGCTGGCCGTCACGTTGTTGCCTATTTGAGCTTAGCTAGAGTTGAGGATCATGATAAAAAAGAGAGAGAAAGTAATATTCTTTCTGTTACAAAATAAAGAATACAAGAGCCCTATATATTGAATGAGAATACAATTAAACTTAGTACAATCAATGTAATTACAATTAATGCAATTCTAAATAGTAATAATCCTAGTATAATCTAACATCCTCGTAAAAGTCAAAATCCTAATATAATCTAATACCCTTGTAAAAGTAAAAGTGATTTGAGAGAAGTCAACATAAGTTTGGCGAAAAGATCCAAAAAATGCTTAGATGAATGTGTCTTGGTGAAGATATCAAAAGTCTGGTCAACAATTAAAGTACATTTGAATCGGGTAGTGTCATTATGCACATGATATCGAATGTAATGATAATCTATTTCAATGTATTTGCTACACTCATGGAAAACATCATTATGTGCTATTTGGATAGCACTAGGATTATTGTAATGAATGGATGTGTTGTTATTATGATGCATTCTCATGTCTTCCCTAAGCCATCACAACCATAATAACTTTGATGTTGTGTCAACAACAACTCAATCTCTGGCTTCCACACTAGAGCAAGTGATAGTAGTCTATTTTTAGCTACACTATGAGATAAGTGAGCTGCCCAAAAAGGAACAATAGCCCATAGAGAGTGACAATTTGAGGGTCACCAAATCAATCAGCCAATTAGCATCAGAATAAGTTGTTAACTTGAAAGTAAAATGAGTCAAAAAGTGAAGGCCATGAAATAGTGTGCCCTTTGCATACAAAGAAATTAAAGGAATGTAGCAAAATGATTTATATGAGGTCTAGTCATGTACTGAATGACAATGTGAACAACATATGTGATGTTAGGTCAAAGAGTAAGATATATAGGACTATCAATGAGTTGTTGATAGAGTGTAGAATAAAGAAGAGTCCCATCTTAGGCATTAGATTTAGCATTGGTCTTAATAGGGGTTGTAGCGACCTTATCATTCATGAGTCCTACTCAACAAAGAAGATATGTGGCATACTAGCTTGAGAAAGATAATAACCAGAGGAATCAAAAGTAATCATTGAGCTTAGAAAATAATTGAGTCACCAAGACCTTTCATTTCAAATTATTTATTAAGGTATTGCTAGAGTTTTGAAATGCTAACATGATCATCCCTAATAATGACTATGTTTTCCATATCTAAGAGTAGCATAATAAACCTACAAGAACTATCTCTTACAAAAAGAGCATGATCATAGGGATTGGGTGTAAAAGTCAAGGTTTATATTGTGGAGCTGAACTTAGAATATCATGCACAATGAGTTTGTTTCATTCTAATAATGCTTAATGTCATCGATGCACTTTGTTGGAAGAATAAGTATATCCAAGAGGAGGCATTGTATGACTTCATTGGTAAGATTGTCATTTAGGAATGCAATTTTAACATCCATTTGGAATAGAGACCGGCATTTAACTGCAGCAACAATGAGAAGATTACGAACAGAAATAAGGCATACTACAAAAGGAAAAGTCTTTGCATAGTAAGTTCCATATTCTTGAGTAAAGCCTTTCACTACTAGTTAAGCTTTGTGACGGTACAATGTCATTTTCCTTTGTTTTGATCTTGTACATTTACAACCTACAATAGACTTATCAAGAAGTGAATAAACTAAATCTCATGTATGAGATTTGTCTAAATTCGACAACTCATTTGCCATTACTTGCTATCAAAGAGGATTAGTACTAACTTCTCAATATTTACGAGGTTTAAAGAGAGAAGCGATGGTGGAGTAATAATGATAATCATGAACATCAACAAAATGTTGACTTACTCTGGCAGAATGAAGGATAGAGAAGGAAGGAATGTCTATTAATGTAGAATCTACCAATGGGGTAAACATATAAGAAGTTGTCTTATTGGTGTCACCAGAAGGATATGCATCAAGATTAGAAGAAGATAGTTCTAAAAAAAGATTTAAAAGTGGATGGAGGGGCAGGACTTTGGGGAATAAATCCATTATAGGGTTGGTGAAAAAGGGATACAACTTGATTATTTGAAGGGATGGAGAGATAAGCACATATTGCAATCCCAAAAGTAACATGACAACATATGAAAACGATAAAGATAAGATCCTAATATCTATACCTTTTGTGCTTAATGCCATACCCAAGGAACCAATATGTACGAGTATGAGGCTCTAACCATATGCCTTCATGTGGAAGAAGCTATGCAAAACAAGCACTACCAAGATTTGGAGAACACTATAATTGGACTACCATACAAGTGCTCGCAAGGAGAAATGTTGCCCGTGTGAGGTGATGAGGTATGATTTATGATGTATGCAATAGCTAGACAAACCTCTCCCCAAAACTGTTCTAGATAAGAGATGGAGACTAGAAGAGTTACATTTAAAATATGCATATGTTTACTTTTTGCTCGACTATTGTGTTAGGATGTCCCTCGATTAGAATGATAAATGATAGTACCATTTAGGGAGAGAATTCTAAGAAATTCGGTGTCTCTATATTCCATGGCATTATTAGCTAGAAAAACCTTGATATTTTGACAAGATTGTGTTTTAATCATGGCAATAAAATCATGATAGATACAAGTAAGGTCATATAGATTTTTCATAAGATAAAGTCAAGTATGACAAAATATTCATCCTCATAGAGCTAATGTGCAAACAAGCCAATTTCAGGTTATACTCGATAACAACAACTAATAAAATATTGATACTCTGGTAATTCTCGTTGATAAGGTTGTTGTTGAGCCTCTAAAGAAGGAAGTCGAAGAAATTGACTTTCCTTTTCAAGAATCGGATTTGGAGGATTTTGAGCTTGAGGAAAGATATCAGGTTTGAGCATCTTCTCTATGACAATGGAGAGATAATTTTCGAGAAATCCCCTCTCTAATGTTGATCTGAATTTATACAATTGACATTCCGATGGAGAAATTTGAAGTGATGGACATGGAAAGACTAATCATAGATCCAAAATTGATTTCATTATCATGATAGAAATAGAGAATCTATTTTTGGATCTATCTAAAATTTTGGTTGGGATATTTTCTTAAGGCCACAAAAATTTATTGATCTTTCAGATATGATTTAGAATTCCACAAGGATTGTACAGGTTATACCATTTCAGATAACCCGACATTCTAAAAACTTGAGGTTGAGTTTTTTTCTCCCAATAAAGAGAAAATGACGTGGGGCATCTTTAGATTGTATTTACATCTTTTATTTGATGAATTTAGTATTTTGAAATTTGATATTTCCTTCTTTGATTAGGTTAGCTTGTGATGTCATTTAGTATAGAGTATTTCAATTCATTTTTTTATTAATTTAATTTTCTAAATGCATTATGATATTTTATCTTTGATTGTAAGATACTACAGGATCTAACTGCTTTTTAGGTTTAGCTAGGATTTTGTTATATTATCTGCATTTCTTTTTTCTATTACATTGTTGAATAGTGAACTTCTAGAAAAAGGATTGCAAGTGTGTGTTTTTGTTGTGTTTTATGGGATCACGCAGTCCACCTCATTTCAATATTATAGAAAATTAAGACATTTCTCTTCGGACGTTTTGTACTTGCGAATTTTGGAAATTCATGTTTATTCAATTCTTTTCGTTTCCATTGTGTCATAATGGAGGTGTATTAGGAAATCCAAATCCCGGCTTCAATCAAAGATCAAAGGTCTATTGGCATTAAGGAATAAATAGATGAGTTCATTACATGCAACTAATAAAAAGAATCTATTTCTTACAAACCTCACACAGGATAGGAATAGTTAAAGTAGATAATACTTGTGACTTATTTCCAATCCTTCGATCCTAGCAAGCTGCCGACGCGTCTTCTTGTAGCATCGACTCTGTGCAGAACTCGGTTGTGTTTGATCCACACGTATGCGGGGAGAAGCAAGATGGTAGCTAACAAGCACTCATAAAAGCCCCCTAGGATTATTACTATGAGCTTCTGGGATTTCGGTATTTCGATTGTAACAAAGAAAAAGTAGGCAAGGCTGAGAAGGCATAAAGACAAGTAAGCCATATAAGTGTCGGGGTAGAGTGTAACAGCGGTGGCCCGGGACTGTGCCGATGGAGGCGCTAAAAACTAGGCTATTGAGGATGGTAATACACAACAGACCCCAGCCGCTCAAGATAAGGTTTCCGGCTTGATGAGGCTTTCCAATAGCGATGCTGCTGGAATTGGTGGTAACGACAGTGGAATTGGCCAAGTTAATGGAAGAGGAATCCTGCCAGTATCCTCCCGGAGGAGTGAAAGTAGCTTGGTAAGTGGCCGTCACAATTAAGGTAGCCACTATAAGGACTATTTTGCGAACATCTTCATTTCGAGTGCCAAAATACCCTGCATACCTCTCGAACACAGTTAGTTCCATGCTAAAATATTGTGATAGTGAAAGGGTAGGAGCGAAACGTCTTGCTCGATGTTCTTGACGGCATAACTTGTCCTCAACCTCTTGATCGCAATTAGGATTCTCTCGGAAGATTTGCAGAGCCGTCTTGTCCTGTAAGTTCTTCGCATGAATATTTGTATGCCCAATCAATAGCTTGATGATCTAGAAGAAGTGCAAACAGAAAACAATGAAGTATGTATCCCTTCAATTTTAATCACTACTTTGTGATCAAGCTTAACCATTGTGCACAAAGTGACCTTTTGCCATGCAAGTTGGAACGATGCTAGGGATGCATATACATATCCAAAGGAAAAAGTCTAAAATAGTTTTCCCGCTAGCAGCCTTGAAATGAATCTATGGGTTTGTCGTGTTAAAACCAAAGAGTTAAAGGCTAAAAATAGAACATGACCATTAAAAGTACGTTAATGAATATGATCAGTCTGTTACCAAACATTAAATTGTGATTACTTTTAATAGGTTTTAATTTAGTGATATAATTGCAAAGAATATAAAAAGTATCTATTATACTGATTACTAGATAAATTGAATGTTTTTAGTGAATGGAGTAATGTTAAGTCAAAGAGTAGTTATTAGGATTATTATACGTTTAATTTCATTTAGTGCTAGACTTTCAATTAGCAATGCTAAATTGAGTGTTCAAACAGGCCTATAGTATCTAATGAATTTAAACGAAAATTTTAAAATAATCTACATGCTCATATTATCACTATCTTAATATTAGTATTTAACTAATTTTTAAAGAAAAAAAATTTCCATATCAAAAACCAAAAAAAAAAAATACTCGTTGACCAAATTTTCACAACCTATCTGATGGCATAAAAAGTGGAAAAAATTACCAAAAAATTCCTAAATCCATTGCAATTGTGTCAATTTAGTTTTAAACTTATTGCAATTGTGTCAATTCAATCCATCTAGTCAAATTTGGCTAGCTAATGCTAATGTGGATGCTACTAGCATCAATGATAATTTTATAATTATATTTTCTTTTTTTCCATTTTTTATTTTTTATTTTTTATTTTTTATTTTTCTTTTGTTTCCCTCCTCCCTCCGACCAAATGGGAGGGCCAATTGGCAAACTGAGGCAACATTGTCGAATCTAGCAAGGGTGAGCCTCATGAGGGGATCTGCAAGAATCTGCGAGGTTGACCTCATCCAGACCTGACAAGGGTTTGCCTTACCCCAGCCACTGGCGAGGCGACCCTTGCCAAGGGCTAGGTGAGGCCATCCTCACCCAACGATGGTGAAGTGAGCTTGTGTTGGTCAACCACCTCAGTTTGATGATTGGCCCTCCCCTTTGGCCAATCATCGGAACCAAAGAAAGAAGGAGAGAAGAGGGAAAAAAGAGAGAAAAAAATTTAAAAAATTTTAAAATTATTGAAAAATTGTCGCCGTCCCCAGCTAACATCTATGTCAACACAGACTGGCCAAATTTAGTCATATGGTATGAATTGGCATAATTGTAAAATGTTTATGACTCAATTAGTCAAAAAAATAAGTTTATGACTGAATTGACACAATTGTAATTAGTCTATGACTTTTTTGGTCATTTTTCCCATAAAAAATCTACTAAATATGTTTAGGTGGAGTGGTTTGGAGAGAAATGAAATGATTAATCACTACGGAAACAAACGAGGATAAACGAATGGATCAACCTGTAAAACCGAATTGAATATAAGGGTCGAGCCCACCTTCCCCTACCTTGTGCACGAGAAAATTGTCAAGAAGAGAATTGGAAGTAGAAGATTGCGAGGGAAGGAGTGATATCCATCCCTCGCAATTCCTTTTCTTCACAACATCTTCATCAAAATGAACATTCACTTGGAAGATGTCCAGAGCCGTCCTACCATGGAAGTTCTTCACATTTACATTCACGTACCCAATCAATAGCTTGATGATCTGGAAGAATTGCAAAGAGAATAAAACAAAGCATGTATCCCCTTCAATTTCAATCACTGCTTTCTCATAGGATTTACTATTGTGCACAAAGTGACATCATTCTGAATTTATTCTAAAACCATGTGCTTATAACCATTATATTTATTCCGGGATAAGATTGCGTTGAATTGAAGGGTCGAAAAATAAAAGCACAAATAACCACTAAACCAATCAACTGTACCTCGAGTTGCCCTTTAAATGCAATGATATGTAAGACAGTGTTACCATCTTGGTCTTTCTAGTTCAAAATTCGTTTCAAACCAACTCGCACAAGCCATCCAAATAAAACCATGAATGCTTTGAGGTTGTGGTTTTTTACGGCAATATGAATCGCGGTCTCGAATTGACTCGTTAAGTCTTCAATGGATGATCAGCAAGTGGATAGGAATTCGGCCAAAAGCTCCAACTCATTGTCTCCTTCTTTCCCCGCGACATAATGCAAAGGGGTGATCCCACATCGTCCTCGGACTCAAATCAACTCAGGGTCAAGGGTCATCAGTGCCCTCACAGTTTGATAATGCTTGTGTTGCAAAGCCAAGTGCATAGGGCTATAACCCTCCGGATCTAGCTTCCGAGCAATCGATGGCTTCAAGATGGCCACCTCCATCGCCACTTGGATTTTCCCGGCAGCCGCGGCGACGTGTAGGGGAGTATTTGGGAAGGGGTCCTCGGATATGCGTTCCAAGAGGTTTCGGTCCTCCACTATTAACCTATGTAGCTCATCAACATCATCATATTCTATTGCATGGTGAAGCCGAGGGTCCATAGTTTTGGGGAATTGTAGGAGTAGAGGGAATTTGCTCGTTGGTGATCGATGGAAGTACGGGTGGCGAACTCTGCAAAATTATAAATACTGCCCTAGTCAACCAAAATATTATTAGGTGAGTCATTTTTTATGATTAATCCCGCAGGAATAATTGAACTGGTTAACCGAAAAAATATTATGTAGGAGACTAACGCAAGAATGTGAAAATCCTACTTCACTCACCAGGCGACACGTGTCGCCCCGGGCCCCACCGTTGGCAGAACCTCTGGCACCCTCACCATTCTTTTCTTTTCCCCCTCAAAGATTTTTCTTTTATATATTTTTATATTTTTCGAAATTATTATTTTTTTTTCTTTTTTTGTCTTTTTCCTCTTCATCTTCAACCTTGAGCTTTCTTCTTCCCCGAACATGAACGCCTCCAGCGCCTGCAACTAGCCGAACCAATGACCACCTGGCGCCGCGACTCCAGCCGCCAGCTGCTGTCCTTCGCCTTCGCAGAAGCACGATTACCGGCGTCGGCCACCACCGTGTTTTATCCTTTGTTTTTTCTTCTTCTTCCCTTTCACTCCGACGAGGACGACAATGTCTCCTTCCACCATTACCAACCCCCCACCGCCGTCTCGGTCCGCCACCTCGCCGCCGCTTCAGTCTTTCGTCGTCGAGCTCGAGCTCGGCCGGCGAACTTGGGCCTCAGATTTTGGATCTAACGTTGAGCGAGCCCTAGATTTTTGATCTAGAGCTCAACTCGACCTCGAATCAGTTGATTCGAGGTTGGCGTAGACAACTGACGAGGCGGAGGTGGCGGCGTGGTTGCTTGACGCGGCATAGGGCCTCGACCACCTAGCCTACGTGTGCGCGGACGCAGAGAGTGCGGGAGGAGTTGGACAGGAGGCAGCGGCGCTGGTGGTCCGAGAAAGAGTGGACGAAGGAGGCATACATGAGATGACGTGCCGGAGGCTGGTGGCGGCGGATCTAAGGTCCGGCTCGAGGTTGACGACGGAGAAGGGAACGTGGGGCAGGCGGAGTCTTTCTATATTAGAGAACATACATGCAAAGATTCCCGTCGCGAAGATAAGTTAAATTAATCGAAGAAGTGTAATTCTAAGTCAATAATCAGGGGTCTGAATTTTTTTTTTCTTAAAATTGTCGGGGGTCATTTCTCCCCGGCAATATAAATAATGTGATGGAAGTGGTAGGAAGCAGAGGCCGAGGCTGTCCTTTTCTTCTTTTTCTTTTTCTTTGTAAAATATAAATATTAGTTATCAAATGAGATGTAGAAACTTTGGGACATTCTATAACATTACAAATAGAACTAATAATGCTAGAAGATGGAGAGATAGGAAGTTTCAACATAATAGCCAATACAACATTAGTTTTGAGGAACCCACCGGTGGGCAGCTGAGTGGTTCGGCTTTGGACACCTCATCACAGAGGTCCCAGGATCGAAACTCTACAGCTGTTAACACATCCTAAGTGGGGGTTCTGATTGTGGGTTCCTAGGCTAGCTCCCCTTCAGGTATAGTCGGTGGTTGTCATTGGGCCTGTCGGGCTCGTGGAGGCCGTACGCTCCCGTAAGGTTGAGCCAAGCCGGATCTTGGATACCAACAAAAAAAAAACATTAGTTTGGGAAGGTCTAATATTTTATAGAGTAATGCTACTTTAATAAATCATAATTAGACTCACTTGATACGTAATGATAGTAACAACATAAACTATGTGGAGTAACTGTGTGGAGTATAAGAAATTCAATGCTAAGAATTCCACGAATGACGAGCTCGACACCTGATCGAAACTTTTTCTATAAAACCAAAATTTTAAGTCTATTTAATCCTAAGTCACTAATTAGGGGTCTGATTTTTTTTTTTTTTTAAATTATCGGGGGTCATTTCTCCCTAGCAATATAAATAATTTGATTGAAGTGGTAGGAAGCAAAGGCCGAGGCTGTCCTTTTCTTCTTTTTCTTTTTTCTTTGTAAAATATAAATATTAGTTATCATATGAGATGTAGAAACTTTGGTGCATTCTATAACATTAAAAATAGAACTAATAATGCAAGAAGATGGAGAGATAGGAAGTTTCGACATAATAGCCAATACAACATTAGTTTTGAGGAACCCACCGGTGGGCAGCTAAGTTGGTTTGGCTTTGGACACCTCATCGCAGAGGTCCCAAGGTCGAAACTCTGCACCTGCTAATACATCTTAAGTGGGGGCCCTGTTGGTGGGTTCTTGAGCTAGCTCTCCTTTAGGTATAGTCGGTGGTCGTCGTTGGGCCTGTCGGGCCCATGGAGGTCGTGCGCTCCCGTAAGGTTGAGCTAGGCCGGATCTTGGAAACCAAAAAAAAAAAAAACATTAGTTTGGGAAGGTCTAATACTTTATAGAGTAATGCTACTTTACTAAATCATAATTAGACTCACTTGATATGTAATGATAGTAACAACATAAACTATGTGGAGTAACTGTGTGGAGTATAAGAAATTCAATGCTAAGAATTCCACGAATGACGAGCTCGACATCGGATTGAAACTTTTTCTATAATTTTAAGTACTTGAGTGGCTAAAACAAAACTTTTAAGTCTATTTAATCCTAAGTCACTAATTAGGGGTCTGAATTTTTTTTTTCTTAAAATTGTTGGGGGTCATTTCTCCCTAGCAATATAAATAATTTGATTGAAGTGGTAGGAAGTAGAGACCGAGGCTGTCCTTTTCTTCTTTTTCTTTTTTCTTTGTAAAATATAAATATTAGTTATAAGATGAGATGTAGAAACTTTGGGGCATTCTATAACATTACAAATAGAACTAATAATGCAAGAAAATAGAGAGATAGGAAGTTTCGACATAATAGCCAATAGAACATTAGTTTTGAGGAACCCACCGGTGGGTAGTTGAGTTGGTTCGGCTTTAGACACCTTATCACAGAGGTCCCAGGGTCGAAACTCTACACCTACGAACACATCTTAAGTGGAGGCTTTGGTGATGGGCTCCTGAGTTAGCTCCCCTTCAGGTATAGTTGGTGGTCGTCGTTGGGGCTGTCAGGCCCATGGAGGCCGTGCGCTCCTGTAAGGTTAAACTTTGCCGGATCCTGGATATAAAAAAAAAAAAACATTAGTTTGGGAAGGTCAAATATTTTATTGAGTAATGCTACTTTAATAAATCATAATTAGACTCACTTGATACGTAATGATAGTAACAACATAAACTATGTGGAGTACCTATGTGGAGTATAAGAAATTCAATGCTAAGAATTCCACGAATGATGAGCTCGACATCTGATTGAAACTTTTTCTATAATTTTAAGTACTTGAGTGGCTAAAACAAAAATTTTAAGTCCTCTATTAGCCAACTGCCCAAACCTTAAGTCATGTTTCTCCAATTGTCCTAATAGCCTCCGATTTCTTAAAATTATCCTACTATGACCTTTAGAGCGAAAGGTTTAAGTCTCAGCTGTGAAAGCATCAGAACTAATTTATGTCTCTTCTGGCTTGGGCAAATCCAAATCTATGGCTTTTAATGCATTTGTTATCTGTATTTATAGAATTTCCACCCCTTGATGCCAATACCATGCTGACTGCTAATCCCCTCTGGTATGCTGTGAACCGCTATGGCCAAAGTCACCAGTACACCGTGGGAGAATCCTTGAACCGGCGAAAGAAACTCCAGCTCCGGAGTGTTTTGAAATTTGAAAATTTCTTGATCAGGTAATTTCTACAAATTCCGTAGAACATTCGTTAACATATATCTCTTTTTCTTTTTAAATTGGTGGATTTTTCTCTCAAATAATCCACGTTAATTTTAGGCTTCAACCTTGATAATGGCAAAGAAATTCTAGAAATGATAACTCACAGTGCAGCATTTTCCTCCGTTCATAGTTGGAGGAAATTGTTTCTGATTGGTGAATTATAAAATGTGAATATCACTCACATATTGTTTAACTGTAAACAATAGTGAGTGACTCAATATTTATTACTGTCTAATCGTTAACCTGATTGGAAGAGTCAGGGATAGAGAAACATACTAATATGGACCTAGGGGGCTGGTCGTGGCCCCGTCTTTCTCCAGGTACAAAAGTTTCCTTTAACTTAAGGAGAAAAAATTATGCGTATATACTCAATGAGAAATTCGTATCTCGCCCCCTGAAGGTCAAATTCTCGATCTGCCGTCGGGGACACACCATAAACTCTAATGATGTTAGGGGACGAAGAGAAATATATCTTATACATTAGTGATATTGCGGCCGTACAAACTAATACTTAATTTCAACTAAATGATTACGTGTTATTTTTCATTTGTTCTAAATCCGACCTTGAACTAAATCATCCCTTGTTGACTTAACAAAGTGAAAGCACCGGCCAAATGATATGCTAAGCCAGTCTTTTCCATCATGTAATCTCTCCACGTGAATTGGTCGATTTTACCGAAAGACCGACCTTGCAAGACAAGGTTCTATGGTTCAACCGGTCACTGCTAATCAAAAGTTGATCTTTTTACTCTTTTATCAGAAGCCTCACCGCTTCTCTCTCTCTCCCTCATTTCTCCTTCTTACTTACTGATGACGCGTATGATAACCATTTTATTTTTGACCAAAAATATTTTTCTATTCCATAAATAAGTTTGAAACATTTCATTTTTCTATTTCTCTGGAACAAATTATTAGTCTAGAAATATGTTTAGAACAAAAAAAAAAGTAAAAATTTTTTACTTTTCTATTTCCAGAATAGAATCGAGAAATAAAAACTCTTTTCATCACTCGCCCTTACCACTAGCTAGCCGCCCACCTGCCACCGCTACCTACCATTGGTTGTTGCTTGGGAGAGAGATTTTATATCATTATTAAACAAATTTTCTATTCTAGGAACAGAAATTTTGTGTTATTATTAAACGCGCATTTTTTACTTAGAAACTCATATAAGAATAGAAATTAAAAAATTAATTTCCATTTTAGAAATCAATTTCTGGCTGAATGATTATTATTTGTGTCATCATATCCCTCTTCAGCGGCTTGATCTCGAGACCTTCACGATTTGCCACTCTCCTATCCCCTCCACTCCGAGGTACTCTCTACATTGGTTTACTTTACGATTTCTTCGCGAAATAGTATCTGAGGTAAATTTCCCTCGCCATCTACGAGATAATCCCACGACCCCGCAAGAGGAGCACTGGAGCGGTGGGGTAAGATCAAGATTCTATTCAGTCAGTGGTGATTTTATATGTTTGGATGATAGCATAAAAGCTGTAAGAACCCTTGCTACTAGAACACTTGACTTTTCGAGAGAACGACTACCGAGGAGTGAAAATAGGGGTTTCTCACCTCTCAGTGCTCTCTCTTTTCTTTTGCTTTTTTGTTTTCTGGTTTTTTAATGTGAGGTGGGTCACGAGTAGGGGCGAGCAAATTGGAATTCGGTGTCTTCTTACTGTGAAAAGTCAGTGCTTGGAGTAGATAGTAGGGGAGCCTGTGTGGTAGAGTTGGTGGAGGTGTTTGTTTAATTGCGTTTCCTTTTCCTTGTGTGAAAGTCTGATCTATGATCCATCCATAGAGGAAACAATGTTGTCTTTATGAAACTTGGTAGTGTTCTGACAATAGTCAATAATTCCGAGTCGGATGTGTTCGTTCTTTCGCTGTTACGGTTGAAGCCAATAATTCGTGGTCTGACAATTCTTTTTTTTTTTTGCCATTTTAATATAGTTGGGTGTTACTTCTCCTTTACTACCTGAAGTTGTGTGGAGTAGCAAACGAGGCTGTCTTTATAAAGCACGACCTCACCCACCTGTCACCCGACCACTTAAACGGCGTAGAGTACGAGAATTTCATGCTTTAATCGACGTGTGGTTGAGCCGTTTCAAAAATTTAGGAATTCGAGTCGCCAAAACAAAGTCTTATATCCTCAATTGATGAACTACGCGCCTTAACTCCAGTTTCTACACTTATCTCTATTATCACCAATAAGATCAAATCAATATACATAAATTGGCGAGTCCTTGGTGGATTCTTTATCACTTGCTCCTCATTAATGTAATCGACAATTGAATTTTTCACAATTATGATCAGACAGTTGCTATAATAGTTCCACTTGCTTTTAGTCCCAAAGCTTTTAAACCAATAGTTTTGGGAATTCTCTGGTGAATCATAACTACATATTGTTATAGGAAAATATAGATAGATAAATAAATAAATAATAACCGTAATGCAAAATTAGGTAGCATAGCTATTAGATAATTTCGAGCATTAAGGAATTAATACATGAATTTATCACGTGCACAAATAAAAAGGGTCTAATCCTTGCAAACCTCACATGCGATAGGAATAGTTAAAGTAGATAATATTTGTGAATGATTTCCAATCCTCCAATCCTTCCAAGCGGCCGATGCGTCTCCTTGTACCATCGATTCTGTGCAGAATTCGGTTGTGCTTCGACCACACATATGCGGGGAGGAGCAACATGGTGGCTAACGAGCACTCATAAAATCCCAATAGGATCTTTACTACGGGCATGTCGGATTTTGGTATTTCGATTGTAACGAAAACAAAGTAGGCAATGCTGAGAAGGCATAAAGTCAATGCCGCATTCGAATGCCCCCAGACTTTTCTAGGTTGGTTAGGTCAGCTTTGTTATTTTGCGGGTGAATAATTAAATTGGCACTCGAATTTTGCAAATAAAACAAATTTTAGAGGACACATCTCATACATATCCAACTAATCGTTTAAGCTCGCAATTAAGCTCGCAAGCTACTCAAATAAAATTTCTTCAAGCTTGAGCTGAGCCAAGTTTCAACTAGTCTTTCTTAATCCAAATTCCTCAATCGCCGAGTTCAACTGACCAACCATAAATTCTTCCGTATTTAGGAGGGGGTGGATGATTGCTTCTGACAGTTCCAAAGTAAAAAAGCACAAACGTGATACATGCTTTGGCGGAAAGAAGGGGGGGGAGATGATTGCTCAGTTGGGTAGTTGGGGCTTGCTTCTCACGCGAAAACGCGGAGGAATTTATGCACTTCTCTGCTTTTTAGCTCTCTCTAATTAACGAACCAACCACCGTCGTTTTCATCCAGTGAAGATGGGGTCATGAGCATAACAGACATCTCAATGGTAAGTGAGGTCTTTTAATGCCGTTCATTTCCGTTCTTCGGCGTTCTTTGTCCGTCCAGCTGAACATGAAAACCATCCTTTCGCTATCATTTTCCTGTCATGGGTCTTTTATGACTAAAGGTCGACTTCTAACACTCGTAGGATATGAGACATTTATTACATACTCCATCCCCACAAATAGTCAGTAGCTATGTGTTATAATTTCACATTACCATTCTATTTTTTGTTTGAAAACAAAATGCATTTTAATTCACGAGATTCCCGAAACTCGGTTGTCAATTGAGTACTTCATTTGAGTAGCTTTAAGAAAGATTCTAATTGCTGTCCATTATATTGATTACTAGATTAGGCGAATGTTTTTACTGAATCCAGTCTTTTAAGTCAAGCACTAATTAGAATAGTCGTACAAGTTTAATCTTGTCCTTTGCTAATTTTTTAATTTCGAGCACTTAATTTAATTTTCAAATGTGTCAATATGTATATATTAAATTAAACGAAACATTTCAAAGCAATCTACATACTCATATAAATACTATCTTAATATGAGTATTTGACTTTTTTTTTTAAATTATGATAAGCACTACTTCTTGACCTAATTTTTACAACCCATTTGAATGGCATAAAATCTATTTTTGTTTGGATGGTAAGTGATTGGAAGGAAATGAAAAGATTCGAATAATCACTAAGAAAACAAATGAAGATATAAGAATGCATCTGCCGGTGTGAAAACTGCATTCAACACCAGGGAAGATCAAGTGCACTGGGAATTTGTAAGAGAGAGAACTGGAGGTAGAAGACTGAGAAGGAAGGAGTGATATTCATCCATCCTAATTCCTTTTCCTCTCTCCATCAAAAGAAACCATGTCCCGTTCAAATCTCCTCTTTCTGTATATTTTCTAAAACCATTTACTTATTATGTTATATTTATTCCTAGATAAGATTGTGTCGAACTGTAGAGTCCAACAATAAAAGTATGAAGAACCACGAAACTGATGAATTATACCTCGAGTTGCTTTTCGGATGCAGCAGCAATATGTAAGACAGTGTCATCATCATGGTTTTTCCAGTTCAAGATTTGTGTTAGACGGACTCACTTAAACCATCCAAATGAAACCTTGAATGCTTTGAAATTGTGATTCTTGATGGTAACGTGAACTGCAATCTCACATCAGCTTGTCAAATACTCAATGGAAGGTTTGCAAGCAGGTAAGAATTCGGCAAGGAGCTCCAGCTCACTATTTCCTTCTATCCCTCGACATAATGTAAAGGGGTGATGCCGCATCATCCTTGAAAGTGCTTTGCTTCTTTGATGACGGATGGAAGGGGTCTATTAGACTCAATATGTTCCATTTAATTATTATATTGGTGTAAACTCATCAGACTTTAATCAATGGCAATTATTCTTCTATTGTTATAAATATTTGGTTAATAGGTTTCAATGTCATAAATGTGCGGTAATAATACTATAAACATTTTCCTAATTCTTATTCTCTTTAGAAAAGTACATCAATATTTATGAAACTCCAAACCAAATACAACATAACTTCATTTATATAATTCGTGAGCAGCACGGGCAATATAACTACAAATGCCCTTCACCTTATTTAAAAGCCCAAGAATCAAGATATTTTTTCGAGATGTTAGTTCTACTAGCTCTAGGATGTAATCAGCTAGAGGGTAGGAATATGTATATATACAACTTACTATATTATTGTACTATGTAGTATAAACTAATGTTAGCATTCCCCTCACTTTTTATTAAGAAACTAGTAAGTGCAACATGTGTGCAACAAAAGGTCCAAAATATTGATCTTACGTCTCTCATTTGATATATTTAAAATTTTAGAACTTCATATTCTCAGTATTCCTTTTTCAGTTACTATATTGAGTAATAATTTCTAGAGAAGGATTGCGACCGTATTTTGTTGTTGTGCTTTATCGGATCATGTAGTTAGCCTCCTTCCATAAATACATAAGTCGAGACATTTCCCTATGTTCGTTTTGTACATGTACCTTTCCAGCGTTCGTGTTTGCAAGTTGCAACATAGTACTTTTTGTTTCCACAGCGTCATTTTATGAGGTTGAATTAGGAAAGAAAGCTATTAGAAGTCCCAACTTCAAGCAACATTAAAGATTTTTAGGGATTATGGATTACTAGATAAGTCCATTGCATATTAAACCAAAGTTCTTGAATCATTTGTGTTATTTTCCCGCTTGTTTAATTACATTGGGTCTTTTTTTTCTTTTGCCCCTAAGATTGACTCTATATGTTCCATTAGGTCATTATATGGGTGTAGATTTATGGAGACTTTTATCAAAGGCAATTATTCTTCTATTGTTATAAATATTTGGTTAATAAGTTTCACTATCATAAATGTAACCGTCTTTATTTGTCATGCTTTATTGGATCACGCAGTTAGCCTTCTTCCCTAAATACAGAAAATCAAGAGATTTCCCTATGTTCCTTTCTTACGTGTACGTTTTGGGCGTTCATTTTTGTAAGTTGCGGCTTAGCACTTTTTGTTTCCACTGCATCATTTCATGAAGTTGAATTAGGAAAAAAAGCTATTAGAAGTCCGAACTTCAAACAAGATTAAAGATTTTTAGACATTATGGGTTGCAAGATAAGTCCATTACATGCGACAAGTCAAAAAGTCTATTTCTTGCAATCCTCAAGACTAGAAACATCGATTGTATTGCACACGCGAGAACAAAACTTAAAAAGTAAATAATACTTGCAAACTATTACCCATCATGCGATCCTAGGAAGTCACCACGCCTCCTTGTGGCATCGATGCGTTTTAGAACTCCGATGTGCATTGCATGGACGCACCACGGAAGCAACAAAATGGAGATCAGCGAGCACCCAAAGAATGCCAATAGGAGAATTGCTGCGAGCTCATTCTGCTTTAATTACATCGGAGTTCTAGCTAAGACTTAAACCGGTCAACTGTAAGGTTTAGGATTTAATTACATAATATATATATATATATATGACTATGTATATTATGGTTGTCGGATTGTCCTTGTTAGCATCCATTTTGCTAGCTTCTATCTCGTATATTATTATGTTCGGAGGGACTGATTTCAAAAGAAGGAAAGAGATTTTGCTTGAGACTTCATTTCAAGGTGCACGGGGAATTTGTCAGAGAGAGAATTGGAATTAGAAGATTGGGAGGGAAGGAGTAACGACCATCCCTCCAAATTCTTATCTTCTCTCCTACGAGAGAAACCTCACGAGGCAGTCCAGTTCAAATCTTCTCATTCTGAATGTCTTTTAAAACCATGTACTCACAAACTCCTCGTCCCATCGTCGAAAAGAGCTGGGCTCTCAGCCTGTGCCTTACTGGGCTTGATGAACTGTCCGCAGTGCTCGATACCACGTTACGAAACGCAGCATGCTGCCCAATTTACTGTAAAGTAATAAAATAGGTTCCCCTTTCCGATTTATTAAAAAAGACATCGTCCATATTAAGCTTGATATGTGTTGAAAATATACCTCGAGTTTAAGCCCAAAGCAAAAGTTTGATTTGTTTCCTAATCCTAGTAGGTGTGGGTTTCTTAATTTATTCTTTCCTGCTCCAAGTAGGAGTGACTTTCAAGAATTAGAGAGTCATCAAGTCTACTATATATATACGGCTATACGTGGAGAAGAATTGGGCCATTGTTGATACTAGAGGTATTGAAGCACCGATTCGTCATCGAGTGCTTGGGAGAAGATTTCTCCATTGATCTCGTTCGAGCAATTATGCCAAGAAAAGTCAAGTGTTTGTAGACGATTAAATTCTTGTGGTAAGAATTTGTGTATAATTCCTTTGTGAGATTGAGAGATTATTTCACTGGGAATTATGAGGCTAAACACTGTGTGAGTTATTGGGTATAATTGGAGTTGGGAAACACTGAGAGTGTTTGAGTGACTCGAGTATGTGATCTTCGTTGTATCGCTTGTTCTATAGTGGAATTCGTCGTTGCTCTCCCCGTGAATGTAGGTCTCTAGGACCGAACCACATAAATCTAGTGTCTAATTTATTTTCTTTATTCTGTTTATTTTATTGTTCGACTGCTCGCCCTTTCTACAACAATTGGTATAAGAGCCAGGCTTGGCTGAGCTGAAGCGAATCAATGGCGACAGAAGAAGTAAAAGTGAGAATTGACAAATTTGATGGGAATGATTTCGGTTTTTGGAAGATGCAGATTGAAGATTATCTTTATCAGATGAAACTGCACGCGCCCTTATCAGGCGAGAAGCCAGAGACGATGAAGAAAGCTAATTGGGATTTGTTGGATAGACAAGCTATGGGTGTTATTCAGCTGACGTTGGCTTGTAATGTCGCATTTAACATCGTGAAGGAGACTACCACTGCGGGTTTAATGAAAGCCCTATCGGATATGTATGAGAAGCCCTTTGCAAACAATAAGGTCTATTTGATGCGGCGTCTGTTTAACTTGAAGATAAGCGAAGGTGCGTCAGCTGCAGATCATATCAATGAATTCAATGTGATTGTTAGTCAATTGAGTTCAGTTGATGTTGACTTTGAAAATGAGGTATGTGCTTTGATTCTGTTATTCTCATTACCTGATAGTTGGAATACTACTGTTACTGCTATTAGTAATTCCTTTGGGTGAACAAGCTTAATGTTTGATGGGGTTCGAGATTTAATTCTAAATGAGGATATTCGTATAATAGAATATGGTGAACTCGTATCTACTGTTTTAGTAGGTGAAAACAGAGGAAGAACTAGAACATGTGGTAATATGAACATGAACAGACGTAGCCAGTCAAGGACAGGTGATGCTGTCTGTTGGAACTGTGGCAAGAGGGGGCATCTTCAAATAAATTGTCTTAAGCTGAAGAATGAAAAGGGTAAGGAAATCTTAGTTGATACTACAGATGATGTTGTAGTTATAGCTATTGGTAATTCGGATAGTACCGATTATGTATTGTCTGTCACTGATTATTCATCGTTTGATGGATGGATTATGGATTTTGGTTGTTTTTTGCATGTTACACCAAATAGAAACTGGTTTACTACTTATCAGTGCATGGATGGTAGTAAAGTGTAGTTGGGAAACAATGCTGAATGCAATGTTGTAGGTGTTGGCGATATTAAAATTAGAATGCATGATGGTATTGTGAGGATATTGACTGGAGTGAGGCACGTTCCAAAGTTGAAGAAAAACTTAATTTCCTTGAGTGCCATGGATTCAGCTAGGTGTCGGTATTTTTCAGAATGTGGAGTTTCGAAAGTTGTTCGAGGTGCTTTAGTGATAATGAAAGGAATCAAGCACAATGGCCTGTATGAGCTTCAAGGTGAGATAATGACAGATTTCGCTGCAGAGACGTCAGATGCATCTGTTCGAGAGTCCGAATTGTGGCATATGTATTTGGGGCAGATTAATGAGAGAAGCCTGAAGGTTTTAAGTGAAAGAAATCTGCTATGTGGTTATGTTGCTAACGAACTGAATGTATGCAGGTGCTGTGATGTAGATCAACGGCGGAAAGTGCAGTTCAGTGCGATAGTCAAATAAACCATGGAAATTGCAGAGTTACTTCATTTGAATGTTCGCAGGTTGTTGCGGTTTCCTTCTAGGAAGAGTGCCGAGATATATGTTAACCGTTGTTGATGACTACTCGATGAAGACGTGGGTGTTTGTACTTAGGTACAAGTTTGATGCTATCGTCAAGATCATGCAGTTGAGAGCTTTGATCAAAAAGGAGGCGGTAAGACGATCAAGTAGGTACGGCATCGATGAAGTAGTATGGAGTTTTACTCGAAGCTGTTAAACGAATTATGCATGAAGGAAGGCATAGTGAAACACCGCACTATTGCCAATGAATCACAACATGTTGTAGAATTGTTGAGCAGAACATTACTAGAGATGGCCCACAAAATGATCTCTAGTATTGGTATGGCTAGGAGATTCCTAGCGGATACGCTTAGTACGGCGAGCTACCTGATGAAACCCCATCGACCACAATTAAACATCGGACTCATAAAGAAGTGTGATCAGGTAATGTTGTTAATTATTCTATTCTTAGAATATTTGATTGCCCATGTTATGTTCAAGTGAGTGATGATAAGCTTGATGGAAAGGCAAGAAAGTGCATATTTCTAGGCTATGCACAAGGTGAGTGGGGTTATCGGTTGTGGTGCCCGGAGTTAAATTCACTTGTTATCAGCAGAGAAGTTACATTTGACGAGTCTCCAATACTTCTGGTTAGGAGTGGTAATAGCAGTGCTTATATGGATCTGAACGGTGTCAGCTTGAGGTGGAGTTGCAACCAGAAACTCCTGAGGTAGCAAGTACCAATATGGTAATCAACACAGATGGTGCTTGTAACGATGTGGAGTTTGTAAAGCCAACAGTTGCTATAATTGTTGATATTGACAAGGTACTTATTCGATCTCCTGACAGATATGAATGCAACAATGGTTTTGCTTTATCTGTGGTTAAGGAGATTGCGTCGAGAAATCCTTGCGTAGCAGTTAAAGGTACATGTGAAGTTGGTGTTCTTATGAGGTCCTCGATTATGGCGAAGTTCAAGTGGGACTTGGGCTTAAAAAATATTTGTGGCGATTGAGTCCATCGGGGCTATGGGAGAGAAGTGGCAGAGTTCGAATTTTGAAGCGATTGTTACTTGGTTCAAACGTTAAGCCAAGGTGGAGATTGTTGAAAATATGTCTCAAGTTTGAGCCCAAAGCAAAAGTTTGATTTGTTTCCTAATCCTAGTAGGTGTGGGTTTCTTAATTTATTCTTTCGTACTCCAAGTAGGAGTGATTTTCAAAAATTGGAGAGTCCTCAAGTCTACTATATATATACGGCTATGCGTGGAGAAGAATTGGGCCATTGTTGATGCAAGAGGTCTTGAAGTGCCGATTCGTCATCGAGTGCTTGGGAGAAGATTTCTCTGTTGATCTCGTTCGAGCAATTACGCCAAGAAGAGTCAAGTGTTTGTAGCCAATTAAATTCTTGTGGTAAGAATTTGTGTATAATTCCTTTGTGAGATTGAGAGATTATTTCACTAGGAATTGTGGGGCTAAACACTGCGTGAGTTATTGGATATAATTGGGGCTTAGGAAACACTAAGAGTATTTGAGTGACTCGAGTGTGTGATCTCCGTTGTATTGCTTGTTTTATAGTGGAATTCATCGCTGCTCTCCCCGTGGACATAGGTCTCTACGACCGAACCACGTAAATCTGGTGTCCAATTTATTTTCTTTATTCTGTCTATTTTATTATTCAATCGCTCGTCCTTTCCGCAACAATACGAGTGTCAGTGACAGCGAGTCCCATCATTGGGGCACTTTAAAATTGATACTGCGATTATTTTTTCCTTGAGGAAAGTCCCGAGGATACCTGCATGTTCCGCTAGGTGAAGCGATACAGACGGTCTAATCCACCGAGCTACTCTGCCCTGCCCGAGAGCAGCGAATACACCAAAAGTCATAAAGAAAAAACATGCAATCGGATCAGCATCGAGGAAAAGCAATACTGGAGAAGCCATGTCAGTCATTCAGCAACTGCGGCGTCTTTACTGCAGATCTCTACTGGGCCGTCACGTTGCTGGTTTGAGATTTCTGATTTCGTTGGCTGAAGGCTAGCTTGTGGAATTTTGAGTGATTTTTTCAGTAACAGCTACCGTGAGGTTTTATAATAGATTGTAGAGGTGTTAACAATCAGAGAAAATAAATTTGATATCACAATTAATTTAACGATTACATTAGGCGCACAATACAGCCAAGAAAATCAGTAAGCTAAAGATCAAAGAGGAAGGTCAGGTACAACTACTTGTGATTTCAAAATTTTAATCTCGCCAGATCAAAAAAATAAATAATAAGATTTTGATCTTTTAATCTCCATGTAAGAACTTCAGGGTGCTGTTAGATAGGCTTCCCATTAAAAAATACAAGTATATTTCGTTAGTTGTAAAATTCTCATTATATTAGTCAGGAGATTATACCGAAAGCATCGAAAGACCACGGTCTAAAATTGGTGGAATTAATTTAGTGCCGGCAAAACAACAAACGGTTTGCCATGCTGTGCATGTCTCAATTGACTCCTATTTGGTACGAGGCAGCTTATTTAATTACATTGGGACTTTCCTTTTAAAGGTATAATTCTCTTTAGAAGAATTTATCAATATATAGGCAACTTCAAAATGGAGAGGTTAAGAAAGAAGAATCAAGCGGGAGATCTGCCTTGAGGTGGAAGACATCGCAACGTCACCTTCCATATTCCCATCTAAGCAAGAAGAAAAATCTGTCTAAAAAATTGGGGGTGGGGTGTTGGGGGGGAGGGGGGTTGTGCGGGCCATTGTATGTTAAAAGGATTGGCATCTAGGTTAGGCGTCAGGTTATCAAACTACTACTGGGAAAACCTGGCCAAAGTTTCGGCTCCTAAAAATAACCTGTGCTTCGCAAGGTATTTTAAACTAACTTACCAATTAATACCCCTGGTTCAATGCATAGTGTGATTTCAGAGAAAAAGCCCCTTTCATTTTTATCTGAATTTAGATATAGATGAGAATCTGGCGGAAATACCCGAAGCAATGGAAAATGAAAAGATGCACCATTTTTACTTGAAACAATAATTTGAAAAGAATTTATAATAAATCAAGGAAATGCGTCATTTTAATTGTAAGAACTCTCATTAGTCAGAGCTTTGTATCGAAAGCATGAAAAGAACATGGCCTTACAGGTGAAATTCATTTACTGTTGACAAAAAAAAGACAAGTGCTTTTGTCTGCGCTTGTCTGATAATGTGATGGACTATCAGACTACGCTTTTTATTTTAATGTGCGGGTACCTACATGCCTTGCCTCCCTCATTAGTACAAAATATCTATCTAGCCCCGACCCTAGCTCTACCCTCTAGTTGTTTATTGTTCGAGGGATGCTGAGATCCGCATTTAGTCTTAGACAAAGCAGTTTAGGGACTTACTTACATCTAAGATGAAATTCATTTACTAAAGGCAAAAAAAAAAAGTGTTTTTTTTTTTTTTTGTTGCATATCATTTGGTTTGCTCCCATTGGTATGAGGTGGCTTATTTAGAGAGAGAATCACACAAATGATCCTTGAGTTTTGATCTAACATGTAATGTTGTTCTAGACTTTAGATTTATTCAATGTGATCCCTTAAGTATCGATAACCATTCAATGTAATCTCTAAACCATTTGAAAATGTTTAGTGACATCCTTCTATAAAAATATTTGGTTAATAGGTATCAATGTCTTCAATGCACGGTATTAATACTATAAACATGTTACTAATTCGTATTCTCTTTAGAAGATCAAGCACAACATAATTTCATTTATAAAATTTGTGCGTAGCACGGGCAATATACCTAGTTTTTATCTAAACAAATGTCCTTGACCTTATTTAAAAACCCACTACTGGCTCTAGGATGTAATTAGCCAGAGGCTAGAAATATTTATATTGTACCAATTACCATATTATTGTAGGGTGTAGTATAAACTAATGTTAGTATTCCCCACACTTTTTGTTAAGAAACTAGTATATGCAGCACATTTTCAACAAAAGGTCCAAAATATTGACCTTACGTCTCTCATTTGATATATTTAGAATTTTAGAACTTCATAATCCCAGTATTTCTTTTTCTATTACTATATTGAGTAGTAATTTCTAGAAAAAGATGGCGACCGAATTTTGTTGTTGTGATTTATCGGATCACATAGTTAGCCACCTCCCATAAATACAGAAGATCGAGAGATTTCCCTATGTTCATTTCGAACGTGTACATTTTGGGCGTTCATGTTTGTAAGTTGCGACTTAGCACTTTTTGTTTCCACTGCATCATTTTATGAAGTTGAACTAGGAAAAAAATCTATTCGAAGTCCCAACTTCAAGCAAGGTTAAAGATCTTTAGATATTAAGGATTACAACATAAGTCCATTACATGCAACTTATCAAAAGAGTATTTCTTGCGAGCCTCAAGACTAGAAACAGAGATTATATTGCACACGCGAGAACAAAACTTAAAAAGTAAATAATACATACAAACTATTACCCATCCTGCGATCCTAGGAAGTTACCACGCCTCCTTGTGGCATCGATGCATTTTAGAACTCCGATGTGCATCGCATGGACGCACCAGGGGATCAACAACACGGAGATCAGCGAGCACCCAAAGAATGCGCATAGGAGAATGGTTGCGACCTCATTCTGCTTTGGGAATTCGACCATAAGGCAAATGATATAGGCGAAGCTGAGAATGGTTACAGAGAAGTAAACCATGAGGGGTTTGGCCATTAATGAAATGCCGGTAGCCCAGATTGTGCCGATGGAGGTGAAAAAGGCCGTGCTGTTGAGGACCGTGAACAAATATAGCTTCCAGCCGTTCAGGATCATGTTTCCAGCTTGATGTGGTATTCCATTAGCAGTGCTGCTAGAATGGGCGGTAACCACGGTGGGCTTGAACAAGAGACTTGAAGAGGAATCCACCCAGTATCCTCCCGGAGGAGTGAGAGCAGCTTGGTAAGTGGCAGTTGCGATTAAGGTCGACACTAGAAGGACTATTTTGTGAGCGGATTTATCTTGGATGCCAAAGAAACGTGCGTACTTCTCGAAGAAGGTTAGTTCTCTGCTAAAAAGGCAGGATAGAGAGGTGGTAGGAGTTAAAAGTCTTGCTAGACATGTTTGACGGCGTAACCTCTTCATAACATTTTGATTGCCATAAGGATTTGCTTGGAGGATTTCCAGAGCTGTCTTATCCTGGAAGTTCATCGCATTTATATTTGTATAGCCAACCAGCATCTTGATGATCTAGAAGAAATGCAAAGAATACGAATTGAAGTTATACCCTTTCAATTACAATCATTGCTCCGTTACTATCTTTATTATTGCACACAGAGTGAGCTAATGCCATACTAAGTATGAATGATGCTAGTGATGCAACAACAGATGTACAAAGGGAAAAAGTTCACTAAACCTTATTTATCGAATGCAATCATTTCAAGTAATGTTATTAAGTCTTCAATCTTTTCTAAAAGTGCAATTTAGTCCTTTCACCAAAATAACTTGTATGATGGTTAGGAATTGCCCATGTGAATTGTGACATAGGCAAATCCACAAAAGTGATGATCCAAATGACTATGATTATTTATAAAAGTTTAGGACTTCACCGCATCAACTAAAAAGTTTAGAATCCAATTGTATTTTGTATATGAGTTTTTTTGCTATGACGAGATAGACTACGTTAAAAGGGTACACTTATATCCTTTATACATTAGATTCAGCTGATCAGGGAGTGATTTCCCTATCCACGAAGTAATCATTTATGGTTGTGTTGGATTGTCCTTGTTAGCTTCTACCTTGTACATTATGTTTGGATGGACTGATTTTGAAAGAAGGAAAGAAATTTTGCTAATCAATAGGAAAAATAAAAGAATAGAAAAGAAAGAACTAAGATAGACTCATACTATTTCCACCTCTAAAGCAGCTTTAGACACACTGTAAACTCTAAATGGTTGAAATAGACCTCACTGGAGTCTCAGTGATGGTAAGATTGATGAAAGAGAGGAAAAGTACACTTTTAATGTAACTCGATCAACCTAATAATTTGTATCAATCTTTTCTAAACTATATTTTTCTTCTTTTAATTCCAAATCCGAGAAGTTACATGTTCATTGATTTTGTACGATAATCATCTAAGATTTGATAATTTTAATAAATTAAATAATCACAATCCCAATTCAAAATAATATCAATAAAATATTACATTCTCTCTCTAAAGGTCATTCACATAAAAACTCCTTGTTATATGAAGTCATTTAGGGAATTTTATGGTTAAAGTTACCAACTCTTATGATTATAATATATATTTAATATATGTTAACCAATAAAGATAGAGAACAAGGTTCAAACCCATTACGGAAAATCCTTTATAGGAATTAAGCACATTAGCAAGTAGAAGAGAAAAAAAGAATTTTGCATAAAAACGAACCGAAAATAACAAAGATGGTGGAATTAATCATCATTGCTTTGAATAATAAGAGACAATATGATTTTTTACATTTTCATCGATAGCAACTTTCATCCTTTCCATTTGTGATTTTGATTATTTAGTTTTCTTGATTTTATTTTCACCAATTCAATAAGTTGAGGAATGTTGTAGCCATTTAGAGCGTCAAAGTAGTATAAGCCATTGAGTTATTGTTGTGCTAGGTGGGAAAGAAGCTACTCTCTATATCGTCCTTTGTTTTCCTTCCCTTTGTTTTCTGTAAATCCTCCAACATTTTTTTTTTTTTATGCCAATTGAAATGAACAAAAATTTAAACCTTAATTGAATTTTTTTCCACTAGCAAATTTTGAAATGAGGCTGTCGGCTTGTTTTGATAAAGTTGAAAAATAAGTGCTGGTGTTAATAATCTTAAGTTCTGAAATTAGGAGTAAAAAATTGTTTGATTACAATTAAAAATACATCGCTAAATATAATTAAATTTGCCACCAAACATTGAACTGTGAGAGTCGGTTATAACAATATAATCGGGAATGTTCTAATTATTATCTATCATACTGATTACTAGTTTAAGTGAATGTTTTGACTCGATTTTGTCTTTTAAGTCAAATGCTAATTACAATTATAATACAAGTTTAATCTCATTTAGTGCTCCATTTTTAATTTCCAACGCTTTTGAATTTTCAAACGTGCCCATATGTATCCATTGAAGTAAACAAAACAATTAAATGCAATCTACATACTCATATTATCACTATCTTAATATGAGCATTTGACTTTTCCTTAATAAATAAACAAGCTTTGTTAGCATAATGATCTTTCGGCTACTACGAGAGTAACGATATACTATGAGCCACAGATTTTTGAGTGAAACCTATGATAATTTCTAATTATTTGTTATTTACTTTTTGTGGCCTAAAGTAGACTGTTATTTTCATAGTATATTAAAGATAGTCATGTAAGCATTTCTCTAAATAAACACTATTTGTTGACCTAACTTTGACAATCCATCTGAAGTGATTTGGAGACCTAACCACTGAGGAAATAAACGAAGATAAAAGATTAGATCAACCTATAAAACCATACTCAATAAAGGGGTCCAACCTACTCACACGTGACCTTGTGCATGGGAGAGCTGTCAAAACGAAAATTAGAAATAGAAGAATGGGAGGGGAGGAGCGATATCAATGCCTCCTAATTCCACTTCTTCTCTTCAACGGAAGAAACCAAATAAGGTGATCCGTTCAAAGCTTTTCTCTGAATGTTATCAAAACCATGTACTTTCATATTTCATTATCATAATATTTATTATGATGCTACATCGAATTCAAGGATTGAACAATAATAACATGAATAACCATGAAAGTAATGAACTATACCTCAAGCTGATTCTCCAACGCAGCAATATGTAAGACGTTATTACCGTCTTGGTCTTTCCAATCCAAGATTTCTGTTTGATGGGTTCGCTTAAGCCATCCAAACAAAACTTCGAATGCTTTGGTATTATAGTTCTTGACAGCAACGTGAACTGCAGTCTCCCATTGACTTGTTAAGTCTTTGATGGACGATCTGCAAAAGGATAGGAATTCAGCTAGGAGCTCAAGAAGCACCTTGACCTCCTCCTCATCCCCTCCTTTTTGTCCTGCGATCCAATGCAAAGGGGTGATCCCGCCTCGCCCTTGGACTCGGATCAATTTGGGGTTGAGGGTCGCCAATGCCCTAGCAGTGTGGTAATGCTTCTTTTCTAAAGCCAAGTGCATTGGGCTGTAACCCTTTTGATTCAGCTTTTGAGCGAGCGATGGCTTCAAGATCACCATCTCCATGGCCACTTGAGTTTTCCCTTGCTCCACGGCATCGTGCAGTGGAGTATTTTGGAAGGAGTCCTCAGATGCACGATCTAAGAGATTTTTGTCCCCTTCAATTAACCTATATAGCTCATCAACATCGTGATCTACTATTGCTGGTGGAAGGTCCATAGCCTGACGAGGGAAGTGTCGGAGTAGAGGGGCTTCGCTCATTGATGACCGGTGGAAGTGGCAGCAGCGAGCTTGCAAAATCATAAATAGTGCCACAGTCCACGAAAACATAATTAGGCCGTAGGAATGGGTGGCCTTTCTCTGTTAGAAGATTTTAACCACAACGTTTGGCAGTGCGTGAGCCAAGTCATAAAAATGATCTAATATTGATGAGGATTCGTAACCAATCTTAAGCCAATAATTCGTGGCCTGACAAATTTTTTTCTTTTTGCCATTTTAATATAGTTGGGTGTCATTGCTCCTTTACTACCTGAAGTTGTGTGGAGCAGGAAATGAGGCTGTCTTTATAAAGCACGACCTCACCCACCTGTCACTCAACGATTGTAACAACTTAAATCGCGTGGAGTACGAGAATTTCATTGCTTTAATTGACGTTTGGTTGAGCCATTTCAAAAATGTAGGAATTCAAGTCGCCAAAACAAAGTCTTCTATCCTCAATAGATGAACTACTGCACCTTAACTCCAGTTTCTACTCTTATCGCTATTACCGCCAATAAGATCAAATCAATATACATAAACTGGCGAGTCATTGGTGGATTCTTTATCACTTGCTCCTCATTAATGTAATTGACAATTGAATTTTTCACAATTATAATCAGACGGATGCTATAATATTTCCTCTTGCTTTTAGTCCCAAAACCAATAGTTTTGGGAATACTCTTGTGAATCATAACTGCATATTGTTGTAGGAAAAGATAGATTCATCAATAAATAAATAAATAACCGTAATGCAAAATTAGGTAACATAGCTATTAGATAATTTTGGGCATTAAGGAATTACTACATGAGTCCATCACATGCGACTGATAAAAAAAGTCTAATCCTTGCAAACCTCACATGCGACAGGAATAGTTAAAGTAGATAATACTTGTGAATTATTTCCAATCATCTGATCCTACCAAGCTGCCGATGCACCTCATTGTACCATCGATTCTGTGCAGAACTTGGTTGTGCTTCGACCACACGTATGCGGGGAGGAGCAACATGGTTGCTAACGAGCAGTCATAAAATCCCAATAGGATCTTTACCACGGGCATGTCGGATTTCGGTATTTCGATTGTAACAAAAACAAAGTAGGCAATGCGGAGAAGGCATAAAGACAATGCCGCATCCGAATGCCCCAGACTTTTCTAGGTTGGTTAGGTCAGCTTCGTTATTTTGCAGGTGAATAATTAAATTTGCACTCGAATTTTGCAAATAAAACAAATTTTAGAGGACACATCTCATACATATCCAACTAATCGTTTAAGCTCGCAATTAAGCTCGCAAGCTACTCAAATAAAATTTCTTCAAGCTTGAGCTGAGCCAAGTTTCAACTGGTCTTTCTTAATCCAAATTCCGCAATCTCCAAGTTCAACTGACCAACCATAAATTCCTCCATATTTAGGAGGGGGTGTATGATTGCTTCTGACAGTTCCAAAGTAAAAAGCACAAACGTGATACATGCTTTGGCGGAAAGAAGAAGAGGGGGGGGATGATTGCTCAGTTGGGTAGTTGGGGCTTGCTCCTGACAGTTCCAAAGTAAGAGCACAAACGTGATACATGATTTAACCCGGGGGTGGTTATGATAGCTCAGTTGGGTAGTTGGGGCTTGCTCCGGACAGTTCCAAAGTAAGAGCACAAACGTGATACGTGATTTAGCGGAGGGGGTTTATGATTGTTCAGTTGGGTAGTTGGGGCTTGCTTCTCACGCGAAAACGCGGATGAATTTATGCACTTCTCTTCTTTTTGGCTCTCTCTAATTAACGAACCAACCACTGTCGTTTTCATCCAGTGAAGATGGGGTCATGAGCATAACAGACATCTCAATGGTAAGTGAGGTTTTTTAATGCCGTTCATTTCCGTTCTTCGGCGTTCTTTGTCCGTCCAGTTGAACATGAAAACCATCCTTTCGCTATCATTTTCCTGTCATGGGTCTTCTATGACTAAAGGTCGACTTCTAGCACTCGTAGGATATGAGACATTTATTACATACTCCATCCCCACAAATAGTCAGTAGCTATGTGTTCTAATTCCACATTACCATTCTATTTTTTGTTTGAAAACAAAATGCATTTTAATTCACGAGATTCTCGAAACTTGGTTGTCAATTGAGTACTTCATTTGAGTAGCTTTAAGGAAGATTCTAATTGCTGTCCATTATATTGACTACTAGATTAGGCGAATGTTTTTATTGAATCCAGTCTTTTAAGTCAAGCACCAATTAGAATAATCATACAAGTTTAATTTTGTCCTGTTGAAAATATATCTCGAGTTTGAGCCCAAAGCAAAAGTTTGATTTGTTTCCATATCCTAGTAGGTGTGGGTTTCCTAATCCTAGCAAGTGTGGGTTTCTTAATTTATTCTTTCCTACTCCAAGTAGGAGTGACTTTCAAGAATTAGAGAGTCCTCAAGTTCACTATATATATGTGTGTGTGTGTGTGCGTGTGTGTGTGTTGGAGCTAGTAATAACACCTAGAGAGGGGTGAATAGGTGTAGAGAGATTTTTTCCGCAAGAATATATATATATAACGTTTACAATCTATGAACTGAAATTAAATAGAGAGAGTAGAGAAAATTGCAAACACAGTTTATAGTGGTTTGGCTTTAGACAAACCTACGTCCACTTTCCAGGCGATCAGTCAATAGGCTAGATTTCACTATAAGATCAAAGGTGATTATACACTCTTGAGTGTTAGCACTCGGTGATGATGAGTCTCACAGAGTCACTCTTCCTGGTAATTCACTATGACCACTCAAATTCGCACTTTAGACAACTGAAGAATAGAATCGCACTTTGGAATATGTTTTTCCTATCTTCCTTCTAGGACTCATCCTATCCTTATATACTCTCCAAGCCACACTCGACCGTTGGCTCTTCCCTTGAGAGTTTAGTCTTCCCTTTCTTTGTCAGACTTTATAAGGCAAGTCTTTTTGACCGTTGGAAGTAGATCTAATCCCCTTGGATTCTGCTCGCCCATACAATCAGAATCTGGGCTTCCATAAGTATTCCATTCTTCTTTGGAAGTTGTCCTATAATTGATCCTGTCAATCAAATTAATATAACAGAATTAATGTAAATAAAGTAAGTGAAATACTTGACCATTGGTGATCTGTTCCTGAAGTTTCGTTCTGAGTCTACTTAAGATTTCCGTCTGGTACAGTCAGATTCAGAATTTGTGTTTTATCAAGTCTTCCGTCTGGTACGGTTAGATTCAGAAACACTGTATGTTTTCCTTCTACCACTAACAGATTCAAAAATATACACCATCCTGTGACTTATTCCTTCTGAAGATATGTATAAATACTTACATAAAATGATTTGTTAACATCAAAACTAGGAGTTTTCAACAATCTCTCCATTTTTTATGGTGACAAAACTTTTTATGCTTTCTTGCTTGTTGTCCCCTACAAAATATGGTTGACAGCGCATACTTCCAAATATAATAGGAGTAATGATGCTCACATTAGATAATTCATGCTTCTATGTTTAACACCACATCAGCTAAAATAGATTAAGCAGCAAACAATAATTCAGTTTACAAGCACAAGCAACAAACCGCAAAGTTCAGCAAACAAAAAGTCTAAAAACATCCAATCCAGGTCTTACTCCCCCTTTTTTTGTCACAATCAAAAACACAATATTATGAAAGATAAGTAAAGTTTGAAAAAAATCTTGACAGAAATTCAAACAAGATAAACCAGAAGATGATTTCTTTAAGAAGATTTTTTTCTTGGGTGTCCAAACAAGGGTGAAATCCTCCAAATCCGTGGCAGACTCTTCGATTTTGTTGAGACATTGATGAACTGTTTTCTTGAGAGTCTCTAGCCTAGAATTGAGGGAGGTTTCCATAACAACTTGGCGATCTCTTATTTCCATAAGCAAAGCCAATATCTTCTGAGAATCGGCACGATTAGATGAAGTTGCAGGGATATCTTCTTCACTAGTTTGAAACATAGGCTCCCCCTAAGTTGATGCTTCTGTTTGCCCTTGTTGTCCCAATGGATTTCTATCCTTTTCAGCATCAGGAATAGCACCCTCATTTGTTCGAATTTCTTCTTCCTCTATTTCTTCCCCTTCTTCTGGTCCACCTTTGTTAGACTCAATTTCCTCTGGCTTTGACATTACCACATACTCATCAGGTTGAGGTGCTGTACTAAGAAGAGTTTCTTCTGTCATTATTGGTGGAGGCAGTTCTGGTTCTGGTTGTGTCACTCTTTGTACAGTCTGACCTATTTTCATCAGAATTTCAGAAATAGTCTCCTCTTCATCATCTTCATCATGTAGCAACAGTTGTCTTCTCTTCTTGGAACTAGGTTCTGTATCAGCCATCTCTTTTCCCTTTCACTTTGCTGTGGTTGATGCATTTGCTAATTCCTTCTTTTTTCTTCTCCATGTCTCTGCAACATCCCTTAGCCTCATCTTGTTTATCATCTTAAGATCGATGACCATGGTTGGAAGCTCTTTAGTGCAAAGTCTGCTCGGTATATCGATCTTATAATGTTCAAGGATCCTGGTCACCAAAGCTCCATAGGGCAATTGTCCTTTATCTTTCAAAACTGTTCGATACATGTGCAGAAGAACAGTGTGAGGAAGTGAGAATAGAACTCCCTTCTCAATTGCCCACATTAGTTTAGCCTCAAATCTTGACACATCAGTCTTTGATGAAACCTTGGGACGAATGCAGCTTCTGATGATCTTACGCAGAATAGTTCTTGCTAAAGTTAAGAAGGGATAAGTAATAGTAGGCCTAACAGACTTTGTAAAATATTTACAAACAGTCTCATAGGTAACTTCTATTGGCTTGAAAGGACCCCTTTCAACTTTCATGATATCAACTAGAACATCTGTACTGACATCATAAAAGTTATCATTCACACGAATTGCATTCTATCTAGAGACGAAATATCAAATTTGAGTAAAAGTATCTATTGTTAGTTACGGATAAACAATAGCAGAGTATGTGCAAAATTGATCCATTTGCAACATTTCAAAATGTTCTCGCAGATTCACATCAGCAACATCCAAAAAATCAAAGTCCATGATTCGGTGATGCATAACTCCACGTTCTAGCAATCTATTATAGAAGTTTTTATGCTCTCTCGACTGAAATAATTTTCCAGTGGTATTCCTAACCACTGTTGCAATTTCCATTATGATTTCAAAATTCCTATAGATTTGTTCATCATCTTCCTTCTCTCCTAGGGCATTTTCCTAATTCCTGCTTACTTCACTCCCCTGTGCACTTTGTCTAGAAGTTGGTTACGTAGTTTGAACAGCTTGAACCGGATGAAGTTCATTCGCATACCCTTTTTGTCGCAATAGAAAAAGTTTCATCTCCTCCGTAGCATTATTTCGCACTAAGCGTTGATACATTCTCATAACATGATTAGGGTTTTCTAGTTTAGGCAGGGTTAATCCAGACGTACCTCTTCTGGAGACATTTCTCCGCTCAGAATCTGTTGGGGAATTTCTCTGAGGCTCCAGATTTTCAGATGCATTCCTTTGAATCGATGCATTTTGAGACTGTTCTTGGGAATTGTTAGAAGTTTGCGTCAGATCGAAATGCGTCTGTCCTCCCTCTACGTTCCTTGGTCCTCTGCCAGCAATCCTATTGGATCTTCTTCTGGGAGATGGGGACATAGACCTTGATTTGGACATGGAGGATCTCGAAGCCATTGTTCAGAGAGGGTTTGGTTTGATTTAGAGAGAAAGATTAGTTCTTTGGGTTTTTTGGAAGAAGGTTTCTGAAGATTGTCGTGAAAAATTTGTTCTTTTTGGGGGCTATAGACTCTTTGAAGATGAAAAGACACGACTTTTGGCTCAAAATAGCAGTTTTTCAAAAATTATTAAAAAGGAAAATATGTGTAGATAACTTAGACATGTACCGAAATTATGCAAATCAATTATTTTGCTAATAATAACTTACCAAGATTAATCATACAAGACAGTAACTTAAGCGCCAAAATTAAATTTAAACATACCATCAATTTCTTCTCGAAGCTACCTAAAAGATTGGTTCAATTACTTCTCCCAAACTATATCCTGTCTTCAAGGATTTTAAGTAAAAGGATTAATGATATTTAATCTACTACATATTGAATCAAATGTACCTTTGTCCAGTGGCTTTGTGAAGATATATGCCAATTGATTTTTCAAATCAAGAAATTCCACGAATGCATCCCCATTTTGTACATGGTCTTTAATAAAATGATGCTTGATCTCAATGTGTTTTGCCCTGGAATGTAGAATCGGGTTTTTGGTGAGCTTTATTGCACTTGTATTGTCACATCTTATTTCAGTACAGGCCTCTTCCTTTCCATAATCCCGTAGTTGCTATTTCATCCATAAAATCTGTGAGCAGTAGCTTCCAAGGACAACGTATTCTGCTTCTGCAGTTGATAGAGCCACAGTGTTTTGCTTTTTAGAAGATCATGACACCAGCATCTGTCCTAGTAATTGACATGTTCCACATGTGCTCTTTCTGTCCACTTTACATCCTGCTAAGTCAACATCTAAGTAGCCAAGGAGAGTAAAGTCTGTTCTTTTAGGATACCACAGACCTAGAAGTGGATAAGTAGCTATGTACTTAATAATCCGCTTCACTGCTGTAAGATGAGATTCCCTAGGGTCTACTTGAAACCGAGCACATAAACACACACTGTGTATAATATCTGGTCTAGATGCAGTAAGATAGAGAAGAGACCTAATCATGCTTCTTTAAGTTTTTTGGTCAACTTTCTTCCCTGATTCATCCTGATCAAGTTTGATGGATGTTGATATTGGAGTTTCAGTCTTCTTGCAGTTCTCCATTCCAAACTTCTTGATCAAATCTTTGGCATATTTTTCTTTATGGATGAAAGTTCCATGTTTTGATTGGTTGATCTGAAGTCCTAGGAAGAATGTAAGTTCTCCCATCATGCTCATCTTAAATTCCTTTTGCATAGACTTTGAGAAGTTCTTGCACAATCGTTCATTAGAAGAACCGAAGATAATATCATCTACATAGATTTGTACTAGAAGAATATCCTTACCTTCCTTCTTGATAAATAAAGTTGTATCAACCATACCTTTCTTGAATTTGTTGTCTAGTAGGAACTTACTTAGTCGTTCATACCAGGCTCAAGGCGTTTGTTTGAGTCCATATAGAGCTTTTTTCAGTCTGTATACATGATTTGGCTTTCTTGGTTCCTCAAACCCAAGAGGTTGTTTCACATCGACTTCTTCTTTGATAAACCCATTCAGAAATGCGCTCTTTACATCCATATGAAATAGCTTAAAGTTTTGATAGCAAGCATAGGCAAATAATAGTCCAATAGCTTCCAATCTTGCTACTGGTGTATAGGTTTCATCATAGTCTATTCCTTCTGACTATGAATAGCCTTTGGCTACAAGTCTTGCTTTGTTTCTGGTCACCTTACCATGTTCATTCACTTTATTCCTGAATACCCACTTAGTACCTATGATGGTTCTTCCTTTGGGTTTGGGAACCAATTCCCATACATCATTCCTTTTAAACTGTTGGAGTTCTTCTTGCATTGCTTCTATCCAGCTTTCATTTGTAAGGGCCTCGTCTATTCCTTTGGGTTCAATCTCAGAGATGAATGCCACAATACTTGTTTCCTTTTTGTTCTTTGATCTAGTTCAAATTCCTTCACTGATATTTCCAATGACAAGCTCTTGAGGGTGGCTGGACTTATGCTTCCACTTTTTGCTCGGCACTACGCTATCATAAGCATCTTCTGGTAACTGAGTAGCATCCAGCTAAGTGATTCTTTGTTCTTGAGTTCCCTTAAAGTCGATTTTCTGTAACGAGTTAGCTTCTTTGTTGAGAGTTGAATTCTCAGGAGCAGCAGTTAGTTCTAGATCTTCAATTTCTGTTATGCTCTTGTTGGAGGGATCTTGCTCTAAGAACTTCACATTCATAGATCTTCCACTGTTTGAGTGTTCTTGTTGAACACTTAGTATGCTTTACTGGTCGCTGAATAACCCAGAAATATACCTTCATCTGATCTCTCCTCAAACTTGCTTGGAAGATTGTTAGCATTTTTAAGAATGAAACATTTACAACCAAAAATTTTGAAGTAAGAAGCGATTGGTTTTCTTCCCTTGAAAATCGCATAAGGAGTTTTCTCAAGAATTGGTCTTAGAAAAACTCTATTAAAGATATGACAAGACGTGGAAACTACTTCTGCCCAAAAACGAGTTGCCACCTTACTTTCAATAAGCAGAGTTCTAGCTATTTCTTGCAAAGATCTGTTCTTTCTTTCTACAACTCCATTTTGTTCTGGAGTGTAGGGAGAGGAGAACGTATGCTAAATACCATTTTTCATTACAAAAGTCTGCAAAGTTCTGATTTTCAAACTCTCCTCCATGATCTATTTTAATGTTGGAAATAGAATAACCTTTCTCATTTTGAACCCTTTTTGCAAACATCGAGAAATAAGAAAAAGTTTCACTTTTATTGGCAAGAAAGAATACCCATGTAAAACGAGAGTAGTCATCTATAATTACCAGACAGTATTTCTTACCTTCAATGCTTTGAGTTCTAGTTGGGCCAAACAGATCCATAGGAAGCAAAATTTGCAAAGTACACGTTTAGTAGAAACTTGTTTCAAAGATTTAAAAGAATTTCTAACCTGTTTTTACAAATCGCATGTGGAGCAAAGGTCTGTCTTCTTATAGGTTAATGAGGGCAAACCACGAACAAGCTTTTTACTGTGTAGCTTAGAGATTTGATTCATGCTAACATGTCCAAGTTTGCGATGCCAGAGGTTTGCCTCATCATGGACTGAAATTAGACATCGGCTGTGTTTTCATTTATGTCCGAGGAAGATAGATGTTCCCATGTCTTCGTCCGAGTGAATGGCGAGAAGAATCATTGCTCATTCCAAAACATAGGTTTTCCTTGAAGTTAATCCTAAATCCAGCATCACATAACTAACTGATGCTAAGAAGGTTGTAGTTCAGTCCTTTAACCAAAGATACATTGTTGATGATTAAACTGCCAATCTTGACTGTTTCTAATCCAACAATGTTTCCCTTGGTGTCTCCTCCAAAAGAAACTGTCCCTCCTTTAACCTTTTCTAAAACAACAAACATTCTTTAATCCCCAGTCATGTGTCTTGAACATCCACTGTCCAAATATCATTTCTTTTTGCTCTTGAAACTTACCTTCAATCAACATGCATATTCACTTCTTCTTTGGTACCCAGATTTTCTTGGGTCCTTCGATGTTAGTATATGCTTTGTCTACCCATTTCTTTTGAATAGGTCTCCAGACTTTAGGGCATTTGTTTTCAAAATATTCTTTTTCTCCACAATTTGAGCATTTGAGAAGATTCCGACCAATAGGTTTTGTAAAAATCTTTTTGAAATGATTTCTATAGGCTTGTCGAGGAGGTCTCTTTCTAATTCTCTCCTTGAATTTAGGAAAATAAATTAATGAATCACTTTCCTTATAAAACCCAAGTCTTGACTTATCATAGTAGGGAATCCGAATAGAAAGTATATCTTTCGGGGTTTTCGATCCTTTTGAAAACTTTGTAGTAATGTTCAAAATTTCATTTCTGAGAGACTCGTTTTCATTTAGCAAAGAATTTCTATTTTCTTTTGTCTCCAAGATTTCCTTTTTATGAGATTCATTTTCATTTAAGAGAAAATCTCGGTTTTCCTTTATTACTGAAAATTCCATTTTGAGATCATCAAATTTTTCATTTAAGGAATGATTCATTTGACTCAACTTGTGATTTTCCTTTTTTAAATTGGAAATTTTTTCAGAGTAGATTTTAAATTTAAACATAGTTCATTTATATAATCACGAAACTTCGGTAGGAATATCGAGTGACTAACCTCAAATTCTTTGTCTGAGTCTGAATCCACTTCAGAGTCTAAATCTGAGTGTGCCATTAGACATATGTTACCATATTCGTCTTCACTGTCTTCAACCTCAGTGTCACTCCAGGTTTCAGCTTTCAGGGCTTTCTTGTACTTTTCATATTTCCCTTTGTTTTTCTTGAGTTTTGGACGGTTGTTTTATGTGACCTTTCTTTTTGCATTCAAAAGCAGAGACAACATTTTTGACATAATCTTCCTCATCCTCTCGTCTTTCGTTGTCCAATCTCGCCCTGTTTTGCTTCTTCTTTGTAGAGCCTCTTTCCCTTCTTGTTTAGCTTCTTTACCTTTCTAATTAGTAATGTCAGTTCTTCATCGTCCAGCTTGTCCTCAGAATCTGTATCATCATAATCAATGTTAGACTTAAGAGCAATGGTTTTATTACCTTTGGATTCCACTTCTTTGTTCATTTGTTCTGCTTCATAGGATTGCAAAGTACCAACAAGCTCATCGACTGTCAGTGGTGAAATACGCAAAGTTTCTCTAATATAGGTCTTCACATTATTCCATTCTTTTGATAGTCCTCTTAACAGCTTGTTGACTTTCATGGGACCAGGATTAGGTTGTCTTTGATATGCCAATCCATTTACAATTTCTGTAAATCGACTAAACATGTCTCCTATTGACTCTCCCTGCTTCATCTTGAAGGATTCATATTGACCAAGTAAAATATTTGCTTTGGTCTCTTTAACACGATCAGTTCCTTCATAGGTTACGTGCAGTCTATCCCATACTTCCTTTGCTGTATCACAAGCAGATATTCGATTATATTCATTAGGTGATAAAGCACAGTAAAGGGAGTAGATGGCCTTAGCATCAAGAGTTTGTCTCTTGGTCAGTTCTTCTAGAGAAGTGGTAGCTGATGTTTTTGTTGCTTTCCCATCATCTTTCTTTGAAGTTTCTTTGATTTCAGCATTTGGATCAATTCCTCTAGCAACTACATCCCATTCCAGTGGATCCTTTGATTTGAGGAAGGCTTTCATCTTGTTCTTCTATATATTGTACTCTTTGCCATCAAAATAGAGTGGTCGCATATTGCTCTGTCCCTCGATTAGTCCTGGTGCAAGAATACTAGCCATAGAGGATCTTTAACTCTGAAGTAACAAACACTTCAAAAACTCTGAGCACAGAGCTCTGATACCAATTGTTGGAGCTAGTAATAACACCTAGAGGGGGGGTGAATAGGCGTAAAGAGAGTTTTTGTGCAAGAATATATATATATAAAGTTTACAATCTATGAACTGAAACTAAATAGAGAGAGTAGAGAAGATTGTAAACACAGTTTATAGTGGTTCGACTTTAGATAAGATTACGTCCACTCTCCAGGTGATCAACCAATAGGTTGGATTTCACTATAAGATCAAAGGTGATTACACACTCTTGAGTGTTAGCACTCGGTGATGATGAGTCTCACAGAGTCACTCTTCCTGGTAATTCACTATGACCACTCAAATTCGCACTTTAGACAATTGAAGAATAGAATCACACTTTGGAATATGTTTTTCCTATCTTCCTCCTAAGTTTCATCCTATCCTTATATACTCTCCAAGCCACACTCGACCGTTGGCTCTTCCCTTGAGAGTTTAGTCTTCCCTTTCCTAGTCAGACTTTATAAGGCAAGTCTTTTTAATTATTGGAAGTAGATCCGATCCCCTTGGATTCTGCTCGCCCATACAATCAGAATCCGGGCTTCCATAAGTACTCAATTCTTCTTTGGAAGTTGTCCTATAATTGATCCTATCAATCAAATTAATATAACAAAATTAATGTAAATAAAGTAAGTGAAATACTTGATTGTTGGTGATCTGTTCCTGAAGTTTCGTTTTGAGTCTGACTAACTCAAGTTCTGAATTTGCTTAAGATTTCTCTCTGGTATGGTCAGACTCAAAATCTGTGTTTCTTCAAGTCTTTCGTCTAGTACGGTCAGACTTAGAAACACTATATGTTTTCCTTCTGCCACTAACAGACTCAAAAACATACACCACCCTGTGATTTATTCCTTCTGAAGATATGTATAAATACTTACATAAAATGATTTGTTAACATCAAAACTAGGAGTTTTCAACAATATGGTCATGCGTGGAGAAGAATTAAGCCATTGTTGATACAAGAGGTCTTGAAGCACCGATTCATCATCGAGTGCTTAGGAGGAGTTTTCTCTGTTGATTTCATTCGAGCACTTATACCAAGAAGATTTAAAGTGTTTGTAGCCGATTAAATTCTTGTGGTAAGAATTCGTGTATAATTCCTTTGTGAGATTAAGAGATTATTTCACTAGGAATTGCGGGGCTAAACACTGCATGAGTTATTGGGTGTAATTGGGGCTTGGGAAACACTGAGAGTGTTTGAGTGACTCAAGTGTGTAATCTCCATTGTATCGCTCGTTCTATAGTGGAATTCATCGCTGCTCTCCCCGTGGATGTAGGTCTCTACGACCGAATCACATAAATCTAGTGTTCGATTTATTTTCTTTATTCTGTCTATTTTGTTGTTCGATCGCTCGCCCTTCCCGCAACAATTGGTATCAGAGCCAGGTTTGACTGAGCTGGAGCGAATCGATGACGACAGAAGAAGTAAAACTTAGAATTGACAGATTTGATGGGAAGGATTTCGGTTTTTGGAAGATGCAGATTAAAGATTATCTTTATCAGATGAAACTGCACGCGCCCTTACCAGGCAAGAAACCAAAGACAATGAAGAAAGCTGATTGGGATTTGCTGGATAGACGAGCTATGGGTGTTATTCGGCTGACGTTGGCTCGTAACGTCGCATTTAACATCGTGAAGGAGACTACCACTGCGGGTTTGATGAAAGCCCTATTAGATATGTACGAGAAGCCCTCTGCAATCAATAAGGTCTATTTGATGCGATGTCTATTTAACTTGAAGATGAGCGAAGGTGCGTCAGATTCAGATCATATCAATGAATTCAATGTGATTGTTAGTCAATTGAGTTTAGTTGATATTGACTTTGAAGATGAGTTATGTGCTTTGATTCTGTTTTCCTCATTGCCTGATAATTGGAATACTACCGTTATTGCTGTTAGTAATTCTTCTGGGTTAACAAGTTTAACGTTTAATGGGGTTTGAGATTTAATTCTAAGTGAGGATATTCGTAGAAGAGAATTTGGTGAACCGGTATCTACTGATTTAGTAGGTGAAAACAGAGGAAGAACTAGAACACGTGGTAGTATGAACATGAACAGACGTAACCAGTTAAGGACTAGTGGTGCTGTCTATTGGAACTATGGCAAGAGGGGGCATCTTCGAAGAAATTGCCTTAAGCTGAAGAATGAAAAGGGTAAGGAAATCTTAGTTGATACTACAGATGATGTTGTGGGTATAGCTGTTGGTAATTCAGATAGTGCTGATTATGTCTTGTCTGTCACTGATTATTTATCATTTGATGGATGGATTATGGATTCTGGTTGTTCTTTTCATGCTACACCAAATAGAAACTGGTTTACTACTTATTAGTGCACGTATAGTAGTAAAGTGCAGTTGGGGAACAACGTTGAATACGATGTTGTAGGTGTTGGCGATATTAAAATCAGAATGCATGATGGTATTGTGAGGACATTGACTGGAGTGAGGCACATTCTAGAGTTGAAGAAAAACTTAATTTCCTTGAGTGCCTTGGATTCAGCTAGGTGTTGGTATTTTTCAAAATGTGGAGTTCTAAAAGTTGTTCGAGATGCTTTAGTGATAATAAAATGAATCAAGCACAATGGCCTGTATGAGTTTCAAGGTGAGACAATGACATATTTCGCTGTGGAGACGTTAAATACATATGTTCAAGAGTCCGAATCATGGCATATGCATTTGGGGCACATTGACGAGAGAAGCCTAAAGGTTTTAAGTGAAAGAGATCTGTTATGTGGTTATGTTGCTAATGAACTGAACGTATGCAGGTGCTGTGATTTAGATCAACGGCGGAAAGTGCAATTCAGTATGATAGTCAAAGAAACCACGAAAATTGTAGAGTTACTTTACTTGAATGTTTGCAGGTTGTTGCAGTTTCCTTCTTGGAAGAGTGCTAGATATATGTTAACAGTTGTTGATGACTACTTGATGAAGATGTGGGTGTTTGTACTTAGGTACAAGTTTGATACTGTCATTAGGATCATGTAGTTGAAAACTTTGATCAAAAAGGAGACTGGTAAGACGATCAAGTAGGTGTAGACTGACAGTAGTATGGAGTTTTGCTCAAAACTGTTAAACAAATTCTGCAAGAAGGAAGGCATAGTGAAACACTGCACTACTGCCAATGAACCATAACATATTGCGGAATTGTTGAGCAGAACATTATTAGAGATGGCCCATAAAATGATCTCTAGTGTTGGTATGGCTAGGACATTCCTAGCGGATGTGCTTAGTATGGTGAGCTACTTGATGAATAGATCCCCATCGACTATAATTAAACATTGGACTCCCAAAAAAGTGTGGTCAGGTAACATTGCTGATTATTCTATTCTTAGAATATTTGGTTGCTCATGTTATGTTCGAGCGAGTGATGGTAAGCTCGATGGAAAGGTAAGAAAGTGCATATTCCTAGGCTATGCACAAAGTGAGCGGGGTTATCGATTGTGGTGCCCAGAGTTAAATTCACCTGTTATCAGCAGAGAAGTTACGTTTGACGAGTCTCCAGTACTTCTAATTAGGAGTGGTAATAGCATTACTTATACGGATCTGAACGGTGTTCAGCTTGAGGTGGAGTTGCAACCAGAAACTCCTAAGGTAGGGGGTACTAATGTGGTAATCAACACAGATGGTACTTGTAACGAGATGGAGTTTGTAAAGCCAACAGTTGTTGTAACTGCTGATATTGACAAGGTACGTGTTCGATCTTTTGACAGATATGGATGCGACAATGGTTTTGCTTTATCTATGGTTAAGAAGATTGTGTCGAGAAATCCTTGCGTAGCAGTTAAAGGTGCATGTGAAGTTGATGTTTTAATGAGATCCTCGATTATGGCGAAGTTCAAGCGGGATTTAGGCATGAAAGATATATATGGCGGTTGAGTCCATCGGAGGCTATAGGAGAGAAGCGGCAGAGTTCGAATTTTGAAGCGATTGTTACTTGGCTCAAACATCGAGCCAAGGTGGAGATTGTTGAAAATATGTCTCAAGTTTGAGCCCAAAGCAAAAGTTTGATTTGTTACCTAATCCTAGTAGGTGTGGGTTTCCTAATTTATTCTTTCCTACTCCAAGTAGGGGTGACTTTTAAGAATTGGAGAGTCCTCAAGTTCATTATATATATATTGCCATGCATGGAGAAGAATTAAGCCATTTTTGATACAAGAGGTCTTAAAGAACCGATTCATCATCGAGTGCTTGAGAGGAGTTTTCTCCATTGATTTCGTTCAAGCAATTATGCCAAGAAGATTCAAGTGTTTGTAGCCGATTAAATTCTTGTGGTAAGAATTTGTGTATAATTCCTTTGTAAGATTGAGAGATTATTTCACTAGGAATTGTGATGCTAAACACTGTGTGAGTTATTAGGTGTAATTGGGGCTTGGGAAACACTGAGAGTGTTTGAGTGACTCAAGTGTGTAATCTCCGTTGTATCGCTTGTTCTATAGTGGAATTTGTCGCTGCTCTCCCCGTGGACGTAGGTCTCTACGACTGAACCGCGTAAATCTAGTGTTCGATTTATTTTATTTATTCTGTTTATTTTATTGTTCAATCACTTGCCCTTTCCACAACATGTCCTTTGCTAATTTTTTAATTTCGAGCACTTAATTTAATTTTCAAATGTGTTAATATGTATATATTAAATTAAATGAAACAATTCAAAGAAATCTACATACTCATAGACATACTATCTTAATATGAGTATTGGACTCTCTTTTCTTTTCTTTTTTAAATGATAAGCACTACTTGTTGACCAAATTTTTACAACCCATTTGAATGGCATAAAATCTATTAATGTTTGGATGGTGAGTGATTGGAAGGAAATGAAAAGATTCGAATAATTGCTAAGAAAACAAATGAAGATATAAGAATGCATCCACCAGTGTGAAAACTGCATTCAACACCAGGGAAGAGCCTACCCCCGTGATCAAGTGCACTGGGAATTTGTAAGTGAGAGAATTGGAGGTAGAAGACTGGGAAGGAAGGAGTGACATTCATCCATCCTAATTCCTTTTCTTCTCTGCATCAAAAGAAACCATGTGCCGTTCAAATCTCCTCTTTCTGAATATTTTCTAAAACCATTTACTTATTTCATTATATTTGTTCCTAGATAAGATTGTGTCGAATTGTAGGATCCAACAATAAAAGTATGAAGAACCACGAAACCGGTAAATTATACCTCGGGTTGTTTTTCGGATGTAGCAGCAATATGCAAGACAGTGTCATCAGCATGGTTTTTCCAGTTCAATGTTTGTGTCAGATAGACTCACTTAAACCATCCAAATGAAACCTTGAATGCTTTGAAATTGTGATTCTTGATGGTAACATGAACTGCAATCTCACATCGGCTTGTCAAGTACTTGATGGAAGGTATGCAAGCAAATAAGAATTCAACAAGGAGCTCCAGCTCACTATTTCCTTCTATCCCTCGACATAATGCAAAGGGGTGATGCCGCATCATCCTTGAAAGTGCTTTGCATCATTGATGATGGATGGAAGGGGTCTATTAGACTCAAAATGTTCCATTTGATGATTATATTGGTGTAAACTCATTGAGAGTTTAATCAATGGCAATTATTCTTCTATTGTTATAAATATTTGGTTGATCGGTTTCAATGTCATAAATGTGCGGTAATAATACTATAAACATTTTCCTATTTCTTATTCTCTTTAGAAAAGTGCATCAACATTTATGAAACTCCAAATCAAATACAACATAATTTCATTTATATAATTCGAGCACAGCACGGACAATATAACTGCAAATGTCCTTTGCCTTATTTAAAAGCCCAAGAATCAAGATATTTTTTCGAGATGTTAGTTCAACTAGTTCAACTAGTTCAATTAGCTAGAGGCTAGGAATATTTATGCATACACCTTTCTATATCATTGTACTGTGTTGTATAAACTAATGTTAGTCTTCTCCACACTTTTTGTTAAGAAACTAGTAAGTGCAACACGTTTTCAATAAAAGGTCCAAAATATTGATCTTACGTCTCTCAGTTGATATATTTAGAATTTTAGAACTTCATATTCTCAATATTCCTTTTTCTGTTACTATATTGAGTAGTAATTTCTAGAAAAGGATTGCAACCGTATTTTTTTGTTGTGCTTTGTCGGATCATGTGGTTAGCCTCCTTCCATAGATACAGAAAATCGAGACATTTCCCTATGTTCGTTTTGTACATGTACCTTTTTGGCGTTCGTGTTTGCAAGTTGCAACATAGTACTTTTTGTTTTTACTGCGTCATTTTATGAAGTTGAATTAGGGAAGAAAGCTATTAGAAGTCCCAACTTCGAGCAAGATAAAAGATTTTTAAGGATTATGGATAAGTCTTTTACAGGCAACTAGTCAAAAGAGTCTATTTCTTGCAAGCCTCAGGGCTAGAAACTTAGATTATATTGCACACGCGAGAAGAATACTTAAAAAATAAATAATACTCGCAAACTATTACCCATCCTGCAATCCGAGGAAGTTACCACGCCTCCTTGTGGCATCCACGCGTTTTAGAACTCCGATGTGCACTGCATGGACGCACCAGGGAAGCAACAAAACGGAGATCAGCGAGCACCCAAAGAATGCCAATAGGAGAATTGCTGCGACCTCATTCTGCTTTGGGAATTCGACCATAAGGGAATTGATATAGGCAAAGCTGAGAATGGTTACAGAGAAGTAGACCATGAAGGGTTTGTCCATTAATGAAATGCTGGTAGCCCAGATTGTGCTGATGGGGGTGTAAAAGGCCGTGCTGTTGAGGACCGTGAACAAATATAGCTTCCAGCCGTTCAGGATCATGTTTCCAGCTTGATGTGGTATTCCATTAGCAGTGGCGCTAGAATGGGCAGTGACGACAGTGGGATTTAACGAGGGACTTGAAGAAGAATCCACCCAGTATCCTCCCGGAGGACTGAGAGCGGCTTGGTAAGTGGCAGTTGCGGTTAAGGTCGACACTAGAAGGATTATTTTGTGAGTGGATTTATCTTGGATGCCAAAGAAACATGCATGCTTCTCGAAGAAGGTTAGTTCCATGCTTAAAAATTTTGATAGAGAGACGGTAGGAGTAAAAAGTCTTGCTAGACATCTTTGACGGTGCAACCTCTTCACAATATTTTGATTGGCAAAAGGATTTGCTTGGAGGATTTCCAGGGCTGTCTCATCCTGGAAGTTCTTCGCATTTATATTTGTATACCCAATCAACATCTGGATGATCAAGAAGAAATGCAATAGAAAATGAAATGAAGTATTACCCTTTCAATTACAATCACTGCTCCGTTCTATCTTTACGATCGTGCACAAAGTGAGCTAATACCATATTAAGTATGAATGATGCTAGTGATGCAACGATGGGTGTACAAAGGGAAAAAGTTCACTAAACCTTATTTATCAAATGCAATCATTGCAACTAATATTACTAAATCTTGAATCTTTCAAAAAAATGCAATTTAGTCCTTTCACCAAAATAATTTGCATGATGATTAGGAATTGCCCATATGAATTGTGACATAGGCAAATCCACAAAAGTGATGATCCAAATGACTGTGCTTATTCATAAAAGTTTAGGACTTCACCACATCAACTAAAAGGTTTAGAATTCAATTATATTTAGTATATGACTTTTTTCGCTATGAAGAGACATACTAACTATTTATACATTAGATTCAACTGATGAAGGAGTAATTTCCCTGCCACGAAGTGATAATTTATGGTTGTATTGGATTGTCCTTGTGAGCTTCTGCCTCGTACAATATGTTTGAATGGACTGATTTTGAAAGAATGAAATAAATTTTGCTAATCAACAGGAAAAATAAAAGAATAGACAAGAAAGAATTAAGATAGACTCATACTATTTCTACCTCTAAAACAGCTTTAGACACACCAGAAAGGCTAAATGGTTGAAAATAGCCCTCACTGAGGCCTTAGTGATGGTAAGATTGATGAAAGAGAGGAAAAGTATATCTTTAATGTGACTCATCAATCTAATCATTTGTATCAATATTTTCTAAACTATTGTTTTTTCTTCTTATAAGTCTAAATCCAAGAAGCTACATGTTCATTGATTTTGTACGATAATCATCTAAGGTTTGATAATTTTAATAAGTTAAGTAATCACAATTCCAATTCAAAAGAATATTAATAAATTATGTTGATTTTCATTGTCTCTCTAATGGTCATTCACAAAAAAAATTCTGTTGTGAAGTTATTTAGTTCAAGTTATTTAGGGAAATTCTATGGTTAAAGTTACTAACTCTTTATGATTATAATATATATTTAATATATGTTAATCAACAAAGACAAAGAACAAGGTTCAAACTCATTACAAAAAAATCATTTATAGGAATTAACTTAAGCACATTAGTAATTAGAAGAGAAAAAAAAAGGAATTTTGCATAAAAACGAACAGAAAATAACATAAGTGGTGGAATTAATCATCATTGTTTTGAATAATAGAGACAATATTACATTTTCAAGACTATGATTTTTTTTTTACATTTTCATCAATAGCAACTTTCATCCTTTCCATTTGTGATTTTGATTATTTAGTTTTTATTTTTATTTTCACCAATTCAATAAGTTAAGGAACGTTATAGCCATTTAGAGCGTAAAAGGTATATAAGCCATTAAGTTATTGTTGTGCTAGGTTGGAAAGAAGATGATCTCTATATCCGCACTTTGTTTTCCTTCCTTTTATTTTCTGTAAGTCCTCCAACCAATCATTGTTATGCCAATTGAAATGAACTCAAATTTAAACCTTAATTGTTTTCCAATAGCAAATTTGAAATGAAGCCGTACGCTTGTATTGATAAAATTGAAAAATAAGTGCTAGTGTTAATAATCTTATGTTCTGAAAAGAGGAGTAAAAAATTGTTTGATTATAATTTAAAATATATCTCTAAATATAATTCAATTTGTCACCAAACATTGAACTGTGAGAGTAGGTTTTCACAATATAATCCAGAATGTTCTAATTATTATCTATTATACTGATTACTATGTTAAGTGGATATTTTGGCTCGATTCTGTCTTTTAATTTAAATACTAATTACAAATATAATACAAGTTTAATCTCATCCAGTGCTCCATTTTTAATTTCCAATGCTTTCGAAGTTTCAAACGTGCCCATATGTATTATTTAATTAAACAAAACAATTAAAAGTAATCTACATACTCATATTATCACTATCTTAATATGATCACTATCTTAATATGAGTATTTGACTTTTTCTTAATAAATAAACGGGCTTTATTACCATAACAGTGTTTGGGTTATTGTGAGAATAACACAGTGTGTTGTGAGCCACAAATTATTTAGGAGGAAATTATTTAGGAGGGGACCTTATAATAATTTATAATTATTTATTATTTACCTTTTTGTGGCAAAAAAAAAAACTATTATTCTCACAGTAAAATAAAAATAGTCATATAAGTATTTTTCTAAATAAACACTACTTGTTGACCTTACTTAGACAATCCATCTGAAGTGATTTGGAGACCTAACCACCAAGGAAATAAATGAACATAAACGAATAGATCAACTTATAAAACCATACTCATTCAAGGGGTCCAACCTACTCACACGTGACCTTGTGCATGGGAAAGCTGTCAAAAAGAAAATTAGAAATAGAAGATTGGAGGGGAGGAGCGATATTAGTCCCTCCTAATTCCTCTTCTTCTCTTCAACGGAAGAAACCAAATAAAATGATCCTTTCAAATCTCTCCTCTGAATGTTATCAAAACCATGTACTTTCATATCATCATCATAACATTTATTATGATGCTACGTCGAATTCAAGGATTGAACGATAAAAGCATGAATAACCATGAAAGTGATGAACTATACCTTGGGCTGATTTTCGGATGCAGCAATATGTAAGATGTTATTACCATCTTGGTCTTTCCAATCTAAGATTTCTGTCAGATAGGTTTATTTGAGCCATCCAAACAAAACCTTGAATGCTTCGGTGTTGTGGGTCTTGACGGCAACGTGAATTGCAATCTCCCATTGACTCGTCAAGTCTTTGATAGACAATTTGCAAGAGCATAGGAATTCAGCTAGGAGCTCAAGGAGCTCCTCAATCTCCTGCTTATTGTCTCCTTTCTTTCCAGCGACCTAATGCAAAGGAGTGATTCCACCTCGTCCTCGAACTCAGATCAACTTGGAGTCGAGGGTTGCTAGTGCCCTTTTAATGTGGTAATACTTCTTTTCTAAAGCCAAGTGCATGGGGCTGTAACCCTTTTGATTCAGGTTTCGAGCAAGCAACGGCTTCAATATGGCCATCTCCATGGCCACTTGAGTTTTCCCTTGGTCCACGGCATCGTGCAGAGGAGTATTTCAGAAGGGGTCCTCGGATCCATGATCTAAGAGATTTCCATCCCCCTCAATTACCCTATACAGCTCGTCAACATGTCATCTACTATTGCTGGTGGAAGTTCCATAGGTTGACGAGGGAAGTGTAGGAGCAGAGGGGCTTTGCTCATTTTGATGCGCGGTGGAAGTAGGAGCAGGGAGCTTGCAAAATCATAAATAGTGCCATGGTCCACGAAAACTTAATTAGGGGAGTCATTGTTTATCATTTATCCTAGGAATGGGTGGCCTTTCTCTGTCAGGAGATTTTAACCACTATGTTTGGCAATGCGTGAGCCAAGTTATCAAAATAATCTAATATTGAGGAAGAATTGTAATCAATCTTAAGCCAATAATTTGTGGCCTGACAATTCTTTTTTTCTTTTTCTTTTTTCCTTTTTAATATAGTTGGGTGTCATTTCTCCTTTACTACCTGAAGTTGTATGGAGTAGGAGGTTAGGCTGTCTTGATAAAGCCCGACCTCACCCACCTGGCACTCAATGATTGTAACGATTAAACCACGTGGAGTACGAGAATTTCATTGCTTTGATTGACGTATGTTTGGTGGAGGTGTTCCAAAATTTTGGCATTCAAGTCGCCAAAACAAAATCTTATATCCATAATTGATGAACTACCGTGCCTTAACTCCAGTTTCTACACTTACCTCTATTACCGTCGACAAGATCAAATCAATAAACTGGCAAGTCATTGGTGGGTTCTTTATCACTTGCTCCTCTTTAATGTAATTAGCAATTGAGTTTTCTATATTTATAATTGAACAGCTGCTATAATAGTGTCGCTTTTACCTTCAAAGCTTTTAACCCAAAAGTTTCAGGAATACTCTTGTGAATTAAAACTGCATGTTGTTTTAGGAAAAGATAGACAAATATATAAATAATTAATAAGCAGCAATACAAACTTAGATAACATAGCTATTAGACAATTTTGGGGAGGGGTTATATATTTAAATTTAAAAGCTCATATCCTAAGGGTATTGTCATAAAAGATGCATTTTGAAAGGATGGAGAGACATAAAGAGAGCTAAAGAACGGAAATGAAATGCAAAAACACCTCACTTAGTGAAGACGCCGGTTCGGATACAGTGAATGAAATGCTTGTGGCACCCACTTCGTTGATTCAAAACGACGAGCGACTACATGAGATGATTGTCATGTATATCATAAAAAGCCAACATCATGTTCAAGGAGTCGGATAACATGCACAATACACTTACAAATATCAGTGACACTTCCCTCAAGAATAAACCTTGCGTTGTTTGACCGCAGATCTTTGCTGGCCGTCACGTTGTTGCCTGTTTGAGCTTAGCTAGAGTTGAGGATCATAATGAAAAAGAGAGAGAATGTAATATTCTTTATGTTACAAAATAAAGAATACAAGAGCCCTATATATCGAATGGGAATACAATTAATCTTAATACAATCAATGTAATTACAATTAATGCAATTCTAAATAGTAATAATCCTAATATAATCTAACATCCTCGTAAAAGTCAAAATCCTAATTTAATCTAACACCCTTGTAAAAGTAAAAGTGATTTGAGAGAAGTCAACATAAGTTTGGCAAAAAGATCCAAAAAATGCTTAGATGAATGTGTCTTGGTGAAAATATCAAAAGTTTGGTCAGCAATTGAAGTACATTTGAATCGGGTAGTGTCATTATGCACATGATATCGAATGTAATGATAATCTATTTCAATGTATTTGCTACGCTCATGGAAAACATCATTATGTGCTATTTGGATAGCACTAGGATTATTGTAATGAATGGATGTGTTGTTATTATGATGCATTCTCATGTCTTCCCAAAGCCATCACAATGATAATAACTTTGATGTTGTGTCAACAACAACTCAATATTCGGCTTCCGCACTAAAGCGAGTGATAGTAGTCTATTTTTTGCTACACCATGAGATAAGTGAGCTGCCCAAAAAGGAACAATGGCCCGTAGAGAGTGACAATTTGCGGGTCACCAAATCAATCAACCAATTATCATCAGAATAAGTTGTTAACTCGAAAGTAAAATGAGTTGAAAAGTGAAGGCCATGAAATAGGGTGCCCTTTGCATACAAAGAAATTAAAGGAATGTAGCAAAATGAGTTGTATGAGGTGTAGTCGTGTACTAAATGACAATGTGAGCAACATATGTGATGTCAAGTCAAAGAGTAAGATATATAGGACTATCAATCAATTGTTGATAGAGTGTAGAATAAAGAAGAGTCCCATTTTAGGCATTAGATTTGGCATTGGTCTTAATAGGGGTTGTAGCGACCTTATTGTCCATGAGTCCTACTCAACAAAGAAGATATGTGGCATACTAGCTTGAGAAAGACAATAACTAGAGGAATCAAAAGTAATCATCAAGCTTAGAAAATAATTAAGTCACCAAGATCTTTCGTTTCAAATTATTTATTACAAGTATTGCTAGAGTTTTGAAATGCTAACATGATCATCCCTAATAATGACTATGTTTCCATATCTAAGAGTAGCATAATAAACCTACGAGATATGTCTCTTACAAAAAGAGCATGATCGTAGGGATTGGGCGTAAAAGTCAAGGTTTATGTTGTGGAGCTGAACTTAGAATATCATGGACAATGAGTTTGTTTCAATCTAATAATGCTTAATGTCGTTGATGCACTTTGTAAGAGGAGGCATTGTATGACTTCATTGGTAAGAATATCATTTAGGAATGCAATTTTAACATCCATTTGGGATAGAGACCGGCATTGAATTCCAGCAACAATGAGAAGACTACAAATGGAAATAAGGCATACTACAAAAGGAAAAGTCTTTGCATAGTAAATTCCATATTCATGAGTAAAGCCTTTCACTACTAGTTGAGCTTTGTGATAGTCTAGTGTCATTTGCCTTTGTTTTAATCTTGTACATTTACAACCTACAATAGACTTATCAAGAAGTGAATAAACTAAATCTCATGTATGAAATTTGTCTAAATTCGACAACTCATATGCCATTACTTGCTATCAAAGAGGATTAGTACTAACTTCTCATTATTTATGAGGTTCAAAGAGAGAAGCAATGGTAGAGTAATAATGATAATCATGAACATGAACAAAAGGTTGACTTACTCTAGCAGAATGAAGGATAGAGAAGGAAGGAATGTCTGCCAATGTAGAATCTACCAATAGGGTAAACATATAAGAAGTTGTCTTATTGGTGTCACTGGAAGGACATGCATCAAGATTAGAAGAAGATAGTTCTAGAAAAAGATTTACAAGTGGACGGAGGCATAGGACTTTGGGGAATGAATCCATTACAGGGCTGGTGAAAAAGGGATACGACTTGCTTATTTGAAGGGATGGAGAGATAAGCACGTATTGTATTCCCAAAAGTAACATGACAACATATGAAAACGTTAGAGATAAGATCCCAATATCTATACCTTTTGTGCTTAATGCCATATCCAAGGAACCAATATGTACAAGTATGAGGCTCTAACTATACGCCTTCATGTGGAAGAAGCTGTGCAAAACAAGTACTATGAAGATTTGAAGAACACTATAATTGGACTACCATAGAAGTGCTCACAAGGAGAAATTTTACTTGTGTGAGGTGATGAGGTATGATTTATGATGTATGCAGTAGCTAGACAAACATCTCCCCAAAACTGTTCTAGATAAGAGATGGAGACTAGAAGAGTTACATTTAAAATATGCATATGTTTACTTTTTGCTTGACTATTTTGTTGGGATGTCCCTAGATTAGAATGATAAATGATAGTACCATTTAGGGAGAGAATTCTAAGAAATTCGGTGTCTCTATATTCCATGGCATTATTAGCTAGAAAAACCTTGATATTTTGACAAGATTGTGTTTTAATCATGGCAACAAAATCATGATAGATACAAGTAAGGTCATATAGATTTTTCATAAGATAAAGCCAAGTACGACAAGAATATTCATCCACATAGAGCTCATGTGCAAACAAGCCGGTTTCGGGGTATACTCGATAACAACAACCAATAAAAGATTGATACTCTTGTAATTCCCATTGATAAGGTTGTTGTTGAGCCTCTAAAGAAGGAAGTTGAAGAAATTGACTTTCCTTTTCAAGAATCAAATTTGGAGGATTTAAAGCTTGAGGAAAGATCTCAGGTTTGAGCATCTTCTCTATGACAATGGAGAGATAATTTTCGAGAAAACCCCCCTCTAATGTTGATTTGAATTTATACAGTTGACATTCCGGCGGAGAAGAGGTGATGGACATGGAAAGACTAATAGCAGATCCAAAATTGATTTCATTATCCCAATAGAAATAGAGAATCTATTATTGGATCGATCTAAAAGTTTGGTTGGGATATTTTCTTAAGGCAACAAAATTTTATTGATTTTTCATATATGGTTCAAAATTCCACGAGGATTGCACAGGTTATACCATTTCAGATAACCCGACATTCTAAAAACTCTAGGTTGAGCTTTTTTCTCCCATTAAAGAGAAAATGATGTGGAGCATCTTTAGATTGTATTTACATCTTTTATTTGATGAATTTAGTATTTTGAAATTTGATATTTCCTTCTTTGATTAGGTTAGCTTGTGATGTCATTTAGTATAGAGTATTTGAATTCATTTTTTTATTAATTTAATTTTCTAAATGCGTTATCATATTTTATCTTCGATTCTAAGATACCACAGGATCTAACTGCTTTTTAGGTTTAGCTAGGATTTTTTTATATTATCTGCATTTCTTTTTTCTGTTACATTGTTGAATAGTGAACTTCTAGAAAAAGGATTGCAAGTGTTTGTTTTTGTTGTGTTTTATGGCATCACACAGTCCACCTCATTTCGAAATTATAGAAAATTAAGACATTTCTCTTCGGACGTTTTGTACTTGTGAATTTTGGAAATTCATGTTTATTCAATTCTTTTCGTTTCCATTGTGTCATAATGGAGGTGTATTAGGAAATCCAAATCCCGACTTCAATCAAAGATCAAAGGTCTATTGGCATTAAATAGATAAGGAATAAATAGATGAATTCATTACATGCAACTAATAAAAAAGAATCTATTTCTTACAAACCTCACACAGGATAGGAATAGTTAAAGTAGATAATACTTGTGAATTATTTCCAATCCTTCGATCCTAGCAAGCTGCCGACTCGTCTTCTTGTAGCATCGACTCTGTGCACAACTCGGTTGTGTTTGATCCACACGTATGCGGGGAGGAGCAAGATGGTAGCTAACGAGCACTCATAAAACACTGCTAGGATTATTACTATGAGCTTCTGGGATTTCGGTATTTCGATTGTAACAAAGAAAAAGTAGGCAAGGCTGAGAAGGCATAAAGACAAGTAAGCCATATAAGTGTCGGGGTAGGGTGTAACAGCGGTGGCCCGGGATCGTGCCGATGGAGGCGCTAAAAACTAGGCTGTTGAGGATGGTAAAACACAACAGACCCCAACCGCTCAAGATAAGGTTTCCGGCTTGATGAGGCTTTCCAATAGCGATGCTGCTGGAATTGGTGGTAACGACAGTGGAATTGGCTGGGTTAATGGAAGAGGAATCCTGCCAGTATCCTCCCGGAGGAGTGAAAGTGGCTTGGTAAGTGGCAGTCACAATTAAGGTAGCCACTATAAGGACTATTTTGCGAACATCTTCATTTCGAGTGCCAAAATACCCTGCATACCTCTCGAACACAGTTAGTTCCATGCTAAAATATTGTGATAGTGAAAGGGTAGAAGCGAAACGTCTTGCTCGATGTTCTTGACGGCATAACTTGTCCTCAACCTCTTGATCGCAATTAGGATTCTCTCGGAAGATTTGCAGAGCCGTCTTGTCCTGTAAGTTCTTCGCATGAATATTTGTATGCCCAATCAATACCTTGATGATCTGGAAGAAGTGCAAACGGAAAACAATGAAGTATGTATCCCTTCAATTTTAATCACTACTTTGTGATCAAGCTTAACCATTGTTCACAAAGTGACCTTTTGCCATGCAAGTTGGAACGATGCTAGGGATGCATATACATATCCAAAGGAAAAAGTCTAAAATAGTTTTCCCGCTAGTAGCCTTGAAATGAATCTATGGGCTTGTCGTGTTAAAACCAAAGAGTTAAACGCTGAAAATAGAACATGACCATTAAAAGTACGTTAGTGAATACGATCAGTTTGTTACCAAACATTAAATTGTGATTACTATTAATAGGTTTTAATTTAGTGATATAATTGCCAAGAATATAAATAGTATCTATTATACTGATTACTAGATAAATTGAATGTTTTTAGTCAATGGAGTAATGTTAAGTCAAATAGTAATTATTAAGATTATTATACGTTTAATTTCATTCAGTGCTAGACTTTCAATAAGCAATGCTAAATTGAGTTTTCAAACAGGCCTATAGTATCTAATGAATTTAAACGAAAATTTTAAAATAATCTGCATGCTCATATTATCACTATCTTAATATTAGTATTTAACTAATTTTTAAAGAAAAAAATATTTTTTCCATGTCAAAAACCAAAAAAAAAAAAATACTCGTTGACCAAATTTTCACAACCTATCTGATGGCATAAAAAGTGGAAAAATTACCAAAAAATTCCTAAATCCATTGCAATTATGTCAATTTATTTTTAAACTTAGTTTTTTGGTCAATTGAGTTTTAAACGTATTGCAATTGTGTCAATTCAATACATCTAGGCAAATTTGGCTAGCTAACGCTAATGTGTATGCTACTAGCATCAATGATAATTTTATAATAATATTTTTTTTTCTTTTTTTCTTTTTTTAAATTTTTAAATTTTTCTTTTTCTTTTGTTTCCCTCCTCCCTCCGACCAAAGGGGAGGGCCAGTTGGCAAATTGAGGCAACATTGTCGGATCTAGCAAGGGTGAGCCTCATGAGGAGATCTACGAGAATCTGCGAGGTTGACCTCACCCAAACCTGACAAGGGCTTGCCTTGCCCCAGCCACTGGTGAGGCGACCCTTGCCCAGGGCTAGTTGAGGCCATCCACATCCAACGACGGTGAAATGAGCTTGTGTTGGTCAACCGCCTTAGTCCGATGACTGGCCCTCCCCTTTGCTGGTCACCGGAACCAAAGAAAGAAGGAGAGAAGAGGGAAAAAAGAGAGAAAAAAATTTTAAAAAATTTAAAATTATTGAAAAATTGTCGTCAGCCCCAGCCAACATCTATGTCAACACAGACTGGCCAAATTTAGTCAGATGGTATGAATTGACATAATTGCAAAATGTTTAGGACTCAATTAGCCAAAAAAATAAGTTTATGACTGAATTGGCACAATTATAATTAGTCTATGACTTTTTTGGTCATTTTTCCCATAAAAAATCTACTATATATGTTTAGGTGGAATGGTTTGGAGAGAAATGAAATGATTAATCACTGCAGAAACAAACAAGGATAAACGAATGGATCAACTTGTAAAACCGAATTGAATGTAAGGGTCGAGCCCACCTTCCCCTGACCTTGTGCACGAGAAAATTGTCAAGAAGAGAATTGGAAGTAGAAGATTGCGAGGGAAGGAGTGATGTCCATCCCTTGTAATTCCTTTTCTTCTCTCCTACGAAAGAAACCAAACTAAGTTATCCTATTCAAATCTCCTCTTTTAATGTTTCTAAAACCATATATTTTGGAGCCCTACTATGTCATTACCATAACCATTGTTCTTGGATTACATGTTAAATTCAGGGATCGAACAATAAAAGACAAACAACCACAAAATTGATGAAGTATACTAGCATGAACTATACCTCGAGTTGTTGCTCTCCAGACGCAGCAATATGTAAGACGGTGTTACCATCTTGGTCTTTCCAATCCAAGATTTCTATCAAATAAACTCACTTAAGCCATCCAAATAAAATCTTAAATGCTTCAATGTTGCCCTTCATGATGGCAATGTGAACCGCAGTCTCACATTGGCTCGTCTAGTCTTCGATGGATGATTTGCAAGCCGATAAGAATTCAGCCAGGAGTTCCAGGAGTTCCATGTTCTCCTGCTCATTGTCCCCCTTTTCACCAGCTACAAAATGCAAAGGGGTGATCCTACCTCGTCCTTGGACTCGGATCAATTCGGGGTCAAGGGTCATCAATGCCCTCATAATGTGATAATGCTTATTTTGCAAAGCCAAGTGCATGGGGCTGTGACCCCCTCGATTTATCTTTCGAGCGAATGATGGCTTCAAGATGGCTATCTCCATGGCCACTTTAGTTTTTCCCTGACCCGCGGCATCGTGTAATGGAGTATTTGGGAAGGGGCCCTCGGATCCATGATCTAAGAGATTTTCATCCTGCTCAATTAAGCTATATAGCTCATTAACATCATCAGCTGCTATTGCTTCTTGAAGGGCCATTTTTTTAGGAGGGAAATGTAGGAGCAAAGGGGCTTTGCTCGTTGATGATGGATGGAAAAGCGAGAGTATCGAACTTGCAAAATCATATATAGTGCACATACATAGTCGACCAAAATATAAGGAGTCATTGTTCATGATATATCCAGTAGAAACAATTCAATTGGTTGGGGGATCTTTCTCTTTAGAGAACTTTCATGCTAAGTTTCGCAATGCCGAGAGTCAAGTCGTTAAAGATAATTCGACGACCTATGTTGTGTTGAAGGGATATCTACTTTAAATCAATCTAAGTGTGATTAATCTTATAGTTTGTGGTCTGAATTTTGCTTCTTCTTCTTGTTTTTTTTGTGAATATCGATGGGTATAATATCGAAACAGTTTCAGTGGCTTCGATAAATCATAACTACACCCACCTTGTTTATCTACTTATAACTGTGTGAAGCATAAGAATTTCAATACTCAGAATTCCACCAGCAGCGAACTCCCTAATGTAATTAGAGCTTCTATATTTTTTCTTCTTTAAAATTTTAAGTTATCAAGTGACCAAAATAAAACTTCGACTCTTCAATTGACTATATGCCCAAAATTAAGTCCTTCTCTATGCTTATCTCTATTACCATCGAGAATATTAAATCAGTAGCTATAAGCCAGTGAGTCATAGAGTGAGTTCTTCATCATTGTTCCTCTTTAATGTAATTGGCAATTGAATTTCCATGATCATATATCAGACAGATACTAAAAGGGATAAGCAACCAGGCTGCTTCAATCTAGGAACCAGCTTGTACAGGCTTTATCGGTTGCAAGTCGGTTCGCATGAGAATTGATTCAATTTCCTGATAAAAAGATTGCGAGCTGGCCTCATTCGATTCGGTTCTCAATTCTTTACTCTGAACCAATCGATTTTACTGAAAAACTGGCCTTGCAAGACAAAGTTCAAGGTTCAACCGGTTCATTGCTAACCCCAAGTTGATCTTTTACTCTTTTGTCAGATGCCTTGCTACTCCCCCCTGCGGCGGCGCTTCTTCATTTCGAAGGGAGACCTTGCCATCTAAGTTACTTTCCCTCTTCAACGAAGTAAAGGTCAAGATTTTGTTCATGTAGTGTCGATGCCATACGCGGAAAGTTTCTTGGAAAGCTGAAGAACTCTTTTGAGAAGTTAAAATAAAAGAGGCTTTTCGTACCTCTCAGTGCTCTCTCTTTTCTTTTGCTTTGCTTTGTTTTGGTTGTTTGATGTGAGGTGGGTCACAGGTAGGGGTGAGCAAATAGGAATTCGGTGTCTTTTTACTGTGAATAGTCAATGCTGCGAGTAGTTAGAATGTGAGCCTGTGTGGTAGAGTTGGTAGAGGTTCTTGTCTTCTTTGGAGTGAAATTTTCCTTTTCTTGTGTGAAATTCAGATCTATGATCTATCTACAGTGGAAACAATATGGCTTATAAGAAGTTTGGGAATCTTTTGACAGTAACTCTGAGTTGGATGTGTTTGTTCTTTGGCTGTGTCTTTCTTTGGCCAAATCAAACTCCACATAAGTTTCTCTTTACATTAAGTGAAATTAGTAAAGCAGAAGGAAGTTTTTGTTTCTTTTGCTTGGGGATCTGAACAATTTGGGATATTGAATGCTTTCGCTTGAAGTTTAATGTTGTGATATGATATTTGAGGAACTTTTTCTTGTACTTACATCAACGCATCTAATTGCTTATTAGAACCCTTCAACTTCTAGGTTTGGATCTACTTTTTAAAAATCATTTCATGATCTGATATTTTGTTTTTGGTTGGTTCTACTCTACTCTAACTCTAACTCTCACTCTCACACTTTTGACATGCCTCATTACTAGGTGTGAGAGTCAAAATCCACACTTGAAGTTAAATCATCTCCACCTCGACCCCCTTGGAAAGGTGGGGATTCGAACTCCCCACCGTCCCCTTCCTATGTAGGAAGGGTGGCCACTGGAACAACCCCAATAGGAAAGGAATTACATATTTTTCTAGATATCTTGACATCTTGGGCTTCATGGGATAAATTGAAAGCTGTGGATAACAATCATTGACATCATTCTAACTCTCACTGGTGAAGTCAACCTTGTTGTCGGGACCGGATCGGTGAGGCTGGTCTCGTTGGCCCTAGCCATTGGTCCGTAGCGACTGGCCAAGGGAGGGAGGGAGGGAGGGAGGGAGGGAGGGAGGGAGAGAGAGAGAGAGAGAGAGAGAGAGAGTGTGTCGAATGGCAAAAATTGGTCTGATGAACTCAATTGACATAACTGCAAAAGGTTTAAGACTAAATTGACTAAAAAAAGATTATAACTAAATAGACACAATTACAATAGGTTAGGATTTTTTTGGTAATTTTTCCTATATCCTTTCTTTGATAAATTTAGGATTTTTTAGAATCTAGTATTTTTTTTTCTTGAATTAAGTTAGTTTTGAATATTCATTTACTATGGAACATTCGAGTTTATTGTTTCTATTATTTTCACTTTTAGATTTCCCAAGTTATCTTATGTTACATTGGAAGGTATATAATTGTTTTCTCCAGGTTTAGGTAGTCCTTGGTTATATCCTTACTACTTCTCTTCGTTACTACATTAAGTAGCACTTGCTAGGATTAAGGTTGTAATCGTACTGGTTCGTTAGGCGTTGTCAAAATATGCTGTTTGCCTCTCTTCAGAAGTACGGAAATACTCTAGGCCCTTCGTGCATGAACGATTGGGGCCTGCGTAAGTACGAGCTGCAACTCATGCTTGATGTTTTCATTTGTCGGAATGTGAGAATGTGATGTTTGGAAACGACAATGTTGAAAACGGCCTTGTTGACAAGATCGGGGGCCCAGGCTTTGACGGTAAGCATCTCAACGAAACCTGGAGCGGCAATTCGGTGGGATGCAGCTGACTATGGAAAAGATTGCAGACTAAATTGGTGTCCTGGAACTGGAGAGAAACCTAAGTGGGGACGAAGAAGTGACGATGTGTGAAAATTGAGCTTGGGGCCAATTAAGCCCAGGGCCAACCGTTCAATAAACCTATTTCGATAGTCCAAACGTCTTAACCATCCGGAGACTTTATATTCGTGTGAAAAGTATTTTAAGGAGTTTGAAGGGCGTAATCGTGCACTAGTCACCAGAAAAAAGGCGAAGAGGTAATGGTTGCAACTATTAACTATTATGATAAATGGACGGTAGACAGGGTCAAGCTTGTCATGGAGATTACTACCAAGAATCGTCGCTATTAACTTTGTCTCAGAGAGTTGCATGAATTGGCTGCAAAGTTCCCTGTTCAAATGGATATTTGGACCTAAATAATTATATTGCAGATGCAAATCACTTTTCCCATTGCATGTGCGTATCTAAATATCTTATCCCGCTGATAAGGTTGTTATTTAGTCTGAAAAGCAAGTAGTACAGGTTTTTTACTTTCCTTTTCAAGAATTGGAGGATTTTGAGCTTGAGGTAGAATCTCAGCATGAGCATGTTTTCCATGACGATAGAGAGATGAATTTGGAGAAAATCCCCTCTCCTGTTGATATGAATTCAAATACAAAGGAGATACCGGTGGAGAAATTTGAAGCGATAGGAAATGGAAAGAATTAATCCAAAATTGATTTGTTATACCAGGAAACTTAAATGATCAATTTATGAATCGATGTTGAAGTTTGGTTGGGATCTTTTCTTAGAGCAATAATATTTTGATTGATTTTGCAGTTGTGGTTTCAAATTCTAAGAGGATTGTAGCGAATATACTTCATCGGATAGACATTATAAAAAACCGAGGTGGAGCTTTCTCTCCAATGAAGGGAGAATGATATGGGGCACTCAAGTTTGGATTTATGTCTTTTATTTGATTAATTTAGGATCATGAAATCTGATATCTCCTTCTTTAATAAAATTTAGGATATTCATTTGGTATAGAATATTTGAAATTACAGTTTTAATTATTTAATTTTTTTAATATGTTAAGATATCTTATCTTTGATTGGAAGATATCATCTTTTTACATTTAGCTAGGGTTTTAATATATTCTCAGTATTTCTTTTTTTGAGTTGTAATTTCTGGAAAAAAAAAAAACCGTGCTTATATATTGTGTTTTATTGGACCAAGTAATTTGCCCTTTTTAAAAATATAGAAAATCACGAGATTCCGCTCTTTGCATTTTGTGTGTGTATACTTCGCGTGCTCCTCTTTGCAAGTTGCGACCTAGTGCTTTTCGTTTGCACTGTGCCAATTTTATATAGTTGAATCAAGAGGAAAGCTATTTGAAATCTCGAATTCAAGCAAGGTTGAAGGTTTTCAGAGGAAATAATACATGAGTCCATTATATGTAAATAATAAATAGAGACTGTTTCTTGTGAACCTTAAGACAAGAAACACAGATTAGATGCACAAGTGACAAGTATTGTCGAAGTAAATAATGCTTGGGTACATTCAATCCTTCGATCCTAGAAAATTGCCAGGCGCCCCCTTGTGGCATCGATTCGTCGTTGAACTTCTATGTGCTCTATACTCATGTCCCCAAGAAGAAGGAAGACGGGGAGCCAAAAGAACATGGAGAGCACCCGTAGGGAAATTTCTGCCACCACATTGGTTTCCGGGATTTGGGCTGAGAAATAAAAAAAGGTTGCAGAGCAGAGAAGGGTTATCGACATATAGATGTAAACTATGACAGCGCCGGTCCCTACTGTAAACTTGGTGGCCCAGACTGTGGCGATCGAGACGAATAAAGCCATGACCAACATCGATTACAACCGCTCTGGATAACGCTTCTGGCTTGATGTAGTCAGGGGAAAGTACAGCGGGAGTGCCAAAAGTTGAAAAATGGCACTTAAGTAGCCCTCCGTACAACCGCCAAAATCGACTATGATAGGATAGATTTCATATTTATGGTCTAGAACTTAATCACCTTGAAACCAATCACTCCCTAAATGTTATTGTGAACTATCATGAACTACATATTGTTTTAGAAAAACTAAAATACAACTGTAACACGAAATTGAATAACATAGCTATTTGGGGATGGATTATATATTTGAATCTAAAGACCTCATACCCCATGACTATAAAAACTTGACCTATAGTTATAAAAGACCCATGCTAGGAAAATGGTAGTGAAAGGAAGGATTTTAATGCTCAGCTGGAGAGACGGGGCGTGGTAAAGAACGAAAATGAGCTGTATAAACGCCTCACTTGGTGAACTCTTTCATTGAGACGGCAGTTCCGAGTATAGTGAACACAATGCTCAGGGCACCAACTTAACTGGCTCAATATGACGAGGCGAGCACATGAGACTGATTGCCATGCATATCATAAAAAGCCACTATCATGTTCAGGGAGTCTAACACATATGCACAATACTCTTTAAAAAAATCAGTAACACTTTCCTTAGGGATGAAGCCTGCATCGCTAAACTCAAGTGAAGCACTGACTCCGAAAATTGACAAAATGATGCAGGAAAGTCCTGAGGATGCTACTGCTTGTTCTGCTAGGCCGCTAGGTGAGGCTTTACACTGTTGGGGACGCGAATATGCGACGAAAAATAAAGTAGGGAAGAAAAAGAAGGCAAGCAGGAATTTTTACGTGGAAAACCCTTCTAAAATCAAGAAGGGAAAAACCACGGTGCCGCACTAGACAATCTCTTCACTATCAGTATCAGCGTTACAAGCTCAGGGTTACAAAGCTTCAGCGTTACAACTATAAAAGAAAGCCCTATTTATAACAGGAGTCTAGGGCATACATATTAAAGGAAATTACATATATGCTATTAGCAGTAATATAAATTCTATTTCCTTTAATATCTCAGAATTGGTGACCTACTAGGAAGTGTCTACCCACAATAACATCTTTCTCCATCAGACTCCACAATTCCATCAATCTCCCACTTGGAGGCTGATCTTCAAAAAAACAGCAATAATCTTTTATAGTCTTCATCTTTTCAACCCAAATTGTCCTAGTGCGGCGGCCCCCCTTATCACTTACCATGGAGGCCAACTGAGGCAATGCACACTCTCAGTTTCTCAATGGTGACAACATTTGTTAACATATCTGCAGGATTTTCTGCACCAAGAATCTTCTTTAATAACAATGCCCCGTCATCTATTAACTGACGAATTTGATGATATTTTAACTCATTGTGTTTTGTCCTTGAGTGAAATACCGGATTCTTTGCAAGACAAATAGCACTTTCACTATCACTGAAAAGAACACTGTTATCTTGCTCTTTACCTATCTCCTTCAGAAAATTTTTCAACCAAATCATCTCTTTACCGGCTTCGAGATATAGCCACATACTGTTTCGGTGGTTGAGAGAGATACACAAGTCGAAGTCTAGACATCCAACCGATTGCGGTGCCACCTAAGGTAAAAACATAACCCGAGGTGCTCTTCCTGTGATCCAAGTCACCACTAAGATCTGCATCAACAAAGCCTTGTAAAGTTGCACTATTTTTCATAAAACATAATGACATACCTGAAGTGCCTTTTAGGTATCTTAATAACCACTTTATAGCTTCCCAATGTTTTATTCCTGGATTTGCCATATATCGCTCACAACTCCCCCTTTGCATGAGCTATGTCCGGTCTAGTACACACCATTGCGTACATTAAACTCCCAACAGCTGATGCATAAGGCACTTTAGCCATATACTCCCGCTCTTCATTCGTCTTTGGTGATTGCTCCTTTGAGAGCTTGAAGTGACTTCCTAAAGGAGTACTTCGGGCTTTGCATTCGAACTCCGAATCTGTCAAGCACTTTTTCAATGTACTTTTCTTGAGATAACTTTAGAATTCCTTTAGATCTATCCCGCGTGATCCTCATCCCAAGAATCTGATTCGCAGCGCCCAAGTCCTTCATCTCAAACTCTTTTGACAATTGCTGCTTCAATATGTTGATCTCTCTCATGCTAGATCCTGCAATGAGCATATCATCCACATACAACAGCAAAATAATATAGCAGTCATCAAATTTTTTGAAATAACAACAGTGATCCAAGTCACTTCTAGTGAACCCGTTACCACACATAAATGTGTCAAATTTTTTGTACCATTGTCGAGGAGCCTGTTTCAAGCCATACAGACTTTTATTCAATTTGCAGACATAATTTTCTTTTCCAGGATCTTGAAAACCTTCCGGTTGTACCATATAAATATCCTCCTCCAAATTACCATGGAGGAATGCAGTCTTAACATCTAGCTACTCTAGATGTAAATTCTCTGCAGCAACAATACTCAATACTGATCTAACAGTAGTCAATTTCACAACTGGAGAAAAAATCTCCGTATAATCAATTCCTTCTTTTTGTTGAAACCCTTTTACTACTAACCTTGTTTTGTACCTCTTACTACCATCAGGTTCTTCTTTGACCCGATACACCCACTTGTTCTGCAATGCCTTCTTCCCATCTGGTAACCGAGTTAACACCCAAGTTTTATTTTTCTCGAGTGAATCCAACTCATCCTGCATTGCTAACTCCCACTTAACAGAATCTTCAACCTGCACTGCTTCTGAAAAATTTTCTGGTTCGCCAGCGTCAGTCAAAAGCAAATAATGCAATGACGGAGAATATCTTTGTACAGGTTTAGGTGTTCTACTAGATCTTCTCAAAGTGGGATCAGGTGTACGTGATTCTTGTTCAGCAACAGTTTTAGGAATTTCAACGAGAACACTTTTAGAATTTTCTTCCAATTCAATCTCTCGTATTCTCCACCAAATTTTCCTTCACACTAGATTCTCGCCACGGATTTATCCTTGTACAACATATTCTCATTGAATGTAACATCAGCAGTTCTTATTATTTTTCTATTTTGTTCATCCCAACCGATAGCCAAAATAATCAGAACCATATCCGATGAAAAAACACTTTTTAACTTTTGCATCAAGTTTATCTTTATTTTCAGAATCTACGTGGACATAGGAAACACAACCAAAGACTTTCAGATGCGAGAAACTTACCTTCTTTCCACTCCATTCTTCTTCTGGTAACTTAAAATCAAGTGGAACCGAAGGTCCTCTATTAATTAAATATGCTGCCGTATTAATTGCATCTGCTGAAAACATCTTGGGTAATCCTGCATGCAACCTCATACTTCTTGCACACTCATTCGAGTTCGTTCATCCTCTCAAAGCAACTCCATTTTGCTGCGGTCTATTGGGAACAGTTCTTGTCATTCGATTCCGTTCTCTACAAAAATTGCTTGAATTCCTTGCTATCATATTCACCGCCATTATCAGACCTTAAACATTTAATTTTCAGGCCAGTCTCGTTCTCCACTTCAGCTTTCCATCTTTTAAAAGTAGCAAACACGTCAGATTTATTTCTTAGAAAATAAACCCATACCTTTCTAGTGGAGTCATCAATAAACGTGACATAATAGCGCGAACCTCCAAGGGATTGCACAGGAGCTGGGCCCCACACATCTGTATGCACCGACTCTAATTTTTCTTTCTTTGGTTCTTTTCCAATCTTTGAAAAACTAACATGTTTATGCTTACCCATAACACAATCTTCACATAGACCAATATCTATGGACTTCAAAACAGGCAATTTTCCCTTAGATGCTAATATCTTCATTCCTTTTCGCTCATATGTCCAAACTGCGGTGCCATAATTTAGAATCAATTTCTGATTCAACAATTGCTGCAGTTTCTCCATTGATTTCAGTCACGTAGAGCGTTCCTGACTTTGTTCCACGTGCTACAACTAGAGCACCTTTAACAATTTTCCAAGAGTCATCCCCAAAAATAGTCCTATAACCTGTGCTATCTAGTTGACTTATAGAGATCAGATTTCTCTTAAGTCTTGGAACATATCTAACATCATGCAACTTCCATTGATATCCGTTAGTAGATTTTATATAAATATCACCCTTTCCCATAATATACAAAGGTTCATCATCAGCAAGATAAACCTTTCCAAATTTTCCAGCAACAAAATTGTGCATTAATTCTTTACATGAAGTAGAGTGAAACGACGCACCTGAGTCAAGAATCCACAACTCAATTGGACTATCAATGCTCAAAATTAAGGCATCACTATTTTGAGTCTCTTCAAAAGTTACATTCACAGATTTTTCTTCATCTTGATTTCGATCTCGATATTGAATTTTCTTCTTTGGGGCTCTACAATCTCGTTTCAGATGTCCCTTCTTTTCGCAATTCCAGCAAATAATTTCACCACGAGGTCTCGATTTGCTTCTCCCTCTGGACTTTGATCTACCATGGTACTGGTTTCGCTCCCTTGATTGCTTCTCCCTCTGCCTTCTATAATTAAGGCAGCACCCGAAAATTCACCCGATTTTCTTCTACGAATATCCTCGCTAAGAATCAAATCTCGGATTGCTTGAAGCTTCAACTTTTTCTTACCAGACGAACTACTCACTACAGTCACAGTTGCACTCCAACTTTCAGGTAGAGAAGATAATAAAATTAAAGCCTTTACCTCGTCATCAAATTTGATATCCACCGAACTGAACTGAGTCGTAATCACGTTGAATTCGTTGATGTGATCTGTCATAGAAGCACCCTCATCCATCTTCAGATTGGAAAGACGACACATCAAATATACCTTGTTTGATGCAGAAGGCTTCTTGTACATGTCAGACAACTCCGCCATCAAATCCACCGTTGTCGCCTCATTGGCAATGTTGAAAGCAACGTTCCGCACCAATGTAAGACGAATCAAACCTAGAGCTTGTCGATCTAACAATTCCCACTCTGCTTGCTTCATAGATTCTGGTTTCTCTCCAGACAGAGGTTGATGCAAATTCTTCTAATATAGCATATCCTCGATTTGCATCTTCTAGAAACCAAAATCCTTGCCATCGAACCGATCAATCTTCACCTTTCCTTCGTCCATATTCGTTCCCACTATTTCACCAAAACCAGGCTCTGATACCAGTTGTTGGGGACGCGAATATGCGACGAAAAATAAAGTAGGGAAGAAAAAGAAGGCAAGCAGGAATTTTTACGTGGAAAACCCTTCTAAAATCAAGAAGGGAAAAACCACGGTGCCGCACTAGACAATCTCTTCACTATCAGTATCAGCGTTACAAGCTCAGGGTTACAAAGCTTCAGCGTTACAACTATAAAAGAAATTGCCCTATTTATAACAGGAGTTTAGGGCATACATATTAAAGGAAATTACATATATGCTATTAACAGTAATATAAACTCTATTTCTTTTAATATCTCAGGATCGGTGACCTACTAGGAAGTGTCTACCCACAATAATATCTTTCTCCATCAGACTCCACAATTCCATCATACACAAAATCCAACCCAACGAACGACTCTACTCTGACTTCTACTCTGACTCCAAGTGCAGCAATTGCAGTAGAATTTATAAGGAAAATCCTGACGTTAACATTAAGTACCAGGCAATAATCAATGTCGAGGAAAATCAAGAATTGAGAAGAAGCCATTTTCAGTCAATCAGCAACTGCAGAATCCTACTACAGCGTGTTGCCTATTTGAGCTTGACTAGTTCAGCCAGAACATCTTTGAGAGGCTCGGCAAGCTTGCTTACCTTGCCCGTGCAAAACTAGGGGTAAAAACTTGTACTAGATAAGGTAGCACTAATGATGAGGTGACCAGGAGGCACCTGGAAGGATGATACAACCAGAATCGATTTTAAATGGTACAGTCATTGTCTAGACGAGGTTCATTTTCTCAGCAGTTATATAAGGATCAATGAGTTGACAGAAATGGCTAGCATAGCCGAGTAGCGAACATGACCATTAAGAGACATAATAACACAGATTTTTACCATGTCTCTAGCTTTTAGCATGCAGGAATATTTATACACAAACTACCCCTGGATAAATTATAAACAAATGGTCGAAATTTAAATAAGTCTAGCTAGATATAGACCTATCAAAATGGATCTTAAACCCATGTAAGAACCATTTAAAATATAAATGAGTCATATGTAAATCACTCAATTTTTAAGAGCCTACTTTAAATGATGTTAAATTTGAAGGCTAAATAAATGGATCCAAATGGGTTGAGTCACTCGCTCTCTCCCTCTTTAGCCTTGTAAAAATATATTTTTTAAAATGGACTTTTTTATTTTTTATTTTTATTTTCCTTTCTATTTTCTTTTTCTTTCTTTTCTTTCATGTTTTTCTCTTTCTTCTCCCTTCTTCCATCTTCCATGGCTGGTGGTTAGCCACAACGATGGTGACTGCCAACCAGGAGAGGGACGAGCTCACTGGAGACCGACAAAGCTCAAGCTTGTAAAGGTCTAGCATTGGTGAAGCTCGAGCTCGCCAGTTTGGCAAACCTCAAGCCTCGCCCAACATCATCGAGGTCTTGGCCTTGCTAGATCGATGAGCCTTAAGCTTGCTGGCCTCTAGTGGAGTTCGCTGACCAAGTGAGGCCAAGACCGTACCGATGTTTGGCAAGGCTCAAGCTTGCCGATTAGGCAAGGCTCGAGCATCATCGATTTGGTGAGCTTGACCTCATCGGATTTGGCGAGGTGGAGCCTCGCTCAAGGCTGGTGAAGTTTGGCTTGTCGAAATCAGACGAGCTCGAGCCTTGCCAGCCTACTAACTATCACCGTGGCCAGCGACTAGTCGAAGGAAAAGGAAAAAGAATAAAAGAAAATTCAATTTTTCAAAAATTATTAAAATTTTTATTTTTTCAAAAATGAAGAATTCCAATTTTAAAAATCAAAAAATATTAAAAGGAATGCATGGAGGAAAATCAATTAGATTTTTAAAATTTCAAGTAAACACCCAAAATTTTTGTTATTTTTCTTGAAAATGACTTTCTAAAAACATTTTTCAAGAAAAATAGAGCTTCATTTATTTTAAAAAAAATTATAAAAATTGTCCACTAAATTTGTGTTGAATGAAAGTGTTTTAGCAATATTATTTTCTTTTAAAATCATTAGAAGTGCGCTTTCCTCAATTTGGAAGTATTTTAGCAATATAAGCTTTAAAAAAATCATAAGAATAGGTTTTCCTAAATTTGGTTAAATATGAAAGTGTTTTAGTAATATGGATCACATCTAATATTGGTCGGGTATGGGTCAAAAAATTAAGTTACGCATAAATGTGTTATAAATGGGTTAGTGAATCAATTTGGGTTGAATAATTTATGATCCGATTCATACCCAACCCGACATACCCATTCAATAGGCTGGATAACATCTTTCTTTTTATGGTGACTCCAAATCAGAAGCTCTGTCATGAAATGAAGCGAATGAATCCAAAACATAAAACATGGATTCAAACCTCAGAACTTGCATTCCATTCTTCAGTTTAAAATGATATTGAGCACGTTTCGCCATGCTTGATTCGCACAATCATCCAGCACAAGCCCAATTTCCCAATACTATAACAAAAAAAAAAGAAAGCATTTCATGGGATGATAAGAGATTTGAAAAAAGGTGTTCGATATTTTCTCTACTAATGCAGGGTATCAGCCGCATAGAAAATTGTCCATGACAAGCTAAAGATGTTAAAGCATGGTCATGGAGTAAATTGCTAAGTATACTAAAATTGGTTAATGTCATAGCATTCAAAAGAAAATAACTTGAAGCAGTAGAGTTGTGCATTGCCACACATAGTTTGCCAACGATCCTATGGTCCAGTCATTGAAAAAGTGGATTAATTTTCGTTGTTGCTAAATTTCCGATTTCATAGGGTGACGGGCAATTTATGGAGATTTGAGTTACAAGTAGATTACCAATCACAAAAAGAAAAGAAAAGAAGAACATGAATTTACGACTCCATTCGTTTCATAAAAAATGTCTTTTAGGAAAATATTGTTTGGATTTTCTGATGTTTATTTCATGAAAAATGCATTGATTAGGGAAAACATTTTCCATGAAGGAAAAAAGTCCTCTAAAATTGGGGAAAATGTTTTCACTCAATCTCTCTTATCTCACACCCCATATTAGTCCCTACTTCTTTCTTTCTATTTTTTAAAACCGAATTTATATTTTTTAAAAATTCAATTTTTTATTATTTTTTAATAAAATCCATTTTTTATTTTTTTATTTTGTTTTCTTTCTTTTTGCTCTTCTTCTTGTTCAGCCAGTCGCTGGCCACACGACGGTTGGTGACCAGCCACAAGTGAGCCAAGTCACCTATCTAACGAGGCCCAAGTGTCGCTAGACAGCGACAAGGCTCAGGCCTCACAGATTGGCAATGCTCAAGCATCGTCAGAGGCCATGAGGCTCGAACCTTGTTGCCGTCAAGTAACACTTGGGCCTCCTAGGCATCTCTAGATGGCAATGAGGCTCGGGCCTTGTTGAGGTAAAAAAAAATGAAAAAGAAAGAAAATTAAAAAAAAAGGAAAGAAAAGAAGAAAATAAAAATAATTAAAAATTATAATTTTTAAATAAAATAATAAAAAGGAACAAACTAAAATAAAAGTAAAAATAAAAAAATATCAAAAGAAGTATATAGAGCAAAATCAAATAAGATACCAAACAGTGGAAAATATTTTCCACTTCAATTTTAGATTTCAACTGAACATCGAAAAATATTATCATTTTCCTAAGAAATGACTTCTTGAAAAATATTTTTGAAAAATACTATATTTTCCGCGAAACAAAAGAGCCTACATCATAATTTTTCAGATCATATGAATAAATTTCATCCCGGAGTACGAGAAGATGTCTTAAAACGAAGAGGAAATATCTAATCCCAAATAGCATCTGTCAACATATGGGATAAGTGCAATACAAGTCATAAAACTTATCACAATATGCAATTGAGTCCTAAAACTTGCAAAAAGTGTAATTGAGTCCTAAAACTTGTTAAATTGATCCAATCGAGTCCTAAAGTTAATACCGTCAACTTTATTAACAGAAAAAAGTTGACGTGGCATTTTTATTTTTATTGTTATTTTTATTTTCCATGTGGCATTTTTAAAGTAATTTTTATTTTCCACATGGCTTTTTTTTTATTCAATTATTTTCAAATTAGATTAAAAAAAAAAAAAAAAAAACAAAATTATTAAAATACAAAACTGGAAAAAATAGTGGTGGAATTAAAAAAATTAAAAAAAATTATTCAATTGTTTAGCCCCGCCGCTACCCACGTCGGAAGGGCCGAGGCCAGCCCTCGTGGGGGGCCGGCGACCATTGCCCGGCGAGGGGGAGTCCTCGTTGGCACCGGGTGAAGGCTGGCGACCCTCGAAACGAGTGCAAAGGCGGCCAAATCTGGGCATGTCGGCCCTCGCAAGGGGCCAATAACCATCAACCCCTCCCCTTCCCCCGGCGAGGCCTCATCGGGCCCAAGCGATGGCCGGCGACCGTCACCAGGCTCGAGCAAGCCTCATCGGGGGGCTTGGCGACGGTCGTTGGCCCTCACCTAGGGCCGACGAGGCCTCGCCAAGAGGGGTGATGGTCGCCGGCCCCGTGAGAGCCGGCGTGCCTAGATCTGGGCGCCCTCACGCTCGCCGCGAGGGTCGCTGGCCCTCACCTGGGCCCTGGCAAGGGCCAGCCACCCTCGCCCGGGGCTATCGGTGCGAGCTCTTCCGGCGATGGGCGTCGCGGGCGCCGACCGAAGCCCCCGCCCTTCTCTCTCTATTTTTTTTCAGTTATTGTTTTTTAATAAAATTTTAGGTTTTCCTTTCCACTTATCTAATTAAAATAAGATTGAATAATAAATTTGACGGTGTTAATTTTAGGACTCGATTACATCAATCTGAAAAGTTTTAAGACTCAATTGCACTTTTTACATGTTTTAGGACTCAATTGCACATTTGTGACAAGTTTTAGGACTTGTATTGCACTTATCCCATCAACATATGTAGCTACATCTAACTAATGGAAATTATTTGTTTATTGTCATAAACTCTTGGTTAATAGAATTGAATGTCATAAATCCACGGTAAATATCCTATATGCATTTTAGTAAATTCTATATTCTCCTTAGAAAAATCCGTCAATATATAGGAAACTTCAAATAAAATAAAGGGAAACAAAAAAATTTCCAAACTATGTCATTTTGGACAATTTTATCATGAATTTTTTTTTTGCCATAAAAAATCCCAAATTATGCCACTTGAAACAATTTTATCATAAACTTTTTTTGTGCCACCAAAAACCCAAAATTATGTCATTTGGGACAAATTTACCCCGAACTTTTCCTTGTGCCATAAAAACCCCAAATCATGCCATTTGTAGCACATTTATCCCAAACTCTTTAGCTAAATGACATTTTTGTCTATTTTTTAATTCTCCTCTCTTCTCTCTACTAGCCATGACAGAGGGAAGCCAACGAAGGCTACCCTCACCAGCGGCGAAGTCAGGCGAGGGCGGCCCTCCCTAGTGTCAAGCAAGGGTGGCCCTCGCCCTGGGCAGGTGAGGCAACCCTCACCCGACTCGGGAAGGGTCGCCCCACCGGTTCGACGAGGGTGGCCCTCACCCGAGTCACTAGATCTAGCGAGGTGAGGGCCACCCTCGTCATATTTGGTGGAGGCAACCCTCCTCGGTGTCAGGCAAGGGTGGCCCTTGCTGTGGGCAAGCGAGGCAGTCCACACCCGATGCCACCGCTGGTGAGGGTGGCCTCGCGGGCTTCCCTCTACCATGGCTGACAAAGGGAAGAGAGAAGGAAAAAAGAAGAAGGATGAAAGTGCACGCTGGTTGTGATTATTAGGACAGATGGATGAATCAACATGGTGGAGCTTGTCATGCAGATTACTGCCAAGAATTGTCACCATTACCGTTGTCCCACATTGTTGCATGAATTGACTGCGAGGTTTGAATCCGAAAGAATTTATTGCATATTTAGATCACTCTTTCCATTGCATGCACATATCGATATGTTGACGAGCAAATCTTTTAGCTTGTAGATTGAAGGGAGATGCTTCCTTTTTCTTTGCGGGTTCCAGGGCAGTTTGAGCGGAAAAGAGCAAGCAAACCGCCGATTAGAATGTTACATAAAATGGGAAATCTATTAAGACAGTGATCTTCGATGATTGATGATCGAACTACCGTGCAAACAAGCCAGTTTCATATTATCCTCCATAAAAACAACTACAAAAGGATTGACACTTACTTTCATTTCCATCAATAAGGTTGTTGTTGAACCTCAAGAGCAAGAAGTTGAAGTTTTTGAATTTCTTTTCCAAGAACCAAAGGATTTGAAGGATTCTGAGCTTGAGGAGAGAATCACACCTTGATATGAATTTAGAGAAAGATGAGATTTCGATAGAGAAATTTGAAGCAATAAAATATCAAAAGAAATACAATACATCTAAAGTTGATTTCATTATACCAGGAAATTTGAAGTTCGATTGGGATATTTTCCTAAATGAAAGGATATTTCGATTGATTTCGCAGAGATGGCTCCGAATTCCAAGAGTACTGCAGTAGATATGCTTTGCCAGACAACCGACAATTTTAAAAACTCAAGGTCAGGCTTTTTTTCAATAGATTGAGAATTATGTGGGCCACTTCAACTTTGGAATTATGCCTTTTATTGGATGAATTTAGGATTTTGAATTTTAATATTTCCTTCTTTAATTAAGTTAGTATCTTCATTTACTATATGCTAGTTGAACTTAGTGTTTTTGACTTTTGAACCTTTTATATGCATGAAGATATCTTATCTTTGGTTGGAAGTTCTCACATGATCTAGCTGCTTTTAAAGATTTAGCTAGTCTTTTGTTATATTCTTGTTGCAACCTAATTTAATTTTTTTAAATATAGATTTAGGGGTATTGTTAATGTCAAGCCGACAGCCTTTAATTAACTTGAGCTCTCCCAAGCCCATGCCCGCACGACATTGAGTGTTCATGAAAATCTTCAAATAAGGAGTCGCCACTAGTTTATTGAAGTCAACTAGGAACCGAGTGAAGCATGGGAGCGTACCTCACTTTTTATGTAACTAGAGAAACTAAGGTCGAGACTTGATTATGATAATCATGAGACTAACGTCCTTTCCGTACCTAACTTAATCGTGTATTAACAAGATCATGGCAATATATTCGAGAAGTCTAAGATTTGTCCTAAGTGTTCTAAGGTAAGCAAATAACGTCTAAAAATCGCAACAAAATAAGGTGTGGGAATATAATATGAAATAAAAACCTATGGTAAAGCCCTAAAGGCTTATTCAATTTTGGGTTTTTCTTTTTTTTTTTAAGGGGTTTTCTACTTTTTGGGAATTTTTTCTGAATTTTCTAAATTTTTTGAATTTTTAATATTTTTAGTATTTTTTTAATTTTTCGAAATTAAAGAAAACAAAATTTCAAGATTTTTATATTTTTTTGACTTTTCTGAAAATTTAAGAAAAACATTTGTTAATGTCTTTTGAAATTCTCTTATTTTTTCTAATTTTTTGGAATTTTGAAAATATTCGATTTTTTTTAGTTTTCAAATTTCTTTTTTTAAACAACTTTCAAAACCTTTCTGAATTCAAAAAAAAATAATTTTTAATGATTTTCGAATTTTTTAAGGTTTTTAAATATTTTTAGTATTTTTTTTTGAATTTCTAAATTTTTTGATTTTTTGATTTTTAATTAATTAAAAAAGGTGATTCGGACCGGGTCGGGAGACCTGGCCCTACTAAACCGACCCGGGCCCTATCGGTCCGAGCTTGCCGAACGGCCCGGTCGAAAATATTTTAAAAATGGCCCATCAGTAAAAGAAATCAAAAGGCCCATTTCCTATTTAAAAAAACCCAGCCCAACTCTAGGCCTAGGCCCGTTCGAAAAATGCTCAGCCCAGCTCCTTTGTTTAAACCTTCGGCCCCCTTTTTTGTTTTTCTTTGTTTTTCCTATTTTTTAATTCTTTTTTTCCTTCACTTTTTGTCTTTTCCTTGTTTTGTCTTCTTATGCTGCAGATTCCTCCATGCAGTATCGTCTTCTTCAACCTCCCGAAAGTCAATTTCTTCATGCATTTCACGCCTAACTCTTCACTGCAGTCGGAAACATCAACGCCACCCGTTTGGCCGTCGACCACCGCCACAGAAACCTCACCGACTATCGTATTTCGCCCTCACAAAACCAAACGACGCCGGCCTATCGCCGGCCGTCCACTCCGGTGACCCAAAAGTAAAAAATTAAAATAAAAGAAATAACGGACATGGCACAAAAAACACAACAAAATACAAGGAAAGCATGGCAGAAGACGTGGATCGACAATTTATGAACAAACACACGTTAAACGGGACTACCGGGAACAGATCCGACTATGAGAGTTTCGGAGTTTCGTTCAGGCATTTTATCGAACACAGGGTATGCGATTCATGGGCTCAAATTCTAGGTTCGAACCGGAAACATTCCTGAGTCTAAACATGATATCTTAATCTCAATGCTATCGCAAATCACCATGAAAACGTTCCGAATATTTTTCAAGACAGCATCGACTCTGTTCGGCCACATCATGTCATAAGGGTGAAACAAAATTACGTGTCAACGGGAGGAGGCCTACTTGGCTGAAGCAAAGAGATATGGTCGACTCTCCGCAAATGATCTGGGCTCGTCTTTAAAAAAATCGAAGCTGGCTTCAATGAGCTTTTGTCGTTGTGCAGAAAAGACTGATGAAAGGCGACTATCGGCGGCGAAGTCCGAGAACAACGGCTACCTCCAACGGTAGTGGACTGCTCCTCCTCTCTTCTGTTCACCGGCAACACATTCGAAGAAGAGAAAACTGTTGGATGTATGCCCTAAAGCTACTATGTAATAGTTACATATTAGAGATTTCGGTTGTACTATCATTATTATTATTTAATTAATGGCAATGACGTATTCATTTATTTGTCCAATTATTTTATGAATGATTCCATAAGATCAGTTGTGACTAGACCCATTCTTGAGACGTCAAGAATATTGTGCGGGTTCATAGTTAGATTGAGTCTTTAAACTGTTCCTGGTCAATGAATTATTGAGTGGATATTTATAATCCTGTTGAGACCAGTGAGTTCTTAACTTTACCATTAAGTATTGGATACTTAAGGGAATGATGAGTCGCAAGTCATTAGGTATTGCGAAGCCTGAGTTAGAACATAGGTGTTTGTATTAAACAAATTCACTGAACGTGACGCATATGAAACGATTAGCAACATGGAAGCTTTTAGCGTGGTCAATGTCTAATTGTTCATGTTTTGGTCTTGTGTAAATAATCCTTAGACCTGAGGCACAGTGTCAACTTGTGTGTCGAACAACTATGGTTCACGGGTGCATATAATGCCGGGTCGTTGATCCGTCTTTATACTGGCTGGTCATAGTTTGTTCATATACGAAGTTGCACGTGTACGCAATATGGAATCTGTCTTCTTGTTACATACAAGGTATTATAATGATGTCCTATGTAATCTGATTATGACAATGTATTGAAATCCTCGGCCGGGGTTGTAACCGAGAATAAATTGTTTATGTCTCGAATAAAATACATGTCAATTAGATTTGTACGTATGATCGAATTGGTGACTTGACAAATGTTCCATGGTCTTTGTTCGATCGGGACATAGTAAGATAGAGGAATTAAATTACACTGTAGCCAAAACTGACAGGTTCATTATGTTCTTAAAGCATTCACACTATCTGGGTAGCCATGACATATTGCTAGATGTCAATCATGACTTGTAAGACATAAAGATTAATCGGGACAATTAATTATTTTGGGAGTACTAATGTGTTAGTACAAGTCTTACTACCAGCTTAGTGATGAACCTAGGGATGTCACACACCATAACCAATTTAGATAACGTGGAACGAGAGAGAAATAATTTTGCAAATGTGTTTGCAAATTACTACAGTCGCATTGAGTCGACATGAAATTAAATTAAATGTGATTTAATTTAATTTGTATTATAGTCACAAGCCTATGTGCATATGATACACACACATGCTCAAAGTGGATGCACATTAATGTATCCCGAATATACACATAAAGATTATGTCTTCTCTTATTTAATTTTTATTAATTAAAAGATGCACACGGTCAACAATTGTTGCTGACCGTGTGCAACGCACATGTGATGTGCGAAATGTTTTATGTTTCTTTTTAATAAAAAAAAAAAAATTATGCATGGCATGATGGTCAGCAATTGCCGACCATCATGCATGCAAAGGCACGATCAGCAACCGTTGCTGATCGTGCGCATGAAAGACACGATCGGCAACCGTTGCTGATCGTGCGCATGCAAGGCACGATCGGCAACCGTTGCTGATCGTGCGCATGCAAGGCACGATCGGCAACCGTTGCTGATCATGCGCTTGCTGATCGTGCGCATGAAAGACACGATCAGCAACCGTTGCTGATCGTGTCACGGTTGCTGATCGTGCGCTTGCTGATCGTGCGCATGCAAGGCACGATCGGCAACCGTTGCTGATCATGCGCTTGCTGATCGTGCGCATGAAAGGCACGATCAGCAACGGTTGTCAATCGTAATCACATGTGGAATTGTGGGTGGTTACCCACAGTTCTTATATAAGAAACATGAGTGTGCGTTTTTGTGCGTGTACGTACGCAAAAAGCGAAAAGAGAAAAGAGAAGAAAGGATTTTCTCTCATTTGGGCTGTGGCTGAAAATACTAAGGATACGAAGGATTATCTCCACGAAGTTGCTAGCACAACCGTAGTTGTGATTATCCGCAAGTTCTCTCTTCGTTCGACGTCCATTGGTGGTGTGTCGAACAGAGGTCCGACGTTTGTGGGGCTCGAACGAAGAACATTTGGACCAATTCGTTTAAAGTGCGCTTCGAGAGGTAATTCGTTTAACCCCTTCTTATAATCGGATTTTTTGATTGAAATGCACGAACAACGCCTTTGGAGATTCATATATAGAAATATTTTATATTGTTTCCGCTGCGTTTATATTAAATTGCCTATACATGATTCATGAAATCCCAACAAAAACCCCGAAGAAAAACCCCCAAATCGAAAACCTCTTCGCAGAAAGCTAGAAAATCCAGCCTTCTTTTCTTCTCAAAAACCGAAAATCCCCTCCCCCTGGTTCTCCTGAGTTTTTTTTTTTAAAACCAGAAAATCTTTCTCTCTCCCCTCACGTTACTGTTCGAGGAAGTGCAAGGCAAAGGCAGGAATTGCTAGACCAATCGAAGATAACCACATCGAGCAGTCCAGGAGGAGGCATGCTGGGTTCTTCTCCGAAAACCGGACAACCTTGGAGATTCGCAAGTCGTCGATCGCTCTGGACAGCGACAAAGTCGTTAAGGATTACGCCTAGAACTTGCCCATCTCTGACCAGCCAGCCTCCTTCGTCTAACCAGAACCCTCTGCTCCTCCTTATGCTCTCTAGCTTCTGCGTTTTCTGCTCTCACTCCGTTCTCTCGGCTGAGCCCTTCGAGACGAAAAACCTCCTCCGCTGCCCTCTCCTTTTCGCTGTTTTTCTGCTTTCTCGTTTTTATTTTTTTCGCTTCTTCTCAGTCAGCCAGCGCCAAAAACACAGAACCACAGCTCCTTCTTCCTCCAACTGCTCCCTCGGCGATCCTTGTCTCCGCCTCGTCGAGCTCCGAAAACCCAGGAAAAGAAATGAGAAGAAGATCCTCCCCTCCTCCGCCTCGCTCTCGTTTTTTTTTGAAAATCGTCACCGCCGTGGGAGGAGGGGGTCGCGTCCGGACGGCCTCGTTGCTGTCTGCCTCCTCCTCCTCCGCAGATCTGTTCTCCTCGCGGCTCTCTCTTCCTCCTCAGATCTGGATTTTTTATTCTCTCACAGATCTCTCTGTTTCTGCCTCCATCCGAGTTCGAGCTGCTCCCCCTCGCCCTGGTTCTCGAGCTCTTCTCCAGTTCTTCTGTTTTTCGCCGTCCGAGCGGCGTCGTTGCCGTCTGCCCGCTGTTCTGCTCCCCCCGCTCTCCTCCTCCGTCTGTGTGCCTGCGTCCGTGCCTTACGTGCGTGTGTTCTCGTGTGGGAGACGGTGAATCCAGGGAAAATGGGCCCCGGTCTCTTCTGTCTCTTCTTATTCTCCTTTTTTAAATTTTGACGGGCCGAAAGAAAAATAACAAAAATGGGCCAGGGTGAGAAATAAAGAGAAGTGGGCCAAAAGGAAACAAAAGGGAACAGGCCCAGGGAGAGATTTCATGGTGGCCGAAACTTTGTAAAGAAGGAGTGGGCCGGATAGTCCGGCCCAGCCGACCGATTTTTTTTCGATTTTTTTGTGAATTTTTTTTTTCGAAAAATTCTTTGTTATCAAAAATTTTATCTTTTCTGTGAATTAATATATATTTATATATGAAAAATAGATGGGCATATGAAACATATAAATAAAAATTTGGGTGTCAATAATTCTTATGATTTCTTTTTTTGTTACTTTGTTGAGCGGTAATTTCTAGAAGAAGGGTTGCATTCGTGTTTATTTGTAGTGTTTTATAGGATCATTTAGTTTGCCTTTTTCCAGAAATACATAAAATCGAGATGTTTCTCTCTTTGCATACAGTGCATGCACGCTTCGGACATTAATATTGCAATTCATCACTTAGTGCTTTTCGTTTTCACTTGTGTCATTTCTATGAAGTTATAATAGGAAAAAAAGCTCTTCTTAATTTGGGTTTAAGGAATCAATAGATGAGTCCATTGCATGAAACTAATAAGAAGAGTTCATTCCTTACAAACCTCAAAGACTACAAGCATACATTACAAGCACACGCGACAAGAGTAGTTAAGGTAAATAATGCATGCGAATTATTCCTTTGATCCTAGGATGTCGCTGAACCATTTCCTTGTGGCATCAACTCGGGATTCAACTCGGATGCGCATTAGCCGCATGACACAGAGGAGCCCCAATGTCGTCACCAGCAACCCCCAAAAAAACTGCAACAGGAATTGTCCTATGACCCTATCGGATTTGGGAAACTCAAGTAAAATAATAGAAGTGTAGGCGAAGCCAAGAAAAAGCAAAGAGATGTAAACAATGAGAGCCTGGGGCCGTAGTGACAGAGCAGCAACCCCGATTGAGGCGACCGAGACGAAAAAAGCCATGGTGTTGACACATGTGAACGAATATAGATCTGAGCCATTCAATATGATGTTTCCGGCTTTATGTGGCTTTTCAATAGCAATGCCGCTGGAATTGGCAGTAGCAACAGAGGAATTGGCCGGGGGATTTGAAGATGAATCCTGCCAATATCCGCCCGGAGGACTGAGAACGGCTTGGTAAGTGGCGGTCGCAATTAAGGTAGCCACTACAAGGATTATGTTGCGAGTGGCTTCATCTTCAATGCTCATAGCATATGCATACTTCTCAAAAACATGTAGTTCCCTGCTAAAATACTGTGATAGAGAGAGGGTAAAAGTAGATTTTCGGCGTAACCTCTTCGCAACATCTTCATCAAAATGAACATTCACTTGGAAGATGTCCAGAGCCGTCCTATCATTGAAGTTCTTCACATTTACATTCATGTACCAAATCAATGGCTTGATGATCTGGAAGAATTGCAAAGAGATCAAAATAAAGCATGTATCCCCTTCAATTTCAATCACTGCTTTCTCATAGAATTTACTATTGTGCACAAAGTGAGCTCATGCCATATATGTTTGAATAATGCGAGTGATGCAACAACCGATGAACAAAGGGAAAACGGTTCCTAAATCCGATTTATGAAATTTAGTTATTTCAAAATGTGACATTTAGTCCTTTAAACTGAAATTATCTGCGTGGTACTAGAAATATCCCATGTGAATTGTAACATGGGTTAGTCCACAAAAGTGATGACCCTAACAACTATGATCTTTCATAGAAGTATAGGCCTTAATTATGTCAACCAAAAGGCTTAGGATTCAATCAAATTTTGTTTATTACCTCTCTTGCTATGAAGAGGAAGACCGGGGTCTAATTGCTGCCCATTATACAGATTACTATATTAGGTGCATGTTTTGAATGAATTGAGTCTTTAAGTCAAACACTAATTAGGATTATCATGCAAGTTTGATGTCATTCACTGCTAAATTTTTAATTTTGGGCACTTAATTAAATTTTCAAACATGCCCATATGTATATAATAAATTAAATGGAAAAAATGAAAAACGATCTACTTACTCATATAATCACCATCTCAATGAGTATTTGACTCTCTCTTTTTTATATACATAGAAGCACTACTTCTTGACCTGATTTTTACTACCCATCTCAATGGCATAAAAAGTCTCCTATATGTGCGGATGGGTGTTTTGAAGAGAAATAAACTGATTAGAATAATCACTAAGGAAACAAATGAAGATAAAAGAATAGATCCACCTGTGTAAAAACGCATTCCATTATAGGTTAGAAGCACGGAAAATTTGTCAGAGAGCGAAGTGGAAGTAGAAGAGTGGGAGGGAAGAAGTGATATCCACTCCCTTCTAATTCTTTTTCTTCTCTCCATCAAAAGAAAACCCAACAAGGTGGTCCTGTTCAAATATTCTCATTCTGAATTTATTCTAAAACCATGTGCTTATAACCATTATATTTGATCCTGGATTAGATTGCGTTGAATTGAAGGGTCGAAAAATAAAAGCACAAATAACCACTAAACCAATCAACTGTACCTCGAGTTGCCCTTTAAATGCAGCGATATGTAAGATGGTGTTACCATCTTGATCTTTCCAGTCCAAGATTCGTGTCAAACCAACTCGCACAAGCCATCCAAACAAAACCATGAATGCTTTGAGGTTGTGGTTTTTTACAGCAACATGAACCGCAGTCTCGCATCGACTCGTTAAGTCTTTAATGGATGATCGGCAAGTGGATAGGAATTCGGCCAAAAGCTCCAACTCATTGTCTCCTTCTTTCCCCGCGACATAATGCAAAGGGGTGATCCCACATCGTCCTCGGACTCGAATCAACTCGGGGTCAAGGGTCATCAGTGCCCTCACAGTTTGATAATGCTTGTGTTGCAAAGCCAAGTGCATAGGGCTATAACCCTCCGGATCTAGCTTCCGAGCAACCGATGGCTTCAAGATGGCCACCTCCATCGCCACTTGGATTTTCCCAGCAGCCGCGGCGACATGTAGGGGAGTATTTGGGAAGGGGTCCTCTGATACGCGTTCCAAGAGGTTTTGGTCCTCCACTATTAACCTATGTAGCTCATCAACATCATCATATTCTATTGCATGGTGAAGCCGAGGGTCCATAGTTTTGGGGAATTGTAGGATCAGAGGGGGTTTGCTCGTTGGTGATCGATGGAAGTACGGGTGGCGAACTCTGCAAAATCATAAATACTGCCCTAGTCAACCAAAGTCATTTTTTATGATTAATCCCGCAGGAATAATTGAACTGGTTAACCGAAAAAATATTATGTAGGAGACTGACGCAAGAATGTGAAAATCCCAATTCACTCACCAGGCGACACGTGTCGCCCGGGCCCCACCGTTGGCAGAAGCTCTAGCACCCTCACCACTCTCCACTCTTTGCCCCTCAAAGATTTTTCTTTTATATATTTTTATATATTTTTATATATTTTGAAATTTTTAATGATTTTTCTTTTTCTTTTTTAAAATTTTTCTCTTTTGTCTTTTTCCTCTTCATCTTCACCCTGAGCTTTCTTCTTCCCCGAACATGAACGCCTCCAGCTTCTGCAACTAGCCGAACCAGTGACCACCTGGCGCCGCGACTCCGGCCGCCAGCCGCCGTCCTTCGCCGTCGCAGAAGCACGACCACCTGTCGGTCGTCTACTCGACTGACGTCGGCCGCCACCGTGTTTTATCATTTGTTTTTCTTCTTCTTCCCTTTCACTCCGACGATGACGACAACGTCTCCTTCCACCACCACCGCCCCCCACCGCCGTCTCATTCCGCCACCTCGCCGCCATTTCAGTCTTTCGTCGTCGAGCTCGAGCTCGGCCGGCGAACTTGGGCATCAGATTTTGGATCTAAGGTTGAGCGAGCCCTAGATTTTTGATCTAGAGCTCAGCTCGACCTCGAATCTGAGTTGATTCGAGGTTGGCTTAGACAACTAACGAGGCCTCGGCTAGCCTACGCGTGCGCGGACGCAGAGAGTGCGGGAGGAGTTGGACAGGAGGCAGCGGCGCTGGAGGTCGGAGAAAGAGTGGACGAAGATGGAGGCATGAATGAGATGACGTGCCGGAGGCCGGTGGCGGCGGATTTGAGGTCCGGCTCGAGGTTGACGTCGGCGAAGGGAACGTGGGGCAGGCGAAGCGAGAAAGAAAAAGTAAGACGGGAAAGAGAGGGAGGAACAAGAAAAAAAAAGAAGGAAAAAAACAAAAGGAAATGTGGGGCCCAGGCGACACAAGCCTTCTTCGACCTTCTTGCAGGGAGGTGGGGCCGATCGACACGTTTCGTCCGCTGAATGGGTGGGATTTTGACACGTGGGAATCCCACGCCTACCTAGTATTTCCTTAGACAAAGAGGAGTCTTTCCTTCATCAGAAAATAAGTTAAATTAATCGAAGAAGTCTAATTAATCCTAAGTCGATAATCAGGGGTCTGAATTTTTTTTCTTAAAATTCTAGGAGTCATTTCAGCCGATGAATGGGGTGCGATTTTGACGTGCTGGAATCCCACCCCTACCTAATATATTCTTGAAAAAGCGAAGAAGTCTAATCCATCCTAAGTCAATAATTAGGGGTCTGAAGGGGGTTTTTTTTTTTTCTTAAAATTGTCCGGGGTCATTTCTCCCCAGGAATATAAATAATGTGATTGCATTGGTAGGAAGCAGAGGCCGAGGCTGTCCTTTTCTTCTTTTTCTTTTTTTCTTTGTAAAATATAAATATTAGTTATCGGATAAAATGTAGAAACTTTCGGGCATTCTATAACATTACAAATAGAACTAATAATGCGAGAAGACGGAGAGATAGGAAGTTTCAGCATAATAGCCAATACAACATTAGTTTGGGAAGGTATAATATTTTTATAGAATAAGGCTATCTTGATAAATCATAATTACATTCATCTGATACACAATAATAGTAATATCATAAACTGTGTGGAGTATAAGAAATTCAATGCTAAGAATTCCACAAATGGTGAGCTCGGATCTGATTGAAATTTTTTCTATAATTTTAAGTACTTGAGTGGCTAAAACAAAACTTTTAAGTCCTCAATTAGCCAGCTGCCCAAACCTTAAGTCATGTTTCTCCAGTTGTCCTAATAGCCTCCGATTTTTTAAAATTATCCTACAATGACCTTTAGAGCGAAAGGTTTAAGTCTCAACTGTGAAAGCATCAGAACTAATTTATGTGTCTTCTGGCTTTGGCAAATTCAAATCTATGGCTTTTGATGCATTTGTTACCTGTACTTATAGAATTTCCACCCTTTGATGCCAATACCATGCTGACAGCTAATCCCCTCCGGTATGTTGTGAACGGCTATGGCCAAAAGTCACCAGTACACCGTGGGAGAATCCTTGAACCGGCGAAAGAAACTCCAGCTCCGGAGTGTTTTGAAATTTGAAAATTTCTTGATCAGGTAAGTTCTACAAATTCCGTAGAACATTCGTTAACATATATCTCTTTTTCTTTTTAAATTGGTGGATTTTTTTCTCAAATAATCCACGTTAATTTTAGGCTTCAACCTTGATAATGGGAAAGAAATCCTAGAAATGATAACTCACAGTACAACATTTTCCTCCATTCATAGTTGGAGGAAATTGCTCCTGATTAGTGAATTATAAAATGCGAATATCACTCACATATCGTTTAACTGTAAATAATAGTGAGTGACTCAATATTTATTACCATCCAATCGTAAACCTGATTGGAAGAATCTCAGAGATAGAGAAACATACTGATAAGGACCTAGATGAAAACTACAGAAAATAATTAAAAATTCAAAAGAAAAATTTTCAACAGATGTTTAAGTGATCAATGACTAGTTAAAGATGTCCGGGTAGATATCATCTAATTAACAAATAGTCATAGTGAATTAGTTTTGTTAATAAGCATTAAAATCATGTTATCTTTACATTTAAAAGTACAAAAAAGACAGTTTAAAATGTAAAACGTATGAGAAATATATTTACTTAGTAAGCTTATGAGAGCACATTGAAGTTGCCTATAAGACATTGAACTTTATGAGTAAAACGAATATTATTAAATCGAAGAAGTTTCATATGCTTTTATGAGACAATTACTTTGTAATTACATTAAAGAAAAACAATTATAGATAAAAATATATTTAGGAATCATCAATTAATCACTTTTCTTTTATGTAACTAAAAAGACAAGACGCTTGTATAGAAAAGACATTTGGCATAGTACAAGCTCGTGAAGAAAATGGATAGAACTTGTTGGAACCAGTAGACTTTTCTCCGAATTCGTGGAATTATGGTGAACCTAAAGACATAGACCGCACCTAGCAATCAGTACAGGAATCTGCTTTATGAAAGTCACGAGGCCACCCCTTCAATAAAAGAGTTCGTCCAATTATTGAATGGTCAAAGTTGTCTATACGAGGCCACTGCTAATTGAATCATTGCCTGCTTCATGTCCATGTTTGTATTGATTGTGGCAGTCTTTTTTCATTAGTCTGGTCCATTGGAATTAAGTCTAATGTATTTATACATGACTTTTGGTGACGTCAGGCATCAAAACCTTCAAGAAACTGGGTGAATAGAAAAAGAAAGCTACCGAGCACTTTCAAATTTCATGTAGATTTTATTTGGAACATAAAATCTATCCATTCGAATATATTTGTTATGTTTTGGAATATAAAATCTACTTTACATATCATGAACTTGAAACTTGTCCCATCACAGGTTCTAGGCTTAATTTTAAGGTTTACTCAGGTTTTACCTATATTATTAATTAAATGGTTGTAGTAAATCATTATATTTAATGACCATTAGTTATTATTATAATCTACTGACACAACTTTTATTTAGACACGCAAAGAATATGAAGTATTAACAAAATAAAAATTTCAATTAAAAAATGTTTGGACTATTGAAATATCACAGGATCGAGATAAAACATATACTAATAAAAACATAAAACTTATTTTAAATGCTACATTTTAGATTTCACCTATCTTTAATTTGAAATCTACTCGTCACAATAAATTTTTCATTTTTCGTTGATGGAAAGAGATCACATTACTCTCATCTTCTTGCGATCCGATCCTCATCATGAAAGGCTAGCATCACATTATTGCTATGCCCGTCACGCTATCAGAGATGTCATTGGTCCTCTTGAAGAAAATAGACAAAACTTGTTGGTACGAGTAAACTTTTCTTAGGATTCATGGAATTATGGCGAACCTGAAGACACACGGCAACCAGCAATCAGCGAGGGAATCTTAGAAATCACGAGGTCATTCCTTCAATAAAGGAGCTTGTCCTGCCATTAAAGGAGTTTGTCTGACTATTGAACTATTGCCTGCCTTAACTCCGAGTCCGTATTGACCGAGGCTGTCTTTTCAGAGTCTGCATAATTAAAGCCTTGAAGCTTTTGCTTTTGTGAGGGAGTGGGGAATGGGGAAGGCGGGCTAGGAGGGAGGGGTTCAGTAGGGGTGAGGCAGAAAATTCAAAAGAATAATGGGACCTCGATGAAAACTATAGAAAATAATTAAAAAATTCATAAGAAAAATTTTCAACAGATGTCTAGGTGATCAATGACTATTTAAAGATGTCAGGGTAGATATTATCTATCACACCTTGAACCCCGAGCATACGACAACTCCTTCTCTTGATCGATTGAAAGCGACATTCCAGGACTCGTCGACGACCATTTATTTTAATCTTTCGTTATGCGCAAGCGGAAGACGAACCATCCCCAATCCAATAAATAATCAATCAATCAATTAGGGATAAAGGGATGAATAGTAAGAACAACCATCACTACTCATTTATACAGTTTACTAGATTAACCAATGGAGGATCGTTTTCCGATTTACAAGCCCGACAACAAGGGCCGATCCATCCTCTAAGCCAAACCAAAAAGGAACTAGGCTAGGCTAATCCAACTGTACAAAAGGAACCCTCGGGTTCAACACTACAATCACTCGGACCTATTGGACTCGACTCCGTCAAGTCCTTCACTGGAGAAGCGGGGGCAGGATTCTCCACTGCGGGCGCGCCATTCTAGGGGCCTGAAAATGGTTAACCACGACAGGTTGAGATAAAATCTCAACGAGTTCTTCCCCTAAGCCCTGGTTAGTACACCAACTCAACCTAGGGTATCTTTCCAGAATCACCCCTCACTCAACCCAACAACAAACAACCAGCAATCAACAATCAAACAGCAGACAAAGTCAACCAACGATCAAAAGTCGGTTCACATGCAACCTTACCCGGTATGTCATACCCTACACGTAAAACCTCATACAATACAAGCAATGCAACCAACAATCATATAGTCGATTCGTATGCAACCTTACCTGGTATGCTATACCCTGCACGTTATAAGTTAACACAATACAGGCAATGCACATGGCCGTTAGATAATGCAGTTCATCAATTACATGTAAGTCGCACCACAAGCGATCTCATCTGACCATTGACATACCCTGCACGTTATTAATTCATGCGTGCATGCCATAAATGATATGATTACCTCATGCATAATCGGAACCAATGATGCCATGTTTTCTCATGCACTCTCGCATCCACACGTGTTCTAATTATTACTACCTCACAGGGCTACAACTTGGCCGAGGTGCAACGGTGCTATGGCGCCCTTCCTCCGCAGAGGCACAACCGTGCCCTTCCGTGCTATTGCTACGGCGTTACGGCGCCCTTCCTCCGCAGATGCACAACCGTGCCCTTCCGTGCAGGCCGAGACGCTACGACGCTATAGTGCCCTTCCTCCGCAGAGGCGCAACCGTGCCCTTCCTTTCCATAATCTCCGATAAAGCGGCTTCAACTTAGTGATCATGCAAGCATATCATCACAATCTACTTATTATCTTTGAGCATTAACCAATGCACACATGCTTGCATATAAACCTTAAATCATTTCTCATAAAAGCGGTCAATTTCCGATGTCCCTCGGAAAAACCATTTTTCCCACATTTTTCATAAAAGCGATCAATTTCCGATGTCCCTCAGACAAACCATTTTTCTCCCTTTTGTGAAAATCACATGATTCATGCGAATATTCATGCCATGACACATCAAATTCACTTCATATGATCAACGCACATGAAATTATGCACAATTTCACTTCCGGATGAACAGTGCCGTGAATAGTAATCATGAACAATAATCCATGAATAGTAATTTCCAGAATTCAATTATTAATAAATTAAATTCAGAAATTAAAAAAAACATTGATTAAAACAAATTAATCAATCAATTAAGCTAAACATGCTTAATTATTACACAAACCACACATAAGTATCATTTAAGCATAATCAAGCATAATTAAGCAAGATTAACATAAGATAATCTTAACCACCTATCTTAGGTTTAATACAACTTAATTAAACACCCTAATCAGCCGTTAGCACTAATTAACCCAATCCTAAACAAGTTTAGGCACTAAATAGGGTTTAGGAGCTAAACTCACCCGTTAAGTGGGCCGGCGACACGGGCGCGGCGGCGACGACGAACCCAACACTCAGGGACTTCTCCCACGACACTCCAAGGCGGTCCAGAGCTCAACACAGAAGCAACAAATTCGGATTCCCCACTGAACTTCACAAAACAGCATTGCAGGAGGAGGAGGCTGGTTATCGAAGCAAAAACAAGTTGGCCGGAGCTCCGACAAGTTGGTGGCCGATAGCTAGTGGTTCCAGGGGGTCAAGGGGGAGTTGTGTGTAGCTGGTGTGGGCAGTGGGTAGGCCAAAAATTTAGAGAAACAGAAGAAAAACCGAAGCTGCACAGGAGGCGCTGCATAGTGACGGACGGAGGACTGCTGACTTTAGGCCACCGTATGGGACGGCCGGTGACTTTTTCCGGCGATCGGCCAACGTAGCTGGTACAAATTTCCTGTGCTGATCAGATTGATAGGTGGCTCGGCCCAAGATTCGACCGAGAAGGCAGCAAACAACTCCAATTTCGGTGAGAGGTCCAAAGCAGAAACTACAGAAATGCAAAGAGAAGCAAGGGGAGAGAGGGCTGCGATTTTGTAGCTGAAGAGGGGAGAGAGAGAGTGAAGTGAGGGCTTCTAGAAGACCTCATCAAGGCCATTAAATGGCTTGCTTCAACCCCCTAAAAAATGACATCATCTTCTCTCTCTTCCTTTGACTTTTCTTCAAAATATTTAGGGGCAAAATGGTCATTTCCACCTTACACATTTCCCAATCTGCCCTTGGGCTGAACATGAAAGGCAGGCCTAGGAAATGAGCTGAAAAATGAATAGGAACGGGCTCGGGAATTTGTTGGGCTTGAATTGGCTCAAGTTTAGACAGCGGGCTCGGAAGAAAAAAGGGTCGGTTTGGCCCAACGGGCTTGCTTGTTGTCTTGGTCTTCCATGGTGGCCGTCCCATCTTGGGCATGAGGCCCTCACTATTCTTGCCCGGCCCACGTCTTCATAGGCTCGATTTCTCGGTCCAAAATCCCTTTCTCAAAAATTCGGCTCAACCAAGACAAGCGTCATTGTCAATGAAGCATCATCCAAAAGTCCGTCCTGGACGTTCCCGAAAATTCGAAGTCCAATATTGGATTCTCATGCCTTATCAATTTCGCCCAAATGTCATTTTGGTATAATTCAGACTGACAGGCGGTTTCGAGGATTCACGCATAACCGACTCGTGCCAAATCACGTTCAAGACTTCTCGACACATGGACGTCCTTGACGATATGAAATTGCGAAGGATAGATTCTTATTTCAAAGTACACGATTATCAAGGATTGACATAGGGCCGTTCACGGGTTCGATAACAGTAAACGGAATCACCTGTCGTCCCATTATTTCTATCCACGAATCGACTTCTATTCGTCCCTAAAATCGACCTACATGACTATAAGATCGTCCTTACGCAAGTCTCACGGTCAAGTCGTTTTCCTAGGTCAAGTTCTTTAGTCGCACGAGTTCTGTCCTCAGTAGCCTTTCCCCTCAAGGTCAGTATCTCATAAATGATTGGATCTGAGCGAAATCAACCAACAATGCATTGGCAAAATTCACGTTCACTCATCCCTAAAAGGGCTCGAATTTCAGGACGTCACATTATCTAATTAACAAATAGTTATAGTGATTGAGTTTTGTTAATAAGCATTAAAATCATGTTATCTTTACATTTAAAAGTACAATTTTTTTTTAAATGTAAAACATATGAGAAATATATTTACTTGGTAAGCTTATGAGAGCACCTTGAAGTTGCCTATAAGACATTGAACTTTATGAGTGAAACGAATATTATTAAATCGAAGAAGTTTTGTATGCTTTTATGAGGCAATTACTTTGCAATTACATTAAAGAAAAATAATTATAGATAAAATATATTTAAGAATCATCAATTAACCACTTATCTTTTATGTAACTAAAAAGATGAGACGCTTTTATAGAAAAGACATTTGGCATAGCACAAGCTCTTGAAGAAAATGGATAGAACTTGTTGGAACCAAGAGACATTTCTCCGAATTCATGGAATTATGGTGAACCTACAGACAAAGACTGCACCTAGCAATCAGTGAAGGAATCTGCTTTATGGAAGTCACGAGGCCACCCCTTCAATAATAGAGTCTGTCCGACTATTGAATGGTCAAAGTTGTCTGTACGAGGCCACTGCTAATTGAACCGTTGGCTGCTTCATGTCCATGTTTGTATTGACTGTGGCAGTCTTTTTTCATTAGTCTGGTCCATTGGAATTAAGTCTAATGTATTTATACATGACTTTTGGTGACGTCAAGCATCAAAACCTTCAAGAAACAGGGTGAATAGAAAAAGAAAGCTACCGAGCACTTTCAAATTTCATGTAGATTTTATTTGGAACATAAAATCTATCCGTTGGAATATATTTGTTATTTTTTGGAACATAAAATCTACTTTACATGTCTTGAACTTGAAACTTGTCCCGTCATAGGTTCTAGACTTAATTTTAAGGTTTACTCAGGTTTTACCTATATTATTAATTAAATGGTTGCAGTAAGTCATCATATTTAATGACCATTAGTCATTATTACAATCTACTGTCACAACTTTTATTTAGACATGCGAAGAATATGAAGTATCAACAAAATAAAAATTTCAATTAAAAAATGTTTGGACTATTGAAATATCACAGGACCGAGATAAAACATATACTAATAAAAACACAAAACTTATTCTAAATTCTAAATTTCAGATTTCACCTATCTTTAATTTGAAATCTACTCATCACAATAAATTTTTCATTTTTCGTTGATGGAAAGAGATCACATTACTCTCATCTTCTTGCGATCCAGTCCTCATCATGAAAAGTTTGCATGACATTATTGCTATGCCCGTCACGCTATCGGAGATGTCATTGGTCCTCTTGAAGAAAATAGACAGAACTTGTTGGTACCAGTAAACTTTTCTTAGGATTCATGGAATTATGGCGAACCTGAAGACACGGCAACCAGCAATCAGCGAAGGAATCTTAGAAATCACGAGGTCATTCCTTCAATAAAAGAGCTTGTCCTACTATTAAAGGAGTTTGTCCGACTATTGAATTGTTGCCTGCCTTAACTCCGAGTCCGTATTGACCGGGGCTGTCTTTTCAGAGTCTGCATAAGTAAAGCCTTGAAGCTTTTGCTTTTGTGAGGGAGTGGGGAATGGGGAAGGCGGGCCAGGAGGGAGGGGTTCAGTGAGGGTGAGGCAGAAAATTCAAAATAATAATGGGACCTAGATGAAAACTACAGAAAATAATTAAAAAATTCATAAGAAAAATCTTCAACAGATGTCTAGGTGATCAATGACTATTTAAAGATGTCAGGGTAGATATTATCTAATTAACAAATAGTTATAGTGATTGAGTTTTGTTAATAAGCATTAAAATCATGTTATCTTTACATGTAAAAGTACAATTTTTTTTTTTTAAAATGTAAAACATATGAGAAATATATTTACTTGATAAGCTTATGAGAGCACCTTGAAGTTGCCTATAAGACATTGAACTTTATAAATGAAACGAATATTATTAAATCGAAGAAGTTTCGTATGCTTTTATGAGACAATTACTTTGTAATTACATTAAAGAAAAATAATTATAGTATTTAGGAATCATGAATTAACCACTTATCTTTTATGTAACTAAAAAGACGAGATGCTTGTATAGAAAAGACATTTGGCATAGTACAAGCTCTTGAAGAAGACGGATAGAACTTGTTGGAACCAGTAGACTTTTCTCCGAATTTGTGGAATTATGGCGAACCTAAAGACATAGACTGCCCCTAGCAATTAGTGAAGGAATCTGCTTTATGGAAGTCACGAGGCCACCCCTTCAATAATAGAGTCCGTCCGACTATTGAATGGTCAAAGTTGTCTGTACGAGGCCACTGCTAATTGAACCGTTGCCTGCTTCATGTCCATGTTTGTATTGACTGTGGCAGTCTTCTTTCATTAGTTTGGTCCATTGGAATTAAGTCTAATGTATTTATACATGACTTTTGGTGACATCAAGCATCAAAACCTTCAAGAAACGGGGTGAATAGAAAAGGAAAGCTACCGAGCACTTTCAAATTTCATGTAGATTTTATTTGGAACATAAAATCTATCCGTTGGAATATATTTGTTATTTTTTGGAACATAAAATCTACTTTACATATCTTGAACTTGAAACTTGTCCCGTCACAGGTTCTAGGCTTAATTTTAAGGTTTACTCAGGTTTTATCTATATTATTAATTAAATGGTTGCAGTAAATCATCATATTTAATGACCATTAGTTATTATTACAATCTAACTGTCACAACTTTTATTTAGACACACGAAGAATATGAAGTATTAACAAAATAAAAATTTCAATTAAAAAATGTTTGGACTATCGAAATATCACAGGATCGAGATAAAACATATACTAATAAAAACATAAAACTTATTCTAAATTCTAAATTTCAGATTTCACCTATCTTTAATTTGAAATCTACTTGTCACAATAAATTTTTCATTTTTCGTTGACGGAAAGAGATCACATTACTCTCATCTTCTTGCGAACCGGTCCTCATCATGAAAAGCTAGCATCACATTATTGCTATGCCCGTCACGCTATCAGAGATGTCATTGGTCCTCTTGAAGAAAACAGACAGAACTTGTTGGTACCAGTAAACTTTTCTTAGGATTCATGGAATTATGGCGAACCTGAAGACACACGGCAGCTAGCAATCAGCGAAGGAATCTTAGAAATCACGAGGTCATTCCTTCAATAAAAGAGCTTGTCCTACTATTAAAGGAGTTTGTCCGACTATTGAACTGTTGCCTGCCTTAACTCCGAGTTCGTATTGACCGGGGTTGTCTTTTCAGAGTCTGCATAATTAAAGCCTTGAAGCTTTTGCTTTTGTGTGGGAGTGGGGAATTGGGGAGGCGGGCCAGGAGGGAGGGGTTCAGTGGGGGTGAGGCAGAAAATTCAAAAGAATAATGGGACCTAGATGAAAACTACAGAAAATAATTAAAAAATTCATAAAAAAATCTTCAACAGATGTCTAGGTGATCAATGACTATTTAAAGATGTCAGGGTAGATATTATCTAATTAACAAATAGTTATAGTGATTGAGTTTTGTTAATAAGCATTAAAATCATGTTATCTTTACATGTAAAAGTACAATTTTTTTTTAAAATGTAAAACATATGAGAAATATATTTACTTGATAAGCTTATGAGAGCACCTTGAAGTTGCCTATAAGACATTGAACTTTATAAATGAAACGAATATTATTAAATCGAAGAAGTTTCGTATGCTTTTATGAGACAATTACTTTGTAATTACATTAAAGAAAAATAATTATAGTATTTAGGAATCATGAATTAACCACTTATCTTTTATGTAACTAAAAAGACGAGATGCTTGTATAGAAAATACATTTGGCATAGTACAAGCTCTTGAAGAAAATGGATAGAACTTGTTGGAACCAATAGACTTTTCTCCGAATTCGTGGAATTATGGCGAACCTAAAGACATAGACCGCACCTAGCAATCAGTGAAGGAATCTGCTTTATGGAAGTCACGAGGCCACCCCTTCAATAAAAGAGTCCGTCCGACTATTGAATGGTCAAAGTTGTCTATACGAGGCCACTGCTAATTGAACTGTTGCCTGCTTCATGTCCATTTTTGTATCGATTGTGGCAGTCTTTTTTCATTAGTTTAGTCCATTGGAATTAAGTCTAATGTATTTATACATGACTTTTGGTGACGTCAGGCATCAAAACCTTCAAGAAATGGGGTGAATAGAAAAAGAAAGCTACCAAGCACTTTCAAATTTCATGTAGATTATATTTGGAACATAAAATCTATCCGTTGGAATATATTTGTTATTTTTTGGAACATAAAATCTACTTTACATATCTTGAACTTGAAACTTGTCCCGTCACAGCTTCTAGGCTTAATTTTAAGATTTACTCAGGTTTTACCTATATTATTAATTAAATGGTTGCAGTAAATCATCATATTTAATGACCATTAGTTATTATTACAATCTACTGACACAACTTTTATTTAGACACGCGAAGAATAGGAAGCATTAACAAAATAAAAATTTCAATTAAAAAATATTTAGACTATTGAAATATCACATGACTGAGATAAAACATATACTAATAAAAACACAAAACTTATTCTAAATTCTAAATTTAAGATTTCACCTATCTTTAATTTGAAATCTACTCGTCACAATAAATTTTTCATTTTTTGTTGATGGAAAGAGATCACATTACTCTCATCTTCTCGCGATCCGATCCTCATCACGAAAAGCTGGCATGACATTATTGCTATGCCTGTCATGCTATTCGAGATGTCACTAGTCCTCTTGAAGAAAATAGACAGAACTTGTTGGTACCAGTAAACTTTTCTTAGGATTCATGGAATTATGGCGAACCTGAAGACAAACGGCAACCAGCAATCAGCAAGTGAATCTTAGAAATCACGAGGTCATTCCTTCAATAAAGGAGCTTGTCCTGCTATTAAAGGAGTTTGTCCGACTATTGAACTGTTGCCTACCTTAACTCCGAGTCCGTATTGACCGGGGCTGTCTTTTCAGAGTCTGCATGATTAAAGCCTTGAAGCTTTTGCTTTTGTGAGGGAGTGGGGAATGGGGAAGGCGGGCTAGGAGGGAGGGGTTCAGTGGGGGTTAGGCAGAAAATTCAAAAGAATAATGGGACCTAGATGAAAACTACAGAAAATAATTAAAAAATTCATAAGAAAAATCTTCAACAGATGTCGAGGTGATCAATGACTATTTAAAGATGTCAGGGTAGATATTATCTAATTAACAAATAGTTATAGTGATTGAGTTTTGTTAATAAGCATTAAAATCATGTTATCTTTACATTTAAAAGTACAATTTTTTTAAAATGTAAAATATATGAGAAATATATTTACTTGATAAGCTTACGAGAGCACCTTGAAGTTGCTTATAAGACATTGAACTTTATGAGTGAAATGAATATTATTAAATCGAAGAAGTTTCGTATGCTTTTATGAGATAATTACTTTGTAATTACATTAAAGAAAAAAATTATAGATAAAATATATTTAGGAATCATTAATTAACCACTTATCTTTTATGAAATTAAAATGATGAGACGCTTGTATAGAAAAGACATTTGGCATAGTACAAAGAAATAATGAATTGATTTAATTTGAATTTAGTAGAAGGGATTGTGATTGAAACAATAGATGGAATTTGAAATTAGAAAAAAAATTATCTTTTAGAAAAACACTGAATTTGTTTTTTTAGTTACTAATTTGATAAACAGTTATAACTTAATGATTGTAAATGAATTGTCTCTTTGCTTCAAGCTGGGGGTATTGTTCATGACAAAAACTGGAAACGAAAACGTGTTCTTTAATTGAAAAAGAATAAGCCCAAAATATGTCAATATCCTTTTATGAGATGAATTATGATCCTATAGACTATAGCATAAGAAAATGGAATAAAATTGCAATTTTGTCAATTAAGATAACATTACCTGTAATAAATTTGCGACTATATAAAATATTTTCCAAGCCAATTCATATCTTTAGATTTTTTTCTCTCACACACATTTAAGACCTTTTTATTACATGCCTATGATTGTTGTCATATATATCTCTCTATATGATTATACGGGACCAAAAAAAAAAAAAAATTTCAATAGACTTCTTTCAAGATGTATGGGACCACAACAAAGCTAGTCCTGAAGACACTGGCAGCCAGGGCTCCATTTTGACGAAGACCTAGACCATGGAGCACCTCGTAATGAGTGAGGGAATCTACTTTTGAAAATCACAAGGTTGAAGTTGCTTTTACAACTATTGAATAACTTAAGTTGCTTTAGTGTTGAATTATTGAAGTGGTCGGTCCGAGGACGATACTAGTCAATTCCATATCTGCTATAAGCCCGAGTCTGTGAACCTTTGCTAATGTCCGTGTCTTTCAAAGAGTGCTAAAAAGCCAGCAGATGCAAAATGTGTTTTTCATGTCAACATTGAAAGCAACTCATCCATTCTAAGTCTAGGTCAAGGCATAAAGTAATTCCAAAAAGCAGGTGCATGTGCTATTTCTTTCATGTCACTTTATGTTAGTACTAAGCCCTGGGAATCTATTAGCTTGAACACAAAATGGCATGAAGCCCACCAGTGATCGGGCCTGTATTTTCTTTTCCTCTTCGCATGGCGACGTGGTCAGGCCCCCAAGTTGATCAACTACTGGCATTTTGTTTTGCATGGTCCAACGCCAGATCGCGTGCTTGATGAAGTGAGATTGCGCCGGTTGTGATTTTATTTTCGATTTGTTGACATATGCCTCGATTCAGGAAACTTCATATTCGTTATAGAACGGAGATTCATTGAACTGAGCAACTGGGGCTGTATAGTTATCCCAAGAGAGAAAATTTTAGAACCTAGAGAACTTGTGTCGAAAGCAGAAAATTAAATTGTATATCCTCAGAAAACGTTCCCTAAAGAGAACTCGTTTCTTACAACTCTCTGAGTCAGAAAATCTTCTTTATGGGCCGACTGAAAAAAGGTTCATTCGATTTTTTGGTCGCAAAGATAGGTTAATTCATTAATTAGAAAAGTCGGTCATCGCCCTCTAGACTTTAATCCATCAATTTTGAAACAGATACCGAAGAGGGGGACTTCTCTCCTGTCTGAGTAAGAACGATAGCTAAGGGCCCTAATATTATCACTTGAATCCGGAACCGTTGGGATTCCAGAACACTCTTATGGGCGTGAATTTAAGAGACTCTCTCAGGTTCTGTAGCTATCGTTTCTAGACCGGTGCAATTAGGACATTCATTTTTTGTTAAACTATGTCGATCGCTCTCCACGCATGGACGTGGTTCCTTCGTGATTGGATCACGTATATTTGCATGTGTTTTATTCGTTGTCCTCCCATATTTTATGGACTTAGCAACTAACCAAACAAATCAGTGATTTGACATTAGTTAGTCGGAACTTTAATAGAAATGGGTAACTTAGTCATTGTTCATAATTGATCAAGTAAATGTTGACAAGAGACTAAATTAAGGAGAAAAGTTAATAATAAGGAAAATGACACTAGAAGTATTGTAACTTTTAGACGCTCACTTTAGCGCTAAAATTTTTCGAGCAATTACTTAATTATTACTTTCATTAAAAGAACAACACCTAGTGCCCTTGCCGTTTTAATTGTCAAAAAACCTAACGTGGCAGTAGTTTAACATCTTTCCAACCGGTGTGATTCACTAGCAAAGTGAGGGAAAATTATCCAAAAAATTATGAACCTATTGTCCTTTTGCCAATTCATTCTTAAACTTTTCAATTTTGCAAATTAAATCCTAAACCTTTTCATTTTTACTAATTAAGTCCACCGGCCAATTTTGACCAGAATTCACTAACGTTGACAAATTTTTTTTATTATTTTTAAAATTTTAAATTTTTTAATATCTTTTTTTCTTTTCTTCCTTTAGTTTTTCTTCTTCTTTTTTTCCCTCTCTTCTTTCTCTACCTAGTCACCCAGCTTTCGGCAATCGACTAGAGGCTGCAATTGATGAGGGCCAATCTCATGGGCCTTGGGCAAGGATCGCCCTTGTCAAATCTAGCAAGGGCAAGCCTCATTCACAACCAACAAGGCTGATCCTTGCCTTCACTTGAAGTACGTGAGGGGCAACCTTGCCAGTAGTGAGTGAGGCTTGCCTTGCTAGATCCAACGAGGGTGAGCCTCACCCAAGGCTTGCAACCTTGTCAAATCCTAACAAGGGCGATCTCATGGGAGGCCGATGTGGTTGCCCCTCGCCAATTCTGGGGAGGCTAATCCTCATCGGTTGCGGCCTTCGGCCAATTGCTAGAGGCTGGGCAACCAGTAGAGGAAGGAGAGAGAGGGAAAAAAAAAAGGGAAAAAGAAGAAAGAAAAAAACTTTAAAGAATTTGAAAAAAGATTTATGAATAATAAAATTTATCCATGTCAGCATTGGTCATGTTACGTAGAACAACTAGCATCAACGCCAGCAAATTTCGGCCAAAATTGGTTGGATGAACTTAATTGGCAAAAAGTAAAAATATTTAGGATTCAATTAGCAAAATTGAAAAGTTTATGATTTAATTGGCAAAAGTATAATAGGTTTAGGACTTTTTGGACAATTTTCCTAGCAAAGTGAGCCTGCACGAATTATACTAAACAACATCGTCTATGTGTGTTATTGGCCCCAAATTTACAGATTGAGGCTAAATTCTTTCTTCTTCACATCCTAATTTTAATGTGTGCTTAACAAAGAAATTGGGGCAAAATCAGGTTGCTGAAAATTGTTATGGAGAGCAGGAGCAGAATGAACATCAAGTATCGTATGAACTAGAGCTGCAAATGTCACACCCCAAATTTGTTCTTTGGCTATTAACTGTGGATAGATTTGTTCTTTTATGGCCAAAACAAGCTTCACAGAGGTTTCTCTTTGCATTCAACATTAAGTGAAATATCTAAAGCAGCAGTAAAGTGTTGTTTTTAGATTCTTTTGCTCTGGGTATCTAAACAGTTTGGTATCTTGAATGCTTCACCTGTAGTTTAGATGTTGTGATATGATATTTGGGGAGCTTGTTATTGTACTTATACCAATGCATCTAGTCACTTTTTTGAACCCTTCAGGCTCTAGGTGTCATGCCCCGACTCTCGAGCTCGCGGCAACCCCATTTCACTTGAGGTCTAGTTGTATGACGTCTTAGGTACTGTCGTCAACCAATTCATTTTATTTTGTAATTATGCACATACGGAAACGAACAACTCCCAAACCAAACAATAGGGATAGCAACAACAGCAGTAGAGGAAAGACAAACACCATTTTATATATCTGAAGGTTAGCTAGCACACTAGCAAATATAAACACGCCTTACTATAGGCAACAAGCTAAGGCTTACTCAAAAAGGGACTGGCCTAGCTAACCTAACCCTATACAAGTGGGGGAAGGCTCGTCAAAAAGGAAATAGGCTATAGCTACCTACTCACGGGCCTCAGAGGGATCGCTCTCTTCGATCCTCGAGTACTGCATCATCTAGGGCCTGAAAAGGTTAACCATAACGGGTTGAGATAAACTTAGCAAGTTAAAGTCCTAAGCCCGGTTAGGAACTTTGCTCATCTCAGGAGTTTAACATACAACATAATCCAGCAGTCAGCACAATGTAGAGAGAAACAAAAGCATAGGATAGTTCAATAAGCAGACACAACCACAGGTGATCCTACCTGGCCTTGGCACACGTGACCTGCAGAAACTGTCATTTAACTCATTACAACATTAAGAGCATGCGAATAATCATAGCATCTCACACAATTTTCTCATGTCTCACACTCATACATACTCTGATTATTACGACCCCTCCTCCTAGGTCATGGCATAACCTTATGGTTGGCGGCTCCTGGCTAAACCAGTTTTGTCCTCTTTACCTCGAGGCATGGCGACGTCAAAGGCTCACTCTCAAGACGACATTCCCGAAAGAGTATAGGACCTGCCCACTATCGCAGCCCCACAACTGACAGAGGCCCAGGACACGCCCCCATACCGTAGTCCCACATAGAACCCCTCCCTATCAGGCATCTAACCAAAGTCAAGGGACCCACTGGCCACGGCACAACCCCATAGGGATTGGCGGTCTTCTGGCAACGCCAGGTTCTCTCATTTAATGTGATCATGCAACACATCATCAAGCAATCCATTTATATCTTTGCTCTGTCGTGAATGCAACATTGCTCATGCTCATGTGACATGCCATTTCAGATAACCCATGCAATATGTCATGCGGTATCACTCCACAATTCCAAAATTCCAAATTCAACCAATCAACAATCACGTACATTCCCTAATTCTTGGGAATAACTCAATAAATCAAACACTTTCACTTCCACTCGGTCTTCGATCATGCATTTCAATCGGCACTTCAAGAAAGCATAACAATCAAGAACACATCAATTTGAAACCAAAATTTGCTTCTGCATGAATAGTGATTGTGAACAGTAATCGTGAACAATGATTATGAACAGTAATTGTGAACAGTAATTATGAACAATAAATTCTTCCGAAATTAAATAAATAAATAAAATTAACTATGGTTAACAAATTAACTCAACCCTAGTTAATCTAACCTAACCATAATTAATTTTTAACCTTGGTTACTTTTAAAACTAACCATGGTTACTTTAATTAATTAACTTTAGTTACTTTATTACTAACTATAGTCAATTAACTAATCCTAGTCAGCCTTAATTAACCAGCTTAATTAACCAATCAATCTTAATTAATCACAAATACACTAATTAACCCCTAAGCAAGATTAACCCCTAAACAAAGATTCGGAAGTTAACTTGGATCGGAAATCTGGTGACACCGGCGCATAGAGGGGAATGGGGGCTACGATGGGTAAGCTCGGGGATGGCAACGGATGACAAACAATGGCTGAAACGAGCCAAAAATAGTGCTAGTTACTGTTCATGCGGAACTGACCAGCAGTACAGAAAATGCCAAAACGGGCAGTCCGGGGCGACCGAGGGTGCACGGTTGGCTTCCTAACTTCTAGGACTACACTTTGGGCGGTTGCGGTGGCTCCAGTGATAGCAACAAGGCTGTTTTCCACCGGAAAACAGCAAGGACAGAAGAAACAGCGAGAAATGGAAGAGAAAAGGAAGAGAAAAAGGGAGAGAGTGGTGGGCTGGTGCACGAATTTTGGGGGAGAAAGAGGAGAGAGAAGAGGCTACGAAGACTTGGATAAGGCCAAGGCAAGTGGGCTTGCCACTTGCTTGAAGGACCAATCAAAAACAACCAAAAACAAAGCATAAACAAAGCCCACTTGGGCACAAAAGCAAAAAGCCAAAAGAGAGAAGCCCATGGGCTGGAAAGAGAGGGGAACTTAGGCCAGCTTGGGCCCCTCTTGGGCTAGGCTGGATGGGCACAAGGCCCATTGGGTCGCTGGTCTTGGGCCGGCCCTCTCGCAGGCCCAAAACCCGGTCCAATTTTCCCCTTTTCCGACACTTTCGTGTCCAACGGAAAATTCTAAAATAAATGAGGCAACATCGAAATATTTAGTCCGATATCACCGAGAAGTCGGTTCCCAAAATCAGATTAAAAATCGGGGCTAAATTGAGTCGATTGCGGCACCGTAGTACAATTTGGATTATCAAGCGTCCTTTTAGGACTTTCTTCACTTTTGACCCATGGTCAATCATTCTTTGAACCACATTTATGCCAATTCTTGAGTCAGGGTCGTCCCTCGATTGTCGTGTGATCCCGGGGGCTCAATTGATAATCTCGGGTACCAGATGAAAAGGATTCGGTTTAACATTGTTCGTAGTTCGTATCGAAGTCATGCAGAAATCACCCGCAGTTTGACTTCATACTTTTGCCAAATCGATTTATTTCCATTTCCTTAATAGTCTAGTATTTAGAGGATATCGTTCCCTCCCAAGTCCTCATAGTCAAAGGGTTCGTTCCTGATTGAAATTGTGAGTCAAACGCGTATCGTTTCCTAATGGCGCCTCTCTGTAATCGATTATCCCACGAATACACAGTTTGGAAAATTTGTACTAACCATGCCTTCGACTAATATCGTCATTTTATAAAATCCAAAATGGGGTTGATTTTCAGGATGTTACACTGGGTTTCGGATCTACTTTCTTAAAATCATTGCATGATTTGATACATTGAGGGGAATGGAATTATATATTTTTCTAGATATCATGACATTTTGGGCTTGCAATAAATCAGTAGCTGTGGAGAACAATCACGTACAGCATTCTAAACCTTACTGGATGCCTAGGATTGACTTGCTAGAGGGAATACTTGGATCTCTTCTAAAGGAAAAAAACATAGCTACGTTTGTATGCTGTCTTCCTTAAACTAAGTAAAACTTAAAAAAGAAAATCTAGGCCAGTTCTTAGGTGTACACTAAAATCGGTTGGTTCGATAATAAGCCAATTCCAAGGTCCATTGGTTTGGCTTTTGGTTCTATAAATTGAAAATCAGCTCTAATGGTATAGATTTCAGATTCCTAATTTGGAACCAATCACTCCTTGATGCTATAATAGATTACTTGCCTTTTGTCTCGAAGCTTTTAACCCAATAAATTGAGGAATTCTAATGAACTACATATTATTTCAGGAAAAATAAAATAAAACCGTAATGTGAAATTTGATAACATAGCTACTCGCTAATTTTGTGAATGGCTTTTACATTTAAATCTAACTACTGACTATTAAAACTCCATCTTTAGTGCCAAAATGCTTATGATAGGAAAATGTTGGTGAAAAGGATGGAAATTTTAATACTTAGCTCAAGAGACGGAGAGAGCGTTAAAGAATGGAAATGAACTGCATAAAAAACTCGCTTAGGGCCTGCATGGTAACGCTCCTAGGAACAACTGATTCTGTTCTTTTGTTCTCGGGAGTGGATTTAGAACAAAAATGTGCTTGGTAAATTTTTTGTTTCCGAGAACAAATTTGTTTTGGAGAATAGATTTAGAGTAGAATCAAGAAGCAAAAAAAAATTGTTTCTCTCTTTTGGGAACAATTCTGAGAATCAATTTTTTTTTCTCTCTTTTCTCTCCTCTTTTTTTCCCTTCCCTTTCTTCTTTTTCTTCCTCTTCCTCCTCCCACCCCATCACCGCCCCATCGCCACCCCTGAGCCGTCGTCGGAGCCTCGCTGGGCTGGGCAAGCCTTGCTCAGCCACCACCGATGGCAACAACCAAGAGAAAGAATGGGAGAAAAAAGAAAAAAGAAAAAAAAGAAAATTATAAAAAGTACTAAAAATTAAAATAATCAAATGATCAAATATTTTTACCAAATGCATTTTTGTTCCTAAAGTAAAAATTTTGGATAGTTATAAAATGCTTTCAAATGCTTAGAAATTGTTTCCGGGAACAAAATAAAAAATATATATTTTTAAGCAGAAATTGTTCTTGGAAACAAAAACGTTATCATGCAAGTCCTTAATAAACTACTCTATCGAGATGGTAGTTCAAGTATGGGGAGTGAAATGCTTGTGGCATCGACTTCAATGGTTCAAGTCGACGAGGCGAGCACAGGAGATAATTATTATGCTTATTCCGCAAGGTGAACATTAAATACCAGGCAGTAATCAGTATCGAGGAAGCAAGAAAGAAGAAGCCATGTCAATCAATCAGTAGCCGTGGCATCGTACGGCACATCTTTGCTCGGCCGTCACGTTGCCTGTCCGGGCTTTAACTGTTAGATACTTCAGAAATTTGGAAAAGTTAAAAGCTTTTAATTTTTATAACGATCTTTTTAGTATTGTCAATTTATAACGATTTTTATTTATCATTAATATAAAACAGTTATGTAACGTTTTATAAAGACTTTTTAATGGTCATATAATGTTTTTTTAATTACTTTGTAACGTCTAATTTATTTATCAAATAAATCATTCATTATTCTATAGTGGCTCTATAACATTTTCTTAATGGCTCTTTAACGGCGCTATTTTTTCTAAATGTAAAAAATAAAACTTAAAAAGGCAATCTAGAGATATACATAGAACCAAGAAAAGAATATCTTTTTCCTTAAAGAAATCTTTCCTTTATTTTTCTTTGTTGGGTTATACATCACGTTGTTCTGTTCCTTCTAATATTCAATGCAAAATATAGAAAATGGTTTGTTATATTTTTGGAGGATAGCTACCAGAGCTTATCACATAGAGTCTTGTACTCTGAGAGGCAGAATTATCTTTAAGAATAGTGCTCTTGCACGCCTCAAATAATTCATTTTATTTTTATTCTTTTTCAAAGTATTTCCAATAATTATTGTAATTTTTCAAATTATTTATTGTAATAATTTTCCAATAATCTTAAGGATAACGCTTTTGCTGTACGATGAAAGCTACGCACGTGATTTGGTGATGTCACAACTCGAGAAGTGATGTGGTGAGCTTGAACATTGGTCCATGTGTGGTGGAGGAATGTGCTCATCCCATTTAAAGGATTTCGACTCCAGTGATAGGCTAAGTCAAGCAACAATTTTCTTTTTTCTAATTCTATACAACTCTAAAAGTTACTATTAAGTGCAACACGCTTTTTGTCACGCCTCAAACCTTGAGCACGCGACAATCCCTTACCATGGTCAATTGAAAGCGACGTCCCAAGACTCATCAATGACCATTCATTTTAATCTTTCATTATGCGCAAATGGAAGACGAACCATCCCTAGTCCAAACAAATAATTAAACAATCAAACAAGAATAGAGTGATGAATAGCAGAAATCTCGACTACTCATTTATACAATTACTAGGTTAACCAACAGAGGATTGCTTTCCAATTTACAAGCCCTACAAAAGGGGCCGATCCATCCTCTAAGCTAAACAAAACAGGAACTAGGCTAGGCTAATTCTGCTGTACACAATGAACCCTCGGGTTCAACACCACGGTCACTCGGACCCTTCGGACTCAGCTCCGTTAGGTCGATCACTAGTGGAGCGAGCGCAAGATTCTCCACTACAAGTGCACCATTCTAAAGGCCTAAAAATGGTTAACCACGATGGATTGAGATAAAATCTCAGCGAGTTTTTCTCTAAACCCTGGTTAATACACCAACTCAACCCGGGGTATCTCTCCAGAACCACCTCTCACACAACCCGACCACAAACAACCAGCAATCATCAATTAAACAATAGGTAGGGTCAACCAATAATCAAAAACCGGTTCGCATGCAACCTTACCTGGTATGCCATACATTGCACGTTATATATCAGAACAACACACGCAATACACCTGGCCGTTAGATGATGCAGTTCATTAATGACATGCGAGTCGCGTCACAAGCAATCTCACTTGGCCATTGTCATACCCTGCACGTTATCAGTTCATGCGTGTGTGCCACAAATAATGATGTGATCACCTCATGCATAATCGAAACTGATGATGTAATGTTTCTCGTACATTCTGGCATCCACACGTGTTCCATTGGGCCAAGGTACAACGGTGCTACGACGCTTTTCCTCAGTAGAGGTGCAACCGTGTCTTTTTGTGCTATTGTTGTGGCGCTACGGTGCCCTTCCTTTGCAGAGGCACAATCATGCCTTTCTGTGCAGGCTGAGGCGTTATGGCACTACAACGCCCTTCATTTGCAGAGGCGCAATCGTGTCATTCCATACCCTTCGGTGCGCTATGGCGCCTTTCCTTCGTAGAGACACAACCATGCCTTTCCGTACGCTCCGAGGCGCTACGGCACTACAGTGCCCTTCCTCTATAGAGGCGCAATCGTGCCCTTCCTCTGTAGAGGCGCAATCATGCTCTTCTATGCCCTCCATTCAATAATTCGGACTATCGTAGCCAATGCACACATACTTATACATACACTTGCATTTAAAATCTCAAGTCCTTCATCATAAAAGCAATCCATTTCCGGTGTCCCTCGGACAATTCATCTTTCTCCCATTTTTATGAAAATCACATAATTCATGTGGATGCTCATACAAGTACATATTCAATTCACTTCATAAAATCAATACACATGAAATCACACATTTTAATTTTCAGATGAACAGTAATTTCAGAATTTAATAAATAAATAATTAAATTCAGAAAATAAAAATAATTAAATAATTAAATTCCGTTAAATAATTAAATACATAAATTAAATAAATCACTAATTAAAAAAATTAATCCAATTAATCACGCAATTAGGGGAAAACATGCTTTATTAACACATAACACTCAATTAAGCCTAATTAAGCACAATTAAGCATAAATAAGCAAGATTAAGCTAAGCTAATCTTAATCATTTATCTAATCACCTATCTTAGGGATAATACACTTAATTAAAAATCCTAAACAGCCCTTAACACTAATTAATCCAACCCTAAACAAGTTTAGGCACTAACTAAGGGATTATAGGCTAAACTTACCCGTTAAGCGGGCCGACAACCCGAACACATTGGCAGCGGCGAACTCGACACTCTGGGACATCTCTCCCGACACTCCAAGGTGGTCTCAGGGTGGAAATCACAGCAATAGCCTCTGCTCAAAAACTTCAAAAGACAGTACTACAGTAAGAGAAAGCTGCTGGTTGGAGCAAAAAGAGGTTGGCCGGAGCTCCGGCGAGCTAGTGGTCGGTGACCGGAGGCTCTAAAGGGTCAAGGGGGAATTGCTGGTGGGTGGTATGGGCGGTGGTTTAGCCGAAATGGGAGAGAAACGGAGGAAAATGCGGAACAAGCCAAGACAAATGGAATAATGGTGGTCAGCGACTTGCCAACTTCCGACCGTCGTACATATCGGCCGGTGGCTCCGTTCGATAAACGGTCGATGTCATCCGTACGGATTCTCTCTCCTGAGCACAATAGTGGGTGGCACGGGCCAAGATTCACATGGGAAGGCTATGAACAACTCGATTTTCGGTGGAAGGTCAGAAACTGAAATTGCAGGAAGGCAAGAGAAGCAAGGGGAAAGAGGGGTTGCGATTTTTGAGCTGAAGAGGGGAGGGAGAGAGTGCATTGAGAGCTGCAATTCAGCCCCATCAAGGCCATTAAATGCCTTCTCCAATTCCCCAAGTAAGTGACATATCTTTTCTCTCCTTTTTGACTTTTCTTCAAAATATCCAAGGGTATTTTGGTCATTTCCACATTGCACAATTCCCAAACTGCCATCAGGCTGAAAATGAAAGACGGGTCGGAAAATGAATAGGAATGGGCTCAGGAATTTGTTGGGCTCGAATTGGCTCAAGTTTAGACAACGGGCTTAGAAGGTTATTGATCAGTTTGGCCCAACAGGCTCACTTGCTTGTCTCAGTCTTTCACAATGACTATCTCACCTTGGGCGTGAGGCCCACACTAATCTTGCCCAGCCCACGTCCTCATAGGCTCGTTTCCTCGGTTTGAAAATCCATTTTCCCAATACTCGACTCAACTGGCACTGTTGACTATCTAAGAAGCATCATCCAAAAGTCCATCCCGAACGTTCCTGAAAATTCGAAGTCCAATCTTGGATTCTTATGCCTTGTCAATTTCGCCCGAATGTCATTTTGGTACTACTTAGACTGACAGGCGGCTTCAAGAACTCACGTGCAACTAACTTGTGTCAATTCACATTCAAGACTTCTTGACACATGGACGTCCTTGACTGCATGAAATTGCGAATGATCGATTCTTATTTCAAAGTACACGATTATCAATAATCGGCACAGGGTTGTTCGCGGGTTCGATAACAGTAGACGGAATCACCCGTCGTCCCATTATTTTTGTCTGCGAATTGACTTCTTGTCGTCCCTGAAATCGGTCTGCATGACTATAGAATCGTCCTTATGCAAGTCTCACGGTCGAGTCGTTTTCCCAGGTCAAGTTCTTTAGTCCACGAGTTTTATCCTCATTAGCCTTTCTCCTCAATGTCAGTATCCCAAGAGTGATCAGTTCCGAGTGAGATTAACCAATAATGCATTGGCGAAATTAACATTCATTCTTCCCTCAAAAGGTTCGAATTTCAAGACGTCACACTTTTGGAAAAAGAAAAAGAAAAAGAAAAGTGCAAAATGTTGACCCTGCGTCTTTCATTTGATAAATTTAGGATTCTAGAGTCCGATGTTTTCTTCTTTAATTTAGTTTAGAATATTCATTTAGTATAAATTATATAAATTTCAGTGAAAAAGGATTTCTAGGAGCTTTGAAGGGTGAAATAAGCACACCGGTCACGACAGAAGGCATGGAGGTGATGGCCGCGATTATTGTCGACAAGGTGGAGCTTGTCTTGGAGATTACCGGCAAGGATTGTGATCATCACCGTTTGTCTTAAAGAGTTTACACGAATTCGCTGCAAGTTTCTCTGCTTTAATGGATATTTGGACCTGAAAAATGTTATTGCAGATGCAAATCATTCTTTCTTCACACGTACATATGCAAATATATACAAGCAGATCTCTTAGCGTGCAGATCAAGTGCCGTTTGACCAGCAAAGACCGGTTAAAGCTTCAATTAGAACGTGGATTGATGATCTAGCTGACATGCATGAGGAAAAATCCCAAGTTTGAGCGAGTTTTCCATGATGACGGAGAGATGATTTTGGAGAAAACCCCCTTCTATGTTGATCTGAATTTATACAGTTGAGAGTCTGGCGGAGAAATTTGAAGCGATGGAAAATGGAGAAACTAATTGTAGATCCAAAATTGATTTCATTATCCCGATAGAAATAGAGAATTAGTTGTTGGATTGATCTAAAAGTTTGGTTGTGATAAAAGCCAGAAAATTTGATTGATTTTGCAGATATGGCACGAGGATTGTACAAGTTCTGCTATATCAGATAACCTCACATTTTAAAAATTCAAGGTCGAGCTTTTTTTTTCTCAATAAAGAGAATGACGTAGGGCACCTCAAGATTGGATTTATATCTTTTATTTGATGAACTTAATATTTTGAAATTTGATATTTCCTTTTTTGATTAGGTTAGCTTGGGATGTCTTTTAGTATATAGTATTTTTTTTTATAATTTAACTTCCTAAATGCATTATAATATTTTATCTTTGATTGTAAGATACCATAGGATCTAATTGCTTTTAGGCTTAGATAGGATTTTGTTATATTATTAGCATTTCTTTTTCTGTTACATTGTTGAGTAGTGAACTTCTAAAAAGAGGATTCAAGGCGTATTTTTGTCGTTTTTATGGGATCAAGCAATTCACCTCATTTTTAAATTATAGAAAATCGAGACATTTCTCTTTTAACATTTTGTACTTGCGAATTTTGGGTATTCATGTTTACTCAATCCTTTTCGTTTCCATTGTGTCATAATGGAGTTGTATTAGGAAATCCAAATCCCAACTTCAAGCAACATTAGAGGTCTATTGGTATTAAGGAATTACAAGATGAGTCCATTACATGCAACTAATAAAAAGAATCCATTTCTTACAAACTTCACGCGGGACAGCAATAGTTAAAGTAGATAATACTTGCAAATTATTTCCGATCTTTCGATCCTAGCAAGCTGCCGATGCGTCTCCTTGTGGCATCGATTCTGCATAGAACCCAATAGTGCTTCAGCCACACGCATGCGGGAAGGAGCAACATGATGGCTAACGAGCACTCATAAAATCCAAATAGGATCATTACTGTGAGCATATCGGATTTTGGTATTTCAATTGTAACAAAAACAAAGTAGGCATACTGAGAAGACATAGAGACAAGTAACCATTTTAGTGTCGGGTTATGGTGTGATAGCGGTGGCCCAGACTATGCCGATGGAGGCGGTAAAAGCTAAGCTGTTGAGAATAGTAAAACACAATAGATTCGCGCCGCTCAAGATAAGATTTCCAGCTTAATGTGGTTTTCCAATAGCAATGCTACTGGAATTGGTGGTAACGGCAGTGGAATTGGCCGGGTTATTTGAAGAGGAATCCTGCCAATATCCTCCCAGAGCAGTGAGAGCAGCTTGGTAAGTGGCAGTCACGATTAAGGTAGACACTATAAGGAGCATTTCACGAACATTTTCATTTCGGGTGCCAAAATAACCTGCATACTTTTCGAAACAAGTTAGTTCCATGCTAAAATACTGTGATAGAGAGAGGGTGGGAGTAGAACGTCTTGCTCGATGTTCTTGATGATGTAACCTATCCTCAACATCTTGATTGCAATTAGGATCCTCTTGGAAGATTTGCAAAGCCGTCTTGTGCTGTAAGTTCTTCGCATGAACTTTTGTATACCCAATGAATAGCTTGATGATCTGGAAGAAGTGCAAACGGCACACAATGAAGTACGTAATCCCTTCAATTTCAATCACTACTTTGTGATCAAGCTTTACCATTGTGCACAGAGTGACATCATAACATGCAAGTTGGAACGATACTTGGGATACATATTAAAAAGGAAAAATAATTTAAAATAGTTTTCCCGCTAGCAGCCTTGAAATGAAACTATGGGCTTGTTGTGTTAAAATTGAAAAGTTAAACGCTGAAAGTAGAAGATGACTATTAAAAGTATTTTAGTGATTACGATCAATTTCTTACCAAACATTAAATTGTGATTACTATTGATCGGTTTTAATTTAATAATATAATTGCAAAGAATATAAAAACTATCTATTATAATGATTACTAGATTAATCAAATATTTTTTAGTGAATCAAGTCTTTTTAAGTCAAATAGTAACTATTGATATTATTCGACAAGTTTAATTTCATTCAGTGAGAAACTTTGAATTAGCAACGGTTAATTGGGTTTTTCAAAGAGGTCTATTGTATATAATGAATTTAAATGAAAAGACTAAAAAATAATCTACATGCTCATATTATCACTATCTTAATATCAGTATTTGAGAATTTTTAAAGAAAAAAACAATATTCTTTTGGTAAAAAAACACAATACTGACGTAATTTTCACAACACATCTGAATGGCATAAAAAAGACTACCATATATGTTTGGGTGGCGTGGTATACAGAGAAAAGAAATGGTCAATCACTATGGAATCAAACGAAGATAAACGAATGGATCAACCTGAAAATTATCAAGAATGTAAGGGTCGAGTCCAAATCCCGTGAACTTTTTTTGCCCAGGAAAATTATCATGAAGAGAATTGGAATAGAGCGTTGGGAGGGAAGGAATGATATCCATCCCCCCCCCTAATTCCTTTTCCTCTCTCTTACGAAAGAAACCAAACAAAGTGATCCTGTTCGAGTCTCTTCTCTTTGAATGTTTCTAAAACCATGTATTTTCAATCACTAGTATGTCAGTACCACAACAATTGTTCTTGGATTAGATTATGTCGAATTCAAGGATCGAACAATAAAAGCACATACAACCACAAAATCGATGAAGTATACTAGCATGAACGATACCTCGAATTGTTGCTCTCCAGATACAGCAATATGTAAGACGGTGTCACCGTTTTGGTCTTTCCAGTTGAAGATTACTGGTAGACAAACTCGCTTAAGCCATCCAAACAAAATCTTGAATGCTTATGTATTGCCCTTCTTGACGGCAATGTGAACTGCAGTCTCACATTGGTTTGTCAAGTCTTCGATGGACGATTTGCAAGCAGATAGGAATTCGGCCAGGAGTTCTAGGAGCTCCACGTTCTCTTGCTCATTGTCTCCTATTTCCCCAGCAACAAAATGTAAAGGGGTGATCCCACCTCGTCCATGAACTTGAATCAACTTGGGGTCAAGGGTCATCAGTGCCCTCACAGTGTGATAATGCTTCTTTTGTAGAGCCAAGTGCATGGGATTGTAACCCTCTCGATTCAACTTTCGAGCGAATGGAGGCTTCAAAATGGCAATCTCCATGGCCATTTTAGTTTTCCCTTGATCAGTGGCATTGTGTAGTGGGGTATTTGGGAAGGGGCCCTTGGATCCATGATCTAAGAGATTTTCGTCTTGCTCAATTAATGTGTATAGCTGATTAACATCATCAGCTGTTATTGCTTCTTTAAGGGTCATTGTTTGACGGGAAATGTAGGAGAAGAAGGGATTTGCTCGTTAATGATAGATGGAAGTAGGAGTAGCGAACTTGCAAACATCATATATGGTGCCATAGTCGACCAAAATATAATTAGGAGAGTCACTGTTCATGATATACTCTGTAGAAACAATTCAATTGGTTGGGAGATCTTTCTCTTTAGGGAACTTGCATGCTAAGTTTTGCAATGCCGAAAGTCAAGTCGTTAAAGATAATTTGACAACCTATGTTGTGTCAAAGGGATATCGAATTTAAATTAATCTAAGTGTAATTAATTCAATAGTTTGTGGTCTGAATTTTTTTTGTGAATACCGATGGGTGTAATATCGAAACAGTCTCAGTGGCTTTGATAAATCATAACTACACCTCCCGGTCCATAAAGATGATATCAACTTGTAAGTTTGTGAAGTAACAATTTCAATACTCAAAATTCCACCAACAGCGAACTCGATAATGTAATCTTCTACTTTTTGCTTTTTTTAAAATTTCAAGTTATCAAGTGACCGAAATAAAACTCAAGCCTTTTTCTACGCTTATCTCTATTACTGTCAAGAAGATTAACTATAAATTGGTGAGTCATGAGTGGGTTCTTCATCATTTGTTCCCCTTTAATGTTACTGACAATTGAGTTTTCCATAATGATATATCAGACGGATGCTAGTAGGAGTGAGCAATCGGGTCAGTTCAGTCCAGGAACCAGCTTGAATAGGCTTTATCTGTTGCAAGTTGGTCCAAACGAGAATTAGTTCGATTTCCTAACAAAAAGAGTGGGAACCAGCCTCAGTTAATTCGGTTCTCAATTCTTTACCCTAAACCGATCGATTTTTATCGAAAGACCGGCCTTGTAAGACAAAGTTCGAGGTTCAACCGGTTCACTGCAAACCTCGAGTGAATCTTTTACTCTTTTGTCAAATGTCTCTCTCTCTCTCTCTCTCTCTCTCTCTCTCTCTCTCTCTCTCTCTCCTGCTAAGTTACTTACTCTCCCTCTTTAGCGGCTAGATCTCGATTTCATTCGCGATCCGCCAATCTCCTCTCCACTCCGAGGTCTACGTGGGGTTCCCTTTTCGATTTCTTCGTCGATGCCATACACCGAAAGGTTTCTTGGAAAGCTGAAGAACACTTCTGAGAGTGAAAATAAAAGAGGCTTTTCGTACCTCTCAGTGCTCTCCTCTTTTGTCTTTTGTTTTTCTGTGTTTTGGTTTTTTGATGGGAGATGGGTCACAAGTGTCTTTTTACTGTGAATAGTCAATGCTGTGAGTAGTTAGAATGAGAGCCTGTGCGGTAGAGTTGGTAGAGGTTCTTGTCTACTTTGGAGTGGAATTTTCCTTTCCTTGTATGAAATTTAGATCTATGATCTATCTGTAGTGGAACCAATGTGACCGATAAGAAATTTAGGAGTGTTTTGACAATAACTGGGAGTTGGACGTGTTTTCTTTGGCTGAGCCTTTTTTTGGCCAAATCAAACCTCACAGAAGTTTCTCTTTACATTAAGTGAAATCTGTAAAGCAGAAGGAAGTTTCTGTTTCTTTTTCTCTGGGTATCTGAACAGTTCGGGATTTTGAATGCCTTCACCTTGTAGTTTAATGCTGTGATATTTATTTGAGGAACTTGTTCTTGTACTTATATCAGTGCATCTAGTTGCTTATTAAAACCCTTTAGCCTCTGGGTTTGGATCTACTTTTTGAAAATCATTGCATGATCTGATACTTAAGGCAAATGGAATTACATATTTTTCTCGTTATCATGACATCTTGGGATTCATGGGATAAATTGGTAGCTTTGGAGAAAAAAAAATTGACATCATTCTAAACCCTTACCGGACGCATGAGATTGGCTTTCTAGAGGGTATACTTGGATCTCTTGTGAAGATGAAACATAGCTGCGTCCCTATATTGTCTTCCTCAAACTATGTATGAAAAAAATAAATATAAAAAAAACGTAGGCCAGTTCCAAGGTTTACCCTGAAACTGGTCAGTCTAGTTCCAAGCTACTGACCAGGAGGTTGGTGAAAGGATAATACAACCAGAATCGATTCTAAATGGTACAGTCATTGTCTAGACAAGGTTCCTCTTCTAAACACTTATATAAGGAATCAAGGAATTGACAGAAATGGCTTGCAAAGCCGAATAGCAAACATGACCACTAGGAGATAGAATGACATATGCAGAGATCATTACGATGTCTCTAGTTTTTAGCATCCAGAAATAATTCATATGCATATTACCCCTACATGAATTGTAAACGAAAAGTCAAAAACTTCAATAACTCTAGTTGGATAATATCTAAAGTTCTTTTAACGGGTGAATCCAAATCAAAAGCCCTGTCATTAAAGGAACCCAATGAATTCGAAACATAAATTGTCAGACTCAGAGCTCAGAACTTGCTTTCGATTCTTCAGTTCAAAATGATGTTGAGCATGTTTTGCCATGCTTGATTCTCACAATTATCCAGCCGAAGCCAAATTTCCTAATACTTTCCGGGGGCATGGAAAGAGCTTTGAACAAAAGTGCTCAATATTTTTCTCTGCTTATGCAGGGTACTAGCCACAACGAAAATTGTCCATGGCGAGCTGAAGGTGTTAAAGAATGGTCACAGAGTATAATGCTAACTACACTAAAACTGGATGATATCGTGACATTTAAAGGAAAAAAAAAAAACTGAAGCAGCAGAGTTGTGTATTGCCATACAAATTTAGGAAAAAAGAAAAAAGCTGTTTGCCTCAGTTCTTAAATACAAAAATGCAAGAGATTTTTCTCTAGGCCCTTTGTGCATTTAAGCTTGGGGCCGCGTTGCGACTCATGCTTTGGGCCTAAATTCGTGGGTTTGATACCTAGAAGATCGTGGAAATACGATATTTGTTAACAACGACAATGGTGAAAACTGCCTCGTTGACTCGGTGCTTTTCGTTTTCACTTCGTCATTTATAAAGTCGGAGTAGGAAAAAGTCTTTTCAATGCCCTGAATTCAAGCAAGATCAAAGGTGTTCAGCGACGAAGGAATTAATAGACCAATCCATCACATGCAACTTATATAAAGAGTTTGTATCTTTCAAACCTTAAGACAAGAATTATAGATTCAATGCACAAGCGACAAGAATTGTCAAAGTAAATAATACTTGCGAATTACTTTCAACCCTTCGATCTTCTCGATTGGGAGGTGACCTCCTCTATGCTTTATCTATTAGGATATATGTATGAACTGTGTTAGAGGAATAATCTCACATCGGAGAATTGATGTGGTCTGGAGCAGTTAATATATCCTAATTGACCCATAACTCACTAACTTAAGCTTTTGAGTTGAGGTGGGTCCAACTAGATATATCGATAGGCTCGGGCTTGAGTTTCCCCCTAGGAGATTCTCCCAGATGAAGGTATCAAACTTTTGCTACACGCTTCCAACAATTGGTATCAGAGCCGATGATTACGATTTCTGGGTAGGTGGACATTGTGGTGTAACAACGTGAGCCCATAAGGATAATAATGGGCCAAAATGTATCTGATTTAAGGGGGAGTAGACCTAATACTGGATCTCAGGTCGATCATAGATCATAGAAAAGATTCTCTTCAAACAAACCAGCCTATCCCCTGTATAGGGCTTTTACGGGGTGGTTGGAACAAAGACACATTTGGTTGTGAATTCCAATGTGGCAGATAAAGGCATATATCTATCTGCACGGCCCAATCAATAGTTCAAGTCACATATTCAGAAGATTATTAGAATACACGTGTGAGTTGTGGTAATTTCCGTTGATAAGGTTGTTGTTGAGCCTCTAAAGCAAGAAGTCGAAGAAATTTTCTTTTCAAGAATCGGATTTGGAGGATTTTGAGCTTGAGGATAGATCTCAGGTTTGAGCATCTTCTCTATGACCATGGAGAGATAATTTTCGAGAAAACCCCCCTCTCATGCTGATCTGAATTTATACAGTTGACATTCTGGTGGAGAAATTTGAAGTGATGGACATGGAAAGACTAATCGTACATCCAAAATTGATTTCATTATCCCAATAGAAATAGAGAATCTATTGTTGGATTGATCTAAAAGTTTGGTTGGGATATTTTCTTAAGGCCACAAAATTTTATTAATTTTTCAGATATGGTTCAGAATTACATGAGGATTGTACAAATCTCAAGGTTGAGCTTTTTTCTCCCAATAAAGAGAAAATGACGTGGGGCATCTTTAGATTGTATTTGCATCTTTTATTTGATGAATTTATTATTTTGAAATTTGATATTTCCTTCTTTGATTAGGTTAGCTTGTGATGTCATTTAGTATAGAGTATTTGAATTCATTTTTTTATTAATTTAATTTTCTAAATGTGTTATGATATTTTATCTTTGATTGTAAGATGCCACAGGATCTAACTGCTTTTTAGGTTTAGCTAGGATCTTGTTATATTATCTGCATTTCTTTTTTCTGTTACATTGTTGAATGGTGAACTTCTAGAAAAAAGATTGCAAGTGTGTGTTTTTGTTGTGTTCTATGGGATCACGCAGTCCACCTCATTTCGAAATTATAGAAAATTAAGACATTTCTCTTCGGACGTTTTGTACTTGTGAATTTTGGAAATTCATGTTTATTCAATTCTTTTCGTTTCCATTGTGTCACAATGGAGGTGTATTAGGAAATCCAAATCCCGACTTCAATCAAAGATCAAAGGTCTATTGGCATTAAGGAATAAATAGATGAATTCATTACATGCAACTAATAAAAAAGAATCTATTTCTTACAAACCTCACACAGGATAGGAATAGTTAAAGTAGATAATACTTGTGAATTATTTCCAATCCTTCGATCCTAGCAAGCTGCCGACGCATCTTCTTGTAACATCGACTCTGTGCACAACTCGGTTGTGTTTGATCCACACGTATGCGGGGAGGAGCAAGATGGTAGCTAACGAGCACTCATAAAACACCCCTAGGATTATTACTATGAGCTTCTGGGATTTTGGTATTTCGATTGTAACAAAGAAAAAGTAGGCAAGGCTGAGAAGGCATAAAGACAAGTAAGCCATATAAGTGTCGGGGTAGAGTGTAACAGTGGTGGCCCAGACTGTGCCGATGGAGGCGGTAAAAACTAGGCTGTTGAGGATGGTAAAACACAACAGACCCCAGCCGCTCAAGATAAGGTTTCCGGCTTGATGAGGCTTTCCAATAGCGATGCTGCTGGAATTGGTGGTAACAACAGTGGAATTGGCCGGGTTAATGGAAGAGGAATCCTGCCAGTATCCTCCCGGAGGAGTGAAAGTGGCTTGGTAAGTGGCGGTCACAATTAAGGTAGCCACTATAAGGACTATTTTGCGAACATCTTCATTTCGAGTGCCAAAATACCCTGCATACCTCTCGAACACAGTTAGTTCCATGCTAAAATATTGTGATAGTGAAAGGGTAGGAGCAAAACGTCTTGCTCGATGTTCTTGATGGCATAACTTGCCCTCAACCTCTTGATCGCAATTAGGATTCTCTCGGAAGATTTGCAGAGCCGTCTTGTCCTGTAAGTTCTTCGCATGAATATTTGTATGCCCAATCAATAGCTTGATGATCTGGAAGAATGCAAACGGAAAACAATGAAGTATGTATCCCTTCAATTTCAATCACTACTTTGTGATCAAGCTTTACCATTGTGCACAAAGTGACATTTTGCCATGCAAGTTGGAACGATGCTAGGGATGCATATACATATCAAAAGGAAAAAGTCTAAAATAGTTTTCCCGCTAGCAGCCTTGAAATGAATCTATGGGCTTGTCGTGTTAAAACCAAAAAGTTAAACGCTAAAAATAGAACATGACCATTACAAGTGCGTTAGTGAATACGATCAATTTGTTACCAAACATTAAATTGTGATTACTATTAATAGGTTTTAATTTAGTGATATAATTGCGAAGAATATAAAAACTATCTATTATACTGAATTACTAGATAAATTGAATGTTTTTAGTGAATCGAGTCGTGTTAAGTCAAATAATAATTGTTAGGATTATTATACGTTTAATTTCATTCAGTGTTAAACTTTCAATTAGCAATGGTTAATAAGGTTTTCAAATAGGCCTATTGTATCTAATGAATCTAAGTAAAAAGAATAAAAAACAATCTACATGCTCATATTATCACTATCTTAATATTAGTATTTGATTAATTTTTTAAGAAAAAGCAATACTTTTTTTTGGTAAAAAAACCAAAATAAAAATAAAAATTGTTGACCTAATTTTCACAACCTATCTGAATGGCATAAAAAGTCTACTATATATGTGTGGATGGAGTGGCATGGAGAGAAAATAAATGATTAATCACTCAGGAAACAAACGACGATGAACATATGAATCAACCTGTAAAGACCGTACTGAATATAATGGTCAAGCCCACCCTCACGTGACCTTGTGCACGGGAAAATTGCCAAAAAGAGAATTGGAAGTAGAAAATTGTCAAAAACCATTATTCCTTTTCTTCTCTCCTACGAAAGAAGCCAAACAAAGTGATACCGTTCGAATCTTCTCTTTTAATGTTTCTAAAACCATGTATTTTGGAACCCTGCGATGTTATTACGATAACAATTGTTCTTGGATTAGATTATGTCCAAATTCAAAGATCAAACAATAAAAGATGAACGACCATGAAATTGATGAAGTATACTAGCATGAACTATACCTCGAGTTGTTGCTCTCTAGATGCAGCAATATGTAAGACATTGTTACCATCTTGGTCTTTCCAGTCCAAGATTTCTGTCAAATAAACTCGCTTAAGCCATCCAAACAAAACTTTGAATGCTTCCGTGTTGCCCTTTGTGATGGCAACGTGAATTGCAGTCTCACATTGGCTCGTTAAGTCTTCAATGGACGATTTGCAAGCAGATAAGAATTCAGCTAGGAGTTCCAGGAGCTCCACCTTCTCCTGCTCATCATCCCCTTTTTCACCAGCTACAAAATGCAAAGGGGTGATCCCACCTTGTCCTTGGACTCGGATCAACTTGGGGTCAAGAGTCATCAGTGCCCTCGTAGTGTGATAATGCTTGTTTTGCAAAGCCAAGTGCATGGGGCTGTGACCCCCTTGATTTAGTATTCGAGCGAACGACGGCTTCAAGATGGCTATCTCTGTGGCCACTTTAGTTTTCCCCTGACCCGCAGCATAGTGTAATGGAGTATTTGGGAAGGGGCCCTCGAATCCATGATCTAAGAGATTTTTGTCCCCCTCAATTAAGCTATATAGCTCATTAACATTATCAGCTGCTATTGCTTCTTGAAGGGTCATTGTTTGAGGAGGGAAATGGAGGAGAAGAATGGCTTTGCTCGTTGATGATGGATGGAAGTAGAAGATGGAAGTAGGAGTAGCAAACTTGCAAACATCATATATAATGCCATAGCCAACCAAAATATAATTAGGAGAGTGACTGTTCATGATATATCCCATAGAAATAATTCAATTGGTTGGGGGATCTTTCTTTTTAGAGAACTTGCATACTAAGTTTCGCAATGCTAAGACTCAAGTCGTTAAAAATAATTTGACGATCTATGTTGTGTTGAAGGGACATCAAATGTAAATTGATCTAAGTGTAATTAATCCAATAATTCGTGATCTGAAAAATTTTGCTTTTTTTTTTTGTGAATATCGATGGGTGTATTATCGAAATAACCTCAGTGACTTTGATAAATCATAACTACATGCACGCAGTTCGTAAAGATGATATCTACTTATAACTGTGTGAAGCATAAGAATTTCAATACTTAGAATTCCACCAACAGGGAACTTGATAATGCAGTTAGAACTTCTACTTTATTTCTTTTTTAAAATTCTAAGTTATCAAGTGGCCAAAATAAAACTTTGACTCTTCAATTTACTAAATGCCCAAACTTAAGCCCTTTTCTATAATTATCTCTATTATTGTCAAGAAAATTAATCAGTAGCTATAAACTGGTGACTCATGAGTGGGTTCTCCATCACTTGTCCCCTTTAATGTAATTGACAATTGAGTTTTCCATAATTATATATGAGACGGATGCTAGTAAGAGTTAGCAATCAAGTCAGTTTAGTCCAGGAGCCAGCTTGAACAGACTTTATCGGTTGCAAGTCGTTTCGCATGAGAATTAGTTTGATTTCCTAATAAAAAGATTGGGAAATAGCCTCAATCAATTCGGTTCTCAATTCTTTACCCGAACGGATCGATTTTACCGAAAGACCGGCCTTGCAAGACAAAGTTCGAGGTTCAACTGGTTCACCGCTAACCTCGAGTGAATCTTTTACTCTTTCATCAGATGCCTTGCCGCCTCTCTCTCTCTCCTTCCTTCTAAGTTACTCACTCTCCCTTTTCAGCAGCTCGATCTCGACTTTTTAGCGATTCACCACTCTCACTCTCCACTCCAAGGTCTACGTTGGGTTTCCTTTTCAATTTCTTCGTGACATGGTATCTGAACTAATCCCCTGAATCCTTTTTGATTTCTTCGTCGATGCCATGCACCAAAAGGATTCTTGGAAAGTTGAAGAACTCTTTTGAGGAGTGAAAATAAAATGAGCTTTTCGTACCTCTCAGTGCTCCCTCTTTTCTTTTGCTTTTCTGTGTTTTGGTTTTTTAATGTCAGTGGGTCCCAAGTAGGGGTGAGCAAATAGGAATTCGGGATCTTTTTACTGTGAATAGTCACTGTTGTGAGTAGTCAGAATGTGAGCCTGTGTGGGTAGAGGTTCTTGTCTACTTTGAGTGGAATTTTCCTTTCCTACGGCAAAATATAGATCTATGATCTGTCCATAGTGGAACCGTGAGTTGGATGTGTTGTTCGTTGGCTGCATCTTCTTTCGGCCAAATCAAACTTCACAGAAGTTTCTCTTCACATTAAGTGAAATCTGTAAAGCAGAAGGAAGTTTCTATTTCTTTTGCTCTGGGTATCTGAATAGTTTGGGATCTTGAATGCTTTCACCTGTGGTTCAGATGTTGTGATATGATATTTGAGGAACTTGATCTTGGACTTGAAGTCAGTGCATCTAATCACTTTTTAGAACCCTTCATCCTCTGGGCTTTGAATCTACTTTTTATAAGTCATTGCATGATCTGATACTTGAGGTGAATGGAATTACATATTTGTCTGAATATCATGACATCTTGGGATTTATAGGATAAATTGATGGCTGTGGAGAGCAATCATCGACAGCATTCTAAACTTACTAATGGGATTGGCTTTCTAGAGGGAATACTTAGATCCCTTGTGAAGGATGAAACAAAGCTGTGTCCATATATTGTCTTCCTCAAACTAAGTACAAAATAAAAAATTAAAAAAAGACATAGGCCGTTTCCCAGGTCTACCCTAAAACTATCTGGTTTGGTTCCAAGCTAATTTAGGTCGGTTGGATTTCCAGTTCCAAAAATTAAGAATTAGCTCTAACAGAATAGATTCCATATTTCTAGACTAGAACAACCACTTTGAAATCAATCACTATTAAATGCTTTTAATCTCAAAGCTTTTAATCCAAAATATTTGGGAACTCTCATGTACTACATATTGTTTTAGAACAAATAAAATGTAACCATGATGCAAAATTAGATAACAGAGATACTAGCTAATTTTGGGGATGGATTATATATTAATCTAAGGACCTCATATCTTTTGACTGAAAACTTGACCTTAAGTTATAAAATACCCATGATAGGAAAATGATAGTGAAAGGATGGATTTTATCGCTCAGCTGGAGAGACAGAGAGCATGCTAAAGAACGAAAGTGAACTGCATAATAGCATTACTTGGTGAACTCTTTCATTGAGATGGCGGTTTGAGTACAGTGAACAAAATGCTTATGCCACCAACTTCACTGGTTCAGGACGATGAGGTGAGTACATCAGATTGATTGTCATGCATATCATAAAATGCGACTATCAGGGAGTCAACACATATGCACAATACTCTTTAAAAACATCAGCAACACTTTCCTTGAGGATGAACCCTGCATCTCTAAACTCAAGTGAAGTACTGACTCCGACGAGTGACAAAATGAAGCAGGAAAGTCCTGAGGATACTGTTGCTTGTTCTGCTAGGCCGCTAGGTGAAGCTATACACACAATTTAACCCCCCGTACTAATCTCCTCTGAGTCCGAGTGAAGTGAATACAGTAAATTTTATAAAGACAATCCAACAGATTATAGAGGCTTGGCAAGCTTGCTGTTCTTAGCCTGCGCAAAACTTGGGGCAAAAATTTGTCCAAGACAAGGTAGCACTAATGATGAGATGACCAGGAGGCGGTGGAAGGATAATACAACCAGAATCGATGCTAAATGGTACTGTCATTGTCTAGACGAGTTTCCTTTTCTAAACACTTCTATAGGAATCAAGGAATTGACAGAAATGGCTCGCAAAGCCGAATAGCAAACATGACCATTAGGAGATAGAATGACATATACAGAGGTCATTACGATGTCTCTAGTTTTTAGCATGCAGAAATAATTCATACACATATTACCCCAACATGAATCGTAAACGAAAAGTCAAAACTTCAATAACTGTAGTTGGATAACATCTAAAGTTCTTTTAACGGTAATCCAAATCAAAAGCCCTGTCATTAAAAGAACCCAATGAGTCCAAATCATATAATGTCGACTCAGAGCTCGTAACTGGCATTCGATTCTTCAGTTCAAAATGATATTGAGCACATTTTTCCATGCTTGATTCTCACAATTATCCAGCACAAGCCAAATTTCCCAATACTAGAACAAGAAAAATTAAAGCTTTCCGGGGGATGAAAAGAGCTTTGAACAAAAGTGCTCAATATTTTCTCTACTAATGCAGGGTACCAGCCACAACGAAAATTGTCCATGGCGGGCGAAAGATCTTAAAGAATGGTCACAGAATATAATGCTAACTACACTAAAACTGGTTAATATCGTGACATTTATAAGAAAAAAAAATTTGAAGTAGCAGAGTTGTGCATTGCCATACAAATTTAGATTAAAACAAATACGCTGTTTGCCTCATTTCAGAAATAAAAAAAAATTCAAGAGATTTTTCTCTAGGCCCTTTGTACATTTAAGCTTGGGGCCAGCGTTGCGACTCATGCTTTGGGTCTCAATTCGTGGGTTTGACGTTAGAACCTAGAAGATCGTGGGAATGCGATATTTGGTAACAACGACAATGGTGAAAACTGCCTCGTTGACTCGGTGCTTTTCGTTTTCACTACGTCATTTATAACGTTGGAGGAGGAAAAAGTCTTTTCAATGCCCTGAATTCAAGCAAGATCAAAGGTGTTCAGCGACGATGGAATTAATAGACCGATCCATCACATGCAACTAATATAAAGAGTTTGTATCTTGCAAACCTTAAGACTAGTATAGATTCGATGCACATGCGACAAGAATTGTCAAAGTAAATAATACTTGCGAATTACTTTCAACCCTTCGATCTTCTTGATTGGGAGGCGACCTCCTCTGTGCTTTATCCTCATGTACAAGGGGAGACCCAACATGGCGACTGAAAATAACTCAAGTACAAATTGGGAAATCCCTGCCCCTGCATCGGTTTTCGGAATTAGGATTGAAAAAGAAATATAACACGTGACAAGAATTGTCGAAGTAAATAATGCTTGGGTACTTTCAATCCTTCGACCCTAGAAAATTGCCAGGCGCCCCCTTGTGGCATCGATTCGTCGTTGAACTTCAATGTGCTCTATACTCATGCCCCCGAGAAGAAGCAAGACGGGGAGCCAAAAGAACATGAAGAGTACCCGTAGGAAAATTCCTGCCATCACATTGGTTTCCGGAATTTGGATTGAGAAATAAAAAAAGGTTGCAGAGCAGAGAAGGGTTATCGGCATATAGATGTAAACCATGACAGCGCCGGTCCCTACTGTAAACTTGGTGGCCCAGATTGTGGCACTCGAGACGAATAAAGCCATGACCAACATTGATTCCAACCGCTCTGGATAACGCTTCCGGCTTGATGTAGTTTTCCAGGAGTAGTGCCGCTAGAATCGGTGGTAATGACAGTGGAATTGGAATCAGCCGAGGTGGTAACGACAGTGGAATTGGAATTGGCCATCGGATTTGAAGACGAATCCTGCCGGAATCCTCCCGGAGGACTAACAATAGCTTTGTAAGTGACAACAACAATTAAGGTAGACACTATAAGGATTATGTTGCGAGCGGATTCATCTTTGACTCTGAAAAAATTTGCACACTTCTCAAACGCATTTGGTTCCCTGCTAAAAAACTGTGATAGAGAGAGGGTGGGAGTAAAAAGTCTTGCTCGAGTTCCTTGACGGCGAAGCCTCTCGACAACATTTGGATCACCACTGGGATTCATTTGGAAGATTTCCAAAGCCGTCTTACCTTCCAAGTTCTTCGCATTTACAGGTGTATACCCAATCAAGAGCTTGATGATCTGGAAGAAATGCAAATGGATCAAAACGAAGTATATACCCCTTCAGTTTCATTCACTGCTCTGTCACTAGTTTTACTAGTGTGCACAAAATGAGCTCATGCTATATAAGTTTGAATGATGGTGGTGTTCTAATGACCGATGTAAAGGGGGGAAAGTTTAATAAATTTTATTTATCAAATGCAATCATTGCAATCAATATAACAAAGTCCATAATCTTTCCAAAAACTGCAATTTAGTTCATTCACTTGAAATTATTTACACAATAGCTAGAAATTGCCCTAATCGTAGCATGCGAATCCATAGAAGTAATGACCCAGTAACAGTGATTTTTATAAAAGTTTAGGACTTAACCACGTTAAGTGAAAGGTTTAGAAATATATTACATTTTGCATATGGTTTTTTTTTCGTTATGAAAAGGAAGACTATCTTAGACAAGTAAATTTATATCCTTTATGCATAAGATTCAACTGATCAGGGAGTAATTGTCCTATTCACAAAGTGATATTTTATGGTCATGTTGATTGTCCCTATGAGCTTCAATTTCACTGGCTTCTATTTTGTACAATATGATCAGGTGGACTGATTTAACTAAAAAATTAAAATTTACTAATCAATAGGAAAAATAAAATAATAGAAAAGAATGAATTAATTCATTGTTGTGTTAGGTAGCAGCCACTATGATTGAAAGAGTTGAAAAATTATTCTCCCAATAACCATCCAACTTAGATTTAGATTTCACTTAAAACCGACTTTTATGGGGGTTCGATGGGAAGAAGTTTCATCGTACCTTTTATCTCCGCTAAATAAACTCTCAACAACTATATCGTCCAATCAACACATTGTTAGGCCAATTAAAATCAACTCAAATTAGAAGCATCACGACCTTAAAACAATTTTAACACTACCAGTTTTTAAAATGAAACTATGGGTTTGTTTTGATTCCTTTTCTTCTCTCCGACAAAAGAAACCAAACAAGATGGTTACTGTCAAATCTCCTCCTGAATGTTTTCTAAAACCATGAACTTTTTACCATTATATTTGTTCCCGGATAATATTGTGTCGAATTGAAGGATTGAACAATAAAAGCATGAATAATCATGAAACCAATGAACTATACCTCGAGCTGTCCTTCAGACGCAGCAATATGTAAGGCCGTGTTACCATCTTGATCTTTCCAATTCAAGATTTGTGTTAAACGGACTCGTTTAAGCCATCCAAACAAAACCTTGAATGCTTTAAGGTTGTGGTTCTTGACAGCAATATGAACCGCTGTCTCGCATCTACTCGTTAAGTCTTCAATGGACAATCTACAAGCAGATAGGAATTCGGTCAAGAGCTCCAGTTCATCGTCTCCATCTTTCCCGGCAACATAATGCAAAGGGGTGATCCCACATCGTCCTCGGATTCGGATCAGCTCGAGGTCGAGGGTCACTAGTGCCCTTGCGATGTGATAATGCTTGTGCTGCAAAGCTAGGTGCATGGGGCTATAACCCTCTGGATCTAGCTTTCGAGCAAATGATGGCTTCAAGATGGCCACCTCCATGGCCACTTGGGTTCTTCCGGCAGCTGCAGCCACGTGTAGAGGAGTATTTGGGAAGGGGTCCTCAGATACACAATCTAAGACCTTTGGATCCTCTGCAATTAACCTATGTAGCTCATCAACATCGTCATGTTCTATAGCTTGTTGAAGTCGAGGGTCCATTGTTTGAGGAGGGAAATGTAGGAGCTGAGGGGGTTTGCTCGTTGATGAGGGATGGAAGTAAGTAGGAGTAGTGAACTTGCAGAATCAAATATGGTGCCACGGTCAACCAAAGTATAGTTACGCGACTCACTGTTGATGATTCATCCCGTAGGAACAACGCTACTAGTTGGGGCATCTTTCTCTTAACGTAAAGTAAGCGTTGAAAAGTAAAAAAAAAAAAAAAAAAAAGGAAGAGTTGAACGGTCAAATGCAGGGGGAAAAAAGAGGGGTTGTGGGGGTTATGAGAGAGAGAGTTTGTACGCGAAGAAACAAGAAAGAAAGGAAAAGGAAAAGGAAAAAAAGGAAAAGAAAAGGAAAGGGAAAGCAGAAAGAAAAGAGAGAGTTTTGTCCATTCTCATCGTGAGCGATTTGACGAGCCAACTCAACTTTGTTCTACAATACCAGTAAGTGATTTAGGCTCCTAATCATCTTTTGAAAGGAATCATCGCAATTAGGGCTTGAAATTTTGAGTTATTAGGAATATATGTGGTGAAGTCTAATTTTTGAGTCGTTAAAGTTGCGAATTTTTATAGAAATGATACTTTAGGATATTGTGAAGCTATAACATTTTGCGAATTTCAATTTGAGCTTACAGTTTGTCTGAAATAGAAATTTCAAATCCAGTGCATGTTCTAGTCCTATTCCGAACAGTAAATTCGGGGCTCAATTTCAATTGTTTTCGGCAAGGATTTGGGGTGACTGAGTTGGGGTTGTTGTAATATATCAAAATTGCTTTCTAAGGACTATAAGTTAGCTTGCAACGGAATTTTGTGGAGAAAGTTATGGTGTGACGAAATTTAGTGCGCAAACCAGGCCTCGCGGATAGCAATAAAATTCCACTAGAGGTGAGCTTTCCATTAGCGTGTAGATGTCATTTTATTGACAAATAGGCATAGTATAGTCTAGTCATTCATTAAAAGGTCATTTTACTTAGTCTTTTGATATTGTTTTTTGGTTAATTGATAGGAATTTGAGTGCGTTGGCTCAAGTAAACTCTGTAGTTGGTTTTCGGTTTTTCTCAAATGAGTAATACTATTTCTTCTTTGCATGTTAAACTCATGTTTGAAAAACATTATGGGTTATATATGCTATAAGTTGAAAAATAGGATCCTTTGTTGCATGAAACAAGATTGAGTTTTTACCGCCATTTTGTTGTTCGAATGAGAGAGTTATCTTTTGATTTTTAGTTAGAACATTTGTCTGGAAATGGTTTGTGAAACCTTTATGAAAGAATATTGAAAAGTTTCTCGTTCATGAAAAGCATTTTAATATTTATCAATTGCTTGAGTTGTAAGATGATTATGATTTTATTTGTGGATTACTGGAAATTTGTGCTTGACGGTTGATGCTCAATGTCTTTGTGAACCCTAAGGACTATGTGGGTATGCCATACTAATTTAGGATATCCTTATGGGTCAAGTTACTGGCTTATAACAAGTAAAGACCTAACCAAAGGGGGAATTATGTCATCCCGTCATGTGCGTTAAGTGTGACCATGGTTGGACATTTGAACTTGAGTTTGGTCAATGGGATGGACCATTGACACGTGATTTGAGTTTAGTCGACTGAATGGTCTATTGACTCGTGCTTTTTGGACGAGTTTAGTCAATGGAATGGACAATTGACATGTGTTTTATGAGATTAACCAATGGACTAGACTATTGGTATCTACTTTATTATTATCTTGAAATACTTTTACTATGAACATATAATGTTAAAAGTAAGTTATGTTTATGTTTAAAATATATGTAGTGATTTTTCAATCCGCTTGAAAGAAATGTGTTATTTACTGAGCTGTGGTAACTCACTCCTTTCATCGACTTGTTTTTCAGGTTCTTTAGTGAGCCGTAAGTAGGACGTGGGCATTCGTATTGGGGATGACTTCTTGATAGTAGGGATTTTTGGTATGAACTGACATAGTTGTTGAACTTATGAGTTAGCTGTTGGAGATGTATATAAATCTTTCTGTTGGTTTATAGACAACTCTGATATTGTATGTTTATGTATAGATGTTGATATTAAGCTAATATTTTGGTTATGTTGAGGCTATATCCTTTGATGAAAGGACAGCCATGTTATGCCGTTATTCTTGTGAATTTGGGGTGTGACATTTAATACTTTGTTAAAGAAAAAAAAAATTCTTAATGCGTCAGCCAAGTCAAAAGATAAGATAAATTAATCCAATAACTCTGATCAATCCCAAGCCAATAATTTGCGGTCTGAATTTGTTTTTGTTTTTATTATCGTTGGGTATTATTTCTCCCCAACTACTTGAAGCTGTGTGGGATAACAGCACAGGCTGCCTTGATGAATCACAACTACAGCCCACTTGGTACGCAATGATAGTAACTCCAGCAATGGTGAATCCAATATTTGATTGAAGCTTTCTCAAAATTTTTAGGTCCTCAATTGACTGGCTGCCCGAATCTCAAGTATTGTTCCTGGGCTTGTCCCAATTACCGTCCAGAAGATAAAATCTTAAAAATATACTGGTTAGTCAATTGTGGGTTGTTCGTCACCCGTTCCTCTTTGGTGTAATTGGCAATTAAGTTTTCCATAAACATAAACCATAGAATATTAGGGATAAACAATTGGGTCAGTTTGATTCAGGAACTGGACCGAACTGGCGGTACCACTTCCAGGCTGGTTCACATGTAGACCGATTTGGTTTTCAGATGAAAAATTTGGGTACAAGCCTTGTCTGATTCGATCCCGTTTCTACCCTCAACCAATCATCTGGAAATTAGCCTTGCAGGGCAGGTTCTCTATTCTCAAACCCGAGGTACTCTCCCTATGTCAGTTTCGTTTTCGATTACTTCATGCGAGGAGCACTAGTGTGGTGGGTAAAGGTCAAGATTTTATTCATTTAGTGTCGATGCCATATGCCGAAAGGTTTCTTGGAAAGCAGAAAAGCTCTTGCCACTTGAACGCTGGCCTTTCGAGAGATGACTTTTGAGGAGTGAATTGGCGCTTTTCTTGCGTCTCAGTGCTCCCTCTTTTCTTTTCTTTTGCTTTTCCGTTTATTGGGTTTTTTTAATGTGAGGTGGGTCTCGAGTAGGGGTGCACAAATTGGAAGTCGGTGTCTTTTTACTATGAGTAGTTAGTATGTGAGCCCGAGCGATAGAGTTGGTAGAGGCTCTTGTCTAATTTGGAGTGAAATCTTTCTTTCCTTGCGTGAAATTCAGATATGTGATCTATATGAAACTGTCAATAATTTTTTTGGGGGGCTTCAAAACGAGCTTCCAGACGTTTCTCTTTACGTTCAACATCAGGCGCAATCCGTATAGGAGAAGGAAGTGTTGTTTTTTTTTTTTTTTTTTTTGGTTTCTTTTTTGCTCTGGGTATCAAAACAATTTGGGACCTGGTGCTTTCACCTATAGTTTGATGTTGAGATATGATGTCTAAGGAATTTGTTATTGTACTTATGTTGATGCATCTATTCACTTTTTAGAACCCTTCAGCCTCTAGGCTTCAAATCTACCTTTTAAAAACTATTGCATGATCTGATGCTTGAGGCGAGTGGAATTACATACTTTTCATGATATCATGATATCTTGAGATTTTATGGGATAAATCGATAGCTATGGATAACAATCATGGATGGTATTCTAAACCTAAATGGGCCCATGGGATTGTCTTTGCTAGAGGGAATATTTGGATCCAGATGAATCGTATATGATCTTCCTCAAACTAAGTATGAAAAAAATAAAAAGGACTGGCTTTGCTAGAGGGAATACTGGGATCCAAGGATGAATCATATATGGTCTTCCTCAAACTAAGTATAAAAAAAAAAAAAAAAAAAAGGGCGTAGGCTGGTTGCTAGGTTTATCCTAGAACTAGCCAGTTAGGCTTCAAGCTAGTTTTAGGTCTCATTCTGTTTCTAATTCCAAAAATTGAAAAATCAGCTATGATAGGATAGATTTCATATTTCTAGTCTAGAACCTAACCACCTTGAAATCAATCATTTCGTAAATGTTATTTGAACTATCATGAACTACATATTGTTTTAGAAAAACTAAAACATAACCATAGCATGAGATTAAATAACATAGCTATATGACTATAAGAACTTGACCTATAGTTAGAAAAGACCCATGCTAGGAAAATGGTAGTGAAAGGAAGGATTTCAATGCTCAGCTGGAGAGACAGAGAGCGTGCGAAAGGACGAAAATGAACTGCATAAACGCATCACTTGGTGAACTCTTTCATTGAGATGGCGGTTCGAGTATAGTGAACAAAATGCTCATGGCACCAACCTCACTAGCTCAAGACAATGAGGCGAGCACAACTGATTGTCATGCATATCATAAAAAGCCACTGACATGTTCACGGAGTCGCCATATATGCACATTACTTTTTAAAACATCAGTAACACTTTCCATGAAGATGAACCCTGCATCTCTGAACTCAAGTAAAGTATCGACTCGGACTAATGAAAAAATGATGCAGGAAAGTCCTATGGATGCTGCTGCTTGTTCTGCTGACCGCTAGGTGAGGCTATACACACAATCCAACCCAACGAACGACTCTACTCTGACTCTGAGTGCAGCAAATACAGTAGAATTTATAAGGAAAATCCTGAAGTTAACAATAAATGCCTGGCGGTAATCAGTATCAAGGAAAATCAAGAATTGAGAAGAAGCCATTTTCAGTCGATCAGCAACTGCAGAATCGTACTGCAGCATGTTGCCTAATTGAGCTTGACTAGTTCAGCCAGACCATCTTTGAGAGGCTCGGCAAGCTTTGCCTTTCTTAGCCCGTGCAAAACTTGGGGTAAAATCTTGTACTAGACAAGGTAGCACTAATGATGAGATGACCAGGAGGCAGCTAGAAGGATGATACAACCAGAATCGATTTTAAATGGTACAGTCATTGTCTAGACGAGGTTCATTTTCTCAACAGTTATATGAGGGATCAATGAGTTGACAGAAATGGCTAGCATAGCCGAATAGCGAACATGACCATTAGGAGACGGAATAACACAGATCTTTACCATGTAGCTTTTAGCATGCAGGAATATTTACACACAAACTACCCGTGGATGAATAGTAAACAAAAGGTCGAAATTTCAGTAAGTCTAACTAGATATAGACCTATCAAGATGGGTCTTAAACTCATGTTTAAACCATTTAAAAGATACATGGGTCACTCAATTTTTTAGTGCCTACCTTAATTGAGCTAAAATTTGAAGGCTAAAATAAATGGATCTAAATAGGCTGAGTTTATAATCCATTTTCAACCCACTCGGCTCACCCACTCGCTCTCACCCTCTTTATCCTTATAAAGATATCTTTTAAAAAATCATTTTTTTATTTTTCTTTATTTTTTTCCTTTTTCTTCTTCCTTCTTCCATCTCTGTGGTCGGTGGTTGGCCATGGTGACAGCGACGGCTAGCCAAGTGAGGACCGAGCTCACTGGAGGCCGACGAAGCTTGAGTTTGCGGAGGTTTGGCATTGGTGAGGCTTGAGCTCACCGTTCTAGCGAGCCTTAAGCCTCACTCAACATCAGTGAGGTCTCGGCCTCACCAAATCGACGAGCCTCGACAATTTTAAAAAATCAAGGTCAGGCTTTTTTAATAATAAATTGAGAACGATGTGGGGCACCTCGAGTTTGGAATTATGCCTTTTATTGGATGAATTTAGGATTTTGATATTTCCTTCTTTCATTAAGTTAGTTTAGGATCTTCATTTAGTATATACAATTTGAACTTAGTGTTTTTTATTTTTTTAATAATATAAATGTGCAAAGATATCTTATCTTTGATTGGAAGTTCCCACATGATCTAGCGGTTTTTAAAGATTTAGCGAGTATTTTGTTATATTCTCAGATTTCTTTTTCTGTTACTTTGTTGAGTAGTTAATTCTAGAAGAAGGGTTGCAATTGGGTTTATCTTTAGTGTTTTATAGGATCACGTAGTTCGCCTTTATCCAGAAATATAGAAAATCGAGATATTTCTCTCTTTGCATGTGGTGCATGTACGTTTCGGACCTTCCCATTTGCAATTCGTCACTTAGTGCTATTTGTTTTCACTTGCGTCATTTTCATGAATTAATATTAGGAGAAAAGCTCTTCTTAAAGTTTTTTATGGGCTTAAGGAATTAATAGACGTAGTACATTGCATGCAACTAATGAGAAGAAGTTTAGTTCTTGCAAACATCAAGACCACAAACATACATTATATGCACACGCGACAAGAGTAGTTAAAAGTAAATAATACATGCGAATTATTCCTTTGATCCTAGGATGTCGCTGAACCGTCTCCTTGTGGCATCAACTCGGGATTCAACTCGGATGTGCATTCGCCACATGATCAAGGGGAGGATCAACGTGGTCCACAGCAGGAACCAAAAGCAATCCCCAACGATACTTCCTACGAACCTATCGGATTTGGGGAAATCAATTAAAAGGAAACCATAGTAGGCGGTGCTGGGAAAAATCAAAGAGTAGTAAACAAAGAAAGTGCGGGGCAGCAGTGAAAGAGCAGCGACCACGATCGAGGCGACGGAGACGAAAAAAGCCGTGCTGTTGAGATATGCGTACGAAAATAGATCGGAGCCACTCAATATAATGTTTCCGGCTTGATGTGGCTTTTTGAAAGAAGGCGATATGTGTTTCTGGGAAAATGTATTTCTGTTTCTTTGCTTCATATTCCTTGTACAGGTATATGCTAATATTTATAGTACAAAAGGAAATAAGGAAAAAATAAAGATGATTACATATGATTACATTTTCATATTCTTTCTTCAATTATCCACGACTGAGGATCAATTAGAATCAGAATCAAAGTTGGAATCAATTCCTTCTCCAACACTCCCCCTCAAGCTGGCGGCTTATATATGTCAAAGACGCCAAGCTTGCTTAATAAATAAGTATGCTGTCTCTGACATAAGGACTTAGTGAAGATATCTGCAGGTTGTTCTGTTGTCCCAATTCCTCGAGTAGTAATGATTCCTTCTTGAATTTTTTCTCGAGTGAAATGACAATTAACCTCTATATGTTTAGTTCTTTCATGAAAAACAGGATTTCCTGCCAATTTAAGTGCAGCATCATTGTCACAAAATAACTTAGTTGCTCCATCAAGTTCTACCCCGAGATCCATGAGTAAACCCCGTATCCATATTATTTCACAAACCGTCTTTGCCATAGCTCGATACTCTAATTCAGCTGAGGATAGAGAAACGGTCGACTGCTTTTTAGTCTTCCACGAAATAAGAGACCTTCCTAACTTAATGTAGAAACCTGTGACAGATCTTCTAGTCATTGGGCAAGTTGCATAATCAGTGTCACAGTAAGCCGTCATCTTCATGTCACAATCACGAGACAATAGAATTCCAAGTCCTGGACATCCTTTTAAATATTTTACAACCTTTAGTGCTGCATTCATATGGGATGGCTTTGGATTATGCATAAATTGACTAAGTATCTCATCGCAAAACAAATATCGGTCTAGTCATAGTGAGATAGATCAACTTCCCAACGAGCCGTTGATAACCTGATGGATCTCGAAGCAACTCATCTTCATTAGATGGTACGATACCCCTATCATACTCAAATGTTGTGAGCTTGACATTTTGTTCAATAGGAATAACAGCTGGCTTGCACCCTGATAATCCTGCTTCAGATACAATTTCCATGACAAATTTTCGCTGACTGAGACATATTCCTTTATCAGATCTAGCTATCTCAATCCCAAGAAAATACTTTGGAGGCCCCAAGTCTTTGATATGAAAATTTAGATGCAAGTATTCTTTAAATTTTCTAATGGCCAAATCGTCATTTCCCATTATAAGTATGTCATCAACATATATCAACAAGTAAATCGACGAGGTACCATTGGTCCAAGAAAATAAAGCATAGTCATGCTTAGAATGTTGAAAGCCTGCATTTGTAAGTGCAAAAGTGAATTTCGCATACCATTGTCGAGAAACCTGTTTGAGTCCATATAGGGACTTACGTAGACGACACACTAGAGACTCCCCCTGTCTACAAAGGCCTTGAGGAAGATCCATATATATTTCTTCATCGAGATCACCATGAAGAAAGGCATTATGGACATCCATTTGATGTAGCTCCCAATTTCGGAATGCGGCAATTGATAAGAAAGAGCGAACAGTTACTTCTTTAGCCACAGGAGAAAAGGTCTCATGGTAATCGAAGCCTTCCTGTTGAGTAAATCCTTTAGCAACTAACCTGGCCTTGTAACGCTCAATAGAACCATCTGCTTTATATTTGATTTTATATACCCACTTGCAGCCAATTGATTTCCTATGAGAAGGCAATGGAACTATATCCCAAGTGTGATTATCCACAAGAGCATCTAGTTCGGCTTCCATGGCTTGTCGCCATCGTAAATCACGTATTGCTTCCTCATATGTTGAAGGTTCATGTACTTCTGATATGCGACTAATACAACACATATGTTCTGGTGATAATCGACTGAAGGAAATATAGGAGGATACAGGATACCGTGTACCTTGAGAATATGATGTGGAGCATATATAGTCCTTAGTCCATGTAGGTGGACGTGTGAGTCGTCCAAAACGTCGTGGTAGCTCAATCGGCTGTTCAATTGGCATTGGTGAAGATGATGTCTCATTATATCGCTGTGGGGATGAGACAAATGATTCGGGTTCTTCTTGAGGTGAGACTGGTAACTCAACTGTTGGGCTTATATTTCCCGGGATAGCTAGCATATTGCCTATTGGAACAAAAAATGATGGTGAAGTCATGGAGAGATCTTCTTCCGATAGGAATTGTCAATTGTTGGGCACCAATTCAGTTGTTGATGATGAAGAAATTGATTCCTGGAATGGAAAAATATTTTCATGGAAAACAACATCCCGGCTGACAAGAAAACGTCCCGTTGATATTTCCATGACCCTGTATCCCTTTTGGAGGGATGGATATCCCATGAAAATACATTGAAGAGCTCGCGGGGCCATCTTGTCCTTAGGTCCCACAGTTGTTACATAGCATAGACAACCAAAAACTTTCAGGTGTCCTAATTCCGGTGGTTTCCCAAAAAGCATCTCAAATGGGCATCGCCCATCAAGAATTTTAGTTGGCATGCGATTAATCAAATATGCCGCCGTGACCACACAATCTCCCCAAAAATTTCAGGAATTGATGCTTGATATTTAAGAGCTCGAGCTACCTCTAAAAGGTGACGATGTTTCCTTTCTACAACTCCATTTTGTTGAGGAGTGTAGGTACAAGAAGTTTCATGAATTATCCCATGAGATGCAAAGAGAGAATTACATTCTGTAGTGGAAAACTCCCGTCCATTGTCTGTTCGAATTTTTTGAACAAATGTATTGAACTGATTTTGAATCAAGGAAAGGAAGTTGGTCAAATTGGAAAATGTTTGACTCTTGGATTGCATAAGGAAAACCCAAGTAGCTCGAGTATAATCATCGACAATAGTTAGGAAGAATCGGGACCCATCACGATGTGGGGTATGATAGGGACCCCATATATCGGCATGAATTAGAGAAAAAACACTAGCAGCTCGAGATGTACTTATGGGAAATGATGACCGTGATTGTTTTGCTAAAGGACAAATTGGGCAATTTGGATATGGAAAGCGTGCACTATGACCCAAACGTTGATGAGAAATATAATTTTTATTGCTAATAGTGGCATTACAAGAAATGCTTTTATTTAGCAATGAGAAATCAAAGTCTTTCGAAAGGTTGATCCAAAAGTAGAGTCCTTCTGCCATACTACCCAAGCCCATCATTTTGCCAGTCAAATGGTCCTGAAAGAAACAATTCTCGGAATTGAATTCAACATGACAATTGTTGTCCTCACATAATTTTGATACTGAAATTAGGTTGAATTCAAATTCAGGAATATATAGAACATTTTTTAGAGTAATGCTCTAGCTAAGGGAAACTGTACCAATTCTAGTAACAAAAGTAATGGTACCATTAGGAAGACGAACTAACGCGGAAGATGTCAGAAAATAATTTTTCATCACAAATTATATGGTCACTGGCGCCAAAGTCGATTATCCATGCATCAACTGAAATATTACTACTTTCAGAAATAGAGATACCTGAGAATCCCGCATTTTTGTCTGTAGTCTTCAACTGATTCAAGGTCTTCATAATATTCTGATATTGGTCAAGGGTAATTGTTTGATTTACCCTTCCATTTCCTTGTGCCATGACCTGATAAGCAGAATAATCTCTCTCTTTTTTGTTTTTATCAATTGGTTTACCATGCAATTTCCAGCATGTATCTATGGTATGATGTGGGCGCTTACAATAATCACAATATTTACCTCTATTTTTATAATTTTGCCCACTTCCCTTAGACAATGCAGCACCTTTTGGACCGTAGGATTGCTTAAATCCTGCTGAATATTCACCTTTGGATTCAGGCCCATGAATCATGGAATATGGACCGTCAGATTCCCCCTTTTGATCTGGACCGTCCATCTGTGTAAACCCTAAGTTTACTTCATCTTCTTCCAAACGATGGTTTTTGCCCCCTCGTGAGATGCCAAGCGAACTCAGCGTTCGCGACTGCTGCCCGCGAGCGTTGGTCGCTCGCTGCGATGGCCCCGCCGGAGCAACGAGCGCCACGGCCTCTCCCGCCTTGACATATTCCGTTGTCACGAGCCTTTGGCTTTCTTCCTGAACCGCCAGTTGATAGATCCGACCGAGAGGAGGGACGGGATCCATGGCGAGAATTTGTGATCGGAACGACACAAAGCTTTCGTTCAATATCAAGAGAAATCGGGTAACCTTCTCTCTCTCTCTGATTTGCCTGTATTGAGCAAGAGTGTCTTCGGGTCCCTTAAGTTCCTCCTCGACTGCCTCGAGCTCGTTCCACAAAGCCGAGAGCCTATTGAAGCAAGCGATAACTGAAAGGTTCCCTTGGTTCAACTCCGATAATGCTTGAGTGAGCGAAAATAATTTCGCTCGCCTAATTTCCCATACATTTCTTGAATATTCTCCCACATTTGCTTCGCAAGATCTTCGTTGGTGGGAGGCCGGCAGCAACATCGGGAGCTATACAGTTCCGATCTTTGGTGGGAGTGCGGACGAGTTGGCTACATCTACGCCAACATCGTCGCATCCATTCCTCCGTCGGAAAAGGCACTGTACCCTCTATGAACCCATCTTTGTCCTTAGTTACGAGAGCTCGCCGGAAATCTCGAGCCCAAGCATTGTAATTGTCAGGTCCGGTGAGTTGCAGAGTGATGAGTCGCACCTCCGGTCCGTCGGCTAGCGTGGTATAGAGTGGGTCCCCAGGTTCTGGTCGATAGCCGATGGCGGGAACGACATACGGGTAGAACCCGGGTTGCCCTCCCTGGTAGGGATTTGCTCCCTGACCCGCCTGATTGAATTTGGGTCTGTAACCCATAGGCATTCCACGTGGGTCATTAGGCGGGAATGCGAAACCTGATTCTTCTCCGAGCGAGCCTTGTTGTCCACTAGCCCATTGAATTGGAATCCATTGCATTCCAGGCCACTGAACTGTCCCTAGAGGATGGTGTCGAGACAGTATTTGTTCGAGGGAATGGGATCCTCTTGCATCCGGGTCGATTTGTAGGATTGTTTTTGGATGATGTTTCTTCCATCGTAGGCACAATATCTTCATCGGTGGTATTCGATTTCTAGTCATATTGTCTAAAGATGTGTAAACGAATTCCCTTTCGGCGTGTCAACTTGTTTTGCGGGGAGGAAATTTGCAACAACAAGCTTGATAAGCTACCGAGGGCAATTCTGATGAATATTTGCGGAAGCTAGGTCAGAAGCGAGCCTCGCTCTAATACCATGAAAGAAGGCAATATGTGTTTCTGGGAAAATGCATTTCTGTTTCTTTGCTTCATATTCCTTGTACAGGTATATGCTAATATTTATAGTACAAAAGGAAATAAGGAAAAAATAAAGATGATTACATATGGTTACATTTTCATATTCTTTCTTCAATTATCCACGACTGAGGATCAATTAGAATCAAAATCAAGGTTGGAATCAATTCCTTCTCCAACACTTTTCAACAGCAATGCTGCTGGAATTGGCAGTAGCAACAGAGGAATTGGCCGGGGGATTTGAAGATGAATCCGGCCAGTATCCTCCCGGAGGAGTGAGAACAGCTTGGTAAGTGGCAGTCGCAATTAAGGTAGCCACTACAAGGATAATGTTGCGAGTGGCTTCATCTTGGATGCCGAAATAATGCAAGTACTTCTCAAAGAAAGTTAGTTCCCTGCTAAAAAACTGTGATAGAGAGAGAATAGAAGTAGATATTGAGCGTAACCTCCTTGCAACATCTTCATCAAAAGGAGCATTCACTTGGAAGTTGTCCAGAGCTGTCCTATTTAGGAAGTTCTTCGCATTTACATTCGAATGCCCAATCAATAGTTTGATGATCTGAAAGAACTGCAAAGAGAACAAAATGAAGTATGTATCCCTTCAATTTCAATTACTGCTTTCTTACAAGCTTTACTATCGTGCACAAAGTGAGCTCATGCCATATGAGTTTGAATGATGCAATGATCCATGAACAAAGAGAATTTTTTTTTACTAAATCTGATATATGAAGTTCAATTATTTCAACCAATATAGTGAAGTCTTGAATGTTTTTAAGAAGTGCGATTTAGTCCTTTTACCCAAAATTATTTACATGGTAGGAATATTCCATGTGAATTGTAACATAGGCGAATCCACAGAAGTAATGGCCCTAATAACTATGATTATAGGTCTTAATCACGTCATCAAAAAGATTTAGAATTCAATCACATTTTGTACATCAGTTCTCTTGCTATGAAGAGAGAGACTTGCTAAGGCACGTATTTTTATATCCTTGATGTGTAGAAGTAAACTGATCTGGAGTAATTGTCTGATCTGCAAAGCAATTATTTTCTAGTCATGTCATATTGTCCTTATTAGCTTCCATTTCACTAGCTTCTATTTCATACAATATGTTCGAATGGACTAATTTCGAAAGAAGGAAAGAGACTTTGCTAATCAATAGGAAAAATGAAAAAATAGAAAATAATTAATTAAAATGAATACGAAGTGGAAGCATCACAAGCTTAAAAAAAAATTTCCACTTTTGAAGTAAAATTATATCGTCGATGGGGTCCGACTTTTTCCTCTCACAATCGGTGAGTTCTTCCCTATCCCTTAGGAGATAGCTTTTTTGTCTGAAACCCTAGACCGCATCCTCTAGCTTGCATGAAAATGGCTCCACATACTGCTCCTCCACCTGATCCAACCATTCCCCTTTTCTCTTTTTAGAAAAGAACAAATTGCTAGCTCTGTAGCCCTATTTCAGAGGGTTCCCCCAACCTGAATGTTAGTGTCGAAACCCTAGATGGAGAAATGTCTTCGAATCCTCCTACTTTGGCAATGGGTCCCTGCACTAAGTAGAGCTCCCTTCACTCCTTACAAAATCACCCAGCCCTAAAACCCTTTGATTACCAAGACCAGTCTTGCCGATCAATCTGCAGAAGTCTTGTGGGTCAGTTTTTCAGCTATGGAGGGCAGCCACGAGAATCAGCTCAGATTGCTGGCGCTTTGCAAACGAATGGGCGATCTATGGACTGCAGATGAGGTAACAGTGTTGAATGCCAGTCCCCCTGAGACATATCAACAAGATGATGAGTTCCTTTTGTATGGGAAATTATTCTCGAAACCCAACGTCAATTTTCAAGCATTCGGGACTACTATGAAAAAAGCTTGGAAAGTAGAAGATGTAAAATGTGAGGTGATAGAACCAGGTTTTTTTGTGTTCATTTTCAAGTCAAAGGAAGAGCAGAAACGAATACTACAAACGGGTCCATGGTCTTTTGCTAGTAATTTACTTGTTTTACAAGAAGGCGACCCTACTGTCCCCGAACACTGCTATGAATTTACATGCTGCTCTTTCTGGGTGCATCTAATGGGACTTCCTCGTGTTACCCTAACGGAAGATTGCATAAGACGAGTTGCTGAAAAACTGGGAACGCTAGAGGAAATCAGAATTGAAGCTAGAAACAATAGCTCGCGTAAAATAGGGAAAGCAAAAGTAAGGTTGAATTTGCATCACCCACTTAAAAAAAGGCACAATGATTTATGTGGGGGATCGAAACTGGTGGATTGATTTTAAATATGAGAGATTACCTCACTATTGCTATTCTTGCGGACAGATAGGTCATTATGCAAACTATTGTCCTAGCTTTCCATATGAAGAATCGGGACTTACACAGGATAAACCAGGACGCTATGGTTCCTGGTTAAAAGCTGAGGTTAAAGAACTTAGTCATTGCTGGAATACTTTTTATGGAGAGATCGACTTTACCTTAACAGCGGATGACATGATCCCTGAGCCTCCTAGTGCCCCTACTGAAGAAGTCTTGAGCTGCAATATGAACAATGCGGTAAGTCAAGCTATTGTGATTTACAATCCAGCGAAGCAGCAGGAACCAGAATCCTCACAAGAAGTAGTACAGACTACATCAAACAAGGGGAAAAGAGTCCAGCAATATCAAGACAAGCAAGGTGAGTATAAACCTCTTGAAACAGGGACGGGGACCCCTATATCAGTAAAATCTAGATCAAAAAAACAAGTGGCTAAAAAACTGAAGCGCTTTACTCCTTATGAAAAAAGGGGCTCAGCAGCGACTCTTGTTGATGTGGAACAACTCTTGGATACACCAATTCAGGTGTGGGAGGGCAACTTGGCAGGGGCCTTGGTGGCTGGCCCTAATAAGCCACCAAGGAAGACATGAAGATGTTAAGCTGGAACTGTCAAGGTCTAGGCTCTCCCTTGACAGTCCAGCATCTTCGGGCCTTGACGGCTCGTGAGAGACCTAATATGGTTTTTCTTATGGAAACCAAAAACCAAACTAGAGTGGTGGAGAATATCAAAAGGAGACTAAAATTTCCTTCTTTGTTTACTATAGATCCAGTTGGGATAGCGGGAGGGTTGGCCTTACTATGGGACGACACGGTGCGCAGGTTACTATAGAAGACAAAGCAGCCAAGAGGTGATTGAGACCTTATGTAGAGATACCGAGAACGGCTTTCAAATGAAAATATCTTTCCTACATGCCTCCACTAACTTCCAAGAGAGAGTCTCCCTTTGGAATTCACTTCGCACTAGAAATGGAACTACTACTATTCCCCCGGTTATGCATCGGGAACTTTAATGAAGTGTTATATCATTGGGAGAAGGTAGGTAGACGGGATGTTGAAAGATATCGGATTACGGCGTTTCGGGAATTTATTGATACATGTTCTCTTATTGATATTGAAAGTAAAGGATGCACCTTCACGTGGACAAACAACCGAGAAGGGGATGAGTTAGTGAAAAAACGTCTTGACAGAGCATTGTGTAACCTGGAATGGAGGCTTTTATTTCCTAATGCTGAAGTGTTTGCATACCCGGCTATTGGGTCGACCATTGTCCTCTTCTCGTTATGCCTAAATCCAGCTCCCTCTAAAAAGAAAAACTGTTCAGATTTGAGGCCTACCGGGCTGGATCATCCGAATGTGAAAAAGTGGTGGATAAGGCTTGGAAGGAAGATCCCGGGTATCCGTTGAGTTTGGTGAGGAAAACAAAGAAGGTGGCTCATGATTTGAGACAAGTGGAGCCGAAGTCTTTCCAAAATGCATCAAAACAAATAGACCAACTCGAGGTAAATTAACAACAATCATGAACAGGTCAGACACAACTGTCATGTGGGAGGAATACAACACGACAATAGAGAAAATTGAAACACTTTGGCGCCAAGAGGAAATGTACTGGGTATGCGATCTAGGATTAATTGGCTAAAGTGGGGTGATAGGAATACCAAGTTCTTCCACGCCACAACTGTTCTAGAGGAGGCAAAGAAATAAGATTTCCATGCTAAGGCTTGAGGAGAACACGTGGAGTCGCGACCCCCAAACCATAAAACAACACATCACGGGTTATTATACTGATCTATATACCTCGGTTGGATCAAGGTTCTACCAGCCAATTTTAGAGCAGTGCCCTCTGGTTGTTACTGAGGAAATGAACGAGGCCCTAACAAGACAAATCACTAGAGAGGAAGTTCAGCAAGCGGTCTTCCAAATGGGTGCATCTAAGGCTCCGGACCAGATGGTTTGAGTGGCCTATTCTACCGAGTCGGTGGTCGATTATTCAAGAGGACATGTTTAAACTAGTGGATTCCTTTTTCAAAGACGGAATGTTTGACCATGAATTGAATGAGACTCACATTACACTCATTCCCAAGGTCGCGAACCCTGAAAGTATAACTGAATTCAAACCTATTAGCCTGTGTAACTTCAATTATAAAATTATAACAAAGGTCCTGGCGAATAGACTGAAACCCTGGCTCCCATATATTATCTCCCCGGAACAAAGTGCCTTTGTAGGAGGCCGGCAAATACAAGACAATATTTTTGTTGTCCAAGAAGTTCTCCATCAGCTAAGGGTCAAAAAGAGGAGGGGAAAATTTCAAGCTGTGCTGAAATTGGATATGCAAAAGGCTTATGACAGAGTTGAATGGGACTTTCTATGTGATTGTATGGAGAGGATGGGGTTTTGCGATAAATGGGTGTCTCTAGTCAGATTTTGCATCTCCTCAGTTAATTTTCGAGTTCTTGTAAACGGAGAGGACTTAGACAAGGTGATCCCCTCTCACCTTATCTTTTCATTATATTGGCCAATGTTCTATCCTATATGATAAATAATGCTGTTAATGATGGAGACATTAAAGGAATCAAGCTGAATCCCCACTGTCCTACCCTATCCCACTTATTATTCGCTGATGATGCCATTTTCTTCCTGAATGGCACGATTAGGGAAGCTCAGAACCTCGCTAATTTACTGAACCGCTATTGTTTTGCCCTCCGGTCGCCTAATTAATCTAAACAAGTCTGGTGTGTTTTTCGGGGGAAGCTGTCCACGGGAGTTAAGGAGAAATATTGCCTCGGGCGAGAGTTCCTATATTGGAAAAACTGGGAAATACTTAGGCATTCCATCTTATTGGGGTCAAACAAAAAAACAAATGTTTGCTTGGATTTTAGCAAGGGTAGATAGAAAACTGGAGGGATGGAAGGAGCAACTAATCTCAAAGGCGGGTAAGGAGGTGCTCATTAAAATGGTTGTCCAGGCATTGCCCCAATATGCCATGAACATCTTTAAAATTCCTATATCTGTATGCAGAACAATTGAAAAGAAAATTTCAGCCTTTTGGTGGAAACAAAATGCGAAACAAAGAGGCATCCACTGGAAAAGCTGGGATTTTCTAAAGACAAGGAAAGAGAATGGAGGATTGGGTTTTAAAGACCTAGTGGACTTTAATAAGGCAATGTTGGGAAAACAAGCCTGGCGACTAAGTCAAAATCCAGACGCCCTATGGAGCGGGGATCTTTAAAGGACTCTACTTCCCTAATGGCACCCTATGGAATGCAACAAAGGGGACTAGATCATCTTGGGGTTGGCAAAGTCTCCTAATGGGTAGAGACATTCTAGAACCAGATATGAAATGGGAGGTAGGGGATGGAAAAACTATCAACTTACGAGAAGATCGTTGGCTAATGTCAGGCAAGATTGGGGGTCCAGCAAACCATAACGAACCCAAGATGGTGGCTGATATCATTGAACCAAATGTGCGGGAATGGAACGCTAACCTCCTAAACGACCTGTTTGATGGTACCATTATACAGGAAATCAGAGCAACCCCCCTAAGCATCATTCCCAGACCCGATCGACTTATTTGGATAGGGCACAATTCAGGGATTTACAAAGTGAAGAATGGGTACCACAAATTAAGAGCAGCAACTACAACAACCACAACTCCCCAGGCATCCTCTTCATACCAAGTTCCGAAACGCCTATGGACAGAAATATGGAATCTACAGACTTATCCCAAAATCAAACAGTTTATGTGGAGTCTATGCAATGAAGGTCTTCCTACAAAGACTAATTTACACCGGAGAAACATCATACCCGAGCCTACTTGCCCCGTTTGCCTTCAATTTCGGAATCCACCGAGCACCTTTTCATACTATGTAAGTGGACAAAAGGAATTTGGTCAGAGAATAGAGTGGATATTGATGCTTCCCCTACGTCTATCACGCGTATGGATAAATGGGTTTGCGACTACCTTCAATCTGGAATTTCGACGCAAAGGAAGGCGATCTTTGCAAATCTCCTCTGGCTCATATGGACGGCCCGCAACTCACTGGTTTTTCAAGGGAGAAAACCAAATCGAACTCAGATTATTAGCGAAGCTTTTCTCTCGAACCAGCTATACGAAAAATGGCATCTCCGAAAGAACGAAAGAGAAGCAGATCTCACCTCCAGACCGAATGGTTGGTCGTCCCCAGCTCCCGGCTCCTTCAAGCTCAACGTCGACTGCACATGGCGGGGGAGAGGAATCCGAGAGTTCGATAGCTGGAATTTGCGAGAGGGCTGATGGGGTTTGCGTCGGGGTTTTGCGGAAAAATCCATGCACCATCGGCTTGTGCGGGAGAAACCCTAGCTATTCGGCGGGGTCTTCTATGGCTGAAGAACTCCCGAACTAAACGAAAAGTACAGCACCAACCCCACGAACGTAACCGCAAGTCCACTTAGCCGGCCGATTGTTTAGCTGCGGTGGACTTCATCTGGGCCGAACCGAAGCTCCTTGGGCCTCTTTGCCCATCGTGCAGGACTGTAGGCAACTTCTGGCCCAGTTGGGAGATACCCATTTGCTGTTTGAACGACGCCAAACGAACCGGGCCGCGGATTGGATTGCGAAGGCCCATAGTGCCGGGTCTCTTCCTAGTAATTGGGTTACCAAACCACCGCAAAACCTTGCTCTTATTTTATGTTTAGACTTTAGTAATATATGTAATCCACCATCTTAGCTACAATCAATGAAGAATTTTCGACCAAAAAAAAAAAAAAAAGTAAAATTATGGGCTTTTTTTTTCTTTTTAATTTTTTGGGTTGAAATATTATGAGCTCGTCTAATTAAAAAGTAAGCGCTAGTGCTGACAATCTTAAGCGCTGAAAATAGAAATATTTTTTTTTGTTGATTATTAAAAGGACATCACTGAATATGATTAATTTCTTTCAATTAAAGAACTATGATTACTATTGATAGGTTTTAAGAACATAATTGGGAAGATTCTAATTACTGTTCATTATACTGCTCACTAGATTAGGTGAATGTTTTGATTGAATTGAGTCTTTTAAGTCAAACACTTCAAGTTTGATGTCATCCACTGCTAAATTTTTTATTTCTACTTAATTTAATTGCAAACATGCCCATATGTATATATTAAATTAACCGAAAACTATGAAAAGCAATCTAAATACTCGTATAATCACTATCTATATGAGTATTTGACTTTCATTTTATTATATAGAAGCACTATTTGTTGACCTAATTTTTACAACCCCTCTGAATGGCCAAAAAAGTCTACTATATGCGTGGATGGGGTGATTTGAAGAGCAACGAAAAGATTAGGATAATCACTAAGGATACAAATGAAGATAAAACAATGGATCCAACAATGTAACAACTACATTTAGTTCTTCCAATTAATTTTGGTCAGATATTACCGATGTGACATCAATCGACCTACATGACATCGCCAATATTAACGTAAATAATTTTTAATTTAATAATATTTCAAAAAAAATTAATTTATTTTTTCTTTTTCTTTTTTCCTTTCTTCTTCCTTTTTCGGTGCTGGCCACCAACCATCGGCCATGGTGGGACATGGCCAGGTGGGTTGCCCTCACTTGGGCCAAGTCGCCGTCGTCTACCACTAACAAGGCCAATTGGGCCAACCTCGATGAGGGCTCCCTTGTCAAATCTAGTGAGGCCAATCCTTGCTGGATCTCACCTAGGTGAGGGTGACCCTTGCGAGCCTCGCCTAGAGGAGGATGAGCCTTGGCAAGGGCTCCCCTCACTAGATCTAGTGGGGCCTTTCCTAGGCTAAGGGGGCCTCACTAGGCATCACCTCTTGTCGAGGCTTGCCCTCTTCCAAGCAAGGCTAGCTAGTCTAAGCATGTCTGATGGTCGACACTAGGAAAGGAAGAAAAAAGGAAAAAAAAATAACAAATCGAAAAAATATTTAAAATATTTGTAAAAATTATTTATATGAGCATCAACAGTGCCACGTAAACCTATCGACATCTACTTCAGCAATATTCGGCTAAAATTAGTCAAAAGAACATAATTAGCACTAAGTAAAAAGTTTTATGACTTAATTGATATCAATAAAAAGTTTGCGATTAAAATGGTATAAATGTAATAGGTTTATGACTTTTTTGACACTTTTTTCATAAAATAAAAAGAGAAGTAGAAGTAGAAGATTGGTTGGGAAAGAGTAATATCCATCCCTCCTAACTCCTCTCCAACAAAAGAAACCAAACAAGATGGTCTTTTAAATCTCCTCATTCTTCGACCACAAAAAAGAAATGTCCTCATTCTGTATGTTTTCTAAAATCATATACTTATTTCCGTTATATTTGTGCATGGATAAGATTGTGTCGAATTGAATGATTGAATAATAAATGCATGAATAATCACAAACCCAATGAATTATACCTTGGGTTGCCCTTCGGACATAGCAATATGTAAGATGGTGTTACCATCTTGGTCCTTCCAGTTTAAGATTCGTGTTAGATGAACTCGCTTGAGCCATCCAAACAAAACCTTGAATGCTTGGAGGTTGTGGTTCTTGATAGCAACATGAACTGCAGTCTCACATCCGACTTGTCAAGTCTTCAATGGACAATCTACAAGTAAATAGGAATTCAGCCAGGAGCTCCAGCTCATATTCTCCTTCTTTCCCTGCGACATAATGCAAAGGGGTGAATCCACACCATCCTTGGACTCGGATTAACTCAGAGTCAAGGGTCATCAATGTCCTCACGGTGTGGTAATGCTGGTGTTGCAAAGCCAAGTGCATGGGTGTGTAACCTTCCCAATCCAGCTTCCAAGTGAATGATGGCTCCAAGATGGCCAACTCCATGGCCACTTGGGTTTTCCCAGCAGCCGCTGTGACGTGTAGAGGAGTATTGGGTATTTGGAAAGGGCCCTTAGATTCACGATCTAAGAGGTTTGGCTCCTCCACAATAAAACCATGTAGCTCGTCAACATCGTCATGTTCTATTGCTTGTCGAAGTCGAGGGTCCTTTTGTTTTTTAAGAGGGAAATGTAGGATCCGGGTGGGGCTCCTTGATGATCGATGGAAGAACGTACGTTTAGCGAACTGGCAAAATCATAAATAGTGTCAGAGTCAACAAATGTTTAATATATATTTTTGGTCGGATCGAATATTTAATTAGGTGAGTCTATGTTTGTGGTTTATCCCGTGGGTACAGCTCAATTGGTTGGGTGGTATTTCTGTCGTAAATCTGACATGCGAAAGCCAGGTTGAGAAAATAATTTAACATTAATCAGAAGTCGACAAAATAATTTGACGTTAATTAGAAGTTGACAACGTAATTAAATACATTAATCGGAGAAGTTTAACCAATCCTAAGCCAATAATTTGTGGTTTGACAGTTTCTTTCTGTACTTTTAATATCGTTGTCGGGAGTAGCAGCCGAGGCTGCATTGATGAATCACAATTACACCCATCTTGGCACGCGATGATGTAAGTACTTAAGTTGCGTGGAGTATAAGAAATTCAATGCTAGAACTTCACTAATCGTGAACTTGACATTTGTTTGAAGATTCTTTTTAGAATTTTAAGTCCCCGATAAAATTTTAATTTCTCAATCAACCCACTGATTTAATATTTAAGTCTTGTTCTTATACTTCAATTGCTGTCAAGAAAACTATATCAATATCAGTAAACTGGGTGTTAGTCGCTTTCAAGTCATTGGTGGATTCTTTATTTAATTTTTTTTGGCAAAAAGAAAAGTAAACAGAATACAAATTAAAGTCTAAATTCTATTATCCAAATTTTATCACCTGACAAAGCACGGATCAACACTTAGTAGAACATAGTGTGTAAGCACTTCTTTATTTCAAAATTGGCAAGCCATGATAATTTACTTTTACTAAGGCCTAATTCCCTTAAAAAGATCCTCCATCTTTAGTTCAAATCCCAGATGGAGAGATGATTTGAAGAAAAGCCCCTCTCATGTTGATCTAATTTGAGACACATATGAGATTTTGACGGAGAAATTTTGAGCAATAGAAAATGGGAAGGATAATAGTAGAACCAAAATTGGTTTCACTATACCAGGAAATTTAAAAAATTGTTTGACAGATCGATCTTGACGTTTTGTTGGGATTTTTTTCTAAAGCAAGAAATTTTGTGTGATTTTGCAAATATGATTCAAAATTCTGTGAGGATTTTAGCAGATATTCTTGATCAGATATCCTGATAAACCAGGTGATTTCTATGTCATTGCTACGTTTTCCTTCCTTATCCTCAATATTTAAAGCCCATAGAGATAGACACCTGGCCTTTAATTGGTTGTCCAAACCCTCTGAAGCCCTATGGGCTCTTCTTTGTTTCGATTTTAACTTTTGTACTTGCAATCGTTACCCGAGTAATGAGAAGTACCCTTTTCCGATAAATAAATGAAAATAAAAAAACATGAATGTTTTGACTGATTTGACTCTTTTAAGCCAAATATTGATCATGATTATCATGCAAATTTAATCTCATTCAGTGCTAAAATTTGTAAGTTCCAAAACTTAAATGGGATTTGACACAGGCCCAATTGTATCCATTAAATTAGACTAAGACATTTAAAAATAATCTACATATGCATATTGTCACATTCTTAATATAAGTTTTTAATTTTCCTTTTTTGAAGAACACTACTTGTTGACCTAATTTTCACAACCCGGCTGAATGGCATAAAAGGTCTATTACAAGTTTGGATCAAGTGGTTTGGAAAGTAATGAAATGATTAGAGTAATCACTTAGGAAACAAAAGAAGTTAAAAGAATGGATCAATACCTCATATTTCCTTTTCTTCTCTCCAGCAAAAGAACCAAACAAGGTGGTCCCGCAATCTTCATTATCATAACATTTATTCCGGAATTTGATTCTGTTCAATTTGAGGATCAAACAATGGAAGCACAAACAGCCACGAAATCAACAATATGTAAAGCAGTGCTGCCATATTGGTCCTTCCAATTAAAGATTGGCATCATATTGACTCTCTTAAGTCATCCAAACAGCACCTCGAATGCCTGGAGGTTGCGGTTCTTCACAGCAATTTAAACTCCAATTTCATATCGGCTAATCAAATCTTCAATGGACAATTTGCAAGCGGGTAGTAACTCGGCTAGGCACTCCAGCTAAATGTCTCTGTGTTTCCCTTGGTGGCATAGTGCAGAGGGGGTGAACATATGTCATTCTCGGACTTGGATCAACTTTAGGTTGAGGGTCATTAGTGCCCTCACGGTGTGATCATGCTTGTTTTGCAAAGCCAAGTGCATGGGGCTGTAACCCTCTCAACTCACCTTCCGATCAAACCACAGCTTCAAGATGGCCATCTCCATGGCCTCTAGGGTTTATCCTTTCATTAACCCATGTAGCTCATCAACACTGTCGTGATTGCTTGTTGAAGCCGATGTCTCCCTAATCACCTGGAAGTAGTAGGGAGTAGCAGCTGAGGCTGTCTTGATAAATCACAACTACGGAGAACCTTTTTTAACTTTTTGCTTTTCAGTTTCAAATCCTCAAGTGGCCAAAACAAGACGTTAAATCATCAATTGACCACTGCACGTTTCTTAAATCCTGTTTCTATATCTATCATTGTCAAGAAGATTAGATCAATGTCCACAACTGATGAGTCATTTGGCAATTGAGTTTTCCATGATCATGAATCAGTCGGTCAGGAATACTCTGTGAATTATAACTACGTATGATTTAGAAAAACATAGTCATAAAAGATCCCTGATTGGAAAATGGATGGCCTTTTATTTTCAGCTGGAGAGACAGAGGGTGCTAAAGATCGGAAATGAACTGCATGAACATCTCAGTTAGTTAACTCTTCCATTGAGACAACAGTTCAGGTAGGGTGAAGACGATGCTCATGGCACCAACTTCACCAGCTCGAAACAACAAGAAGACGAGGTGTGTACATAAGATTATCGTCATGCATATCATTAAAGACACTATTGTTTTGAGGGAGTCAACATATATGCACAGCGCACTTCAAAAATATAACACTTTCCTCAAGGATAAACTTTACATCGCTAGATTTAATTAAATTACTGAATCCAACAAGTGACAAAATGATGCAGGTAAGTCCTGAGGATACTGCTTGTTCTGCTAGGTGAAGCTATACACACAATCTAAGCCACCGAACTACTCTACCCTGAGTTCCGAGAGCAGAAATACAGTAAACATTATAAACAAAAAGACCTGCAGTTAAAAGGCCAGTGGGTAATCAGCATCAAGGAAAAGCAAGAGCGGAGAAGAAGCCATCTCAGTCAATCAGCGGCTGCGGTGTCTTAATGCAGATCTCTACTGGGCTGTCACTACACCTTTCTGAGCTTAGCTAGTTCAGCCAAAACATCTTTGAGAGGCTCAGCGAGCTTGCTCTTCTTAGACTGCACAGAACTTGGGGTCAAACTCGTCTAAGACAAGGTAGCATTAATGATGACAAGGAGGCAGCTAGAAGAATAATACAACCAGAATTGGTTCCAAATGGTAGAGTAGTTGTCTAGACAAGTTTCCTTTTATAAACACTTAAATAAGGAATCAAAGAGTTGGCAAAAATGGCTTGCAAAGCCAAAAAGCAAACATGGCCATAAGGAGATAGAATGACATGTAGAGAGATTTTTATGGCGTCTCTGGTTTTCAGCATGCAGGAATATCTATACACATATAAACCCTACGAGAATTGTAAACAAAAAGCCGAAACTTGTTGGATAACATATAAAGTTCTTTTAACTGGTGACTCCAAATCAAAAGCTCCGTCATGAAAAGAACCCTACGCATCCACAATATGAAATGTTGACTCAAAACTTGGAACTAGCATTCAGTTCTTCATTTCAAAATGATATTAGCATGTTTCACCATGGTTGATTCTCACAATTATCCAGCACAAGCCAAATTTTCCACTAATGGAGCATGCAAAAGAAAAGCCTTTCATAGGATGGAAACAGCTTTGAACAGAGGTGCTCAAATTGTCTCTGCTAATGCAGGTTACCAGCCATATCGAATATGTCCATGGCAAGCTAAAGATCTTAAAGCATGGTCATAGAGTACCTTCAAGGATGGAACGAGAGCAAAAACTTCATCCGGAGTTTCTGGACAGACATTCCCAATGACACATATCTGCACCAAATCTGAGATTAATGGCACTGCATCTTCTTAAGAAATATTACCCAACAAGTTGAGGTTAGTACCTCGCCATCAGAGACACCATATTGTGTAAGAGGCCTTCAAGTTGAGTTAATGGTTAACAACGTTTCATCCATTGCCTGGGACCTCATTAGGAGAAATAGTAATCACATAATTAAAGCACTCAAAAGAAACTTAAACAAGGATACTCTAGAGCTCTTCTCACTGATCCCGGATCTGTATAGTGAATTCCATTTATGGCATATTGCAATCCACGGTCAAAGGATCTGAAATGGCAGTTGACTCAGGTATGTTGAAAGAGGAAGATCAAAAGAATAACCAATAAGAATGTACTCCTTACACAGGAATTTTGATCGTTGGATCCTCAGACAATATGACCATTTGCTCCTGGATTCCTTGTAAGATTTCAGCAGCTTCACAGTCCATCAAACATTTGGCATGTTTTGGAAGTTCTACAAATTCAATAAAATGACAAGATCAGGGAACATACCCAATATGGTAATTAGTCTAAACCAAACCTAAAAATTGACAAAAAGGTAAAGTATTATTCACGTGTAGCATCATCGCCAGTATGCCCAATAGATTGAAGAACACAAAACAACTCCGCTCTTTGGCCAGAAGAGGAAAAACCACAACTCCACAGTCCAAAATGAACTAACTGAAGTACTATCTGACTCTAGTAAGTCAGAAATGAAACAATCATACAGCTTGCCGACATGCAGACGTAGGCCTACAATGATGAGCCAATGATTGGGTACGTTCATTAAATCATAGAGGTAGAGATAAATCACAAGGGATTTGTCTCTCCATTCGTATTAACTAGAATGCCTTCTTGCCAAGCCTGTCGTGCTTGAACCCAAATATTTCAAATAGAAAAAAAAAATCAGGTACATTATTGATGTCAACAAACCAATTCAAGCGAAGCTCCACACGTGTAGTTATACTCGACAGTCAGAGGTTGAAATAACCCATAAATAAGAAATTCAATCTGCGCCTCAAAGAGAACAGGCATGGCATGGCTAGACACGTACCCTGCTCAACTCTGAGCTCTAGAGGAAGCGGTTCTTTGGGAGCGGAACTTTTCGCAGCACTTCCAGTCTTATCTCCTTTCCCTCCTTTGCCCAAATTCACTAAGGAAAACACACAGATTGCCGGGACAAAATAATCAGCACACAGTAAGTAGCAATATAACACATCGCAAATGACCGAAAACACATGGAACTGCCAAGCAATAAATCCACTGAAGTAGCCAGAAAACAATGATTCGAAGCCGTACATTTATTCAACAAGCTGTCCGCTTTGCCACCGGATGAGAACCCAAAAATCCCATCCCCCAGACCTGTGCAAATAGCACCGCAAAGAAACATCACCGCAAGGAAAATGGAGAAAACTCCGGAAAGTCACACAACCCACATCTCCAACCACTTATAATCAACAAGCACGACAAAGAATTAAACACCCAAAAGATGCGAACCTTCAGAATCAAACTGAACCTTCCTCCCCTTCTTGGGTTTCCCAGAGCCATCGTCCTTGCCCTTCGCAGACGCTAAACGTCAAAACACACAAAGATGGAATTTTCTTAGCATAAAGCGAGAACAGCAAGAGGCCGATTGCTATAAAAACACAAAATGCGATCGAAAAACGAAGTGACGACGCGAGAATCAGAGGGAAAGCGAAATGGGTCGCGCTACTTTTACCTCCGTTGGGGGTGGGGGACTTGAGCGAGGACTTGGCCGCTTTGCCGGGCAGTGAATGCCCCTTTCCTCCCTTCTCCGTCATGACCAGCCTCTGCAACACCCGACACACAAAGAAAATCAACCCAATTCGTAGCGCACCGATCACGTCGAACCTTGAAATGGGTGAATCGGAATCAGCAGGCTGAGGGGGTGAGGGGACGGCGCAAGAGCCGGACGTACCTGAGAGGACGCAGAATCAGAGCTCGAGTTCGTCTTTTCGCTCTGCTGGGTTTTGCAGAATTTTGAGTCCTGAAAGTGAAAAGTGAGAGCCTTTCTTGGGGGTATCTGAAGAATTTTATAAATCGCTGGGCGGTCATTGGAAATAAGATCCCACCTGTTGATAAAAAATAAAACAAAAAAGCCTCTCTAGTTTTTCGGTAACCAAGGGACAAGAAAGATACCAATTTATTAGACTTTTTAGAGTTAATGCATGAAAGATCTAAACTTGTATATCTATCGTATATTTATGTCAAGTTAATTTTTTTATTACAGAAAATCTTAAATTGATAAATTTATTTTTCAATAGTTTTGGTTAAATTTGATTTATACTATGAAAGCTCACAAACCGGTATATCTATAATAAATTGATAGTAAAACTTTATTACTTGTTAATTATTGTATGTTATCTAATTTAGTAATTTGAAGGTAAAATTTAATGGAAAATAACGAAAAATAATTTTATTACAAATATATTAGTTTGAGATTTTTGTGATATTAATTCAAATTTTTAAGTACGTAAAGGATTGCTTTATGATAGAATTTAATAATTTACACTTGTCACAACCTAATTTTAAAAAATTTATTTTCAAAAATAGATTTAAGGGTATTGTTAATTTTAGGCCGATGGCCCTTAATTAACTCGCCCTCTTCCAAGCCCATATCTTCGCGCGACATGAGATATTTATAAAGATTTTCAAATAAAAAGTCGCAACTATTCTATTGAAATCGATTAGGAACCAAGCGAGGCAGCGTGCATCACTTTTATTGTAACCATAAAGTCTAAGATCGGGGACTTGATCATTCGATTAACGCCCTTTCGATACCAAGCTTAATTGTGTATTAATAGGGCCATGGTAATCTCTTCGAGAAATCTAAAAACTATCCTAAAGGCTTATTCAATTTTGGTCTTTTTTTCTTTTTTAAGGATTTTCTGAATTTTTGCAATTTTTCCTGAATTTTTTGATTTTTTTTTTTTTTTTTGAATTTTTTGAATATTCGAAAAAAAAAAGAAAAAAATTAAATTAAATTAAACTTTCAAAACCTTTCTGAAATTAAAAATAATAATTTTTAAGGATTTTTTTAATTTTTTAAGGTTTTTTAATATTTTAATATTTTTTGAATTTCTGAATTTTTGGATTTTTTTAGTAATTTTTTATTATTAAAAAAAGTGATTCGGACCGGGTCGGGAGACCCGACCCGGACCCTATTAGTCCGGGCTGGGCTAAAGGAAACCGGGCTGGCCGAACGGCCCGGACTAATTTTTTAAATGGCCCATTAACAAAATAAATTAAAACGGCCCATTTCCAATTTCTAAAGTTTCAGCCCACACCAAAAACGGCCCACATTCAGACCTAGCCCATTCGAAAATTCTCAGCCCGGCCCCCTCCTTTTCCAATTTCGGCTTCTCTTTATTTATTTATTTATTTATTTATTTCGGTCTTCTTCCTGCTGCGTTTTTATTTTTCTGCACATCATTTTCAACCTCCCGTGGGCTATTTTCCAGCAGAACCCAGAAATCCGCAGCTCGTTCTTTCTCCTTTCTTTTCGTATTTTTTTGCAGAAACATCATCCGTTAGCCTTCACTCTCTCCCCATTGGCACCAGCCGCCGCCGACCACCTCCCTCCCGGCGACCCACGACCTCCTCCCTCGCCGGAACCGAGAAACCCACTCCGACCCGACGCGGAACCGTTCACAAAATTTGTCATAACACCAGGGAAATGCATGAAAGAAAATGCAGGTTCGCAATATACAGACAAATAACCATTAAACTAAGCTATCGAGCCCGATTTGATGGAAAAAAATTCTGGACTTCATTCAAGCATTTCCTCAAACAGGTAATATGCATTTCGGAAACGAATGATTCTAACGGGAATTCAGGCCTGAACTTCTAGAAGAACAAACCAGCATGCCCAGAGGTGTAAAGGGAGGATCGACCGGGGCCGGAGCTCGCGCGAATTAGTCAGCGTGAGCTTCGTCCCACCATCCGCGAAAACAGCACGAGAATGCTTCCGGGAGGAGCGTACCTGGCTCAAACGGATCTCGCTGTCCCAGTGTTCTTCTTTCTCTTTTCTTTCTCTCTTTTTCGTTCCTCAGCTCTCCGTTCTCGAAAACCCAGCAACAGCCTCCCTCTTCCTCTCGTTTTTTCTCAGATCTGGTTCAGCCTTGCGCTTGGGGGGAAAGGGTGCCGCCGAAGCTCCTCGGCACCGAACGTGGACTTGTAAAACTCGATGGCGTCGCCGGCCTTGAGAGGCCTCCACCACTAGCTGCGGCTTCAACGCCGTGAACACGACGGTCTTCTCGGTCGCTCCTCTCTCTCTCTGCTGTGTGCGTCTCCTCTGCAGTCCCTGAGGGAAGGGTGAAGAGGGGGCAAAATAATGATGGGCTGGGCTTCGATAAAAAAACAAATTTGAAAATTTTTCTTTTTCTGTAAATCTCTATATATTTATATATGCAAAAAATAAATGGGCAATTAAAACACATAAACAAAATTCGGATGTCAACAACGCTATTCGAAGTACATTTACTATGATAAGAACGTGTTTACAATAAAATTAACCTTAAATAATGTATTATTTACAATTTAAAACTAACGCGATTTATAAGATTTTGCATAAAGTCTTATTTATTCGACTCTATTTGACAGATAAATTTATGATCCTTAATTTAGTAAAATCAAATTTTATTTTGGCAAGGAAAAACTCATTCCATGCCCACAGCTTATCTTCCCAAATTTTATCTCAGTTTGACTCTCTAGGTCCACATCAAACATCATCGGTAAGAAGTCTTGACAAAAAAAAAATTCATGTCTTTAGATGAAAGGAGTATAAGAGGTACATACAGCAGCCTATGTTGCTGGTATATTGGTAATAAATGGTATAGGATTAGTTTGTGAAGAATTTCTTCTTTGCTTTATGCAGGCTCTCATCTTATAGAAGCTATGTCTACTCACAAATTGCAGATTACATCGCAAATAATGACTCAGAAACAAACTAATTGATGGGCATAGGAAAAGTTACAGATCCTGAAGTGTAATACAACGCCTTCTCGCTGATATCAACGACCATCAGCCAATTCGCTATCTCTCTCGCCCTTTATTATGGCCACGATCCAGTTTGCCGGTTCTTTTCCCGATCTTATGGGGGTCCAGCATGCTTCTTTGCGATCTTTCCTGTGCGGCGACATCCTTTGCCTTCTCTGATGACTCTACTCCTTCCTCCATCTCCCTCATCACCAACTTCCTCTCCAATTCTCGTGGTAGCTTCATGTCGGGTTGCATTATCCCAGGATGATCCATCGTGCTGGTTTCGGGTACGGATATTGTCCTGTCATCTGCTCCCGGAAATCCAATTTCCGGGCTTAGCTTTTGCTTGCCTTGATCTTCTCTTGCAGCGAGTGTCTCCTTTCCCCTATTTGAGGTATGAGGTGTTGTTGCTCCCTTGGCAGTTTTCTCTTGGTCGAAGAAGAGGACTTGAACCACAGTTCGTAAGGGCAGGCGCTCATTCTTCACGGCATGCGCTCGTACCTCTGGAGACAGCTTCTGGCAATCTAAAATCCGACAGAGGGACTTTTTGTCGTCTTTGGACAAATCAGGATGCTCCTGCTAGCATATGAAGTAGCATGAAGCCAATTGTTAAGCCATCCAATAAAAAGACGAGTACCTTGAAAGTCAAGAATAAGAACGTCTACTCTATTTCGCCGATTTTTTCTGTGTTAATGATTTAAATATATTACCTTCAGGTAGATGTTAATAGCTTTGTAGAGGTCATCATGCAGTGGCCTGGCAATATCGGGCAAGCATTCGGCAAGAGATACTACTTTCCACACAGGCATGTTGACGTCCTTGGATATCACTTGAAGATAAGAATCAATGAGCTTCCCAACCTTCCTAACTGATCTCATAGATTCTCCCTTCTCTGAAGATCCAGGAGGTTGCCTTCTCCACAGTACCCAAAAACTTTCCAACACGGCACGTACCAATTCCACATCGTATAAGTGTTGGTCTGATGCGGAATAAGAAGGAAACAGCAAATCACTCACCGTTGCCTCGTCCAACTGTTGACTGGACCTCCGGACGAGTTCAGTCTTGGATAATGGAGATGACCCTAGATAGTTTCCAAGACTTAGTAGCCTTAGCAGGAAACTAATTGAAAGAGAACCCCGTTCAGCTGGGATCATGCTCACAATAGCCTCTAGGATCCTCCGGTTCTTCACTGTGATTTCTTCTGGTTGTGATGCTGTACTTCCGATAGTCCTAGTCCTAGTCATGTCTGGTAACCAGCGAGAGGCATAGACATGCAAAGCTTCACCAATAAGCTGTGAAGGAAGCATATCTCGTACAGCAACGATAATAAATCGGAACTGGTCTATGTCTAGATCAGAAATATCTTCTGTCCACCAATCACGAGGTACTGATTGCCGATGTTTCTTGTCATATCCTGGTCTTGTATAAGTATAAGACCATGTGACCTGCATATATGTTACAATTTTTGAGGTCTTTTTTAACTGAAAATTTGTCTAAATGATGCAAAAGTAGAAAACAAGAAATGCCTTAACCTTAGGTGGAGGGGTGAGAATTTTCTGGACAATCGAGTCAATGCACCTCTTAGCAATTTCAGGAGATTCAGACCATTCAGGTAATTTGGATGTACTCTTAAGCGTGATGATGGAGTCCTTCCAGCCCTCAAGAATGCACGAATGGAAAAAAGCCTCAAGCTTCATCACGAAATTTCCCTTTTCCACCGCTTCGGTCATCCGGAGGAACTTGGCAGCGCAAAATGCAGGTAGAAAGTTATAAGCACTGAAGTTGATGGTAATTCCATAGCAATATTTAGCGCACAACTCGAAAGCCTCTTCACCTCCGGGAATGTCATGGAGATCTATGGTGATTTCACCATCATCCATTGGGCACAGCTGTTGTAAGAGACCGCATTTCGGTAGCAGAGAGAACTGCAACTAAAGGCTCTATGTTAACGAGGCTTAAATAAATCATCACAAACAATTAAAGTAACATAAAAAGTTCGGTAAACTCATGAGTTTTCAATGCACTCCTTTTTCTATCTGAAGATGAGATCGTGCTTAAGAATTTCAAGAAGTTTCATCATCTGCTATTTGATTTAAGCTCACATAGATTTATTTCCACCCCATAATTCAAACTAATATTTGCAGGATTGAGTTGTCCTAATATTTATGTTGAGTAGGGCTTTCTGAACCTGTACCTTATGGAGAAAATAATTGATGTTGTTGATTCGTAAAATTAGGTCTGGCGGCGTATCTGAAGTCACTGTTCTGCAAATGTTTGTCCAAAACTAATGTCAATCGCAAGTGTCATCAGTATTTGCGGGAAAAAAAGGGTCTCCACCTTTGTTCACTCTCTTTACCTTGTTGCTTCTTCTGTGTAAAATGTGTCTGGCCTTGTCCCAAGTTTCATAAACTTCATCTTCGCGGTTCCTTTTTCTTTCTATCCAAATTCCAGGGCTCATGACCAGATTCCAAGTCTCAATAGCCTCAACTTTCCAGCAAATGCACTTCGAACTACCAAGAATTCAGACAATTATGGTCTATCCATTCTAAGATGTTTGATCAAGAAACTTTGGAAGAGTTTCCAAGCAAAGTGTAGCTAAGAATGGATCGATAACAAACGGGAGCTTCCTGCACAAATGTGAGAAGGAAGTCATCAAAAGCAAAGCAATCAAATGATAATGCATGCTGTTCATGCCCAAAAGAGGAGCAAAATAGATCAAAAAAGGATGATTTGAAATACCCAAATTCTATTCCTTACAAAGGCGATTCATCAATTAGTTGAAGCATGAATTTCAATCGGTACCGGCATATTCTAACCAAAAAACTGATCAACAAATCCAAACGCAAATTGAGGTTCAGCAGCAGTTTCAAACTCAATATTGAAAGACAGACATCAATAGAGACTGAGGTTGAGCAGGTAAAAACCAAACAGCAAATGGTGGAAAATGGATAGCCAAGATAATTGAATCAAAAAATGGAAGAGAAACATCGAAACCCAAAAACTATCTGCTAATGAACCATTGAGGAACAAATTGAAAAAGAAAAAGGAAGAGAAAGAGAAGGCAAGATCACAAATCCTTATTCAGAAAAAGGGGAATGCAGTTCAAATTTGATGGAGAACACAGAAAGGAGGAGAACGAGAAAACAAAGAATAGAACAGAAAACCAAGCAGCTTCACCTTTTCATTAATGCTTCCAACAGAAATGGCTTGATTCCTATAGACATGAACCGCACAAACACTTCCCTGAAGAAATATCGAGATATGAAAGAGGCTCCAACTCTTAGGAGAACACTGCCTAAAGTCGTGCAGACTTGCCTCTGTTGTTCATGGTATGTGACAAAAACTTTCATAAAGCAACTGGTCGATTTAAGTATGACAATAAGAAATCAGATTCAATTCAAGAAAAGTCTTAGGATTTTCTACTCTTTTTGACAAATCCTGACAGTTGTAGCAAAAAGACGCCTAATTTGATGAGACTTCTGAATTGCAAAAAGATGAGGTCAGCACTTACGTGCATTGACTGAATAGCTATCTCGCTCTTTACCATATAAATACTACCTTTATTGCGTCATTTATTGTTCATTTCATAGACACTATAAGAAGCCATACATTACAGCACCAGCATGGACCCACCTTGTACTCGTGAACAAAATTGGCACCTCAATTACTGTGAAGTATGGGAAATCTGATTTTGAAAATGATAAAATCTGACACACCAGGAGAAGGCGGTACTGCTTTCGGGAATTTAAAGAGGAAGAATTATGGAGAGTGCATTTATTATTTAAGAAGTTATGTGTAACAGGTTATGTTTTATCTAGTTTTGCAGCATCAGATGTTAGTTTCCTTATTTGCTGAAAAATTGTTTAAAATGTTTTGAATATCGAGAAATATATCGTAATTAAATGTAATAACGCTTCAACTTTTTTCAGCTCAATTTGCATCGTAGTTTGGTTCCCAAAGAGCCTAAGCTAATAAATTTCTGAAAATGCTAACGTAATATTAAAACATGCTAATAAATAATTTATCTTATGAATGCAAACGTGCCCAGTTTTCTTCTTACACATGCAGGCTAAGAATGGGAATCGGATTTAAATCCTTCTTTAATAACATGTCTTGCTTGAGATAAAAACCTATTAATTCAGGTTTTAACCAAACTCTGCCAAGAGTGGTCATGACAAATGCACAAACATTCTGGCATAATTTGGCATCTGTTTCCTCCTTTTGAAACAACATCAGTAGGTATCACCCACTCATATTAGCAAAGCAGATGTGTTGTAGCTATCTCGTGCTAACATTGCTGAATCTTTATTTATGGAATTTCTTTCCAAAATTGAGAAATATTGAGCACCTGACCGAAAATCCAAAATCTTTTGGCGGTTCCATATCTACTATGATATTGATGCACTAATAACACAATTCTTTTGGGCCAGTCATAATAGAAGTTGAATTTGAGAATGCTGAGTAACTAATTTTTGCAATTTCTAGCCGCTCATATGTAATGCAGCTGCATAAAATAAAAGCCACTACAATCACATTTTGATATTTCTTTCTGCAAAATCTTGATATTGGATTTAGACGTCAGAAAGGATGGCTTCTCTTAACTGAGACTCTCTTTCTTAACAATTATTTTATGTCATTTTCGTTATCTGAAAAACCAGCTGCAGATGACATGGTTGGTGAGTGTGAGACCAGCAATTGCATGATATACATGTTGCTCAAACCTCTGTCCGGACCCAGACATTTCCTTCAATCCCTTAAAAAAGTAAATGAGAATTGCCCCCACTACCAACTGTGTTGTGTGCTAGTGGTCCTATTGTACAATTATAGCTCTTGGGATTGTCTTTATCATCAATGATCTTCTAAAATCTTGGCTAGGGCCAAGTTTTCTTCTTTCTTTTTTTTTCTTTTTTCCAGATAAGAGAGTAATGGAGATAAAAGAAAGCAGTTGAGTGACAATGCACAAGTAGGCTAGGCTCATTCACAGCAAGTACTCGTCATGTAACAAAAAACTGAAAAGGAAAAAAGCCCTTAGGTTCTTCTTTCAATTGGTTAAACAAATAAAGTCATAGAAAATTGCAGAAACCTCAGAACCCACCTTTCAGAAAGTTAGCTTTATCCTTCACCCTCAGCCTCAGGTCAGGCCCAGTGCTTATGTGAAGAATCAGAAAAATTGTGTCTTTGCTTCAGTCACCTTTTTAGGCGCAAAAATTGCAGAATCTCAGGCTCTCATTTCTGGGAAAATCTGATCTCCTGTATGTGTCATCTAGCCTGTTGAGTTAGGTTCTCTTTTTAAAGTTGGGAAAGACACTGCTGAAGTGTGCCCACTTGAAAAAGTTTTATTTGTTGCTTAATGTCATAGAGAAAATGTCAAAAATAATTTTCTCTCGTCCACATCCTATTTGGATTTTCCTAATTGGTAACCCTACAGGAGATTTTCTCTAGACATCTACATCTTTTCAGACACCGAGTGGATTTTGCAAAATAATGTTCTTGTGGATAACAGTAATTAGTGAATGACAAAAGCAGCAAGTAAGCTTACGAAGGGATTCATGAGAATAACCTGAAGGAGGTAAGAAAAAACATACCTGGGAATTTCTTCGATCCGGCGAATTCACAAAGGACTAACTAGGCAGTTGTAAAACTTCGACAGAATTAGCTTTCAACCTTCTAGAGTGACTACACAAGATTGATGCCAGTGTGTTGTTTACAGACTCCAGTTTGGACATGAATCCAAGAAACATCAAGAAACCTATATCAGCAGCGAAGCAAAAGAGATGACTTCTTCTGCTTCTTCATGCAAGCTAGTCTATCTCTGGAAGAGCTGAACCGTTATGGAAGAACAAAGACGCAGAAGTTTCAAGGGTATGAAGCAATTGGCTGAGAAAAAGAAAGATGGGTGTGTCTGTTGATGTTCTACCAAGAAAATTGGGAGGAAGAGACCTGTTTTTTTTATCAAAAAAGGGGAAAAGAAAAGGAGAAGAGGTGGTTGGTCAGGATTAGTCAACATATGTTCATGAACAAAAGGATGCTGTCATAAAACCGAGACCGAACCAAGAGAGAGAGAGAGAGAGAGAGAGAGAGAGAGAGACGCATATACAATAATTAAACCAGTAGCAAGGAAAGTAAAAAAGCAATCCCTCTATTTCTTTGATCTGTCTCCCCCACATATTGAGAAACACTGGGGCTCTATGATTGAATTCCCAAAAAGCATGCAATCGCAAGTGGACTGACCTCTCTCTAGCTTAAGTGCTTCTCGTGAAACCGTGGGCTCCAAACGGGACCCATCGCCAGAAATATTGCGAAACTTGACGAGGGTTGCGTACAAAATCGATTCCCAGAGTGATGGTTCCGCTTCGTTTAACTTATATATCGGGTCACTTTGTAAGTCAATTTAGTCCGGGGATCTTAGCATCGATCCGTGAGTTGCGTCAAACGTTTCTGTTCTTCCATCTTCGGGATCATCATCATGCTTCTCCCCACTATATTTGAGTATATTCTCCTTCTAAACGGCCCCATTTGGCCAAGAGGTTTGGTTCTTTGATTTGCATGTCGGCCACGTGTCGCATGTGTTCCGTCGGTTCAGCTGTCTGGGAAGCTATCATCTCTTGACTTGATGGGTCTTTGGTCCTCTCTCCCTCCCTCTTTCTTCTCCTGGGGCCTTCCTTGACTTGGATTGTAATGGAATCGCTTGCTTTGTTGGTGGTTTCGGAGGCCGAACGCAGACAAAGGGTTCGCCCGGTGTCATCGTGTGCTTGTTTGTAGCATCGGAGCAGCTAGTGATGTGCCCGTGCGTGCGCAAGTCTTCATGGCGCATCATTGCTTTGGTGATTTGATGCGATCGTCTCGGGATCCACATGTGATAATGCGTCCATCGGAGGAAGGGCCCTCGGAGCTTTCGTCTTTCGGGGGGGGGGGCGGGGGCGTGGACTTACAATCTGTGTTTTGTCGTTAAGATAAACAGAACCGAATGTGATAAGACACGGATAGAATGAAATAGGGTTTCTCGTAAACGTACTATATTTTATTTAGTCATAACGAGATATTACGATGAGTAGAAACATTCTATCCAACTAGGTGTTTAGTTTTAATGGATTATGATCTCTTTCACCAAGTAATAGTTGGTGCCAACAAGGACCTCATACTATTCGCCTGAGGGTTGACCAGCGCAAGAGTGGTTTCTCCTTTGAGAGAAGATAGAGAAAGAGAGATCACTCACCTCTATTTGAAAGATGATTGCATATGTTTAGTTGAATTGAACATTCAATCACTTAAAAGTAAAGTAAGCAAAAATATGACTGTTAAGTTACGCCATGAAAGAGTACTCTTACTACAATTAATCTCTCGTTCAGATTAAAGAGAGCTTGAGAGCTTTCATGAGCATAGCCTAATTTTGTCACGATGGTATAGCATTAAGAAAAACCAAAAGCATAAGATCATCTCAAATTTTTTTAATACTAAAATGTGAGGGATTACAATCTATCCTTTAATGATCAAAATCCTACCCAATTGCTTCAATTGCGACAATTTGAAAAAAAGAAAAGAAAATGAATCATCTTTAGGTTTGTTTCGAGTGTTGTCCCCAATACTTCAATTCTACATGCGTTCTCTAAATGACTTCAATATAATCTAATTTACATGCGAGAGGATATGTTAAAATGTTACTTTTTAATATGAGATTTCAATTGACCTAATATTAATTTTGTCAAGTCTAGTATATACAGATGGTCTCATCTCATCTAAAATTTTATATTTTTGGAAGCGGTCTATCTCACTTCTTCCTCAACATTGGAACTTACGGATATGGATGTTGTCTTAAGATTGATTTTGATGATAAGAGATGTATAAGATCTACATCTTTGGAAATTACGAGATCTTCATGCCTTGAAGAGCTTAGGAATTTGTCTCATGTCTAGTATATGCTGATGTCATTATACTTTTGCCCATCGCTGGTTAATATCTCAATCGTAAAGACGGACCTATTTCGGTTTTTCGGTTAGAGAGAGAATAAAATGATTTTATATCATGCAAAAAATTATTTTTATTAGGTTCTCCCAAAGTCAACATTAATTCAACAAATTCAACAATTTAATTTCAATCAGCACCTAATAAACAAAGAGGGGTCGATTTATATTTATTGCTAAGAGGGGTCGATTTATATTTATTGCTTATAAACTTTATTCCCAACTCAAAAGTTAAAAGTTAAAAATCAATATTCTTTTTTCTTTCCTTTTCTTTTTTTTTTTTTTTTTTTTTTCAATTTGGCCCCATATCGGATAAAGTGATGTGATTAGGAGGAGGATGATGACTATCATGATGAATTGCACTAATCAACAACATGCCCCACCTTTTAATGCAAATGAACCTTTAAATCTTAGAAATTTGCATGTTAACATTACCATCTGTCGGACGAATGCCGGCCATGTGCCTTAGAAAGGTTTCGAGAACTGCCACTTCATGCATTAATTGCATATCATGCATACTCATTGTTGCAAACTGACACTTCATTACCGAAAGGAACTGCTACTGAACATGTTGATTACTGGTAATAATAATAGCATCCCAAGTGGAAATTATAGTCGAGAAAAGACAGGCCAAAATTGCTACATACTCAACCAGATGGAAACTAGGGTTTTGCGCTTCAAGAAGTTGTGAGAATTGTATAGGATTTTATTGTTAGGATCTATTTGGTAACGTGTTAAATAATGCTTGATTTTATTCTTTTATTTCTAAAAAAAAGAATAAATATCCATTTAGTAACGTTTTTATTCTTGAGAGTAGATTTAGAACATAATCAATGAGTAGAAAAAGTTACTTTTTTGTTTTTGGAAATAACTCGAAAATCAAACCAAAAAAGTTCAAGGTAAAATTGTCACAAGTAGTATAATTTGAGATTTTTATGGTACAAAACAAATTCAGCGTAAAATTATCACAAATAGCATAGCTTGGGTTTTTAGTGTCATAAAAAAAAAGTCTAGGATAAAATTGTCATAAGTGATATAATTTGGGGTTTTTGGTGTTATTTGCCCAAATTTTTAACAAAATTAAAAGGAATTTCTTAGTCACAAAAAAAAAAAAAATTTAAGAGTCGTACCAAATGCAATTCTATTTTGGAAATAGAAGTTTTGGGTAGTTGCCAATCGCGTTTAAATATTCAGAAACTCGTTCAAAGAACGAAATAAAAAAATCATTTATGAGTAAAAATTATTTATGAAAATATAATGGTTACTAGATGCATCCTTAATCAACCAACCTCTTTAGGACACTAATCCCCTAATTTTGAAAGGACCCACTTACCCTTTGATAGAACATGGGAGATGTACTGTAAGCAAAGACGGACATTAAGTACCTCCTAATTGCAACTTGAAAGAATTTGGATGTGCTCATTTTTATTACATTTGGGTTTACTAGCTCAAACAACCAAGGCATATTTTACTAGCTGGGAGCTAATAAGGACTATGACTATACATCAGTATAAATTTCATGGTCGAAGGCGGACGGCCCGATAAAGCAAATGTCCAAACTATATTTTAATGAAATGGTCCCCAATGGACCAGTTTAATAAACGTAGCACCGCCCGACCTCTTCGTTCGTATGCTGCGTGAGATTCCTAGTCAATGTTGGGTTTTGCGTCCAAGGCATGACTAATGAGTACTACCTGATCACCCCAAATTATGTGGTATCCACAGATTTTTTATTCGTCTGATCAAGAGTTCGCGAAATTCAGGCAAATCATGTCGTGGTAGTTGCATGTGCATATTAAACAAATGTGCCGCCGATGTCGATATATCAATGTCGCTTGTTAAAAGGGATAGTCGGTTAGCAGTTGCCATCTTCTGTTCTCATAGACATTCATTTTTTTATCAACTAACTTTTGTATATAGTTATTTATAGGGGAAAAAAGGAGGCATCATATGGGTTGGATAAGGCCACGGGCTAAAGATGGAATGGAATTTTCTTTTAAATCAATGATAGTTACTCTCAATACCATGAATTACGTTTTTAAAAAGAATTGAATATACCCTTTCTTCACTTGCAATCTTTATTATGATAGGATTTTATGAAATCAATGCCAACGGGTTTAAGAATCTAATTAACAAAGATTAACTTCTAACATTTGCTCCATGAGCTTGTACAATTTCAATCAGAATGATTGAGGCACAATTGTCAAGAGAGCTACTGATCTTGCCGCTCTTAGCCTCTTCCTCTTCCAAAGGGCAGGATCTTTTAGACTTTAGCTTATTCTCTCTCTCTTTTCTACTTGGTTTTGATTGATTTAGCACATTTGCTCACTAGTGGGCATGATTGAAGCTAGAGTTACTTAGGGCTCTATATAGGCCACAACACACTTCGACGTGACCACGAAGTCCTTAAAAGAAACTACAGCAAGATATCGTGTTGTGCAGACTTAGTGGATAGAAGAAAAAGGGCATATTGCAGCTATAGAGACGTGGAGGAGATGCTTCACGGAAATAATTATAGCATGCCGATATGTGAGCATAGCTGCTAGGCAACATAAAGTTTTTAGCCTTATAGAAGACAAGGAGTGGCACTAAAACAGGAACTTGGGGACCTTCTTAACAGTATAAGGAAATAGGGGTCCGCAACATTCTGATTCCCTCTCTCTCGCGCAAGTGTGCATGTGGGCACTCACGTACACGTGTGTCATGATCATCATCAATCAACGGCTTCAGCCTTCGATTAGTAATAGTCTTCACCTAGATCAAGGGAGACGGTCGAGTTAGGCAATGTGTCGTCCGTCGATGGCAATGGGGTTGACACCGCCGTGATGAAGCTTGAAGTTGGTTGTGGCCAAGTGACTGAGGGGGTGTTGCTATGGCAGGTTGAAGAGAGGGAGAGAATGTTTTTGTTAGGGTTCTGTTTTTGGGACAAGCAATGATAAATCACCTACACATGTAACATTTTACACTAATCTAAAAAGAAAATGATATATGATCTATAAAGTTTGGTCAAATGTGTAATATCGCCCTTAGTTTTTAATTTGTTTAGTTTGATCCCTGAATTTCAATTCAATATTTAATGTGGTCCATGAAATTTTTTTTTGATAATCTAGGGATTCCATAGAATATTTACTACTAGTCTAAGGTATATATTAAACAAATTAACACTTTATGGACAAGACTGTACATTGGATCAAAGTCCAATGATGACATTGCAAAAATTAAAAATTCAGATTTGACACTATACGTTAGACCAAAATTCAGGGATTATTTGTGCTATTATCCCATTCCAGAAATCATCTCTAGGGGAAGGGAAATTTTCTCCAATCTCGGATGAAAGATAACACAGCAAAAAACAAATTACACTATAAACATTTGATGGGTGACCCATTATGTTTCACTGGATGAGTTGTCCATTAGTGATCCTCACATATATATGATATGTATCGTCTTTGCAGTAGTAATCACGTAAACTTGGCATTATAGGTAACGAGCCTAATAAAATTCCTTGAAAGTAACCCCTAGCCTTTTTCAATTGCGTGTAGTCAATCTCCACTCTATGGAACGGGCCTACTAATCTTAGATAGTCCAAAAGAGAAGCTGTGGTTTCGCTAATGGGCAGTCAGGTCTTAGTTGGTGCCACCGCATTGGTCAGCCTCAGTACCCAATTTTGCTCCCCAGTCCTATTAGGAATCAAGCTGAATGGATCGCAGGTCATGTCTATGCACAAGAAAGCAAAATATTCGTTCTCCTGTACATTGTCCGTCCACTTTCCAAGGAATCTTTGGACAAAATGGAAGCTTTAGCTTCCAATGGAAATCATCACTTACTTCACTCGCAGGCTGAGTTTTCAACCTCACACTTGCCATATCATCACCAATAAAAGACTTGCCTGAGATGTTGGTGATGGTTGTTTACAAATTGGGAGTCATGTGCACCATAAAGTACTTTCATCAGAAATTTCACAAGATGCCGGAAGCTTGCATCCATAAAATCAAGGGATGACAAATTTTCTAAGGAAAAAAATTGCATCCGCAGTGCAATGGAGTTCTAATAGTGCAAGTGAGTGAGTCTACGTGACTTAATATTCTAACTCGACTCGGCTTGATTATGCATAATTTGGGGCTTAGTGGATCTTAATTTGTCAAGCAATTGAGTATGATTCAAAAGTAAAATGATTCGATAGTAAATTTTTGTCAAATTAGCTTGAGTTGAGCTTAAGCTGACTTGAATGCTGAAAACATTGTATGGTCAAATCAAGAACACTACTATTTTTTTCTTAATACTAATGGAAGTGTTCATTAATCACAGTACATAAAAGTTCAAGTAAAGTTCTTCGCAGTTGTTTTCATATAAGCTGCTACGTACATTGCCATCTGAGGTTCGAAGAGAATAGTGATCAAGGACATGTTAATGTATGTGTTGGTGTCTTGATGGCAATCTAAGCGTGACCTGCCCGAGAATGATTTTCTTTGTTTCACAAAGGACACAGAATTATATTTCACTTGAAATCAAAACACGTCTTGGCACCTCCAGAAAAACAGAAAGAAGAGAAAAGCTGCTTTGCAGGACCGGTACCATCATTCTCCATGCACTTTTCTTTGTTGGTTCAGCATCCCTTCACAAGTGATGCGCCGAATGCATCAAATGAGTGCCTAATGCAGGAAAGAAGTGTGATAGTGTGTATAGTGAGATCCTAGAAACCTTTCATCCTTCGCCGTTAGGGAAACTCGGCTCGACGAAACTCTTGAGCATTTTAGCCTCACAAAGCAATCATGGATTCCTCGAACTTTATCAGAGAAAAAGACCCGTCGGAGCAGATCAAGCTTTTACGTGAATTGGAGCCTGTTGAGAACCAGTGCTTGGGTTCATATGATCCCACTGTTGATGATCATCCCCTATATGACACAAATGACTGCATTGAATGTGACCTCTTCATGCGAATCCTTGAGGAACACAATGAACCTGAACATGTCGCGGGAAGGTGTAAGAAGGGTTTGCCGGAATATGCTCAGCAGCACGAGCCGAACAATATGAAGTATGGAATTGCCGTAGATGGAACCACCGAGAAAAGGAAGGTAATAACTCCGGATTCAAACCCTCGGTAAGTAATCTCTAATGAACTGGCAGCAAATAGAATATGCACTGTGAGCAAGGATTTGAGTCAAAATGATCATTTTGACATGAGCCATTTTGGGTGAGAATTTTTCCTCATGGTCAACAAAAAAAGGAGTCTAGCTTTTGATGCTTGTAAATTACACTAAACCGTGAATCTTATTGAGCAAGATGCTCGTTTTGTTTGAAGCATGCACATTTTTCCTTACTAGCTGCTACCGAGTTAGAGGGTTGAGTTTGAAATACCTAGACATGCTTTGATGAGATTGATTTTGGACGGGGTGATCCATTCTAAACGTATCGCTAATGTCTACTTGTTAAAAAGAGAATACAATTTCATAGTAATATCTTTATAAAATTTTCTTTTATTGTTCAAGAAAATGGTTTTCATTGTTCATGTTTCTTTTTTCCTTCTTTGAATGTTAGTAACTAGTCGACAGGGAATTGAAGGACGCATGGTGACCAAACGACAATTTCATCCATATGTTGGTGTCTTGTAAGGCAAACTTTATGTGACATGCCCAATGATTTTTCTGGCCTAATAGCAGTTAGAATTATTCGCTTGCTTTATAGTACAATTATTCCTCATGCATTTCGTTCGTTGATTTAGCAGTCTTCATTAGTAATTGATTTGCATGAAACATGAAATAGGGGATCGCACTGAATATGACCGGTCTACGCAGATCCTTCATGAAGATGCCACGGAAAGTGGAAACAAATTGCCCAAAAGGAAAAGGTTCAAAAGGGGCACTTTGGAAGATGCTCAAAGGCGAGAGCTCAACAAGATTAAGAACAGAATAGCTGCTGCTCGTTCTTTCGAGAAAGTTAAGGTAAAAGTTCCCTATGCCCATAATAAATTTAGTCAAATGAAAATGGCTGTAATCTCAGTCGGTATGGCCGGATCACAAGTAGTCACACCAAATTTTGTTTGATAAACTGGAATTTCGTTCAAAATACTTCTCTAATGACATCCCGAATGTGTTCGATCCACTAATTGATCAGAATCACATCCTCGAATTGGAGCGAAAGGCCACAAGGATGCGCAGGCAAAATGATAATCGCAGGAAGCTGTTGGCGGTAATCATGTTTAAATTCTCTCTCTCTCTCTCTCTCTCTCTCTCTCTCTCTCTTATTCATTGTCTTCCTGAATCCGATCCATGCTGTCTTTAATTAGAACGAATTAGGAATCATCCTTGGACCACCCGTTCCTCTGAAGCTATGATAGATTTTTCTACAAATCTGCACTTCATAAAGAGAAGAGATGGTCATTAATGGAATTCACGTACTTATCATTCATCCGACATTGCTCGCCAGTATTTTCTTCTTCCAAGATTATTAGTAGTTGAAATGCCCAATTAAGTTGGATTGGCCAAATTCAGCGATTAAAGACCGAGTTTTAGAACCAAGGATGAGTAAGCGGGGCATTCAAAGTAACGAGTCGAGTCATCATTGGATCCAAAGAAGCACCCCTTTTACACATGATTTGCCTACCTTGTAGCTAAACCCAATCATCACAAGGCGGGGTTGGACGGATTTAGTTTTGACTAGTCTTTCAAATACTCCTAGCATAGTTGGACAGGAATGATTCGAGCTGGTACGAGAACAAAAATCTTTGACTATATAGATATTTTTGAAACACTTTAGATTAGGAGAAAGAGAAACAACAGACACAATGAAGAAATTAATATAAAGAACTCATTCTATCAATTATCGGAGGCTTCATATATTCTTGATTATGAAGTGTAATTTTGTTAGGTCATATTCTCCCTCTCCATAATGCCATCACATATATGAGAACTGATCATAGCCTGTTCATCTTATTTTTCTCACAGCATGGGCCGGGCCCAAGTGAAGTTGGTGGGTTTAGATCCTTGAGGAGGTCCTTTTCTGGACCACTTTGATTCTGGGCCTGCATATTTTCAGATATCATCTATTTTCTCTCCCATACTCCTTGATCAACGTCGGAAGTTTATGGTGAACATTAAACTCATAGGTGTTATTTCCTAAATATTTTTCGCCAAGGTGCAAGTGTTAGATATAATTCAAGTTCTTTTGGATTCGACTAATGCTCACGGAGAGTAATATGCATCGTCAATCAATCAAATTACAGTTGCACTACAATTAGCATTGCCGTAACATAGCAGGAGCAATCAAATTATGCATTATTGAGGAGCTTCTGAAACCTAGATCTTGTTCAATCAAGGAAGTCCACTAGGTACTTTCGGGTAATCCTAATTTATACGTAATTACCAATTTGTACAAATTCAATTTCATAACACCATCATCACACAGTTCTGCATTTAATAACCAAGATTTTCTATGGAAAAACATAATGAACTTGGGATATGGTCTATTGTACTGTCGTTCTCCTCATCTGCTTTATTGTAAAGTTGGTTAGGCTCTTAATCATATAATTTATCTCATTTGCTCGAAAAATATAAAAGGATAGTTTTATATTAGAGTCACTAGCAAAAATGCACACGCGTTGCTTGTAAGTAAAAAGCCCGACATACAAAAGATCTTGTAAATTCCCTTTATTGTGATTTACTATGAATTATCAATTAATGGAATGAAAATATTGATATTATATGGAAAAAATTGTACATACATATGAAAAGAGAATATACCAACATTTAAACTTTTCCTGGTATGGTACTTTTTACGAGGTAAGTTTTAGTGTTAACTCAAAGGCCCTGCCACTGTCCTTTCCTGCTTAAATATTATTATGCCTGCTTCACAAAAATTTCGTTCATTTTGGATCTGGGTGGTCATGACATGGCGAAGAAATTAACGTGTTGATGTGTGAAATCATTTTTCTTGACTATTTACATGAATTCAAATGACAAAATGACAGGTATGTCGCGGTAGGCAATGAGCCCTTCCTCTCAAGCTACGCAGGTCAGTTTCAGAATAATGTTATGCCAGCCCTCCTGAATCTACAAGAGTCATTGGCCAGAGCGAATCTTGCTGGCTACGTGAAGTTAGTTGTCCCTTGCAATGCCGATGCATTTGAAGCTGACCTTCCTTCTCAAGGGGCGTTTCGTCCTGAACTCACACAAATCATGACGCAACTTGTCTCTTTCCTGAATTCGAATGGTTCCCCTTTCGTAGTGAACATCTATCCGTTCCTAAGCCTGTATGGGAGCACAGATTTTCCTCAAGACTATGCATCTTTTGAGGGAACTACTCATGCTGTGACAGATGGGGCCAATGTATACACTAATGCATTTGATGGGAAGTTCGACACTCTAGCTGCAGCACTTACTAAATTAGGTTATGGTCAGATGCCCATAGTTATTGGGGAGGCGGGTTGGCTGAGCGATGGAGCTGTGAGCGCTAATCTGTCGGCTGCTCGGGCATTTAATCAAGGCCTTATTAATCATGTACTTAGCAACAGAGGAACTCCGTTGAGGCCTGGAGTCCCTCCGATGGACGTGTACCTTTTCAGTCTACTCGACGAAGGTGCCAAGAGTGTACTCCCCGACCTTTGAGAGGCACTGGGGGATACTCTTTTGATGGTCAGGCTAAATATGCCTTGAACCTCGGTATGGGCAACAGGTTGCTAAAGAATGCGAGGAACGTGCAGTATCTCCCATCTAGGTGGTGTGTGGTGGACCCATCAAAGGATCTCTCTGCCGTCACGAATCACATGAAGCTTGCTTGTAGTGTTGCAGATTGCACTACACTCAACTACGGTGGATCATGCAACGGTATCGGAGCAAAGGGGAATATCTCATATGCATTCAACAGTTACTATCAATTGCAGATGCAGAATTCACAGAGCTGCGATTTCGATGGGCTTGGGATGGTTACTTTCCTTGATCCGTCGGTCGGTGAGTGTAGGTTTCTGGTCGGTGTAACTGATACTACTTCTGCTGCCGTTGGGAGATACTGGAGAGGGGTCATTGTCTGGGTTTTGGTTTTGTGGAGTGTCTGGCTGTGTGAAGTGTGAAGTTTCTCACTTGGGGTTTTTGTTTGCTCCCCTCTTCTGAAAGTGAAACCGATAGTCATAGAAGTCAGGTCACTATACTTAGACATACGCAGGATTACGCTAGTATATGGAGGCTCTCTGTAATTGTGACAGAGAGGGAAGTCATGTAGTGAGATGAGAACCATTGACTACTTAATTGACATTGGTTAATTGACATTGGCATTGTATATCTTATGATTATGACCTTAAAATCTCTGTACAGGAAATATGCTCGAACATTGTGCTTTCAAATAGAAAGAACATCTCCATGCCTGAAATTGTGAGTGATTGCATAATGCAGTAAGATTCAAGGTAAAATTAAGGAGTGATTGCATTCAACCTTTCATGCAAAAAGAAGCTGTAAGTAATTAGATGATGTTGTAGAATATTTGAGGATGATATAAACAAGCTAGAAGATTGGTAAAATTTACGTCAATGGATTAAAGCTACACAATTAGCAGATATCCAAAAACAGAAGCGGTTGCAAAAAACACCAAAAGTGGAACTAAATGGCAGCAAAGGCTCACAAACTCAGAGAACTGTACCAGAGCCAGAAGAAACCCCCAATAAATCATGGGGCTCATCGATCACCTTTATTAATCTACTTGGTCTCGATGTTCAGTCATAAAGTTTTATACTGTTAGTTATGTTTGTGCGACAGATTGGGCACGAGGCCAAGTTGATTCCGCATTCATAGCATGTCTGCAAAAGTCACACAGATGTTATGGATCCTGTAGAGATGTAATAGCAAATAAATCTGGTGTTCTTTGAGGTTTACCTGATGCCCACATCCAAATGCAAGATCCTTTTTACTCTGCAGGCACACGGGACAATTCTGTAAAAAAGAAAAAAAGAACCGCAGAGGTTTACAGGTGATTCAAGGCTTGTGCTTTCCTCTATCAAAGATTAAAAAACGGGACATCATATGAAGGTATATCAAGCTATTGAACATTCATTTCTGTATCAGTCCTGACATTTACTTGAGTTGAGCTCCGCATGTAAGAATATGCGGTGCGGATCTGCTTTGGTGGAGGGAGAGGAAACCTTCCTGAAGTTCCTCTTTGACATCTGAAATAACAAATACAAATGCTATAGTTATAAATTGCTAATTTAAACTGCACTGTAAAGTGTGTACTCAATCGTTACCCAAGAAGTTGGAGATCGAGTGTAGCTTTGAATTGTGTCGGTATTTCCATCAATGCCGCAAGGGCAAACTCTGCCTCCTTCTTGGATGCTGGCACGTACTTTGACATGATGTCGGTGAAATTTACAAACTACAAGACAGAAGAGTCCGGTTACACTGAATCAGAGTCTTATACGAGCAAGTTCTATAATCAGGGTAGCTCAGTCTGCTAACCTGAAAGTTGTCAAAATCTCAGTAAGGAATGTTGTCGTCAAACTTGTGCATCATATCCCATGGTCCATCCCCAACTCCGACCAACACAATGGACAATGGATACTTGCTGGAAAAATAGAAATGTACGTTCAGGATTGTGATTTGTGCATTAGATGCATCAGATCTAGTAAAATGGAAGGTCATGCAATATTAGGACCTTGCTTTCACGATAGCTTCTATTGTATTCTGTTCTTGGTAGCTCAAACGGCTATGGGGAGTGTCAACGCTTCTCGTAACCTTGCAGATGAAGTTAAACCAAATAATTTAGGTCGAGAAATTCATCATAATTGAAAGGCACAAATAAATGGGCTGCAGTTACTGCATAAACAAGAGCTCTTTATAAACTGACCTGTCCGTCGGCAATGATCACAAGGACATGATACTGTCCGCCTCTGCTATCCACAATTTCAATGGCAGTTTCAATAATGGGAGCAAATGATGTCGGTCCTGTTATTTTGGAAAAAGTAGGTAATTAAGTCATTTCCATAGTTCCATAAGCAAAATTTGTAACGCATGAAGGCAAAATGTTTAAAACTAACCAGACAAGTTTACATTCGGCACTAGATTTCTGTAACGGGAAAGAACTTCCTCAAAGCCCTCGCATGGTCTACTGTCCGGATAAAAGCTGAAGACTTCCTGATCATGCGTTGTAGCTGCAAAACCAATGGAATTCCAACTATCTAGTTATTAGCAACCCTGTTAGGTCATTTTACTTCTAATGACAACATCTGCGAGTACTGACCATCACCAAAACCGTAACAAGGAATGAGATTGTCTTCATCGAAACTTGAGAGTGTCCTCCCAATTATAGATATTGCCTGTTCATACGGATTAGGGGCATCCCCAAGGTGATGTAGGCTCTTGCGGTGGAAAGATTGTGCACCCGTCCATTCATTGCTTTTTGTGAAATCGATGCCCACAATAAGATTGGAAGACTCGAGGCCAGCTTCAGCAAGAGCATTCATAACCTGCATTCTGCATTTATTCAGTGAATTAAGCTTGAAGCTAGTGCTTCCTATCTTTGGAATAGCTCAGATTATGTATGCAAAGCACTTCCACCATTATTCTGTGAATTAAGCTTGAACCTAGTGTTTTTTATTTTGCAAATTGTAAATAAGCTTGAAAAGTAGAACATAACGTTGAGCACCTGTTCTAGCGAGTTGTAATCATCACCGATTCTGGCGTATTTTGATGGCACCTGGCCTTTTCTGTCACGATCATAGTAGTTCTCAGAAAATAAAGAGCGATTAGATGAGCTTCGAAATGATCGGGAGTCATAGCTGCGGGTATCATAGTAGCTGCTGCTGCTGCTGCTACTTCTTGATTCTTTATTCCCCATATTCACGTCCCGCCTTTCTCAGTTGCCGGTAGATTGAAGAAGAAGACATGATTTTCCAACTCCTACAGAGAAAGGGCAGCCAAGCTCTCATCACACTCGTTACACCCAATTCCAAAACATTGCTGATACCTCATCCCAAGCTCACAATAACAGCACTAATTTCAATAAAACCGAAAACTAAATATCCAAAATTTAGAACTCGGGCAACTCCGTTTCGGTATTAAGTCATCGGAGGCGCCATTAAAAAGCGCGTTCAAGCCTCGCCCGCGACAAACGCATCGAAAAAGCAAGTTAAGACAAAGAAATTCCAATAACGAATCACACATCCCGAACCGTAAGCTACTCGAAAAGATCAATCTTTCGAATCAAACGGTGATCAACAACTATTTCCCTTAAAGGGTATCAGAATCGAAGCTACCCAACAGCGAAAATCAATCGGGGAATTCACAAAGAGTACCCGTATCGCCGATGATGATGTATTTGAAGAGGTAAGCGTACGACATCCTCGGATCGAACTAGACACGACAGAACAGATTCGATTCGACCTGAAACGAAGAACCGCCCACAGAAATCGGAACAGAAACCGAATGAAATCTCAGCAGGAGAGAGATTTTGCTTCGCAAGGGAAAAGAAGGGAAAGGGAGTCAAAGGAAGTGTCCTTCCTCTGCGATCCAGCAAGGAAGGGGAGAGGGGCGGTTCTGTCGGCTTAGTGGTTTTGGCCTAGCGTGCCAAAACTGATTCATGATATGACATGATTGCTTCTTGAATTATCATGGAAAACTTGCTCGGTTGTTAAGTCTCTACTCTATAGCAATCGACAATAGTTGATCAGAATTGCATATGTAGCTAATTGAAAAGAGATTTGAATCTGTATGTTGAACAACTTGGAAATTTTGTCTGTACGACGATTTTCAGGACGATGGTACAATCAATCTCCATAATTTTGTTTGTACGAAGGTTATTTTTTCACTTCTTCCTGTTCAAATTAGTCATTTTGTTAAAGAAATTTGGCATGGCCCATAGGTGGTGATATGACACTGATGTGACATTCTATACTAGGTTTTTACAATTTTTTTAAAACAATATATAACATAAAATGAATATATTGAAGTATAGAAAAAGAATATAAAGAAAGTTTACGACAAAAGAAATAGACTGTCGACCCTATGAGCACCAAAGCCACTTTCTGCATCCGAGGGCAGCGTCGCTGGGGCTGAGTCGACACCTTCACTAAAGGTTGCCAACGGAAAAAAAAAAAATCAATGTTTTCGTTTGCATATTTAACAGAAGAATAACTTGAATATAAAGAAAGCGTGGTCCGAGGATCATACAGTTAAAAATTTATGGTGATTAAATTAAACAATTGAAAAATTTATGAGAGATATGCAGTGTCGTCTTTCTTCAATATTGTTTATCATATCCATAAGAAGACCGGGATGGGAGGGTGGCATAATATATATTTCCAAAACCGGATAGTGACTCTTTGAATTCTGTCACATGAACTTGACTCGGGTCAATCACAAGACAGCAATGTCCCTGTCCTGGTTTTATCTGCAGTAAAGTTTGAATTTTTCAGGGCTGAGCTGTAGAAAGATCAACGGCAGGATCTTGGGCATGGAGTTTGTTTTTTTTTGTCAGGTTTTTTCCTTTCCTATTAAAATAGACGTACCGACATGAGACGGTTAGGACAAGAAATCCCACCTTCACGTGAAGTCGGTTTGCTGTCAAAACTGCCCAAGTAAGGACAACATCAGGGCTTCTAACCAAATTTAGTTTTTTATATCAGGCGTTCACTCGTTGCTGTCTGTAGCCACACAACAACTTCGCAGAGGCTAATTAGTCATCCGGTTCTGCTGCAGAGGATGGAGTGTTCATTTCAACAGCTGTTAACAAAGCTTCATGTGGAATGAACTCACAGATGCTCCTGATGGCCGCAATAGAGAGTAGTTAGATCACGATCTTGTTTGTTCAGTCACATCGTCGTCGGTATAGAGACAGAAGGAATGGGTTTTTCTTTTGCATTTTTTCTTTGTTTATGTCATAGTAATTACGGGATTTCTTTCTTCCCTCTTGAAAATGTGGCAAGAAAGAAGAGGGGCCCAGCAAGATTACCGAGCGAGAGTGATAATCTCCACTTGCCACGCACTAATTAGCAGAGCTTAAAAGAATACAAGAAATGAACAAAGAGAGATACTCCGTCACCGGCAGGTTCTTCAACATTTTTGTTTTTGGTTGGCCCTTCTTTTTAAGGACGGTTACACACTCTGCTGCTCCTAGGCAGCTCCAATCTGAATCATCCCATCCACCGCCTCGCCCCTCCACAGCACTAAAAATCACTCCTTTATCTTTATCCCAATCGAGACTCCCATCTCTCTCCTGGATGACCAATCTTGAAACCCGGAAATGTTGCAACCCAGAACCAGAGTTCCAATATTTTCGCTCTTCTTGGTGCTCTCGTCCTCGTTCCCGGTCGCAGAATCCGCCATTGGAGTGAACTGGGGCACCATCTCCTTCCACAGGCTGAAGCCATCCACGGTGGTGGATCTCTTGCAGCAGAACAAGATACAGAAGGTGAAGCTGTTCGATATAGATCCAGGTGGGCTGAGGGCTCTTAAAGGGAGTGGGATTGAGGTGATGGTGGGGATACCCAATGAGATGCTGGCTGTGTTGGGCTGTTCGAGTGTTGCCTCTGATCTCTGGGTTCGCCAGAATGTGTCTAGCTTTGTTGGTAAAGGAGGTGTTGCCATCAGGTATGACGCAACAAGTTCTTGTTTTTGCCCTTTCTTCTTTGTTTGGAGTTTGGTTTGTGTTAGATTGATTGATTGTTTGATGGAGAGGGGAAGAGTTCAATATGGTAGAGCTAAGTATGTCTTTCTTGTTATACGATGATCTTGGGATGTTAGTTTGGACACTTTTTAGAAGTGGAAGAATGGAGATACCGCTTTTTCCTGGCATTTCCTCCTTCACAACTGTATTTGAAGTAGTAAGATTGACTTCAATGCGGTACCTTTCAGTTGTATATTCCCAATTGGCATTCTATGGTTTAGTTAGTGCCTTGCAGGTTGAAGTTTCTGGGTTCGGATTCTTCAGTCCTCTTGTTATATCATTTTAGAAATGCATCCATGTTTAAGTCATTTGTTTGAGAGGGTGGGAGGAGGTTGTATGGACTATTATAGCCTTACACATAGTGGTAGATCTCCTCACCTTAATATCGAGGGCGAGAGCAAAGTTTATGGCTTGCTTAAACCTGTCTGCAGAGTCAAATCAGAAGGACAGAAACAAGTCCGGACTTGATGTTTCTTCAGCATATGTAGCAAGCGATGATATATGTTTAAGGTAACATGTCACATTTAGTGGCTTGAATGCACTGCTGTTAATATCTTTGAAGGCTCAGGATGTATTTGATAACAATTCTACTTCTAAAAATAATTTCTTTTAAGAAATAGTTTTTTTCTATTTCTACTCCCTAGAACAATTTCTAAGTAAAATAAAGCTTTTGATAACTACAAAAATTTATTATTCTCGAAATAAAAAATGAACAAAAATGCGTTTGGTACCGACATAAGATTTTTATTTCTTTTTTCTCCGACGGTGGTGGCGACCGACAGCTGGCGGGCTATGGGTGGCGATGAGAGGCCGGCGGACGGGGGCGGCCAGCGATGATGACCGACGGCCACCAACTGATGTTTGGTGGCCACCGCCGATTGCTGCCTGCCGTCGGTCGCGTTGGGTCATCGGTTGCACTAGGTCGCCGGCCGTCAAGTGAAGGGCAGTGGCAAGAGGCCGATAGCGAGCGAGCGATGGCGGCGGCCAGCGACCGACGGCAGCAATTGGGGGTAGGCAACACAGTGGTGGGCGGATGGTAGTGTTCTATGGGCAACGAGTAGTCTTTAAGAAATAGTTTCTAAAAATTGTTTCCAGGAATAAGAAGCACTTTTTTCTATTTCTCATTTCTACTCCAAATCTATTCTCGGGAATAGAAAAATCAGTTGACGAGTTACCAAACGGATTTCTGTTTTTTTTTCTATTCCAAGGAACAAGAGAACAGAAAATAGAGAAATGGGAAAATTACCAAATGTAACCTCAAATTCTAGCCATGTCGCAATTGTCTGCAGCAAGTCTTTTAACTTTTGCTTTTTCTGCTTCTGCGCTTTGGGTTGTCAAAGTCAAACCATTACCTTCTGTTTGTCGAAAGCACGAGCAGCAGCAATTCTGTTCTTGATATTTGTTAGCTCCAGCCTTTACACATCTTTGAAAGAACCATTTCGATATCGTTTTCTTGCAACCCAAGGCTTACTAGGACCACTTTTGGTCCGACCTCATAACCCTCAGTGCCACCTACTGCAGAACCGCAGAACTGCCGTCTCCCAAAAAATTGCTACTCTTTCTTTCTCTTCCCCTTGCTCTCATTTCCTCGTCATCATCACTGATCGGTTTGGCATTCCCATCAATACATCTTCTGCCTCTACTTGCGGTTCATTGTCAATTACTTGTTCCTTGTCTGCCACATCTTGCTGAAGGATTTCTGTAAAGTAGTTCCGGTCGGTGAATTCATTGTCAATTGGTGGATCCACAGTACATCGAGACAAGAACTGGATTTCAAAGAGTTCAAAATCTTATACAACTCTTGTCCGCTCTTAAGCCTCAATTCAATATTGATGTCAATATGGTTGAATTGGTCCATTTTTACCGTAAGCTAGTTTTTGTCGATAAAAGTTCCAAAGCTGTACATGACAATCCCTTTTCGTTCAGATGAACATTCAGATTCTTATCTCTAGAGAATAACCTTACCGAAGAATAATCACTATAACACTAATTACATGCACAGAGCACACAAGACTTTTACAGGCCAATGAAGAAAACTGCTTGAAGATCACTTGCCCTTATAGTCCTTGAAAGCAATTTTAGTTACCAAAACGACGTACTACTTTGCAAACTTAAAAGCTGCATCTCTCTCTTGAGTGCCAATAAAAATTAAAAAAAGGTTCATTTTTAGGCATCTAACACAAAGTTAACCTTCGAACACCAACACATACATGATTCCGACCAGGGATGATGTTCTTTTCTGTTGGTAAAAATTTGCCATGTAGGCTAAAGTGCACCACAAAGTTTGTTGATAAATGAGTTGATGAAAATCAATTATGTTATACAGTTAAGACTTTTAATAGCGGGTTGAGATGATCTAATGGTTTAGAATGTGAAGATCTGGGAACATTAGGCCTCTCCATCTTTGTCAGCATTCCATTCTCAAATTCAGTCGTTAACTACAGTGCATATATCCACAACTCTCGCTTAGCACGGTTTTGCTCCATTAAATTGATTAGAACATCATTTTAGCTAAGTCAAGGTTCAAAATTAGAAAGGGAAGTCTGTCAAAACCAACCGATGTTTAGTTGCCAGCCAAAATTACAGCAAGATTGACAGGATGTAAAAGTTCTATAATAGAACTCAATGATATGAGGATGACGTCAGCAGAAGTGTCTTCTCATTTTGGTTCAACTTGTTATTAACTCACGATGCTGATTTGTTCATCAAATTGATGGTTTTAGTAGTAAAAGCTCTATCCACGCTCCAAGTTCTACTTCATTTTCTTTTTGTCCACTTAAAGATTTTACACTATTTTAAGCCCTATAATTTGAGCATGTAGGTGAGTAGTACAGATCTGTTTTTCCTTGACAATGCAAATCTCTGAAGAACTTAGGATGTCCTTCGATCAATGAAAAACAGGGCAATCTCCAACCTTTATGCCTGGAGCGGTTGGACAACTAGCGAGTGGGCAGTGATCATCCAAATCCAGGCCCCACCACCTCATCCCATTAATGTCCCTAATCTGCAATGTGTAATAGCAAAGTATGGCCATGAAGGCGACTCCGGCATCGAGTCCAGCAGACAAAATGTAGTTGTGCCTTGCCCACCAACTTTTGTACCTCCTGTACACATATATGTTGAAGAAAACTCCAACGGTTAGCCAACAGATGTTGTTCACTGCCTCTCCTGGTGGCATAGATGGTGGGCCGCTTATGATGATAGGCATGTTGATGAGCCTTATCCATGTCTTCTCGGGAAACATCCGAGAGAGGATCCAGACTGGGACCGGAGCCAGAATTCCTATGAGAAAGAAATAGTTCATCTTGGCATATACCCCAAGGCGGCCAAACATCCTGAGTGGTCCAACCACGCCCCAAATGATGGAGGCATTGTAAAATACATCGTACCCAGGGCACGTCCATGGGCTTCCCACGGGCAATTTGGATGAATCGCAGATGTTATCCACAGATGTGAGGAGCCACCAGGCCGTGCCAAAGTAGACTGATGATGCAACTACCGTTCCCACCAGCTTCATTCAGGAGAAATAAGTCGATGTTAGTTCCTACTAATTGAATGGGTATAATGATCTGACGACAGTACTGAACATAAGATGAGACATGGTAATGTTAAGTATTGAAACTCGGAAATTACCTGAATAATGAACATGGACTTTGGTGGGATTTTCATGTAATGGCCCAACTTAAAGTCTGAGAGAAAATTTATTGCCTGCACCATGCTTACATAACCATATGTCTTGAACACCACATTCGCCAGAGGCCTTCCAGGATACATATAACCAATTATCAGCTCCGAGATGACGTTCAATCCGGGTTGCTGAACATGAAAGGCCTCGTCTCAACAATAGCAAGAGGAAATTTTTATTGAAGATTAATGACTTATATTGACAATACCTGGTTTGTGGTGGCCGTAATTACTCCAATCGGCAACATGAAGAATAGTACCATACCAATTGCTAGGATGACTCCCCAGTACGGAAGTTGAAGCTGTCCACCAAATCCTTCACAAGCAACCATGGCGAGTCCGATCATTATCAGTGACAGTGAATAAAACCACCATTGTGGGACAGCATCATAATTCTTCTTCATCAATCTAGTGTGCACATCATCAAACTTGTCTCGAAAAGCTGCCTGTGTTTGTTGCCAAATAATCCTGTAAATGGAATGTCAGAATCTTTTTTTGACATGATTAATCCTCACAGCTCCGCAACTTTCTGCCCCACCAACTTTGTAAAACGACATGGTTTTTATATTTAAATTACGGAATGCAATTCTGTTTCACTGCAAAATTTTTGTAGGATTTCTTGATATATTCTGCTGCTGATTAAAAGAAACAATAGAGGTAGTTCTTTATCCATATAGCGATACTCAGTGATAAGTACAAAGAGAAAAACACCTTCACCTGCCATGGAAGAGAGCGACATGAGATACTGTAGCTGCCAAGGTCGCAAAGCTCGATCCATAAGCAAAAGCGAAGAAGATACTCAGGTGAACCTTGCTGTAGTCATCATATCTTTGTTGATTGAATTGGAAGTTTGTCTCGTTCAGGACTAATCCAACATTGTATTTGCCTCCGTTAGCATCAAACACATGTGTCGAGATAATGGGGAACCGCTTGGCTTCAAATGCATTGGTCCAGTAGGCAATCGGGATTAACACGTAGAGCGTGAGGAAGAAACCGATGCTTATATTTATAATTGCAAACCCCGGGGTGGCTAAAGGAGATCCAATGAAGGCAGCAACAGTAGCCCAATCTAGGGCAAAGGAACCAATACCGAGACCACGACGTCCAGAACCAATTTGTTGGGCTGTGACTGAGTCCTTCCATATCCAACATACAAAGGATAGGGCAGTTATGGATGGAAACAGATAGTTTGGAACAACATAGTATGCGAAACTCGATATGAGGACTACAAGGAAGAACTGCAACCTCGTCAATCCTCCTTTGGGCCTGACCTCCTCCTCATGCAGTGCCCTGAAAGTTCAACTAAAGTGGAATGGCGACCACAAAGAAATTACTGAAAAGAAAGAAGGAAATATGAAAGCCTCAGAGGCATACCTGAAGAGAGAGACCTGAACCAGGTTCGCTGGCCACCACATGTATGGGGAATCAACAAGGAACTTCCGGAAAATCCCTGCCCATCCATATCCAAGCATCTGCAATTTTTCATACATTTTGTTCCATCAGTGGTCCATAATCATAGTAATGTGTAGACAGGGCAAGAAAACATGAACGCTAATGATTGTCAAACCCCAGGCCAAGAGTGGTTACTAATAAATTTACCTGTGTAGTTAGTGTCAACAAGATAGCTGCTAGAGGATGAATATGACGGTGATAAAATGCCATGACTATGGTGATGATGTCCACAGCGTACACATTGCTCGAGCCTGTGCTGGCGAATATGGTTATCAGGACATGTTCCTTCAAGTTGAAGGGTCCTGGATTCAATGAGAAGGACCATTTTGTTCCTGGGACACGGACGACTTTTTTCGGCAGAACTGCCGCCATAAATTTTCCCAGAGGAAGTACCACAATCTGAACAGAAACTGATGTCAAAGAGAGTGCATTTTGGCGGTAGCTGAAGAACTGATTTAAAAAAGCCAGAGTTGCGCATGCAGTGATTCCCAGAATCCATGTTCGAAATGTCAAGCAGGGCAAGGTTGGATCATCCTTAATCGAAACAGTCAATCTCACTTCCTCGATTGGAGAATCATTCACTTCATCTGCAGATAATTCATCATCCATTAGTGAATAATTGTTGAAAGCCACTCGCATTAGAAAGTTCCAACGAAAGATGGCTTCTGCATTATTGCTCATGCCATTAAGCAATTGAGACCGCTTTTTACAGCCGGTTCTGAGACATGCTTTTGCTCAATTACCAAAAGGCCACTATGTCAACACGCACACTGACTCGAAGACTCCGTCATGTTTCAACAGATACCGAAGCAAATAGTGAAGTTGAGTTCTTGGCAGGGAACTTTCTCCAAAATTTCAAAATTTCCATGGTTGACTCGCTGCAGAAATAATACTGATAACCGAGTTTACTGTTGAATTGCACTTCTACTTCACTCAGTTTTGCTGTTGAAACTTAATGTGGTGTTCATATGTAGATCAGTCCTTTTAATTAGCGGAGTGCAAAGAGAATGCAGGAACATAATACAGCACAAACATCATAAATTGAAAAGAAGTTGCTTTATCACCAAACCCGACATCAAAAGCTCACTAAAGAAAGATTCATTCACCAGTGCTGTCGAAATTGTGATCATCGGGTTGAAGCTTCTTGGGCTGGTAAGAGGGTGATACTCCATGGTCGTCATCTGGTTGCTCCATGCTTGATCAGTGAAAAGTTTCTCGTCACTTTCTAAAGAAAACGGGCATACCTCCCCATAAAGATTATCGTCTCTAATAGAGCATCTGCCGGCAAGAAGAATATTGGTTAAAGTACATTTAAGTTTGTCTACTGCACACAGCTGCTTATGACGGATCACTCTCAGACTAGAGAGCACTAGACGGAGGTACAGTCCAAGGAGAGATTGTTGGTGATCTGATTCTTTCGGGACCCTCTCAAGTTGCTGCCGAATGGGATTGAGAAGGAATCTGCAGAGAGTCCTGCTCTGGATGTGAACGAGTGATCTGATGAACGGTCATATCCGCAAGCGGTGGCGGGGTTATTTTTGTGAAATGATGCATCACCAGCTTTGTCTTCTTCCATGTGTTCATTAACTTCCGCATCCCCCATCCTTCCCTTCAAGGCACACATTCACACGTATTCTTCAGTAGCCTGTTGTCAAATTAAGTTATCATGATACAAGCTAGTCTAGGGGTATATTTACTATATAGAAGGCACGCGAAATTAAACCATGTTACATGCTCACATGGTTTTGTCTATTGAGTTATCAATGATTATTAGAACTCCCGGATATTTATGGGCTCTTTTTAAAGACAAGTAGACGGTCACCGGGGCCAAGGGGGTTGGTGTCAAATTAACTTATTATGCTAATCTTTAAAAAGGGGTATATCTACTATATAAAAGTTACGTAAGGTTGAACAATGTGATATGCTCACGTGCTTTTATCTATCAAGTTGTCAATGATTATTAGAACTCCCGGATAATTATTGGCTCTTTTTAAAGACTAGTAAATGGTCATGGGGGCCAAGTGGGTTGGTATCAAATTAACTTGTAATAACATGACATGCTCATGTGCTTCTATCTCCTGAGTTATCAATGGTTATTAGAAGTCCTATGAATTTGTCTCTTTTTAAAGACTGGTAGAGAGTCACGTGCGTTGCAAATGCGCTGGGTCTTATTTTAAATCAGTGCCTGCAGAAGCAAATTAAAATGCATTTTGTAAGCATATAGTCACGTGTAAAGAACGTTACTTTATAATATTGAAAACACATCTGCATATAGACCGAAAATGGGAAAAAAATTGGCTTGATATTTTATGTCTCTTGGCTATATCATCTACGTAGAAGATACTGATAAAATTTTTCTAATATGTTACACAGAACATCTATTTAGCATAAATGTTAGTTATAAAAAGCATCAACTAACATAATTCTAGTGTTTCTAATCTCGTCAATGACATCATTTTTGTAATGACTCGAGATTTTTTCAGCGCAACACCTTTCTATCTTGAACATATGAATCTATTCAATACTGAATTATAATAATAATAATAATCTCTTGATCTAAGTTGCCATTTTCAGAATTTTCTAATTTATAGAGAGGGTTCCTATTTTCACTATCTCTTTATCTATTTACCATTTTATTCATCTGTATATAATAAGTAAAAGAATATCTCAATTATGCTTCAAGATGAATAGATACCAAATTTGGTTAAGCACAGTTTACGGGGTTCGTTATTAGACATTTGGTTTTATTCGTACATGTTATTTGTTTAACCAAGAAGAGGAACCTGAAGCGAAAGAAAACTAACGTTTTTGTTATGATAATTACCCAAAAATGAGATCATTAATTTCCTACCATATCTTTAGAATTATCATGAAATGACAAATACTCATTAGAGAAAGTGATGACAGTAACAAACAAATTATAGACAAATTATCACTGCAAGAAAATATATGTTTTTTTTTATAAAAAAAAACGATGAATGCAAAAATATTAACCCCGTTCACGGTTCTCCAGCTCCCCTTACTCGCGGCCAAACATCGACCGAGCCGACCAAGCCAAGCCCCGACACCAAACAGAGTATGGATGTTTCAGACAGAACTGACAATCTCTTGAAACTTTTGTATGAGTGCCTCGGGATTGATTATGCAGTTGAAAGCCAAGGTCTAACTCACGAGACATGGATTTGTCTCAACTGGTGCCACATCCGGCGGGACGGCCACTTGCCGACAGAGATTCTGCTCTTTCTTTCCCTTCCCCATGCTCCAATTTTTCTTAGCACAGGCACTGACCTGACCAGTTTCGCATCCCGATCATACTCAAATGCATCTTCTGCCTCTCCTCGCCGCTCTTTTTGTCAATTACTTGTTCCTTGTCCACCCCATCTTGCTGAAGGATGTCTATAAACTAGTTCCAGCCAGTGAATCCATTGTCAATTGGTGGATCCACAGTACACCGCCGCAAGAATATCTATATAGAAATCACTATTTAGTTCGGTTGGTCCTTTTTTACTGTAGGCTGGTTTTTTTTTCTTTCAGATGAACATTAAGAATGAATCCATAATCACCATCGTACTTGTTACTTTCGTTTAGCACATAAGACATATTTGCAGGCCAATGAAGAAAACTGCTTGCAGTTTATTTGTCCTTATAGTCCTAGACAGCACTTTTAGTTACCAAATGATGTAATACTTTACAGACAGAAAAGCTGATTCTCTCTCTTTAACGCCAATAAACAAAAGGGTCATTTTCAGGCATCTCACACAAAGTATGCCTTTGAATACCAACGGATGCGTGATACCGACGTCAGAAGTTTACATAAGAAAGATTCATTCACCAGAATTTTCGAGGTTGTAACCATCAGGTTCAAGCTTCTTGGGCTGATAAGAGAGTGATACTCCAAAGCCATTATCCAGTTGCCCCATTCTTGACCAGTGCCAATTTTGTTGTTCACTTTCTCAATAAGAAGGGCTTAACAGGCTATAAAAATCATAGTCTCTTATAGCATCTGCCGGCAAGAATAATATCGGTTAAGGTACTTTCAAGTTTGTCATCTTTGCATGGATTACATTGGCACGCCAGGTTGAGTTATGCTGTCACTTTTTGGTTTCTCCCCACACGCGGCTGCTCATGATTGGGTCACTCTCAGACTCGAGTACGAGACGAAGGTACAATCCAAGGAGAGAAGGTTGGTGTCCGATTCTTTTGGGACTTCTCGAGTTGCTGTTGAATGGAATTGAGAAGAATCTGCAAAGATTCCTCTTTGGACGTCAACAAAGTCATGTGGTGTTAAAAGACAAAACATCTGAACGGCCATATCCACTAGTTGGGATGGGCTTTTTCACCTGTGAAATTTTGCATCACAGGCTTTGTCTTCTTCCATGAATTCGTTAGTTTCCCCATCCCTATCTTTCCCTTCAAGGCACACATTCACATGCATTGTGCAGTCTGTACTCTGTGTGTGTGTGAGAGAGAGAGAGGCCTGGCCAAGTGGTGGGTGTCAAATTATCATATTGTACTATACTTTGAACCGCAAGGTTGAATCGTATGTTACGCTATGTGCGAGCTTTACTCAATAATTTGCTTTTGATAATCACTCGAATAGATCCCTAATTCTCATATAATAAATCTCTAAACAATGTACAAGAAATAATAAAAATATAGATGTCTTAGTAATAAAATTTTAAATACAATGGTTTATGCATATGTAGATTCTACATATATATATATATTTAAAAATAATTGCTCTTGCGAGATTTTGAAATAGTTTCGCCATATAGGGATACCAATCTCATATTTGACTCATCGTTGACAAATAGTAATATTAAAAGATCATCTCAAATTGGGCTCATATTGGAAAAATAATAATATTGAAAGATCATCTCAAATTGGTCTCATATTGGAAAAATAATAATATTGAAAGATCAATCTCATTTGATAAACCAATGATATTGAAAAGTCAATAAAATAATATGCATCATCACAAGAAAAAAAAAGATTGTGTAGAATGCTTCAGAAATAAATGAATATGAGCTGATTACCCACCGTAGAAGGAGTAAAATTATGACGGTTTACAAAATGAAGATCTAGAAACATTAGGCCTCTCCATCTTTGTCTGCTTCCCATTCTCAAATTCAGTCATTAAGTATCTTGCACATGTACGCATCTCTCGTTTAGCACGGTTTCGCTCCATTGAAATGATCAGAACAGCATTTTAGCTCTCCAGGTTCAAATTAGAAAGGAAAGTCTGTCTAAACCAACTAATGCTTAGTTGCTGGCAAAAATTATAGCAAGATTAGCATGATGTAGATTGTTAAGGTCACTGATATTAGGATAATGTCGGCAGAAGCATGTGTGCTCTCTTTCTGGTTTGGCTTCTACACCTCTTATTCTCTTCACCATGGTTATTAACTTATGATGCTGATTGATTCGTCAAATTAATTGTTGTAGTGAAAAATAAGGCCAAAAGATCTATCCGCACTAGAAGATCTATTTCGTTTTCTTCATTTCCACTAGAAGATTTGGGCAGTTTTCATGTTCCTAGCAATTGAGCATGAAGTGAGTAGTACAGATTTTGTTCCCCTTTACATTGCATATCAGCGAAGAACGCAGGATGTCCCCTGATCAGTGAAAAACCGGGCAATCTTTAACCTGAATGCCCGGAGCAGTAGGACAACTAGCGAGAGGGCAGTGATCGTCCAATTCCAGGCCCCACCAATTCATCCCGTTAATGTCCTTAATCTGCAATGTGAAATAGCAAAGTATGGCCATGAAGGCAACGCCGGCATCAAGCCCAGCTGACAAAATATAGTTGTGCCTTGCCCACCAACTTTTGTACCTCCTGTACACAAATATGTTGAAGAAAACTCCAACGGTTATCCAACATATGTAATTCACAGACGTTGCCGGTAGCATATTCCCCGCGCCACTTATGATGATAGGCACATTGATGAACCTTATCCATTTCTTCTCAGGAAACATTCGAGAGAGGATCCAGACTGGCACTGGAGCGAGAATTCCAAAGAGAAAGAAATAGTTCATCTTGGCATATATCCCAAGGTGGCCAAACATCCTGAGTGGTCCGACCACGCCCCAAATGATGGAGGCATAGTAAAATACATCATACCCAGGGCACGTCCACGGGCTTCCCTCGGGCAATTTGGACAGGTCACAGATGTTATCCACAGATGTGAGGAGCCACCAGGCTGTGCCAAAGTAGACTGAAGATGCAACTACCGTTCCCACCAGCTTCATTCAGGAGAAATAAGTCAATGTTAGTTCCTACTTTCTGAATGTCTATAATTATCTGACAACAGTACTAAACATTAGATGAGACATGGTAATGTTAAGTATTGAAAGTCGGAAATTACCTGAACGATGAACATGGACTTTGGTGGGATTTTCATGTAATGGCCCAACTTAAAGTCTGAGAGAAAAGTTATCGCCTGCACCATGCTTATGTAACCATATGTCTTGAATGCCACATTCGCCAGAGGCCTTCCAGGATACATGAAACCGATTATCAGCTCAGTGATGACATTCAATCCAGGTTGCTGAACACGAAAGTCCACATCTCATCAATAACAAGAGTAGATTTTCATAGAAGGTCCAAAGCGATATATATGGACTATACCTGGTTTGTGGTGGCTGAGATTACTCCAATTGGCAGCAGGAAGAATACAGCTAATCCTAGTGCTAGGAGGACTCCCCAGTACGGAAGTTGAAGCTGTCTGCCAAATCCTTCACAAGTAACCACAGCAAGTCCGGTCATTATCAGCATCAGTGAATAGAACCACCATTGTGGGACAGCATCATAGTTCTTCTTCATCAGTCTAGTATGCACGTCATCGAACTTGTCCCGAAAAGTTGCCCTTGTTTGTTGCCAAATAGTCCTGTAGATGGAATGTTAGAATCTGTTTTTTAGGATAATTCATCCTCACTGCAAATTTGTGCACCACCTACTTTGTAAACCTCATGGTCTTTATCATTCAATTAATAAATACTATTCTGTTTTGCTGCAAAGTTTTGTAGGATATCTTAATTTATTCTGCAGGTGATTAAAAAGAAAGAAAAGATATAGTTATCTATCCATCTAGTGATACTCATGATCAGCACAAGAGTAAAAAGCATTCACCTGCCATGGAAGAGAGCGACATGAGATATCGTAGATGCCAAGGTCGCAAAGCTCAATCCATAAGCAAATGCAAAGAAGATACTCAGGTGAACTTTACTGTAATCATCATATGCCTGCTGATTGAATTGGAAGTTTGTCTCGTTCAGGACTAATCCAACATTGTATTTGCTTCCACTAGCATCAAACACGTGTGACGAGATAATGGGGAAACGCTTGGCTTCAAATGCGTTGGACCCGTAAGCAATTGGGATTAACACGTAGAGCGTGAGGAAGAAACCGATGCTTATGTTTATAATTGCAAACCCTGGGTAGGCTAATGGAGATCCATTCCAGGCAGCAACAGTAGCCCAATCCAGTGCAAAGGAGCCAATACCAAGACCATGACGCCCAGAACCGATTTGTTGTGCTGTGACCGAGTGCTTCCATATCCAACATACAAAGGATAGGGCAGTTATGGAAGGAAACAGGTAGTTTGGAACAACATAGTATGCAAAACTCGATATTAGGACTATGAGGAAGAACTGCAGTCTCGTCAATCCCCTTTTGGGCCTGACCTCTTCTCGTGCAGTGCCCTGAAAATCCAACAAAAGAGCACTCGTGACAACGAATGAAGTAACTGAGAAGAAAGAAGCAAATAAAGAAGTGGTCCTAGAGGCATACCTGAAGAGTGAGACCTGAACCAGGTTCGCTGGCCACCACATGTATGGCGAATCAACAAGGAACTTCCGGAAAATCCCTGCCCATCCATAACCGAGCATCTGCAATTTTGTACATTTTGTTCCATCATGGAAGGTTGATAATCACAGTAGCTTGTGGACAGAGCAAGAAAACATCGACAATAATGAATGTCAAACCCCAGGCCAGGAGTGAATACTAATAAATATACCTGCGTAGTAAGTGTCAGCATCATAGCTGCCAGAGGATGAATATGACGGTGATAAAAGGCCATGACAATGGTGATGATGTTGATAGCATACACACCGCTTGAGCCTGCATTGGCAAATATGGTTATGAGGACATGTTCCTTCAAGTTAAAGGGTCCTGGATTCAATGAGAATGACCATTTTGTTCCTGGGACATGAATTGCTTCCTTCGGTAGAACTGCTGCCATCAATTTTCCCAGAGGAAGGACTGCAATCTGAGCGGACACTGACGTCAAAGAGAGTGAGTTTTGGCGGAAGCCAAAGAACTGATTCAAAAAGGCCAGAGTTGCGCATGAGGTGATTCCCAGAAACCATGTCCGAAATGTCAAGCAGGGCAAGGTCGGATCATCCTTAATCGAAACGGTCAATCTCACTTCCTCAATTGGAGAATCATTTACTTCATCTGCACATAATTCATCATCCACCCATGAGCGATTATTGAAAGCAACTCAGCAATAGTTTATAAAATTTCTAATGGAAGACGGGTTATGTAATATTGCTCATGCCATTCATCAAACAGGGCGAACGAACCCCTTCACCTTTGAAACTGCTTGCTACAACCGGTTCTGAGACATGCTTTTGCTCAGTTATCAAAGGCCATTATGTTAACAGGCACACTAATTCAGAGGCTTGGTCATGTTTCAACAAGTGCAGAAGCAAATAGTAAGTTGAGTTCTAAGCAGGGGACTTTCTCTGAAATTTAAACCCCGATGACTGACTCAAAGCAAAAATTATACTTATAACCAAGTTCGCAGTTGAATTGCACTTCTCCTACAGTCAGTGTTGCCGTAGACACTCATTGTGGTATTCATGTACAGATCAGACACCTTTTATTCAGCAGTGTGCAATGAAAAATCCAAAAACATAATTCAACACAAACATCATACAACGAAAAGAAGTTGCTTTATCTCCAAACTCAACATCAAAAGTTCACTAAAGAAAGATTCATTCACCAGAATTGTCAAGGTTGTGACCATCAGTTTCAAGCTTCTTGGGCTGATAAGAAAGTGAAACTCCAGAGTAATCATCCGTTTGCTCCATTCTTGATCAGTGACAATTTTGTTTTCACTTTCTAAACAAGAAGGGCTTAAGACGCCATAGAGATCCTAGTCTCTTATAGCATCTGCCGGCACAAGAAATATAAATAAATAAGTTACGTTGTCGACTTGCATGGATTGTGCTTTCATTTTCAGTGGTCTCTACCATACAGCTGGTCATGATGGATCATTCTCAGGCTCCAGTACAGTCCAAGTAAAGAATGTTAGTGATCAGATTCTTTTGGGACCTCTCTAAGTTGCTGTGGAATGGGTATTGAGCTGAATCTGCAAAGATTCCTCTTGGAAGTCAAACAAGTCATGTGAAGTAAAGAGACAAAAAATCTGAACGGCCATATCCGCTAGCATTGATGGGGTCATTTCAATTTTGCTTCGCAAGCTTTGTCTTCTTCCATGTGTTCATTACGATCCCGGTCCCCCTAGTTCCTTTCATGGCGCCCATTCATATGGATCTCGTCTGTACACTGGAGAGGTGTGGCCCAAGTGGATCGATGTCAAATGACCGTATACGTTTACTACTTTTCTTTTGCAATGTCAATCATGAACAGTACTGTATTCTATTTTTTAAGGTCTGTCAATGTTTCTCATTCGTCTGAACCTATTTTCGGATTTTTCGTCCCTTCGGCTTTCACGATGTAGTTAGTCGATATGAATGGTTTTTATGAAAGTGCCAAGCACAAAGAGAGTAGCTTTGTGACCCATTCCTGTTTTTGGCAAGTTCCTTCCCCCTTTGAAATGCTGGGATGGATGACCCTCTACGTCGCCATTTATGTCCGACTTGAAACAGATGAGGAGTAAAATTACAAGGAAACGAACAAGATTGCATTAGACCTCAATATCTTTACCAACAAAGGGCATTCTCTTTTTCTATTCTTTTCCCTAAAATTGAAAGTGACACATCAGTGGATTAACACGACGTTTGTGACAGAAAAAATTGATTGCATTAATGTGCAAGCTAAGAGACTTCACTCCGTAAAAGAAAAGTTGGAAAAGTAAATGGTACAAACATTACTTCGGAGGTAAACATTCCGTGTAATCTATTGGTTGTGTTGTAACTATGCTTTGTTGAGCTATAGTTTTAGTGTGAAGTAATATAAATTGTGAATTCGATGCTACATAACTCACTGCAACAACTAATACTGGGCTCGGCTAGCGTCACGGTACCGTAATTTCAATTTTCTGACCGTCTAATACCAACTACAACTTTAAATGGAGCAAACTAGGAGACTACTTTGAGAGGTTTTGTATCTTTTTCACTTCCATGGTTTCTTCTCTTTTTTTTCTCTTGGCTTAATTTAGGATTAGAGGATTCAAAAATATATAAAAAAAAAAAATTAAATACCGCCATATAGATTATACAAGTAGAAAAATATTATCACTACAAAGAAATCATTAATGTCATTAGCGATGTGATACAAGTTTTATGTTTATCTTGTCTTCATCTATAATATGACTTTCATTAGTGAAGCTGCTTTTAATATGAGCTCCATCCATTTAAACAATATTAATGTAAAAAAATTAAGCATTATATAAATATATATATTAACAGATATAAACTAAATATCACTTTATGTAATAAAAAAGGCAGAGATTAATGACTATCTCTCTACAATAAATTTAGATATTATATGCTAAGTGAATATCCTAAACCAGCTTAATTAAAGAAGGACATATCACATTTCAATATCCTAAATTCGTCAAATAAAAGATCAAAGATGGTATTAATAATCAAGTCATTAATCTCTGCCTTTTATATGCAGTAAGATGTTATATTTTTTTTATTGGAAATAACCATAGGATCTAGCAGTAATTTGTAGAAAAAAGGTTGCATCTGTGTATTGTTTTGTTTGATAAGATCATGTAGTTCGCCTCTTTTTAGAAATTAAAAAATTGAAGGGATCGCCGTCCATGGATTTTGTGCATATATGCTTCGGGCTCGCGTTTACAAGTTGCCAGCCACCGAACTTGGTCTTTTTCGTTTCCACTGCTATTTGAATTAGGGAAAATGCTATTTGAAGCTCGGGTTCAAGCAAAGATTAAAGGCCTTTCGGGATTAATGAATTAATAAACGGGTCCATTACATGCAACTAATACAAAAGAGTATAGTTCTTGCAAACCTCAGGACTAGGAACATACATCACATGCATACGTGACTAAATATAGCCAGAAAAAAAATGACATTTGTGAATTATTACAGATCCTTTGATCTTCTGCTGAGGCGTCTCCTTGTGGCATCGATTATTTTTGAACAAGGAAGTGCTTTATCCACATGGATAAGGAGAGCAAAAAAATGAGGACCATTGCAAGCATATAGAAGTCCCCTAGTAATTATCCTCCAACCTCGTTGAATTTCGGGAATTCGGTCATAAGGGATAAAAAGTAGGTAGAAGCGAGAATGAAAAAGACCAGTAGACCATGAAAGTTTGGGGCAATAGTGGAAAAACGGTGGCCCAGATTATGCAAATGGAACTAAAAAAAGCTGTGCTGTTGAAGACCATGAAAATATATAGATCTGAACCGTTGAGGATCATGTTTCCGGCTTGATATGGTTTCCATCAGCACTGTCACCAGGATTGGTGGTAATGGCAGTGGAATTGGCCAGGGAATTTGGAGAGGAATCCTGCCAATATTTTCTTGGATGACTGAGAGTGACTTGGTGAGTGGCGGTTGTGATTAAGGTAGCCACTATAAGGATTATGTTCCGAGCAGATTCATCTTGGACGTGGAAAGCAATTGTGAACTTCTCAAGGACACTTTGTTCAGAGCTAAAAATTTCAGGTAGAGAGACAGTTGGAGTTAAAAGTCTTGCTAGACATCCGTACCAGCATAGCCTCTTTGCAACATCTTGATCACCTCTAGGACTCATTTGGACGATTTCCAGAGCTGTCTTATCCTGGAAGTTCTTTGCACTTACATCCATATTCCCAATCAACAACTTGATAATCTGGAAAAATGCAACAGGGAACAAAATCAGTTTGTATCCTTTCAATTTCAATCACTGCTTTGTCACAAGCTTTAATATCATGCGCAAGATGAGCTCATGCCGTGATGCTAGTGATGCAACGGCCCTTGTTACTCAACCTTATTATCAAATGCTATCATTTCAACTAATGTAATGAAGCATTGGATTTTTTTTTCTTTTGAAAAGTACAATTTAGTCCTGTCACCCAAAATTATTTATATGATAGTTAGGAATTGCCCGTGTGAGTTACAACATTAGTGACTACACATAAGTCATGACTCAAATACTTTAATATAGCATAAAATTTGAGTACTTAGTTATGCCAATTGAAAGATTTAGGATTTAATTATATTTTGGGAATGAGGATTTTTGCTATGAAAATAAAGACTACCTTAGACAGTCTACTATCCTTTACCCATAAGATTCAACTGATCAAGAAGTGATTTTCTCATTTGCTAAGTGATATGTTATGGTTATGTGGAATTGTCCTTGTTATCTTCCGCTTCATTAGCTTCTGTCTCGTAGAAATATGTTCAGATGGACTAATTTCAAAAGGAGGGAGATAATTCGTTAATTAATAGGAAAACTAAAAGAATAGAATATAATTTATTTATTTATTAGGTAGTAGTGATTATGATGGAAAGAGTTGGAAGGAAATAATTCATCCAAAGCCATCCAACTTAGAGAGACTTAGATCTCATTAAAAACTCAGTTTTATAATAAGGGTTTCATGGCAAACAATTTCAATTATATCTTTTTTTCTCTCCACCAAACTGTGAACAAGGTGAGCATTTGACTTTCTCTAAAAGTAAACTACCTGTTGACCTAATTTTCACAGCCCATCTAAAGTGATTTGGACAGAAATGAAGAGATTAAAGTAATCACTGAGGAAACAAATAAAGATAAAAAGAAGAAAACCACTTGTAAAAGTGTATTCGATATAAGGGTTGAGCCTAGCCTCCCGTGACCTTGTGCACGGGGAAAGGGTCAAAATGAAAATTGCAGGTAGAAAAATGGGAGGGAAGAAATGATATCCATTCCTTCTAATTCCTTTTCTTCTCTACATCAAAAGAAACCAAACAAGGCAATCCCATTTAAATCTACTATTTCTGAATGTTTCTAAAATCATGATTTTTAGACCCCTGGTATTTCATTGTCATATCATCTAATCCTAGATAAGATTACGTCAGATTAAAGGATTGAAAAAAAAAAGCAAGAACAACCACAAAAATTGATAAGCATACCTCAGGTTGCTCTTTTAATGCAGCAACACTGAAAGACATTGTTACCATTTTTTCTTTCCAATCCAAGATTTCTATTAGATAGACCCACCTAAGCCATCCAAACAACACCTTGAATCCTTGAGGTTATGGTTCTTGATGGTAATGTGAACTACAATCTCGCATCAGTTTGTCAAGTGTTCAATGGACGATTTGCAAATGGACAAGAATTCCACCAAGAGCTCTAGCTCTATGTCTCCTTCTTTCCCGGCAACATAATGCAAAAGGGTGATCCCACATTGTCCTTGGACTCAAATCAACATGGGGTCAATGGTCATCAAGGCCTTCATGGTGTGATAATGCTCATGTTGCAAAGCCAAATGCATGGACTATAACCCTTTAGATTCAGCTTCCGAGCGAATGACAGATTCAATATGGCCATCTCCATGGCCATGTCGGTTTTCTAGGTGGCTGCAGTGATTTGTAGTGGAAGTATTTGGGAAGGGGTGGTTAGATATACGATCTAAGAGATGTCACTCCTCCACAATTAAGTTATGCAACTCAGCAACATCATCATTTGCTATTTGCTAGTTGAAGCCAAGACTCCCTAGCCTTTTGTTCTTCCTTTTTGGCTAAACTCCTCCATACTTTGACCAAGGAAATGTAGGAGCAGAGGCGCTTTACTTGTTGATGGTCGATGGAAGTACGAGCAGCAAACTTGCAAAGACATAAATAGTGTCGTAATCAACGAAAATTTTATAAATTGAGTCATTCTTTATGACTTCTCTGTCAAAGAATTTTAAATGCTGAGTTAGGCAGGGCACGATCCAAGTTGTCCAAATAATTTAACATTGATTGAGGAAGTGTAATCAATCTTCAAATCAATAATTTTGGGTCTTCCAAATTTTGTTGTTGGTTTTTTACTATAGTAACTACTTATCTAATTTTGCAAACATGACATATAATTGCATTTCTTTTTAAAAATTTTAAGTTCTTGAATGGCAAACTCAATTGACAACTGCTCAAACCTTTAGGATGGATAGTGAAAGAATAGATTTTATGTTCAGTTGGAGACATGGAGAAAGTGTGCTAAAGAGGGGAAATGAACTGCATAAAATTCATTGAGATGGCCGTTGGGGTACAATAAAAGAAATGCTCATGGCGTCAACTTCACTGGCTCAAAACAACAATGGAGTATGTGAGATGATTGTCATCCATATTGATTCTGAGTTTGCTGCTTTCTTTCTTCATCCTTTCTTCTACCTTTTGCAGGCAAAGCATTTAATGTAAGAAATCAAGCGAGGTAATTGGTATTTTTCATACTCATTCATTTTTATTTTGGACTCTGCTTATTCAATGGCCCAAACTCAAGAAATAATTTAATACACTTTCCTCATGGGTAAGTCTTGTATATCCAAATTCGAAAGCTCTGTCACGAAAAGAACCCAATGAATCCAAAACTCGACCTTTAGGCCTTCAAGTTAGTTAATGGTTCAGCAATGCTCTATCCGTTGCATGGGACCCTCATCAACAAAATAGTAATCACATAATTGAAGTATGCAAAGACAAGGATAATAGCTAAACTATAGTGTAAGTGTCAAAACTTGATACAAGTGAACACTTAAATGCCAAAAATTTAAAATGTGCACTTAAGTGTTAAAATCGAAGAATAATAGAATACTTAACAGCAAACAACGAAAATTTCTAGCCAAATTGCTGAAATATCATTTTTCCGATGAGATAAATGTAAAATGATGCTTTTTTCACTAACATGGCTAGATAAGCATAAAATAACATTGTTTTGCCTCCAAATTTGAATTTTAACATAAATATTAATAAAAATAAATTTAAAAGAACTAAATTTTAAAAAAAAAAAATCAAAAGGATTAGCATTTGACAAGGGCCTACATAGCCCTTGTCACCGTTGCCCCACCATCACCAACCAACCCTTGTTGGCGGTCGGCTAGGGTCATTAGCCTCTAGTAAGGGCTTGATGACCCTAGCCGCCCTCCTACCTCGGCCTTTACTAGCGATGGTGGGGCGGTGACGACAAGGGCTATGCAAGCCCTCATCGTACACCGATCCTTCTCCTTTTTTTTATTTTATTTAGTTCTTTTAATTTATTTAATTAATATTTACATTAAAATTCAATTTTGGGGCAAAACAATGTCGTTTTGCACTTTCATTGCCAAATTTACTTTCCGGCATGCCACATAAACCACTTATATTATTAAAAATAAGTCATTAGATTTTTGCCTATTTTTGCTAGAGTTAGTACTTAAATTCTCAATTTTCGAAAAAAGTGACACTTAAATATACATTTTGGAAGTTTTAACACTTAATTGTCCACTTATACCAAGTTTAGGTAATTGTGTATTTTAGCCTAAGGATAATCTAGAGCTCTTCCCACAGACGCTCAATCTACATAGTTAATTCCATTTTTAGCATACAACAGTCCATCATGAAAGGATCTGAAATAGAGGTTTTCTAAGGTATGTTGAAAGAGAGAAAAAATTTAGTGGTTTGAAACTACTAGGTCATCTATTGACGTGGCGCGCGTGAGCTTAAATGGCTCCATTCAAAGGGCAACACGTGAAGCCTACGTGGAATAAATAAATAGAACTAGAAGCTGTCTTTTTCGTCTCTCGCCCTTCGATCATATAAAAGACTAAACAACTTCTCTCTCCTTGGGGAAGGTTGGCTACGTGTAATGTATTGAGGACAAGCAACATTTATTGCTAGCATTTATTACAATCTCTCTCCTCTTTGTAACAAAACAGTCATCTTCTCCTTCAAGTTTCTATCCCTCTCTTCCTCTCCCGTGCCTTTCCTTCACTGTCTCAAAGTGCTCCCCTCCTCATTTTTCTTTGCCTCTGTCCTCATTGCCGTCATCGACTTTCCAGCTTCGACTCTAAAAACCATTGACCGTTGACTTGCCTCTCGAACTCTTTTTCGTCTTCTACTCCTTATTTGGTTAGGATTTCGGGCTCAAGTAAGTCACCAACAATTTTGAAGCAAAAGAGGCTTGTGAGGCTAGATATACTGGTGGTGGCGCTGAGTTTTGGGGTTTCGGCAACGCTTGTGATGGCTGCAAGGATATTGTGGCAAAGGAAAGATAGAAGTGTATGGGTACCGTGAGACCTCTCTTTCTCTTGTCCTTTTTTTTCTTTTCTTTTCACCCTGTTCTTGATGGTGTCAAAGCTGTTTGATTCAAGATTGACCATGGATGAGAAGGGGCTTGAAGAGGGTAACAGTGAGTGTGAACTTTGATTTTATTTTCATTGTTCTTGCCATCCATTGTAGCATTCATTCGCTGTATGTGTTGTTAGCTATCACTATTAGTATCAAGTGGTAGGATACTAGTATTTTAGAATCTTGACTTTAAAAGGTAAGGGAGAAAAACTATCACTGAAATGACTTGCAACTCCACTAAGTGAAGATTGGTAAGTACTAGACAAGTGAGCAACACAAAAATTTTTCAGTTGGTTACCTATTTATGCTTAAAAATTTACTTTTGAGTTTGTAAAACTTGTAGATTTCATCATGTACTCGACCATGGCCAACTCATCATTAGCATTAGCTTCATCAATGTCCACTAAGTAGTCCTTAGTCCTATTAGTTAGCCCACAAGCAACCTAAATGTGAATAAGAATTCACTTTATTGAAAGAAATATAGGCACAAGAGTAACAATAGCAAAACATACATAAAGAGGGTGCTATGATAGTATAATATATGTTTTCGAATTGTACCTTGTTTTGTGCCGAGAGAACATAAATGAGACTCTTCTTCGCAAACCCCCCCTCTTTGAGTACCTCACTAACAACAATTTTAGGTTTCTTTTTTTCACTAAAGCTTATCACAACAATAGACTTGGCGCTCCTCTAAACCAACCTTGCAATATCCCGATCTCCTTACAACAAGACAGAGCCAAAGACAGAGCCAAATCTTGGCTATTTATCACTAGGCTAATGTCATTTTCTTTTTTCGACTTTGTGAAACTAAATCTAAATTTTTATCATGGGTTATCTTTGAAAAACTTTTCTGCTAATGGCAAACTTATTTATGGTAACGTGTTGAGCTTGTAGTTTGAGGAGGTAAAGTTCATGTTGGTTGCAAAACCAAGAGTGAGAACAAAACTAAGAGTGGCCTGCAGATAAGTGGGTATGATGTTTTCTATTATGATTGAAATATCAACACTTCACAATCTTTTGAAGTCACTAACCTACATTTGTACAAATTTTCAACATATTATTCCAAGTACTCCACTACCAGCTTGATTTGTTCTTAGAATAAATGGATATGACTCAACTTTTTAGAATTAAAGTTAGTTTTCTCTTTATAATCCTTCTTTAAATGAATAGATTTTTATTACTTTTAAAAATTTGTAGAGGCTGCAACAGATGATATAATCGTGCATAATGTCGATAAAGAATTTGAATTTAAAATTGACATGACATTTGCTAACGAGAATGAAGCATATAAGACATACAATGCATATGCAATTTCTAAAGATTTGGAGTGAGAAAATGACAAAAGGCAAATAATAGTAAAGGAATATTGCGAACATGCATATTTCTTTGTAATTGTGAATGATACTCTCAATTAGTCCCACCTCATGAACAAAGAGATGTTTATAGAATAATAAAGAGAATTGGATGCCAAGTTTGCATAAAATTCAAAATCAAAAATGGAGTATAGATAATTGACAAGTTTAAGGATGTTTATAATCATCCTTTCATAAATGATAAACAAAAACACCTTATACGATCATACCGGCACATGACAGATACTAATAAAAGTATTTTGACATATATGGTTATAACTAGTATAAGGGTTATTAAAACATATTCTTACTTTAGTGGTGAAGTGGGAGGATATGAGAATATTGGATTTAATTTACTGTATTGCCAAAATTTCTTACAATCAAAACGAAGGAAGTTGATACGTGCATGTAATTGTTAAACTCTCATTCATCATTTTAATTGCTTACGATCAAATGAAAGTAATTTTTCCTATACATTCCAAGCTAAACTATGAAAGTTTTGAAGATGTAGTGATATTTGATATAACTTATCATACAAATAAGTACAATATGATATGTGCACCTTTCATTAGCTTGAATCATCATTGGAAGAATGTCCTCTTTGGTTGTGCATTTTTATTGGATGAAACTATTGCTTCTTTTATATAAAAACAATTTTTCCTATACATTTCAACTGGATGAGGAAGAGAGACTAACCAAATTTTTTTGGTTTGATGGTGTATACAAGCTAAAGTATGAAAGTTTTGAAGATGTAGTGGTATTTGATATAACTTATCGTACAAATAAGTATAATATGATATGTGCACCTTTTATTAGCTTGAATCATCATTGGAAGAATGTGTTCTTTGGTTGTGCATTTTTATTGGATAAAACTATTACTTCTTTTATATGAAAGTAATTTTTTCTATACATTTCAACTGGATGAGGAAGAGAGACTTAACCAAATTTTTTTTGTTTGATGGTGTATCCAAGTTAAACTATGAAAGTTTTGAAGATGTAGTAGTATTTGATATAACTTATCGTACAAATAAGTATGATATGATATATGCACATTTCGTTAGCTTGAATCATCATTGAAAAAATGTCCTCTTTGGTTGTGCATTTTTATTGGATGAAAACAATTTTTCCTATACATTTCAACTGGATGAGGAAGATAAATTAATCAATTTTTTTTTGTTTGATGGTGTATCCAAGCTAGATTATGAAAGTTTTGAAAATGTAGTGGTATTTGATACAACTTATCGTACAAATAAGTACAATATGATATGTGCACCTTTCGTTAGCTTGAATCATCATTGGAAGAATGTCCTCTTTGGTTGTGCATTTTTATTGAATGAAATTATTGCTTCTTTTATATGGCTATTTCGATCATTTTTAGAGGCAATGGGTAATAAAACACCAAAGATTATTTTCTTAGATCAAGATCATGCCATGGAAAATGCCATTAAGACCGTTCCTCTAAATATTAATCATTGTTTATGTATATGGCACATTGAAAAAAATGCTACACGTCATATTGGCCATCTTTTTAGAAAATCAGGTTTTCGTGATAAATATTAGCATAAACTTTTATATCATTATGAATTTGAATTGGAAATGGAGAATATTTGGAAAGCTATGTGTGAAGAATAGAGCTTGAAGGATCACAAGTGGTTAAATAACTTGTACCGTTTGCATCATAAATGGTGTCCTGCATTTGGCCAATATATTTATTCTATAGAAATCTGATCTACACAAAAAAGTGAGAACACAAATAATGTCTTTCAAGATATGGCATATAAGATTATGATTTTATTTGAATTTGTCACTCATTATGAAAAGCAAGCAAAAAAAATATGCAACTTTGAAATTGTTAATGATTTTGAGTGTGCTCGAGGCAAACTACAGATAATAGTTCAAAATAGTGGAATTCTGAAACAAGCCAAATGTGTATACTCATGTCATTTATAGGAATTTGCAGGATGAGTTATTGAATGTTTTGTCTGTGTTTGTTTTTAGATAAAAAATCGATGGGCCATTGCACACTTATATTGTTGCAATTGAAAATAGTGAAAAGAGGTATATTATTTGTTTTAATCCAATTGATTTAACCATTTCATGTAGCTATAAGCTTTTTGAAATGCAAGGATGGTAATGTGGGCATACTTTATGGATCTTAACACATGTTGTAAATGTTAAAAGTATTCTTTTCCAATACATTCTGAAGAGGTGGACAAAACCTGCAAAACAAGGGGTTTATTATGATATTGGACAAAGCTCTTATGCTGTAGTAAAGTCAAAAGCATTGCGCTTGAATAAATTGATACAATTAGCTTTCAATGTTATGAACATTAATGCAAATCATGATGTTATAGAGCAACTTGCAACGACAACATTGCTGCATTTTCGCTCCCATATCTCAATCAAGACGCAATCTTTGACAGGTAATTATTATATTAATTTCTTGGTAGAAAGTGATGAACTTGAAGATATAGAAAATTGTTAAATTTGAATACTCGATCCCCTTCAAATAAGACCAAAAGGTGTACCAAATACTTGATTGAAGGGCGCTAGTGAAAAGCGAAAAAGAAAAGCTTCTTCATGCACTAGAAGCACCAAAAGGTATGATGCTTGTTTAATTTAAAAGTGCGATCTCTTCAATGAAAAGCATTCAGTTATTATGATGCTCTCTCTCTTTTGTGCATGATTGACTTTCTGCAACATTATCAATTGATCTTCCATCATCAAGCAAGTGTAATGAGGAAGTAATTGATGCATTAGAGGATTTGTAATTGATAAGAAACAGTTTTTTTGTTAACTTAGACTACATAATCTTTATTACTAGTTATTTATTGTTTTTTGTTATATTTTATTTAGGAATCTACCTTTTTTTTTCCTTTAAATTACTAATTATGTTTTGGAACAAGCATGAATGGTTAGTATTTCCTTCCTGATTTGTTTCCTATTCATATGCCATTCTTTTAGGGAATGAAGTTGATTAGTATTTATTTCCCAACTTGTTACCTATTTGTGTGACATTATTTTAGGGAATTGATTAGCATTTCTTGCCATAGCCAAAATGGTTCCCCATATCAAGATGAAAGATTTCCACATCATGAATTTCTTTATAGAGTTATCTTGCCAATTTTGCTGAGATGTATTTGCTACGGGTTTTGCCTCATATATTGACATTCAACTAGATCGAAATTGTTCTCTTGATTGATTCTTTCCTTTCTTGTTTAATCCCACCAAAATGATATTGTCTTATCTATGACATTCACATGAATTAGAATTGGTCTCTTGATTGATTCTTTTTTCCTTTAGACGAGCTTGCCTTATCTATTGATATTCAGATGGATCAAAATTGGTCTTTTGATTGATTCTTTTGTCCTTTCTTATTTAATCCCACCTGAGATTATCTTGTCTTGACTTGTTCGTGTGACATTCTTTTAGGAAAGGAATTTGATTAGCATTTCTTTCCTTACTTGTTTCCTTTTTGTGAGATATCATTTTAAGGAATTGATTAGCATTGTCGACTCCGCTGAATTTCGCATGATGATGATTTGTCATCATCTATAGCGTGTGTCAATGATATTGAAAAGGCAATATATTGAAGAAAGACAGCTTTGTTTATGTTATACCTATAATCTAAAATTTGTTTACCACTCATGTGGATAAATCTTGAACAGATGATCACATTAAAAATTTTCTTGAGCTTGATGGATCTGAATTCTATCTCTATTTATACCTAATTTTTAGCAACTCCATTTAATTATTTATTGCAAAGGAAAATTAAAATTCAACCCTATTGCATTTGCATAGTATGAGCTTTGTATTAATAAGCCCACATAAATTGCATTGGACTGGAGCTAATGGGAGGTTCAAAACTTCATTAAATTATTTTGACTAAATCACCACAGCATAAAATTAGGCTATGTCCCTTAAAACCTTAGTGGCCAAAATTGCACGTGAGATGTATTCAAGCCATCAACTAGAAGCATGACATTCTCCCTCAACTTCTCCTTAACTCCAAATGGCCCTAATGCCTAACAAATGTATGGCTTGTTCATAATCATTTTAGACACATCGATCTTAGCATTTTCTTTTTGGTCCAGATCATTTTAGATTCATACCTCTCCACAAAGGTTGTATTATATTTGCTTGGCTTGTTATATTTTTCCTTCAATAGGTTTTCATGTTTAATTGCCTTTATTATTGATTGGAAGAGGTCATTGTATGGTTGACATTCCAATTTGTCCATTTAATCAAATTTCAAGTCACTGATAGCTATCTCAGTAAAAGAACTTTCTGCTAGTGATATAGGACATTGATTTCTTACTCTCTTGAACTTGACATAAACTAATCTAATGATTCATTATTCTGACACTTAATAGTAGCCAAATCCACAATAAACACATTGGGAACTAATCTATAAAACTGGTTTTGGAATTATGTCTCCATTTGCTCTCAAAAATGCACAAAATTGACCAGTAAAACTATGTACCATGTGAAGGCGGTCTTAGATTATGATAATAGGAAAAATCTTATCTTCCAACAATCAACATGATATGCATTGCCACATTGTGCAACAAATCAACTAACATGTTCTATTGTTGATTGATCATATTCGCTAGAAAGCTAAAATCAGGCATCTTAAAGCCTCTTGGATAAGACATTATATCCATTCACTTTGGATATGGTTTTCTATTTATAAGTGCGATATTCCTTGTATCATACTCTAAACGTTGCATTGCTTAGTATGAGTTGGGCAATTTGTGGATCTTGACTAGGGATCACTTGAGCGGGCTATCCCCCAAGTAAAAGTGGTGGTCCAATTTAGCTATCAACTACTAAATTTGGCCTTTAAGGAGCATATTAGATTGGGCTTACTATCGCTTCTACTATAGGTTGTTTACTATTCTACCTTTCAAGTGGAGACAATGCTCTACCTTGATTGTTGATAGCAACATTGGACCTATATTGGTCAGATACTATGTTAAGATAAAACAATTAGCCTTACATTATCGATTAGAGGTACTGGGCGAACTGGCTGTATATTCTCCACATTTGGCAATGACATATTTTGTTGAGTATTTTGATTTATCAAACCATTATTACCACTACCACTATAGATAGCTTGGATATGATAAGTAAATTATCTCCACTAATAGGTGTCCCTCTACTACTTTAGTCATAACAACAATTTCAGCCCTTTGTAAAATCTTAATAAGTGATTAGGGTGGTACAATTTATCTTATAGTAGAAAAAGTAACTTAAGCAGTAGTAGATGGAGGAACATACCCAGAATGTGTAAGATTTGTTGGATTTGTCTACATTTGGATTGAATAGCTCGATGCTTCAGATCCGTGCATGACTTTATGGAAGGTATTGACGATTATTAGCTTGACACATCAATAAGGTATTTCATCACATGATTAGTTGTTTCATTATGGTGTTTGTTAGGAATCTTTCTCATAGTAGCCAACATCACACAATTCAGTTCCCACTATCTTCTTTGCTCATCGGTAAGTTATTTTGGGATATCAATATTTTCACCTTATTGTTCTTCTATCATCAATTGTGCAATCGATGATTCAAGGCATTCTACTCTATCATTAGTAGGCTATGATGGCAAGTTATTACCACCAACATTGTTAGGAGCAAGATGGTATTTGTTCTTACCTTCATATCTCCTCAAATCAATCACAACGGTTCCACCGTTCGTGCCAAAAAGATAATTTTGCCGGAATTGATTTTGCAACGAAATATCTTTCAATGAAATTATTATTCAGTTTTTAATTAGAAGAGACAGGGTTTTATGGAAACTCTAGATAGAAAATAATATAGGTAAATTAGAAAATCAACTTCACTTCAAATGAAATTGTACAAACACCAATCGTGCTCAAATTTAATCGACAACAAAGTTTAAGGAAATATAGCAACTTCAATAGAACAAAATGTAAACAAATTATGTTGGACTTTAATCGATAACAAAGCTTGAAAATGTCAAGATGTAACATTGAAATTTAATAGATGACTACAACACCCAAGATAAAGGTCAATGCTGAAATTTAATCGATGACATGGATCCAGAATCTACAGCTAGAAAATGCATTGGAATTTAATAGATGTTGACATCTAAATTTTGATTAAGTATTGCATAGAAAATTATGGATCAATTTCGCCCTAACAAAAAATATTTTTGCATCATTTACATACTAATATTATGAACATCTATTGATTGATTTTCCTTTTTATTTTCTCTTATTTTACCCCATTTTTTGGATAAAATTTAAAAAAAAGGAGGAATCGAGCTAAGAGGTTAGGCTTTCACCACAGCTCCATTCCCTTTTCTTTCCTTCTCATTGCGAGCCCAAGGCTCGTCTCACCCCTAGCTCATGGCCCAGCCCTCTCCTTTTTCTTCTTCTTCTTCCCTTCTTCTTCTTCCTTACACGCGAGAAACAACATAGTAGAGCAAAATGAGGGGGGTTAAGGTAGTTGGTGACAGATAGAATGCCTCACAGGCGCCATTAATACTGCCAAGCGGAGTAACACGAGATCTGGCGAGGGATCTAGACACCTTCAATGCCGACTAGGCCTATCCGAAGTAGAGTCACATCTATCATGAAGGACACACTCGAGGCAACCCCAGTTCAAGTGAAACGGACACTAATCGGAGCGCCAAGGACCGGCAGTTGAAGCTCCTCCGTCGACTAACCTCCTTGGATATAAATAGGGAAGGTCTTGAGCCAAAAAAAAGGGAAGGGGGGTCGAGTGAAAAAGAGGGAGAGGAGGAGAGTTTTTCTGGAGAGAGAGAGAGAGAGAATTTGGGAGCGACGAGTCTTGGCCGATGCCCTCAACCTTGCGGTTCCTATTCCCTCAAGCACCAAGCCTCCGGTGGGTTTCCCATTTTTTGCCTTGGTCCTAGTCCGCCTTTTCCGAGGACCCTAGCTCGACGACACAAAGGCGGCTAGCCATAACCCAACTCGTTTCGGCCTCATTTTCTGGTCATTGTTGTCGAGACAGGTAGGGAATTGTGACTGATGCCTTCTTTTTTTTCTATCCTATTTGCCTTTGTCTCGACCAACTGAGGCTAAGGCTTGTCAACGCACGCTTGCATTCGGTTTCAAACATCGGCGAACCCTTCTCAGTTGCTATAGTACAAATACACCCGTCCACACTTCCCTTTTTTGAATGTTGTTCAGTTTTGCTTCCATTTCAGTGACATGCCGAGTTTTCTTCATCATGGCTGAAGCTTGCTGACTTTCATATTCATGTCAAGCGTGATTAAGCCATCCCCACGTTGACGTAGAGTTTGCTAATCTGTTGTTTGCTAATTTCCATCCAAGTTTGCGTGTCGGGCAAGAATAAAACCCCTTCTCAATTGTCGCCTTACGTGTGTTCGGTAAAATGCCTGAGTAGGATTCGAGTTGCTGCTTTTAGCTTTTTCATTCATCATAGGCACTCGTTGCTTGCTATCTACATTTTGAGAAATTCCCATCACTATCCTTCGCTTTGTACATCCCCTCGTTTTTTTGTGTGGATTATGTTTTTGTGGGTGACCAGTTCTTGGCTTGCAATGATAAGGGTCGATGGTGTTTGAGGTCAAATGATAGCCTCATGGTAGCCGGACTTGGCTTGCGCTATGCTTGGACTTTTTATTTTACCTAAACTTTGAGTCCTTTTAGTTTTTAGCATCAGGCATTGTTCTTGGTCCTTGGGAAGTACAAAACCGGTAGGGAAAAGCTTCTGTGAAACCGTGAAGGGAGAAGAAGTGGGCTTAAATAAAGTGGGACGATTGTTAATTGGAATCTATTGGGCTCAATAAGATGTGGATCTCGTTTTGTTTTGGTTGCTTTTGGGTTGAATGAGAGTCTAGCTATAGTGGGTTTTAGAGGGAATAAAAGATTTTGGGTTGATTTAGTTTAATCTAGTCGGGCTTTTGTCTTGTTTTGGCCTGGATCCCCTTTTGCTTTGTGGATAAGCTTCATTCTAGATGAAAAATTGGGCTTGCATATCAAGCCCAGTCCAACCATGGCTTTATCAACAAGGTCGGTTTTAATCCGAGGATCCGATTCAAGTCCCATTGTAAAGTCATAATCATTAAAAAATATATAGAAAATCCAAAAAAAAAGTAGTTTATATTTTCCAAAAATAATAGAAAAGGAAAAATACAATTTTTTATCTAATTTCTCCACAACCGTATGAAAATCCTTAAAGTACAAAAAAAAATCAAAATTTAAGATTTAAACAAAATCAGGCATAAAAAAATCAGTTAATTAACTAATATAATTAAATCTCTAATCCTAATTTCTCTAGTTGCTTCTCTGGTAGTGTAAAAGTAAAATACTTCTCTCAGTATTTTACTTGAACTTTTAATTGACCTATTCAAACTAATTAGTGGCGACTTCTCAAGTAAAAAAATTTGAACCATAAGTTGTGAATTGGTAGGCTTGGGAGAGCCCAAGTTAAGCCCTAATAAGCATAGCAAAGCCATTAACCTCCGGACTTTAAAAGGGAGGTCGCGGCAATAGATGATGTGAGTTTGGAAATTAAAAGTGCAATACATGAAAGTTAAGATAATTGAAAGATTATATTCTATTTGTTTGTGGGGGGCTTTTCCAATACACAATTGATGGTATTTATAGGGCATGCATGATAACCATTATAATGGTATGATAGAACATATCATCAATTGTGTATAAAAAAGCCCCCATGAACAAATAGCAAAATATTTCAATTATCTTAACTTATAAATACCATCAATTGTGTACACAATTGATTCGCGACAATTGTTTGTTGACCATCATTAACCATACGTTGTTATATATCAACACTAACCGGTAGTAATCATCGACATGTGCCAATATCGATTATAACCCTTGTGGTTGTCGACAATAGGTCACATGGTTGATAATATTCGAGACTATAGTCACTTGTCCATTCATATCAACAACCTCGTCACTTTTTGATGCCCCTCCTATTCATGATGTAGTGAAGTTAATGAGAATGACATACTTTAAAAAAAAAAAAGTTTAATGTGAATGATTTAATGAAAGTCCAAGCACAAAGATAGTAGCTTTGTGACCCATTCTTGCTTTTGGCAAGTTCCTTCCTCCTTTGAACAAACAACATTCTCTTTTTCTATTATTTTATGATAGTAGAATTTGATACAAGCTACTCATTGACGGTGTTACTTAATAGAAAAATTTGATTGCACAAATATGAGAGTTAAGGGACTTCATTGCATAAAAGAAACATTAGAAAACTGAATTGAACAAATGAACGTTCTTTTGGAGGTGAAGTTAGATTGATGAAATGGACTGGTGGTATTGTGACTATGGATTATTGTGCGATAGTTTTTATGGTGAAGTGTTGAAGTTTGTGCATTTGATGATACATATTTAAATGCAGCGCCTAAAATTAGCAATTCTTTACTTGACTTAAATACATGTCGTGCAATAATAAAGGATGCTCGATTTGAGCTTTATTATGTTCATGTCATGAGTGGGTCAATCAATTCCCAATAGGGTCAATAATATTTCAAACATATGCTTATGTTAGACCTCTCTTATTAGAACTTCTAATCCAATATATAAACAACTCAACTGGGATATCTAGTTCTAAAAACCAAGGATAGTACTAAATTTTTGCTCAATTGGAGACTGTCACCAATTTTATTTTATTTTTCCATTAAAAAACTTGTAGATTGAAATTAATGGTCATTGATTTCACTTCAAATGTTCACATGAAACATTCGGATCCGACTAGTGTTATAATGGGAAATTGCAAAATGTTTCTTTTTTTCTTTTCAAAATAGCCATGATATTGTCAGAAATTGGAAGACTTATATAATTGATGGTTACATAAAATATGGTTTACTTCTCAACATACAGAGCCCAATGGCCCTTGCTCTCTTATCTTCTTGGTTGGTACTTATGATGAATGTGCCATGAACCTACAAGGTTCTATCTTGAGCAAAATACTAACTTGTAGTATACTACCACATGCCTAAAAGTCTTTGCAATTTCTAGTTTGATGTGTGTTATATAAGTCACTTCAGAATAAATAGGTTGAACTCAAATGCAAATCATCATTTATCGCAAAATTACACAATTTAAAGACTTATGTTGTTGACACCCAAATTTTTGTTTATTTTGTTTTGAATGCTCATTTATTTTAAATATATAAATATATATTAATTCATAGAAAAGATAAACATTTCGAAAAAAAAAATTCGCCAAAAAAAAAAGAAAAAAAAAGAGAAAAGAAAAGATTTCGACGGGCCGGCTTAGCCCAGCCCATTTTTTATAATTATTTCCCAGCCTTTTTCCCTTTCTCTTCAGCCCAGCCCATTACTACTATCCTTCGATCCTTCTTCCTCCCCCACACGCACGCAGACAGAAAACGGGGGGAGAGGAGCACGCAGAACACAGACGCACAGGGAGACAGAAAAGAGAGACACAGGATTTTCGGGAGGCAGCAGAGGGAAGAATCGGCGAAGGGAGGTGGCTGGTGTTCTAGGTTTTTGGGGCGAAAGACAGAAACGATAAAAGAAAAACGAAGAGGGATAGCAAGTCAGAGCAAGAAGAGAGCTCGACCTTCGCCGTCGGAATCTGTACCTGGCGTCGCGTCAACCCGCCTGTCGCCATTCGTCGCAGCAATCTCTCGAACCAAGTAGGCCTTGCTTCTTTCTTGCATGCATGCTGAGCTTGCGAGTATTGAACTAAATTGACGAGATTTTGGGCGGATCGTGTTGATGCTGAAGCTGATTTGTAGTGCACATTGGCGATTTGGAGTGTGATATGTCACTGCCGAGCCGAGAATTGCTCAGAATTGCTCTGAAACATGGCATTGAATTCGTGTTTTAAGTCGCACGTCACATGTTCGATAAAATGCCTAAGTGAGATTCCGAAATGGATTTCGTGTGATTCGCTGTGTGATTTGGTTTTGATCCGATTTGGCTAATGCTCACTTCATTGACCGACTGCTCGAAGCTACTGCTGCATTTCCCTTCGTTTTTATGGCATGTACGCATTACCGAGTCGTCCATGGTTGAACGACTCCTCGCTGGAAGCTCGTGGTTAGCGGCCGCTATAGTCAGTCCATTCTTCTTCGGTTAATATGCATTTCAGTGATTTCTATGCTAGTTGTTTTTTTTATGCTTTTGTCATACATATCTTTATACCGTGAAAATCCCATCGCCGAATCTAGTTCGGCGGCCCTAGTAATCACCAGCCGATTAGTGGTTGACACCGGTCGGTGGGCGCAAGCGGTGGCCTGAGCTCAGAGCAAGAGACGTCGTCGTGCGTGGAAGGAGGCAGTTCGGTGAAGAAGCTGCAGGAGGGCGTTCTGCGTGGAGGAGGAGACCAGAGGGAAGAAGACCAGGAAAGAATAAAAAAAAAAGATTAAAGAAAAACAAAAAAAGGGAAAGAAGGGGAAATGGGCTGTGGCTTTCTAATTTTGGGCTGGTGGGTGGGCTAGTGTATCATGGGCTACAGTGACAGATTGCTGAGATAAGAATAGAAATTGGATGAGGACTTATTTTGGGAGAAGTATTTTCGCGGGCCAATTAGGCTAATTTTGAGTGGGCTTAGGGCCGGTCCGGTTTGTTTTAGTCCAGCCCGGACCGATAGGGTCCGGATCGGTTTAGTAGGGCCGGGTTTCCCGACCCGGTCCGAATTACCTTTTTTAAATAAAAATAATCCAAAAAATTCAGAAATTCAAAAAAATATTAAAAATATTAAAAAATCTTTAAAAATTTCGAAAATCCTTAAAAATTAAAAAATGATTTTTTTTTAATTCAGAAAATTTTTGAAAGTTGTTTTTTTAATCCGAATATTGCAAAATTCCAAAAAAAAAATATCGAAAAAATTAAAAATTCCGAAAAACATTAATAAATGCTTTTTTTTTAATTTTCAGAAAATTCAAAAAATATAAAAAAATATAAAAAAATATTGAAACTTGTTTTCTTTAATTTCGGAAATTCAAATTATTAAAAAACATAAAATATTAAAAATGTTAAAAATATAAAAAATATAAAAAATTCAGAAAAATCAGAAAAATTGCAAAAATTCAGAAAACCCTTAAAAAAAAAAAAAAAAAAGACCAAAATTGAATAAGTCTTTAGGGTTCTACAATAGGTTTTTTTATTTTATGTTATATTCTTGTGCCTTGTTTTGTCATGATTTTTGGATGCTATTTATTTATTGTGGAACGATTAGGATAAACTTTAGTTTCCTTGAATACATTACCAAGATCTCACTAACGCATGATCAATTTAGGTACCGAAAATGTGTTAGTCGCGTAATTAACGTAATCAAGTCTCCCACTCTAGACTCTTTGGTCGCGTAAAAAGTGAGATACGCTCATATGTCTTGCTGATTTCTTGTTCCGTCCGAAGGAACCAATAGAAACCATCAACATGTATGTCAAAAAGGAGCCATTCTAGGACACATATCGAACGGACAAAATCTCAAGTGGTTGGCCTAACCTCAAATACCCTCATGATGTTTCCTTGGCAATTCACCACAATAGTCTGAAAAATAGTGACGACTCCCTATTTGAAAACTTTCATGAATATCCCAACGTCGCACAAAGGTATGAGCATGAGAGAGCTCGAGTTAATTAAGGGCTGTCGGCTCGAAATTAACAATACCCCTAAACTTATTTTGAAAATTTAAAAATTATTTAATAGGTCGCGATATATGCCACATCACTTTATCGTTGCAATGTTATATATAATGTTTGACCATTGTAACTTTTCTAACTTTATTATTATTTGGCTTTGATTGAAAAGGTGCATAAACAAACACAGTTCGCCGGAGAGACCATGAAAATGACCCCCGTTGCTTGGTACCACAAGATCTATTTCGTATTCTTCTATTTTGACACCATAAAGTATCGCCATAAAGTGAGCGTGATATGCATAGTACAGATCCTATTTCCCTTGACATTGTACGTCTGCGAAGAATTCAGGATGTCGTCCGATCAACGAAAAACGGGGCAATCTTCAACCTGAATGCCTGGAGCGGTAGGACAACGAGCGAGAGGGCAGTGATCGTCCAATTCCAGGCCCCACCACCTCATCCCATTGATGTCCCTAATCTGCAACGTGAAATAGCAAAGTATGGCCATGAAGGCGACGCCGGCATCGAGCCCTGCTGACAAAATGTAGTTGTGCCTTGCCCACCAACTTTTGTACCTCCTGTACACATATATGTTGAAAAAAACTCCGACTGTTATCCAACATATGTAGTTCACCGCCGTGGCCTGTAGCATGTTCCCCGCGCCATTTATGATGATCGGCATGTTGATGAGGCTTATCCATTTCTTCTCGGGAAACACTCGAGAGAGGATCCAGACCGGGACCGGAGCGAGAATTCCAATGAGAAAGAAATAGTTCATCTTGGCATATAGCCCCAGGCGGCCGAACATCCTGAGTGGTCCGACCACGCCCCAAATGATGGACGCATGGTAAAACACGTCGTACCCAGGGCACGTCCACTGGCTTCCCACTGGCAATTTGGATGGATCGCAGATGTTATCCACTGACGTGAGGAGCCACCAGGCCGTGCCAAAGTATACTGAAGATGCAACTACCGTTCCCACCAGCTTCATTCAGGAGAAATTAGTCAATGTCGGTTCCCTACTATTTGGATATGTATAATTATCTGACAACAGTACTGAACATGAGATGAGCAAATGGTAATGGTAAGTATTGAAACTCGGAAACTACCTGAACAATGAACATGGACTTTGGTGGGATTTTCATGTAGTGGCCCAACTTAAAGTCTGAGAGAAAATTTATTGCCTGCACCAAGTTTACATAACTATATGTCTTGAATACCACATTCGCCAGAGGCCTTCCGGGATACATATAACCAATTATCAGCTCTGAGATGACATTCAATCCGGGTTGCTGGACATGAAAGGCCGCGTCTCAACAATAGCAAGAGGAAATTTTCACTGAAGCTTAACGACGGCCTATATTGGCTATACCTGGTTTGTAGTGGCTGTGAGTACTCCAATCGGCAACAGAAAGAATAGTACTAGACCAATTGCTAGGATGACTCCCCAGTACGGTAGTTGAAGCTGTCCACCAAATCCTTCGCAAGCAACCACGGCGAGTCCAGTCATTATCAGCATCAGTAAATAAAACCACCATTGTGGGACAGCTTCATAGTTCTTCTTCATCAGTCTAGTATGGACATCATCAAACTTATCTCGAAAAGCTGTCTTTGTTTGTTGCCAAATAATCCTGTAAATGGAATGTTAGAATCCACTTTTGAGATGATTCATCCTCACTGCTCGGCAAGTTTGTGTGCCACCAGTTTTGTCAACCACACGGTTTTTATCAGTCAATTACTCAAAACTATTCTGTTTTACTGCGTAAGTTTAGTAGGATTTCTTGATTTATTTTGCAGGTGAAAAACAGAAAGCATAGAGGTGGTTCTCGATCCATCTAGTGATACTCGATGACCAGTACAAAGAGTTAAAAGCACTTTACCTGCCATAGAAGAGAGCGACATGAGATACTGTAGCTGCTAAGGTCGCAAAGCTCAATCCATAAACAAAAGCAAAGAAGATACTCAGGTGAACTTTACTGTAGTCATCATATCCTTGCTGATTGAATTCAAAGTTTGTCTCGTTCAGGACCAATCCAACATTGTATTTGTGTCCATTAGCATCAAATACGTGCGACGAGATAATGGGGAACCGCTTGGCTTCAAATGTGTTGGTCCAGTAGGTAATAGGGATTAACACATAGAGTGTGAGGAAGAAACCAACGGTTACGTTTATAATTGCAAATCCTGGGTAGGCTAATGGAGATCCATTGAAGGAAGCAACAGTAGCCCAATCTAGGGCAAAGGAGCCAATACCGAGACCACTACGTCCGGAGCCGATTATTTGCGCTGTGACCGAGTCCTTCCATATCCAACATACAAAGGATAGGGCAGTTATGGATGGAAAAAGATAGTTTGGAACAACATAGTATGCGAAACTCGATATGAGGACTACGAGGAAGAACTGCAGCCTCGTCAATCCTCTTTTGGGCCTGACCTCCTCCTCATGCAGTGCCCTGGAAGACCAACGAAAGTGGAATGACAACGAAAGAAGTAACTGCAGAGAGAGAAGAAAAATAAAGAAGTTGTCTTCGAGGCATACCTGAAGAGAGAGACCTGAACCAGGTTTGCTGGCCACCACATGTATGGTGAATCAACAAGGAATTTCCGGAAAGTCCCCGCCCATCCATATCCAAGCAACTGCAATTTTTTGTACATTTTTCCATAATGCAAGGTCAATAATCACTGTAGCCTGTAGACAGGGCAAGAAAACATCTACACTATTGATTACTAATGAATATACCTGTGTAGTTAGTGTCAACAACATGGCTGCTAGAGGATGAATACGACGGTGATAAAAGGCCATGATAATGGTGATGATGTCGATGGCATACACGCCGCTCGAGCCCGCGTTGGCAAATATGGTTATCAGGACATGTTCCTTCAAGTTGAAGGGACCTGGATTCAATGAGAATGACCATTTTGTCCCTGGCAGGCGAACCGCTTTCTTCGGTAAAACCGCCGCCATAAATTTTCCCAGAGGAAGTACCGCAATCTGAGCAGAAACCGATGTCAAAGAGAGCGAGTTTTGGCGGAAGCCGAAGAACTGATTTAAAAAAGCCAGAGTTGCGCAAGCCGTGATTCCCAGAAACCACGTTCGAAATGTCAAGCAGGGCAAGGTCGGATTGTCCTTGATCGAAACAGTCAATCTCACTTCCTCAATTGGAGAGTCATTCACTTCATCTGCAGATAATTCATCATCCACTAGTGAATGATTGTTGAAAGCAACTCGGCAATAGTTTATAAGTTTTAGTGAAAGATGGGTTGTGGAATACTGCTCATGCCATTCATCAGACCGAAGGAACGAACCCCATCACCTTCAAAACTACTTATTACAACCGGTTCTGAGACATGCTTTTGCTCAGTTATCAAAGGCCATTGGGTTTACACGCACACTGACACAGAGGCTTGGTCATGTTTCAACCGATGCAGAAGCAAATAGCAAGTTGATTTCTAAGCAGGGCACTTTCTCCAAGCTCTAAGTTTACCGACTCGCAGCGAAAGTTATACTATTAACCAAGTTAACAGTTGAATTGCACTTCTTCATTTGGCGTTGCGGTTAAAACTCACTGTGGTACTCATGTACAGATCAGACACCTTTATTTAGCAGAGTGCAAAAAAAATTCGAAAACATAATTTAACAGTAAAATCATATAATCAAAAGACGTTGCTTTATCTCAAAACCCAACATCAAAAGTTCACTAAAGAAAGAATCATTCACCGGAATTTTCGAGGTTGTGACTGTCAGGTTCAAGCTTCTCGGGCTGAGAAGAGAATGAAACTCCAGCGTCATTCTGCGGTTGCTCCATTCGTAATCACTGACAACTGGTATCACTTTCTAAAGAAGGGCTAACAGCCCTAAAAGATCAGTCTCTTATAGCGTCTGCCAGCACGAAGCATATCGGTTAGGTACGTTTAAGGTTGTCATCTTGGCATGACATGTCGGGTGGAGCTAGGCCTTATATTCTCAGTTGTCTCCACCACGCACAGCCGCTCATGCTGGATCACTCCCAGACTCGGAGTACAGTCAAGGAGAGAAAGTTGGTGATCTGATTCTTCTGGGGCCTCTTTAAGTTGCTGCTAAATGGGAAATCGAGAAGAATTTTCAAAGGCTCCTCTTTCGGAAGTCAATTTTGCATGTTTTGTCTTCTTCCTTGAGTTCATTCATATCCCCGTCCCTGTCTTACCCTTCAAGGCCCACATTCACACGGAATCTCTTGGTCTGTAGACCGGAGAGGTGTGACCCGAGTGGGCTGATGTCAAATACGAATAATTGGAAAACTGAGTGGCTACGTTTGATACTTCTCTTTTGCAATCTCAATCGTGAATATTATTACAAGTCTCGATTCAATGTCAATCAATGTTTTTCATCCACAAATAAACCTTTCTTTGGATTTTTTTGGGCCCCTTTCGGTTTTCATGATGTAATTAAGTCGATGTTTATGGTTTTATGAAAGCTGAACAGAGTAGATTTGTGACCAATTCCTACTTTTGGCAAGTTTCTTCCCCCAATGAAATGCTTGGGATGGATGACTCGAACAAGATTGCATTAGACCTCTAATTAAAGAGCAATTAGCATTTTTCTTTTCTATTCTTTTTTCCTTAATAGTAGCATTAAATTTTGTCTCCAATTTGAACTGTCGAACAATATCCAATGTAAAATTAATTATGTAGGCTGCATTTTGGCAAAGTAAAAGTTGTAGGCTTGGGCAGCATTTTCTACTATACCTCTCCTTAGTCTGTCCCACTATTTCAGGACTCAAAATAATGTAGCGGATTGGGTTGTGAAAGCCCAACTTCGCCGTTCTCCACCCGAAAACTGGATTTCTTATCCCCCTAAACCACTTTTGGATATTTTATGTATTAATGCCCACTTGGGTAGCGTCTTGTATTCACCTACTTAAAGGAAATGAAAGTTCTTTTAGACAAAAAAAAGAAGAAGTTGTGGGCTTATTTTGTCTTCTTTCACTAATTTCTTTTGTTTCTTTCCTTCAGCCGCTGCCGACAGGAGGAAAGAACAGGTGAAGCTCCCCCGCACATTAATTGAAGGAGCACGATGGAGACTTTCGCGCAGTCACACCGTTAATGTAGAAGGGGCCTCTCGTTGTGTATAAGTATAGAGCTCCTTCGTCAGCTCTTAAACAAGCTAAGTGAGAGCACGAAGAAGGAGATGAACAGGTGCTCTGAACGGTGTCTTCTGTGCATAATTTTTACATCCATTTTGAGTGTTTTGAGTTAGATTAAACACTGTGAAGTTTGGGTGTAAATTATAGGGCTGGAAAAAACTTGAGCATGAGTGATTATAATTTTATAATTCTCCGATTTTATAGTGAATTATTTGCTAGCTCTTTTCGTGGGCATATGTTTTGACACATAAATATCTCGTGTTTATCTTTACTATTCCTCATTTTATTTTTCTCTAACAATTTTCTTTTTCTTGTGTCCCAATATATTCGGAAAGACCCAATCCGTTTTATGTCACATAGTATAACATCCCGAATTTCGACCTATTTTGGGATATATGAAATTGTTATTTTATTAATGCGCTGTTAGTTAAGTTTACTTTGAGTTGGCCCTTTATGAGTTAACTAACTATTCGAAAAGACAATTAAGGATCGATACGCATATGGCTAGTGAATTCAATTAGGGATAGACCATAAGAATCGAAGATGAATGATACCACACTGTTGTAGGCAATTAGCGAACGGAAATAAATCGATTCGGCAAAAATACAAGGTCAGAGCATGACTTCGATATTCACTGCAAACGACGTTAAATCGATTTTCTTTTGATCATGTACTTAGTGTGAGCAATTAGCCTATTTATGATTACATGACAATCGATGATTGCTTTGATTTGAATATGCACAATCGTGGATTGAAAAGCTATTAATCATGGGTCAAACGCACGAGAACCCCTAAACGCCGCCTGAAAGTTAGGTCGTACTAAAGTCGCGATTGATCAATTTTAATTACGAATTTCAATCCGGTATCGGGTATTGAACTTTTAAGGATGTTGAGACTAAAATATTGAATATTGCCTCATTGATTCTCGAAATTATCGAAAAAGGATTCAACGGACCAAGTTTTTGAGTCAAATATTTGAGAGTTTGTGCTTCAAGGGTAAATGACCAAAATACCCATTTCTAGAAGCTTGTATAGAATTTTGTCTTATTCTATTTTTTTATTTTCTTTTCTTCTCCCACCTACCTCCACACGTTTTCTCTCTCCCTATCGGTAGCCCCAGTTGCCCCATCCCATCTCTCTCCATCTTTGACTGGTCTTATCTTCTTTTTCTCTTTCCCCATCCCACTTGCCTGACACCCCCATGTGTGTGTCTCTCGTCCGTGCAGCCCCCATACACGTTCGTCCCCCCCCAGCAACTTCTTCTTCTTCTTCTTTTCTTCTCTTGGCGCCCGGCTGGCGCCCTGCTGCCATTTCTTTCGCTGCCGCCACTGCTGGCAACCACCACCCATCACCGCCGCAACTCCGTCTTCCCGCCAGCCGCCGGCCTCATCGTCCGACGGTTCCGCCCGAGCTAGCCGCTCCCCTTGGACTTGCCTTAGCCGTACCAGATCCGGCCAGCCGATCGCTTGGACGCCGGAGCAGTGAGCTGTCGCCTCGCCATCGCTCGGCCACCACCGTCCTTCGCCCAACCACCCTAAGCCGTCCAAGCTGCCACCTCCATCTTTCCCTCCTTCTTCAGTTCGGATTTGGGGTCGAGATGGCCGCCCTCCGCCATCGTCTGGCCGCCTTGGACCGCAACTAGGTACCGTCCGGGAGCCACCCCAGCAACTGCTGCCGTCACCGTGCGCTCCCTCTTTCTCTCGGTCCCTCTAATTGAGACCCAAATAGTGGCCAACAACCTTTGCAGCTCCTCGCCGCCGCTGGTCGTTGCCGCACGATCGCCGAAGGGCCGTTCTCGAGCCCCTTCAACCGCACCGAAGCCACCACGGCAGTCCTTCACTCTCATTCCAGCTTAGCCGAGCCTCCCTCGGTCGAGACCAGTTTTCGGACCTCCTTGTTTCGGCAAACCGGAGGTGATCGCTTGTCCGCCTCGCCGCCGCTATCGCGTTCGTGTTGTCGGAATCGCTAAACCATGAGTTGATTTTTTAATCCTTGCTTAGGGTGCTAAACTCCATTAGGGGTGATTAGTTTAATATTAAGCTTGGTTAATGCTTTTGGATGATGGTTATTAGTGTTTTATTATTATTGATTAAGCTTGCTTAGTATTAATCATGATTAGAATAAAGTAACCACAATTAGATTAAAAATAACTAAGGTTAGATTAAAGTAAACTTGGTTGGGTTAGTTAACCGTGGTTGAGTTAATTAACCATAGTTGGGTTAAAATAGTAACCATGATTAGTATTAATAAATATTATTATTATTTTTGGAATAAAATAATAATAATTTATTAATTTGGCAATTATTATTTATAAATTTTCGAATTAATTAATTTATTATTATTATTTTTGGAGTAATAATTAATTAATTATTTTGGAAAATGATTAATTAATTAGTTATGGATGATTAATTATTCCTGAATGTTGAATATTGGCTGTTGGATAATTATTAATGGAATATTTTTTGGAGTACAATATTATTTTTGGGAAGCACTTGATATATTAATTGTGTTAGTATCGATTAATTTCGGTGGATTATTGTTCGTACTTTCCTGATCTATTGTCAATGCTACTAACACTAGTGGGAAGAGGAGCACTAGGTTGGGTTTCATTTTGAACGAAAATCAAAGTTTTTTGATAAAACAAATTATCAAAATATTTGCACTGTTGAAAATGGTTTTTATGACGAAGACCCAATTATTTTTGCAAAAAACATGTTTTCTGAAAAGTTTAATTATACTCCACATGATCCTTACAAAACAGTGGAGTTTTATGAAAGGATTTTGATGGAAACCAAATCTATCATTTTTAAACATTTTTCTAACAAAAATCATATCAATTACTCCACGGCTAGGATTCACAAAATCATTCATCCTATCATGTGGAAACCCACTCCCACAACCATGGTCAAATTCAATACCAAGATCATCGAAGCCATTCCATACAGAACCTCTTATTCATATTTTGATTACCAGCAAGCCTGGTGGAATACTTTTCTCAAGAAAAATGCCAATAACTCTCATACATAGCTGATCTTTTTCGAAGATTTAAATACTCGTATGATACCCTTCTGGTTCATTCGTTGGTGGGAACATTTTGGACCCATTAGTGATATTTTGTACTCTTGGGTGCAACCCAGTTTCAAACTCTTCTCCAGCCAATATAAACCTCCTTCATCCGAAGAAAGATTCCCTGAATTGATACTCTTTTTCATATACTTCGGAGTATCATGGGTTATGGTATGGAATTTTGAATACAAAATGGTTGTTGAATCAGACACTCTTATATTGACCCGAAAATTCAGCGTAAAGTGGTGGGATGGTTTTAAATTTTTTGATAGGGTAAGTGAACAATCGGTCATAGACTGGTTGAGCAATAGAAACCCTAGCCAGAATTGTTCTAATATCCTCTCCACTGAAGGAGTTACCCATTTCCTCCATGATAAAGGGATTCATTTTATCTAAATTGGCTTCAACTCAGTCCCAAAATCAATTCAAGAGACTTTTAAAATAGGCAATAAGTGAGTTGGAAGAATCAAGCTCTTCCCACTCTCACCATAGTGGCAACACCAATGAAGATGATTGCTATGGCATTAATCTGACAGAAGATGAAGACTGAAAAGCAAAGGTGGGACAACCAATGGCAAATGATTCATCACGTGGTTTTGCTCAAATATTCCATAAGTTCTGCATAAAGACTTTCACTGAATCTCTGTGCTCTTTAGGTCAAATCATATTCCATATTTTGAAATTTGGCACAACAATTCTCACTGTATCACTGTGCACTTTTAGTTCAATCGAGTCACTTTTTACTGTAGACAAATAGTAATTACTCGTGAACACATCGTTCACATTTTGTCTATAGTAAGTAGTCTCTCCTTTAAATAGACCCTTGCATAGAAGAGGAAGACAGGCTTCGAACAACTCAGAGAGCCCTTCTACTTCATCCCAAGAAAACCTCCCTCATTCGGAAGGAGCTCTTGACTTCTCTTCACTTCTCTTCACTTCTTCATCCAACAAGCGACCCTCTTACATTCTCTTTTAGGATCAATAACCAAAGTACTTGGTTCTGATCGGTCCTTGGTAAGATTTTCATATTCCCATCTTACCATTCTATCATCATAAACCCTTATTAGATCAATGGTTACAAACCTTGTTCATGGTTTGTGAATCAAAATATCTTTTCTTTAAATATCTGTACTTGTGACTTTCAATTAATGCAATATTTTATTTAATACTTTCCTGTCCATTTAAATTATTGCTAATATCCCACAATCGGCCGGTTTAACTGCCTGTGGTTGGTGATTTAATTACCTGCAAGTTAATTATATACCCTTTTATTTACATATGAGCTTTTATTGACGTCTTTAAATAATCATTCTTACTGTTTTACCCTTATGCTTACAATTATATTTCATTTTACTCAATTATAATTCTGCATCATTTGCTACATCTCATCATCACCATTAGTAAATTGAATCCGTTTTTACTAAACCATTAATTAAGATTAAGCATAAGCTTAAACTTAATTAATCCTGTCTTAATTCACTAATCCTTTCTCTAATTATACCTCAGATTCTTGCTACGTTGTATGGTATCAGAGCCAAGTGGGTGGATATAGTGACTCTTTATAAGTTTCATTTTAATACTTGAGACGATTTACCTTCGTGGAATTCTTCCTAGGTTCTTTACGTGTCTATTGTGGTCCCGGCAGTAAAACCCAAGTTGGGTAGTGAGACCATTGGCCAGCATCAATTATTGAACCATATAGAAAAGAAAGTAGTCTCATGCAAATGAACTTATTAAGAAGATCCATGTCTTCTTTTAGTTCTATATCACAGATGTCCTTAGATCAAGGTCCTATAAATAGAGAAGAGATTAGCGCATAGAAGATTTTAATAAATCTATAGAAGATTGGATCATTCCTAAAGTAAAAATTACTTAGATTTATGAGCATTCTAATTGGAATATTTTTGGGAAAAATGACTACATTATTGCTACCGAAGAACATGATGTTCCCTTTTCAAATTCTTTCTCTTCCATACAACTCTTGAATAAAGATTTTATAAAGAAACATGCTAAAAAATGGAATTATATTCATATCGGCCTTGTCCAAGTAGGGGCTAAACCCCTTACTAAAGAAGGCTTAGACACTTCTTTACTCCTCATCCTAAGAGACGCCTGGCTTTTAAAATATGATGACTCCATCCTTGGAACCGTAGAGACTAGTCTCTGCAACGGTTTAATCCATTTTGATAGTCACCCCGTTTAAAATCCCTTACTTTACAAATAAAAAGTCACAATTATTCTATAGCGGAAGGATCCATTCCTCTTGCTATTATCTACAGAGTTTATTACAAAGTAATGAACTCTACCTTTGGCAATAAAGCTTTTAAAATCAATCCTAAAAGAGAAACACTTTTTTTACAAACTGACATTTCTAGAGCCAATACTATCATTCCCAGAATTATTCAATGGAGCTAAGTCACCCTTCCATAACAATGGGAGTTGGAAAACCATGTCCCCCAACAAATTGTTCGCAATTCGGACCCCACCAATATTATCCAACATCCAAAATGAAGAGTTATTATACAATTCTTTAGAATGTCTTTTGATACTCCAAGAAGGTCCTACGATATTAGGACAATTTCTTCTTTCCACTCATCCTCTTCCAGAAGATCCGTCGATTTTAATCATACTTTACTTTCGATTATTGTTCAAAATGAAACCCAACCTAATGCTCATCTTCCCACTAGTGTTAGTGGCATTGACAATAGATCAGAAATATCTAGACCGATATACCAACAAGAACAAAGTCCTGATTATCCTGAGCCTACCCCTTCTGAAATGGCTGATCCAGAAATCAATGTTTTGTCTGAGGAATTTATTCCCAACAAAGCCATTTTGAATCAAGAGTTTAATTCTTTTGAAAATACCAAAATAAGAAATTGGTTCTTTCTAAATTTCAAAGACCAAGCAAAACAAATCAAGGAAGAATATTATGAATACATGTATGAACATGAGATTCAAATACCTTTTTTTGATTGGCTTGAAGATTCCTTTTTGAAAAACAGAGAAATTTATAATTTGGATCAATTTTACAAATGGAAACTACATAATGGCCAAATCGTAGAATCCAATCACCCACCTCTTCGACAAATCAAAATTTCTCATAAAGACACTGAGGTCATTGCTTCCCCTTTCAAAACTTCCTCAGAAATCGATGGAATAGGAATTAAGAAGATTGTTGAGTAGAATAATTACTCCAACCAACATCTTCATACAATTGGCAAACAGTTGGATATGTTAGAATCCTCTATTTATCATATTAACACTCAGTTGAAAGTTTTGAAACTCCTTTGTTTAAAAATTTTGAATTGCCAAAAAGCCCTAGCATAGATTTTGCTAAAGCTTTGGAAGAAAGAAAAAGGCTTTTGAAAGGAAAATCGGCTTCTACTTCTAACTCCGTGCCTTTAGATACTCCTAGAATAGGAAATCTTATTTTAAAAGATACCCCAGACCAAATCAATGTTTTGGATCGATCTGATATTGAATCTATTCTTGAAATCAATAAATTACTTGGAAAGATCCGCAAAAATTGTATTATTCTAGAGCCACACCTCCTGATATTGCTTTAGAAGAATCAAGTGTTAATTCTCAACACAAATATTCTTCAGGTTCAATCTATGAATGGAATATAGACGGAGCTTCTGAACAAAATCTTTTAAATATCCTAAGCCAAATGGTTATGCTTGCTAATACCTATAAAACCATACCCGATACTACTGACCAATCAGTGGCTTATCTTTTAATAGCTGGTTTTACTAATCAATTGAAAGGTTGGTGGGATAACTGTCTTACTGATGAGCAAAGATCACAAATTCTTAATGCTTATAAGTTAGATGATAATGATTGTGCTATTGTGGATGAAAATGACCAACCCATCCAAGATGCTGTGAATACTATTCTATATTCCATTTCTCAACATTTCTTAGGTGATCCTTCACACATTCGTGATAAAAATCTAAGATCTTCTATTCAATATGAAGTGTAAATCCCTCGGAGAATTTAGGGAATACAAAGATATTTTCTTCTAAAGAGTTCTTCTCCGATCTAATTGTAACCAACCCTTTTGGAAAGAAAAATTCCTTGCCAGTCTTCCTAAGCTTATAGGAGAACAAGTTCGCGATAAGATAATGGAAGAACATAGCGGACAAATCCCTTATGATCTCCTTTCTTATGGTGAACTAGCTTCCTATGTTTATAAAATTGGAACACAATTGTGTACCAACATACGTCTTAAAAAACAACTCAAAAAAGAGCAAAAAACCTCAAACAAAGGTTTGGGAGACTTTTGTGCTCAATATGACCCATCTTTTATAAATCCAAAAAATACAAAATCTAATCCAAAATGTTCCATATATATATGCTGCTTTTGATGATATTGTTTAATATGTACTCGGTGGAGTAAATTTGTGGACTGTGATTGTGAATTAGGGTTGATGTATTCAGCATATTCGTATGACTACGTGTGAAAGACATTTGTATTCGCGTGACCACGTTCGAAATATTATCGCATTACATGTAGAAATTGCGATGAATTAACATGTACAAGCACGAATCATGTCTGTATTGACTGCCCTACAAGATAATAAAATGAGTATGATTAATTAGTGTGCTTGCGTGGTCACATAAGAGCCCATCACCCGGTGGGAGATCTGTGGTTTATGAAGTCCATATTATCGGAATGCCCAGCGGGGGTTCGGATGCGGGTTACGGTAGAAGCCGGACCTATGCTCCTTCGGGAATGTCGTCTGGACGCCAGACGTAGCCATGCCTAATGGGGTGGGACGATGCTCAGTTAGGTCAGTAGACTGCCAACTTGTGTGTTGGAAGTAAATTCCCCCAAAGGTTGTTAATAATTGGAACACTTGTGAGTGCATGGTGCATGGGACAACTTGAGAGATGTTATGATTATTTGATATATTTGTTGCATTGAGATGGGCATATAATAAACTGTATCATGCAGGTTGCGTGTGCCAAGAATGAGGTAAGGATGTTTGTGATTGCAATTGTTAACTGTTAATGATTACATATGAGCTTTGGCCTAATTGTGCATTTGATAATAATCGAATGGATGTTCTTCTATTGTTGAATTGTTGGCGATAGAAAGATTACACGTTTAGGGCACACCCGAGGCAAGTAGGTCTCCTAACCGAGGCTTAAAATTTTGACTTACTGAGATTTTATCTCACTGGTTATTGAATATCAGGTTCGTAGGATGGAGGATCGACGCGTGTTATGGCTCGTTGCCGTTTTTGAAGGGAGTATATTAACCATAGCTTGTTGGTTTCATTGGCTCGATAGGAAGATACTCGCGGTAAAGGCTTGTACAAGTAAACTTTCTAGGGTTGATCAGTAGATAAATAAAACATCACTTTAGAATGTGTTATTGTTAGGTTTTTTTGCTATCCCTGCTTTTGTAATTGATTGGGGGGGATTGTGATTCGTTTCCGCATGCGTTTAATTAAAAGATAAAAATAACGGTTGGCGACGAATCTGGGGAGTCGCAAATCAAATGATTGCAAGAGAACAGGGGTTATTGCGAACTCGTGGGTCGGGTCGGGTCGTGACACATAGAAACTGACACAACGACAATTAATGATGTTAGAAATGAAAAATATTTATTGCACAAATGTGCTAATTAAGTGACTTCATTGCATAAGAGAGAAGTTAGAAAACTGAATTGAACAAAAACATTATTTTGGAGGTAAACTTGTTTACATGTCACGTTATTGATTATGGTGCTTAGTCAGAGCTTAATTATGTCCATGGACATGACTCATGACCAGGTCAACCCAACTAAATACACAAACAATAAATGTATCATTCGTGATCCTTTTAACCCATTTTTGACATGCTTAGACCCGTTTCATTGAACAAGTTAACATATTGCTCGAGTCCGTACGAATTTAGGTATATTAAAACACATCAACATATGTTCAAACACATTTCCACACATGAATATAGTTCAATTGTAAGCATACGTTAAACCTATCTTAATAGAGTTTCGAATCCAATAGATGAACTAATCAGCGAAATCTGATTTCTAAAACACCAAGTATGGTATCTAAGTTTTTGTCCCGTTGGGCATCGTCAACACATAGTATACATTCATCCTCGTTGTTTGCCCTTAATGAACTTGCATAGAGAAATAAATGATCATTGATTCCACTTCGAATTTGCACATGAAACATTGGATCCGACCGTTTACCAAGTTTGAGTGTAAAAATGATGGTTCCATAAAATATGATTTTAATTCTCTTTATGTACCGGGCCCAATGGACTTACTATTATCTTCTACATTAGATGCGTCATAAGTCTAGTAGGTTTGATCTCTAGTAAAATATTACTTTGTAATACACAAATAAATGTTGAAAAAATATTTACAATCTTTAGCTTGATATATGTTATATAAGTCAATTTAAAATATATATGTTGAAGTCAAATATGACTCATCATTTACCACAAGATTGTGCAATTTTTAGACTCATGCCATCTCAATTTTTTTGTTGCAATATCATATATACTGTTTGATAGTTGTAACTTCTTGATTTTTTTTTCTTTTGGCTTTGATTAAACAGTTGTGGAAACAGGTACAGTTCGAGACTTTTATAATTCCCGTTGGTAAGGTCGTCGTTAAGCCTCAAGAGCAAGAAGTAAGTTTTTAACTCCTTTTCAAGAATCAGAGGATTTCGAGGATTTTCAGCTTGACAAAAAATCTCAGGGTGAGCATGTTCTCTATGACGATGGAGAGATGACTTTGGAGAAAAGCCCCTCCCATGTTGATCTGAACTTAGATAGAGATGAGATCCCAGCAGAGGAAATTGACGGAAAATAAATTTGTGTGATCTGAACTTGTAGGTTGATCTTGAAGTTTTGATTGGGATATTTTTTCTAAAGCAAAAAAATTGTGTGATTTTACAGTATATAGTTCAAAATTCCACGAGAATTGTAGCAAAAGTGCTTTGTTAGGTAGCCCGACATTTTAAAACTTGAGGTCGAGCTTTCTTTCTCATAATGGGAGAATGATGGGAGCACCTTAAGTTTGGATTTACGTCTTCTATTTGATAAATATATATAAATAAAAAAATAAAATAACTACAAGAAATATAAATGAACATATTTAAAAATTAGTAAGATTTTGGAATTTCCTTCTTTAATTAAGTTAGTTTAGGATATTCACTTAGTATAGAACATTGAATTTATTGTTTTTATTGTTTTAACTTAATAATACAATAAAATCTAGTTTTTCTTTTAGGTTTAGCTAGGTTTTTCGTTACATTATCGGTATTTCTTTTTCTGTTATTATTGAGAAACAATTTCTAGAAAAAAAAAAGGTTGGAACCATGCTTATTAGTTGTGCTTTATTGGATCATAGCGGTTTGCCTCTTTTTAGAAGTACAAACAATTAAGAAATTTCCCTGTACATGTTTTGTGCGTGTAAGCTTTGGGTGTTCGTGTTTATGAGCTCCACCTTGGTGCTCTTGGATTTCATTGCCGCAGAAAAAAGCTATTTGGAGTCCCGACTTCAAGCAAGATTAAAGGTGTCTAGAAATTGAGGAATTAATACATGAGTCCATTACACGCCACTAATAAGAAGAGTCTAGTTCTTGCCAACTTCAAGACTAGACACATATTACATGCATACGCGATAAAGATAATTAAAGATAATCAAGGCTCGCATTTTTGAGCTTTTGACCCTAGGAAGGTGTCGATGCGTCTACCCATGAAATCGATCCGGTTTACGATTTGGGCGTGCCTTTTCCAAACAATTACGGGGACCACCAACCCGGCGACCACCAACGACACATAAAATCCCCCTAATATATTTGCTGGGACCTCCTCAGATTTTGGGAACTGGGATACAAGACTATAAGAGAAGGCGGTGCCGAGAATGACCATAGCGATGCAAATCATGTTAGTGCGAGGCAATAGTGGAATAGCGGAGGCCCAGATTGTGCCGATAGAGGTGAAAAAAGCCATGCTGTTGACAATCGAGAAGAAATATAGACTCCAGCCGTTCATGATAATGTCTCCGGCATGATGTGGGGTTTCAGTACCAGAGCTGTTGGAATTGGCGGCGATAGCAATGGCAGAATCCGCCGAGGGATTTGGAGGGGGATAGGAATCCTGCCAGTATCCTCCTGGAGGAGTGAGAGCGGCTTGGTAAGTGGCGGTCGCAATTAAGGTTGCCACTACAAGGATTATGTCGCGAGCCCTTTCATCTCCAAAGCCAAAGAAAAATTCGTACTCCTCTAGGCCGGTCAGTGGCATGCTAAAAAACTTTGATAAAGAGATGGGGGTACGACTAGAAGGACATCTTTTAGGGTGTAGCCTCTTCTCAATATCTTGATTGCTGCAATGATTCTCTTTAAAGATGTCCAAAGCCGTCTTACCCTGAGAGTTTTTCGCATTTACATCCGTATATTTAATCACCGACTTGATGATCTGAAAGAAATAGAAAGGGAACAAAATGAAGTGCATATACCTTCAATTTAAATTACTGCTTCATCATAAGCTTTTCTATTGTGCACAAAGTGAGCTCTGCCATAAGTTTGAACAATGCCAGTGATGCAACAAACGAATAAAGTTTACCAGACCTTATTTATCAAACACAATCACTTCAATCAATGTAACAAAACCCCAAATCTTTTAAAAAAGTGTAATTCATACCTTTCACCTGAAATTATTCACATGATAGCTAGGAGGCCATGTGAGTTTTAACATAGGTAGATCAGCATAAGCGATGACTTGAATGACTATGATTAAAAGTTTAGGACTTAATCACATAATCTGAAAGGTTTAGGCTTCAATAACAATTTTTGTGTGAGTATATATTTTGCTATGAAGAGGAAGACTCCCTTAGACAGGTATATTTATAGCCTTGATGCATAATATTCAACTAGTCAGGTATTAATTTTCCTGTCTAGAAAGTGATTATTTTATGGTTGCATGGGATTATCTTCGTTAGCTTCCATTTCACTACTTTCTATCTCGTACAATATGTTCGGATTGACTTATTTCGAAAGAAGGAAAGAGATTTTGCTAATTAATAGTAAAAATAAAGATTTAGAGCTCACTAAAAGCTGAGTTTGTTGGGGTTCGAAGGGAAACAATTTTGATCATACCTTTACTCTCCACTAAATATACTGTTGACAAGATGATCTCTCTGTATCACTCCTTTATTCTCCAACCCAAAAATTATTAGGCCTATTAAGATGAACTCAAATTAGAAGCATCATGAGCCTAAAATAGTTTTCCCAATAGCAATTTTTAAAATGAAACTATGAGCTCATTTTGATAATATTAAAAAATAAGTGCTCGTGTCGATAATTTTAAATGCTTAAGATAAAATAAAATTCCCCAAACGATAATATAAAAAATCATGGAATACAATTAATTTCTTACCGAACATGAAACTGCTATTTCCATTTATAGTTTGTACCGATATAACTGGGGAGAGGCTAATTATTCTCCATTGTACTAATTACTAGATTAAGTGAATGTTTTGGCTTAATTGAGTTTTTCAAGTCAGATGCCAACATGGATTATCATACAAGTTTAATCTAATTTCCAACACTTAATTGAATTTTCAAACAGGCCCATATGTATTTATTAAATGAAACGAAAAAAAAAAAACAATCTACATGCTCATATTATCACTACCTTAATATGAGTATTAAACTTTTTTATTAAAAAATACACTGCTTGTTACTTACATTTTATACCCCAAAAAAGAAATACACTACTTGTTGACCAAATTTTTACAATCCATCTGAATGGCTTGCAAAGTCGGTTATATTTGGATGGAGTATTGTGGAGAGAAATAAAATGATTAGAGTAATCACTAAGAAAACAAATGAAGATATAAGAATGGATCAACCTGTGATCTTGTGCACGGGAAAATTGTCAAGAAGAGAATCGGAAGTAGAAGATTGGGAGGGAAGGAGTCGATTGCAATCCCTCCTAATTCCTTTTCTTCTCTCCATAAAAAAAAAAACAAACAAATTGATGCCGTTCAAATTTCCTCTCTCTGAATGTTTTTAAGAACCATGTATTTTCAACACCTTCTATTTCATTATCATAACATTGTTTCCTAGATTACGTGGTATTCAAGGGTCGAACAATAAAAGCACAAACAACCACAAAATCAATGAATTATACCAGCATATACTATACCTCGAATTGCTTTTTGGACACAACAATGTGTAAGACATTGTTGCCATCTTCATCTTTCCAGTTCAAAATTTCTATCAAAGAGACTCGCTTAAGCCATCCAAGCAAAACCTTGAATGATTCAAGGTTGTGGTTCTTAACAGCAAGATGAGCTGCAGTCTCGCCTCGGCTTGTCAAGTCTTTGATGGCTGATCTGCAAGCAAATAGGAATTCGGCCAAGAGATCCAAATCTTTGTCTTCTTTCTCGACGATATAATGCAAAGGGGTGATACCGCATCGTCCTCGGACTCGGATCAACTTAGGGTCAAAGGTCTTAAGTGCCCTTGCAGTGTCATACTGCTGGTGTTGCAAAGCCAAGTGCATGGGGCTATAACCCTCTGAATTCAGCTTTCGAGTGAACGACGGCTTCAAAATGGCCATTTCGATGGCCACGCCAGTTTTTCCGGCGGCAGCGGCAAGGTGTAATGGAGTATTTGGGAAGGGGTCCTTAGATAGACGATCTAAGAGTTGTCGCTCCTCCCCGATTAAGTTATGTAGCTCAGCAACATCATCATTTGCTATTGCTTGTTGAAGCCGAGACTCCCTATCCTTTTTTTGTTGTTCTTTGGCTAGACCCTTGGCCATCGGGTTTCTAGGGAAATGTAGGAGCAGAAGAGGGGATTTGCTTGTTGATGGTTGATGGAAATTCGAGTGCTTGCGAAATCATAAATAGAGCCACGGTCAACGAAAATTCAATTAGGTGCGTTATCTGGTGTATAGGTGGGTCCAATGCCAGGCTGGGGGAGAGGGGCTTAGACAAAGCTTTTCTCTCTACCCTGTCAATTCCTTTTCTCCTCTTTTTATTATTCCATGTCAAATAAAGAGCGAATAAAGCTGAAAGCAAAATAAATAAAGGAAAAGAAAAAGCAAAAGTGCCACTTCCCTCCCATTAACCCATCGAACGTTTCTCGGCTGATAGAAAAGCATCCAGGTCTTATTTGTTATTGCCAATCCCAAACTAAAGAAGATAATTTGCAGAATTTAATGATACATTTGAGGGTTAATAGCACTACACCTGCTTCCTCCTTTATTCGAAATGAGTCCACTTGTAAATCTAAGCACATGATTATAGCCTAGAGCTCATGACCTCATATCGGTTCTTTGATTTGATTCAATATGTGGAGGCGAGTTCTCTACTTGTTAACTATAATGGTCTATTCAATGAAGATTTTGAGTTTTGAGTTTAGGATCGAATTAGCTCAAAAAATAAGGCTCTTTGAATCATGGATGGGCGATACATTTGACAATTTATTTATAACATGGTGAGTCGTTGAGGGGTTTTTCATCTCTTGCTCTTCTTTAATGTAATTGGAAGCTGAGGTTTCCACAGCCGTAAATAAAATGGCTGCTAATAATAGCTCACTTGCTTTTTAATTTCAAAGCTTTTAACCCAAAAGTTTTAGGAATGCTACCGTCAATTATAACTACGTATTGCAAATCCAAAATGCAAAATTAGTTCAGATAGCTACTAGCTTACTTTGGGGAGGAGTTAGTTATTTAAACTTAAATTATTTGGAATTTCAGAACAATCGTATAAATGATGATAACTGACTAAAGTAAGATCGTAAGTTTGCTCTAGATTTGTTTACTCGAGATTCACGAAGTGTCGATAATTTAGAATAGTGTTTGCTAGCTATAACTAGTAGATAAACTCCTAAAAAAATATGTCAGCAAATTATACGAATACTTGATACATTTGAAACAATCAAAAAAATAATGGTAAGTGGACCTAAATAAGGATCGGTAATTTCATTTAGGAGTTGATGACCTTAACATGTTAGCAGCTCTACAAATGAATTCAGGTAAATTATTGGAACGGCTAATAATTTTGAGATAACCAAATGTTCTTTGGTATAACTTAAATAAGAGTTGGTAACTTAAGCTCCACAAATAAAGGTTAGTAATTATTAAGAGAACAAGTAATTTTGAAATAAGTTGGCAATTTCGATTAAGAATTTTAAAAATAAGGCTCTTTAGAATAGTTGGTAATTTTGTGGCAATCAAATAGATGTTGGTGAGTGGACTCAACTAAGAATTGGTAATTTCCTATGATAGTTAGTAGCATTATCAGTTGGTAAATTATGCAAATAAATGTTGATAAATTATTACAACAATTGGTAATCCTGAAACAATCAAATAAAAATGAACCAGTGACTCAAACAGTAGTAGTTAAGCCAAAATTAGTTGATTGCTTAATGGAAGAAAAACGGGCAAGTCACTAGATTAAGATTGATAATTTTGAATAAAAGCTAGCACCTTATCATGTTGACAAGTTATACAAATTAATATTGATTAATTATGAAAACGATTAGTAATCTCGGAAGTACCAAGAAATATTGGTACTTTAAAAAAACGGTAGGTAACTTAATAATATGTTAATGGGTAAATAAGTTTACATATCAATGATCAAACACCATTTGTGGAAAAAATAATAATATCTCACTTTGTTTTCTAAAAGCCGAAAGTGTGATGACTACGCGAAGGAACAAAAAGCATAGTGCTGGTAATTGATGAAAAAAGGCAAAGTGCTAAATTTGCTATCACGTGTAAAACGTTTGTATCGCCATGTCTTCCTTCCGTTCTTGTCGCCGAAAAAAAAAGAAAAAAGAGAATTCTGGGAGACGAAAAGTACTTTGTAGACTTGACTAGTTAATGGCATCTTCAATATTGATTATTGTGTTAGGCTCCAGCATCATTTAAAGTGTTTCTTTGTTTCTTATGATGACTTTGGCACAGGGCAAGTAATCCAAATCTGCTCAAGTCATTTATGTGTTCAGCCGAGATTAGATTAATCATTAGTTGGACCATTAATTCACATATTAAAGGTTCAAGCTATTATCTGCCCTACCACACAAAAGAAAGAAAAGAAGACCAATAGTCCAAACCCAATTTAGAGAGAACACATTCTCAAAAGTGGCGGCCAATCTTCTTTTATATTCGAAAGACGTTTATGAATTGTTATTTAATCGATCAATCATTAAAAATTATAAGATATCCTTTCCATCCGTTTTTTTTTCCTTTTCCCGTTACTGCCCCTTGCCCCCCCAAAAAAAAAAACATCCTCAACAATCCCCTATCACAAACATCCTAGAAGTGAACCACCAAGAAAAACCTAATGGATTACTAACCAAATACTTAGCGTATACTCTCCCAAGCCTATATCAATCGCAACTGCAGTGTTTCTAATTTTATAAATTAAATAGGTAAATCAATCGTTTTAGAATCACTACTAATATGTTATGGATCTATTAGAAATCCAAGTAAAATTGTGAAAATATCTTACCTTGTGAATTAGAGATTTCATGGATATAGAGACTTGATTACACTAGATAATTTTAATGCTTTTTTGAGTGTTTTGAGTTAGATTTAACACCATGAATTTCTAGTGTAAATCATAGGTTTTGGAAAGCACTTAAGTGTAAGTGATTGTAACTCTGTGATTCTCTGATTTTGTAAAGGATTATTAGTTAACTCTATCACGTTTTGAATTTTGAGCCATTGTGGAATATAATGACTGTGAATTTCATTAATGCATTATTAGCTAATATCACTCGAATTAATCACTCTCAAGATACTAACCCCGAGGGAAAGGCTAATGAGGATATGAGTATGTATGACTAAAGAACTTGACCTGAAATAATGATTTGACCATGAGACTTGCATAAAAATGATCCTATGGTTATACAGGATGATTCAAGGAATGATTATAAATCAATTTGTAGACAAGATATAACAGGATAACGGGTGTTTCCATTTACCATTATCAAGATTGCGAATGACCTTAAGTCGATTCCAAGTAATCGTGTAGTTTGAAATGAGAATCGATCATTCGCAATTTCATAATAATCAAAGTTGTCTAGGTGTCGAGAAAACTTGAACATGGTTTGAGGTTAAATCAATCATGAGTCGATATCGTGTAATTTCTTGAAACCGCCCGTTAGTTGAGACATACTAAAACTACAATTGAGCGAGATTGGTTGTGATTGGTAATTCGATTTTGGATGTCAAACTTTCAAGGGCATGAAGGACAAATCATTGGATGATGCCTTTGTAATCCTCCAGAGTATTGGTAAACCCGAAATTAACGAAAAATGGTTTATCGGGCCGGAAATTAAGCTCACAAGGAAGTGGGCTGGGTAAGGCCCTAGTGGGCCTCATGCCCAAGGTGGGTGGCCACCATGGTGGGCCCAATCCACCCAAGTGGGCCCGTTTAGCCCATTTAGCCCACTTATCTCCTTTCTAGCATATTGTCCGTTTTGAGCTCAATTCGAGCCTAATGGTTTGCAGAGCCCAATTCCTATTCATTTCTAGCATGTTTCCTAGGCGCCCTTATTCTCTTTAGCCTAAGGATAATTTGGTAAATTGAGCCCAAGGTGAAAAGACCAAAATACCCTTCTTGGCATTAATGGATAAGAAACAAAAGAGGAAGAGAAAGTCCAAGGTGATCATGGCTTTTGCATGGGAAATGAAGAGAAGTGATGTGCATTGAAGAGGGAAATTGATGAAAGGAAAGCCAAAGTCTTCATCTTCCTCTTCTCTCTCCTTTTTCCTAGCCGAGCCCCCTCTCTTCTCCTTTGGTTTTCTTCCTTTTCCCCTTTCCTTGCTTTCTTTTTCCCTCTCTATTCAACCATAGCAGTGACTAGGGAGCCCCATTCGTACCCTCCATCACCACCGTTCACTGGTCTAGGTCGTTGGACTGCCCGCCTGAACCGTTTAGTCCAGTAGCTTGCCGTTCGTCTCTTCCTTGGTTGTTCTTTGCTGGAAGCATCCAGTCACCACCGTTGTTGCCTCATTGCCACCCAAGCCAACCACCACTACCTCACCTTTAGTCCCCTAGAGCCACTGGACCTCGGCTAGTAGTTTGTCGGAGAGCCAATCAGCCCGACTAGTCGCCGGTCCCCCTATCTCTCTCTCAGTTTTAGCAAAACAGAGGCAGACAACACTTGTAGCCACTATTTTCATCCCCAAGCCACCTTTTAATGACATTCCAGAGATTTTTGTGCGTAGTCCTCATTGTTGCCATCGCACACGTATCTTTGGCTCACTTTGTAACATCCTAAATTTTGACTCATTTTGAGATGTATAAAACGGTTATTTTATCAATGCACTATTAGTTACGTTTATTCTGAGTTGATTTCTCATGAGTTAATTAACTACTTGGAAAGGCAATTAATGATTGATACGTTTATGACTAGTGAATTCAATCAGAGATAGGCCGCTCGATCATAAGGATCAAATATGAATGATACCACACTATTGTAGGCTAATTAGCGAATGTAAATAAATCAATTCGGCAAAAATATGAGATCAGATTGCAAGTAATTCTGCACGACTTCGATATTGATTGCGAACAACATTAAACCGATTTCCTTTTTGGCCTTACTTAGCATGAGCAATTGACCTCTTGTGATCATATGACGATTGAAGATCGCCCTAATTTGAATAGGCACAATTGTGGATTGAAAAGCTATTAACCATGGGTCAAACGTGCGAAACCCCTAAACACCGTCCAAAAGTTAAATTGTACTAAAGTTGCGATTGATTGATTTTTAATCATGAATTTCAATATGGTTTAAGTATCGAACTTTCCAAGATATCGAGACTAAAATATTGGACGTTACCTTATTGATTCTCGAATTTATGGATAAGCCCAAAAATGATTCAACGGGCCAAAAAATTGGAACCAAGAGGAGATGGGCCAATCGAAGGCCCAATGGGCCTTGTGCCCATTGAGGTTCAGCCAAGTGGGACCCAACCCAAGCCCACCAAGCCCAAGTGAGCCCAAAGAAGCCCAACTTCTAGCCTTTGAGTCCAATTGCATTTTCTAGCCCATTTCTCTTTAATTTGAGCCCAAATCAATTTTATTCTAGCTTGTATAGAATTTGGCCGTTTACGCATATAGCACGGTATACTATACTTTGTGAATTTACCAAATTGCCCCTTGCATTCAATAGGAGAGGACAAAAGGTAAGAAAAGTCCAAGAAATGATGAATTTTTGGGGAAAATTGATGAAGCCAATTGGAGGAGGCTTCAAGGAGAGAGAGTCTTCATCTTTTCACTCTCTTTCCTCTCTCTCTCCTCCCTCTCTCTTCCTCTTGGGCGTCCAGCCCCTCACCCCTCCCTTTTCTCTCTCATTTTTCTCTCTTTTCCTCTAGGTTGAAATTTAATCAACAACAAAGCTCGAGAACATGCAAAGATGTAACATTGGAATTTAATTGACAGTGCGACACCCATGATAGAGATGCATATCGAAATTTAATCGATAACAAAACATAAGGATAGATATATGCGTCGAAATTTAATCGATGGCACAAATTGGAAAGCTACAACTAAGGAAAAATAAAGTGCAAGAAAGTAAAGATAATAAAAAATTATATTTTGATTGTCAATGGGATCTTTTCCAATTAATGAGAACTTAATATTTATAGGCTTTCTCATGCCATACATCTCAAAAATAAGGAGTTCTGGACTTCTAATCCTCCTACTAAGTGTTCTTGGGCTTGGAGGAAAATCCTTGCCCTGAGAGGTGAATCCCTCCCCCTTTTCAAGTGGAAGATAGGGGATGGCTTGACCACTTCGCTTTGGTTTGATCCTTGGCTCGATATAGGCCCGCTCTCTTCGCTCGTCACGGACTCCTTCATATATCAATCGGATCTCAATAGACAAGCTAAAGTGGCAGACTTATACACCCCCTTTGGTCAATCGCTTCGCCAAGAGCTTATATCTTGGCAAATTATGGTCCCCCCCCTGTCCCAAGGCCAGGACTCATTCACCTGGAATGAGGAACCCCTCAGGTAAATTTACGGTGGCATCGGCATGGGCTGCTATTCGCAGAAGATCTCACTTGGTGCAATGGGCAGCCTTCGTATGGAACAAGGCCATTATCCCTCGCTACCAATTTTGCCTTTGGCTGATTGTCAAGAACCGCCCGCCAACCCAGGTACTCCTTATGTCCTATGGGAGGATCTCTAATGTGGTATGCGCCTTTTGTAATACTCAACCTGACTCGATTGACCATTTATTTTTTGACTGTGCTACCTCCAACTCTCTAGCCTTGTTCTGGGCTTCTAAATGCAATCTTCCTTGGCATAACTCTTCATGGACAGACAATCTTCTTTGGGCTATCAACTCATTGTCAGGTAGGGGGTTCTCTAAGGAGATTGCTCGGTTCTCTTTTGGTGCTCTATGCTATATAATTTGGAACACTAGGAATGATATCCTCTTCCGAGCGCACGCTCTTTATCTCCCGGCCTTGAAACAATACCTTTGTAAGGCGGTCAAGGAAAAAACCATAGCTTTTAAGCGAGTGGAGGATAACCCATGTAATAGAAGAATGCAGAGGAGTTGGGGGATAGACCAATGTATTTTTAGTACAGGTACTGACTGAGGTTTGTAGGGCCACCTAGGCTCCTTTGTGAAGTTGTAATTTTCCCTTCCCCGTGAGTTTACGGTACCCCCTTACTCTGGTGACATGTAGTCCCGAAGAGTGATTGTAGGTGCCGTGGACCTCTTTTCTGTACAGGATCTTTTGGTTGAAAGCTTAATATACTTACCTTACCAAAAAAACAAAAAAAAAATATTTATAGGCTTTCTATCATAACGTTTGGGAGCAATTTTCTCTTGTTTGTAAATGTGCTTCTGCACTTCATAAAATTCAGCCTCATATTCCCACGTTGATGAGTATTTTCTTCAAACAATTGCTCTTTTAAAATAGCACCTCAATCTCTATTTTCCACAATGTCCCTTATCTACAAGTGCTCAAATCTTGATAAAATCCCAACTACTCTCCATGATCTCCCTTATTTATACATACTTGAGCCTTGATAAAATCTCCTAAAAATCAGACATTATTAGGTGTCAACAATAACTGACTAGAGTAAGATCGTAACTTTGTTCAATATTTGGTTACTCGACCTTAGTGTCGATTAATTTGAAAAGTGTTTGCCAGCTATAACTAATGGATAAGCTCCTAAAAAAAAAGATGGCAATAAATTATAGGAATAGTTGATACATTTGAAACAATAAAAAATAACTGGTAACTGGACTTAAATAAGGATTGGTAATTTCGTATAGGAGTTGATGACCTTAACATGTTAGTAGCTCGACAAATGAATTGGGTAAATAATTATAACAGTTAATAATTTCAAAATAACCAAATATTTGTTGGTATAACTTAAATAAGAGTTGGTAACTTAAGCTTCATAAATAAGTTTAGTAAGCTATTAAGAGAACAAGTAATATTGAAATAAGTTGGTAATTTCATGTAAGAATTGGTGAAATTAACCCAATGATAACTTCTAAAAAAAATATTTTGTGAACTAATAGAACAGTTGGTAATTTTGTGGCAATCAAATAAACATTGGTGAGTGGACTCAACTAAGAGTAATTTCAAATGATATTTAGAGGCATTATCAGTTGGTAAACTGCTCAAATAAATGTTGGTAAATTAATATAATAAACGGTAATTCCAAAACAAACAAATAAAAGTGGACAAGTGACTCGAACAGTAGTAGTTAAGCTAAAACTAGTTGCCGACTTAATGGAAGAAAAATGGGCAAGTCACTGGAGTAAGGTTGATAATTATGAATAAAAGTTAGCACCTTGTCATGTGGCTAAGTTACACATATTAATATTGATTAATTTGTGAAAACAATTAATAATTTTGGAAATACCTAGAAATATTGGTACTTTCAGAAAAAGGTCAGTAACTTAATAATATATTAATGGCTAAATAAGTGTACATATCAATGATCAAACACCATTTGTGAAAAGAACAATAATGTCTCACTTTGTTTTTAGTCGAAAGTGTGATGACCACGCCAACGAACAAAAAGCAAAGTGCTGGTAACGGATGAAAACAGGCAAAGTGCTAGATTTGCTATCCCGTTTAAAATGTTTGTATTATCATGTCTTCATTCTGTTCTTGTCAAGGAAAAAAAAAGGAGAAAAAGGAGAATTCTTGGAGATGAAAAGTACTTTACAGACTTGACTAGCTAATAGCATCTTCAATCTTGATTACTGGGGACATAAAGGGTTTGTTGCTGATTGTTAACAAAAGACAACACAAAGGCCTCAGGCAAAGCTATCATATAATATAATGTCTGTACTATCATTTCTTTAATGTGTTAAGCTCCAGCCTCATTAAAAGTGTTTCTTTGTTCCTTATGATGACGTTGGCGCAGGGAAAGTAATCCAAATCTGCTCAAGTCATCAATGTGCTCAGCAGTGACTAAATTAATCACCAGCGGACTATCAATTCAGATATTAAATCCTCAACCCATCGTCTGCTCTAATACACGAGAAAAGAAAATAAGATCAATAGTCACAGCCAATTTGGAGAGAGCACATTCTCGAAAGGGGAAGCAATTCTTCTTTTATGTTCGAAAAACGTTCATGAATTGTTATTTAATCGATCAATCTTCAAAATTACGAGATACTTTTGAACCTTTCCTTCCTTTTTCTTTTTTTTTCTCCTTTTCCTTTTCCTTTCCCAGTACTGCCCCCTCACCATTCCCCCCTCCCTCCACCAATCTTCAAAATTATGAGATAATTTTTTTCCCTTTTCCTTTTCCTTTCCCTATTCCACCCCTCACCCATCTCCCCTCCCCCTCTCTCTCTCACACATGAAACAATCCTTATCGCGACCTTCCTAAAAGTGAACCGCCAAGAAAATTCTAATAGATTATAAGTAAATATTTAGTGTGTTTTCTCCCAATCCCATGCCAATCACAACTTTAGGGTTTCTAACTTTATTGTCATTTTAGAGTCGCCACTAATATATTATGGATCTATTAGAAATCCAAGTAAAATTTGTAAAAGCATCTTAATTTGCAAACTAGAGCTTTCATGGATATAGAGATTTGATTAGATTAGATAAATTTAATATTACTTTGAGTATTTTGAGTTCAATTAAACAACTTGGATTTCAAGTGTAAATCATAGGGTTGGAAAACACTTGAATGTAAGTGATTGTAACTCTATGATTCTCCATTTTTATAGTGGATTATTTGCTAACTTTCCTCGTGGGCATAGGTTCCGACACTTAAATTGTAAGCATATGTTGACCTATCTTATTAGAGTTTCGAATCCAATGGATAAACTAATCAACTAGGACATCTAATTTCTAAAACACCAAGGATGGTATGTAAATTTTTGCTCCATTGGATAATGTCAACACATCGTATACATTCACTCATCTTTTGCCCTTAATGAACTTGCAGAGAGAAAAAAACGATCATTGATTTCACTTGGAATTTGCACATGAAAAATTGGATCCAACCGTTTACCAAATCGAGTATATAAATGATAGTCCCACAAAATATGGTTTTGCTTCTCTTTACATGTAGGCCCAATGGGCCTTGCTGTTATCTTCTACGATGGATGTATCATTAGCCTAGTAGGGTCGATCTTATGCAAAATATTACCTTGTAATACGTAAATAAATGTCGAAAAATATCTACAATCTTTAGCTTGATCTGTGCTTTATGATTCAATTTACAATTTAGGGGTTGAACTCCAATATGATTCATCATTTACTGCAAGGTTGCACAATTTTTAGACTCATTCCATCTCAATTTTTTCATTACGGTGTCATATATAATATTTGACAGTTGTAACTTCTCAATTTTTTTTGTTCTTTTGGCTTTGATTAAATATTTGCGTAAACAGCTACAGTTCGAAACTTTTATAATTCCCGTTGATAAGGTTGTCGTTGCGCCTCAAGAGAAAGAAGTCCAAGTTTTTTATCCCTTTTCAAGAACCAGAGGAGTTGGAGGATTCTGAGCTTCATGAAGAATCTCAGGGTGAGCACGTTCTGGATGACAAAGAAGAGATGATTTTGGAGAAAAGTCCCCCTCATGTTGATCTGAACTCGGATGCAGATGAGATCCCCGTGGAGGAAGTTGAAGGGAAAGAAAGTGGAAAGAATAACAACATTATATCAGGAAATTTAAAGAATCAACTGATAGATCGATCTTGAAGATTTGATTGGGATGTTTTCCCAAAGCAAGAAATTTTTGTGATTTTGCAGATACGGTTCAAAATTCCAGGGGAATTGTAGCAAATATGCTTTATAAGATAACCCGACAATTTATAAATTTGAATTTGAGCTTTCCTTCTAATAAAGGGAGAATGATGGGGGCACCTTAAGTTTGGATTTACGTCTTTTTTCTGATGAATATTTATAATTAAAAAAGAAAATAACTACGAATAATTTAAACAAGCATCCATCAAAATGGTAGGGCTTTGGAATTTGATATTTCCTTCTTTAATTAAGTTAGTTTAGGATACTCACTTAGTATAGAACATTGAATTTATTGTTTTATTATTTTAACTTAATAATACAATAAAATCTAGTTGTTTTTCAGGTCTAGCTAGGTTTTTGTTATAGCATCAGTATTTCTTTTCCTGTTATTATTGAGAAAGAATTTCTAAAATAATAAAAAGGTCGGATCCATGCTTATTTGTCGTGTTTTATTGGACAATTGCGGTTTGCCTCTTTCAAGAAGTATAAAAAAATTAAGAAATTTTGCTCTACATGCTTTGTGCTTGTAAGCTTTGGGCGTTTGTTTTTGCGAGCTTCGACTCAGTGCTCTTCGATTTCATTGCAGCAGAAAAAAGCTATTCGAAGTCCGGACTTCAAGCAAGATTAAAGGTCTCTAGGAATTGAGGAATTAATACACGACTCCAACCTGCAACTGATGAAAAGAATCTAGTTCTTGCAAACCCCAAGACTAGACACAGATTACATGCATACGAAACAAAGATGGCTAAAAGAGTCAAGGCTTGCAATTTTGACTTTTCGACTCTAGGAGGGTGTCGATGGGTCTACCTGTGGCATCGATTCGGTTTACGATTCGGGCGTGCTTTCTCCAAACAACCACGGGGACCACCAATCCGGCAACCACCAACGACACATAGAATCCCCTTAGCAAATTTGCTGGGCCCTCCTCAGATTTGGGGAATTGGGATACAAGACTGTAAGAGAAGGCAGTGCCAAGAATGACCATAGCGATGCAAACCATGTTAGTGCGAGGCAATAGTGGGAGAGCAGTGGCCCAGATTGTGCCGATAGAGGTGAAAAAAGCCATGCTGTTGACAATCGAGAAGAAATATAGACTCCAGCCCTTCATGATAATGTCTCCGGCGTCATGTGGACTTTCATTATTAGTGCCGATGGAACTGGCGGCCGAGGGATTTGAAGGGGAAGAGGACTCCTGCCAGTATCCTCCCGGAGGATTAAGAGCGGCTTGGTAAGTGGCGGTTGCAATTAAGGTTGACACTAAAAGGATTATGTCGCGAGCCGTGTCATCTCCGAAGCCAAAGAAAAATTCGTACTTCTCTAGTCCAGTTAGTTTCATCCTAAAAAACATTGATAGAGAGAGGGCGGTACGAGGAGAACATATTTTAGGGCGCAGCCTCTTCTTAATATCTTGATCGTTGCACCCATTCTCTTCAAAGATTTTCCAAGCCGTCTTACCTTGAGAGTTCTTCGCATTTACATCTATATATTTAATCAACGGCTTGATGACCTGGAACAAACATAAAGGCAACAAATGTATACATTCAATTTGAATCACCGCTTTGTCACAAGCTTTATCATTGTGCACCAAGTGAGCTCATGCCATAAGTTGGAATAATGCAAGTGATTCAACAATTGATGTACAGAGGAACTAAGTTTACTAGATCTTATTTATCAATTGCAATCATTTCAACCAATGTAACAAAGTCTCGAATCTTTTAAAATTGTGTAATTTAGTCATTTCACCTAAAATTATTCACGTGATAGCTAGGAATTGCCCATGTGAGTTATAACAGGTGAATCCACTTAAGCAATTACCCAAATGATTATGACTATTCATAAAAGTTTAGAACTTAATTACATCAACGAAAGGATTTAGGATTCAATTACAATTTCTCTCTCTCATTGCCCATGTGGTTATAACAAGTGAATCCACATAACAATGACCCAAATGATTATGATTATTCATAAAAATTTAGAACTTAATTACATCAACGAAAGGATTTAGGATTCAATTACAATCTCTCTCTATTATGCTATGAAGAGGAAGAGTACCTTAGACAGGTATATTTATAGCCTTTACGCATGACATTCAACTGGTGAGGTAGTAATTTTTCTGTCCACAAAGTGATTATTTTATGATTGTGTGGGATTCCATGTTCCCTTTCATTGCATTAGTTTCTATCTCGAGCAATATGTTGGGATGGACTGATTTCGAAAGAAGGAAAGAGATTTGCTTACCAATAGTAAATACAAAGAATAGACAATGATGAATTAAGTTATTAGGTATAACTTTGAAATTTTGAGCTCACTAAAAACTAAATTTTATAGGGGTTCCAAGGTTAACAATTTCAAGCATACCTTTATACTCCACTCTACATCACTCCTTTATGCTCCAACCAAAAAATTGTTAGGCCTATTAAAAATAACTAAGTTTCTAATCTCCTCTCTCTTAATGTTTTTAAAAAACATGTATTTTCAACACCTTGTGTTTCATTATCGTAACATTTTTTCCAGGATTAGATTATGTATAAATCAAGAATCATACAATAAAAGCACGAACAATCACGAAATTAATGAACTGTACTGGAATGAACTATACCTCGGGCTGCTTTTCGGACACGGCAATATGTAAAACATTGTTACCATCGTTGTCTTTCCATTTCAAGATATGTATTAGATTGACTCGTTTAAGCCATCCAAACAAAACCTTAAAAGCTTTGTAGTTATGGGTCTTGACGGCAAGGTGAACTGCAGTTTGACCTTGGCTTGTCAAATCTTTGATAGACGGTCCACAAGTAAATAGGAATTCGGCCAGGAGATCCAGCTCATCTTCTCCTAATTTCGTGGCAATATAATGCAAAGGGGTGATACCACATCGTCCTCGGACTCGGATCAACTTAGGGTCAAAGGTCTTAAGGGCCCTTGCGGTGTGATAATTGCTGTGTTGCAAAGCCAAGTGCATGGGGCTATAACCCTCTGAATTCAGCTTGCGAGCGAGTGATGGCTTCAAAATGGTCATCTCCATGGCCACTTGGGTTTTTCCAGCAGCCGCTGCAAGATGCAGAGGAGTATTTGACAAGGGGTCCTTAGATAGATGATCTAAGAGGCGTCGCTCCTCCCCAATTAAGTTATGCAGCTCATCAACGTCATCATTCTCTATGGCTTGCTGAAGCCGAGACTCCCTAGCCTCTTTTTCTTCTTTTTCGGCCGGACCCCTGGCCATCGTGTTTCTAGGGAAATGTAGGAGCAGAGGGGATTTGATAGTTGATGGTAGATGGAAGTTCGAGTAGCGCTCGAACTTGCAAAATCATAAATAGAGCCACAGTCAACGAAAATTCAATTAGGAGAGTCATCTGGTGTACAGGTGGATCCAATGCCAGGTTAGGTGAGTGGGGCTTAGACAGTGCTTTTCTTTCTACCCTGTCGATCCCCTATTCCTCTTTTTATTTCTCCATGTAAAATATAAAGCGAATAAAGCTGAAAGCAAAATAAATAAAGGAAAAAAAAGAAGTAAAAGTGCCACTTCCCTACCATTGACTCATCGAATCTGAGGAAATCGAAAAGCATTCACGCATTACTTGTTATTACTAATACCAAACTAAAGAAGATAATTTGCAGAATTTTGATAATGCATTTGAGGGTGAATAGCACCAAACTTGCTTCCTCCTCCATTTGAAACGAGTCCATCTATAAACCTAAGTACATGATTATCTCCTCAAGCTCATGCCCCGCATTGATTCTCTTATTCGATTCAATACAGGGAGGCAAGTTCTCTATCCGTTGCTAAATGAATTAGATCGAAAATGCTCTTTAAATCATGGGTGCCCGAAAAATTTGACAATTTACTTATAAACTAGTGAATCACTAAGGGGCTTTTCGTCGGTTGCTCCTCTTTAATGTAATTGGCAGTTGAGCTTTCCATAGTCATGATTCAAATGGCTGCTAATAATAGTTCACTTGTTGTTTAATCTCAAAGTCTTTAAACTGTAAGTTTTGGGAATGCTCTCTTGAATTATAACTGCGTGTTGCAAAACCATAATGCGATATTAGTTTAGATAGCTACTAGCTTATTTTGGGGAGGAGTTAGTTATTTAAACTCAAATCTCATCATGTGACTATCAAAAGTCGACCATTAGTTGGAATTTCGGGAAAACCATATAAATGATGATGACCAACTCAAGTAAGATTGTAACATTGTTCTACATTTGGTTACTCGAGCGTCATAGAGCGCAATTATTTTGAAAAGTATTTGCTAGCTGTAATTATTTGATAAACTCCTAAAAATTGATGTCGGTAAATAATATGAATAGTTTAAACTTTTGAAACAAAAATTAAGTGGATTTAAATAAGTATTGGTAATTTTGTACAAGAGTTGATGACCTCAATTCGTCAGTCAACTCTACAAATGAATCCGGGTAAATTATTGGAACAGTTAATAATTTTCAAATAATTAAATGTTCATTGGTATAATATAAATAACAGTTGGTAAATCAGGCTTCGCGAATAAATTTGTTAAGCTTTTGAAAAAGTTGGGTATGGTTTAAAATTGTTGGTAACTTTAGCCCATTAGTAAGCTCTATAAATATATATTTTTAAATTATTGGAATAATTTGTTCTGTCGAAACAATGAAATAAACTTTGGTAAGTGAACCCAAATAAAAGTTGCTAATTTTATGTAAGTATGAGTGATTATAACAAAATTTTAAAGGCCTGAAAAAATGTCCTTAAATTATGGGAACAATTGGTAATTTTTTAAAAATAAAAAAAAAATTCATGACTGATTAAATTATAGTTGGTAATTTCATATAAGAGTTTATAATTTAGGCTCCGCAAATAAATGTTAGTAAGTTATTAACAGAACCAATAATTTTAAAATAAGTTGATAATTTTGTGTAAGGATCGGCAACTTTAACCCATTGATATCTTCTAAAATAAATGTTGTGAATTATTGGAATAGTTGGTATCTTTGTGGCAATTAGATAAATGTCGTGAGTGGATTCAAATAAGAATTGGTATTTTCATAAGGTAGGTAATAGCATTATCAGTTGGTAAACTACGAAAATAAATGTTGGTAAATTACTACAACAATTGGTAATTCCGAAACAATCAAATAAAAGTGAACAAGTGACTCCAACAGTAGTTATTAAGCTAAAATCAGTTGGTGATTTAATGGAAGAAAAATGGGCAAGTCACTTAAATTAATATTGATTAATAATGAAAACAATTGGTAATCTTGGAAGTACAAATAAATATTAGTACTTTCAAAAAACCATCAGTAACTTAATAATTTTAAATGGCTAAATAACCATACGTATCAACGATCAAAATTCATTTGTGAAACGAAGAATAGCGTCCCCCTTTGTTTTGTAAAAAGTCAAAATTGTAAGGAATACGCGATAGACCAAAAAGCAATTGATCGATGAAAAAAAGAGAGGAAATTGCTAAATTTACTATCACATGTAAGACGTTTGTACGTTCATGTCTTTATTCCGTTCTTTATCGGGAAAAAGGGAGAATTCTTGGAGAATTATTGGAGACAAAAAAGTACTTTGCATCTTCAATCTCGATTATTGTGTTAGGCTCCAGCCTTATAAAAGTGTTTCTTTATTTCTTATGATAATGTTGGCACGGGGCAAGTATTGTGTTAGGCTCCAGCCTTATAAAATTGTTTCTTTATTTATTATGATAATGTTGGCACAGGGCAAGTATTGTGTTAGGCTCCAGCCTTATAAAAGTGTTTCTTTATTTCTTATGATAATGTTGGCACAGGGCAAGTAATCCAGATCTGCTCAAGTCATCCATGTGTTCAGCAGGCGCTAAATTGTCGGACCATCAATTCATATATTAATGATTCAACCTATCGTACAAAAGGAAACAAAGAAGGCCAATAGTTCGCATCCAATTTGGAGTGAGCATAGCCCAAAAGTGGAAGCAGTTCTTCTTTATGTACGAAAAACGTTTATGAATTGCTATCTAATCAGTGGATTGATATCCTTTAAAATTACGAGATAAAGTCAAAACATATATCTATCTTCTTAAGAAATTAATACTGTACTGCATGTGCTGTTGGCTGTTCAAATTGGTATCCATTTTCATTTTTTTCCTTTTGATCCTTTCCTTCCATTTTTGTTTCTTTTCCTCTTCCCTTCCCATTATTGCCCCTCGCCCACTCCCTCTCTTTTCTCTCCCTCCTCTCTCGTCTCTTATAAACATCTGATCTTCCTAAAGTGAACCACAAAAAAATAAAAATTAATAGATTACTAAGTAAATACGTTGCACGTACTCTTCCAAATCCATACCAATAGAAACTTTAATGTTTTTAATTTAATTAATTAAAAAGGTAAATCATTTCATTTTGGAGTTGTCACTAATCTATTATGGATCTATTAGAATTCCAAGTAAAATGTGGAAAAACATCTTAGTTTGCAAACTAAAGATCACATGGATACAAAAACTTAATTGCACTAGATAAATACAGCACTCTTTCGGTACATTTTCTATTTATTTAAAAATATAGTTTGCAAGCAATCTTGGTTGATTTTAATTCTATACCACTAACATGTGAGGGATAATCAAACAAGTACACAAACAGTAATTTAACATTCAATAATCAAAGTGATATATAAATTATTTAGGGAAACAAGAAAAACTTGATGTACCAAGCAATAGTAAAGCTCCATTATGTCTAACACAGCAAGTGTTCTAAAAAATATAAACTTAAGACCAAACAATTTATGCATGACCTAAATATCATATTTAAATGCAGTGTCAATTAATTTTTTTAGATTTTCTTTTTATTGTATACAATATGAATAATGCATGAAATGCCATTACTAATTAACCCTATCTACACAGCATGATTATTAAAACATTGACATTAAGACATGTGGCTCTCTAGACGACATACAACATACCATGTGAATATTATAGAATTAATGAATTCATTGTACAATTAAATGTAGTCTATACGAGATATGGATGCAATTTTTTTTAAAGATTTTCTTTATGAGTTAAAATAGGAAACTACATATACATACATGATGACTTTGACCAAAAAAGAAAAAAATATGTATAAAATCCTAAGCATGCACTAATAAAGTTTATACTTTCCTAAAGTACTATGTGATTCCTAATGCATCTAGGATATGTTTTTCTAAATTAGGAAACATGCATGAATGCAATCGAAACTGAATGAAGTGCAATCTTTGTGTATTTTTATTTTTATGCGATGCATGCCCTGATCTAAAAAAGTATAAAACGTAGCACTCTACATGATTGATTATATGAAATATTATTATATGTTCAAATAACAAAACAAATTTAATTGAGGGTCCGAATTTTAGTCATAGATATCAAAGAGAGAAACTACATATGCAGGAAATGCCTAACACTTTAAAACAAATCGTGTTAGAATCATGATATCTCAAATTAGGTAGTCGAATGTTCAGATCAAATATAATTTAGGAAACTACCTTGTTGGGACTTCAACTCTAATGACAAACGTCGGAGTTGCTGAATAACAACTAAGGATAACACTCAATGAGAATTGGTAGGTTTTGGTCGAATCCGTAGGTCTCTAAATCTTTAATCCTCAATTCCTTTGGTACGGTTGAAGATATAAGCGTCATAGCGATCTTCTTTATATTTTAATGCATTCCAACCTAAAACGAACACGTCCTCACCATTTTTGTGAGACTGCGAGTTGCTTTTCATCTTGATCTAGCAGCTTGACCGATTAGGATTTCTGGGTTAAAGACATACTTTCAGATATTTTCTCATTAATTTCACCAAACAACATCAAGAACAATGTGTCGATTTCGTGAAATTGTACGATAGAATTGTTCTGTTGCCAAGAAAGCAGGTTCGCCTTTTTCTTTTTCCAAATATTAACGTCCTCGTTTTTGTATTTGTGCCTATATATATTGTCTCCCCCTCAATTTTGAGAGGAGAGGGGGCTTATATAGGCATAGGACTAGGGATATCTGAAGATACCAATCAATGCATCACTTTCCTATTTTAAACTAAATAGATATATTTGACTTCCTCAAGTTAGGAATTTTTTATATCACCTTGTAATTATCTTCACATAATTAAAAGTTTCAACGATAATATATTTATTTTCCCAAATTTAATTAGATAATGCAATCTTTATTAGTTTGGCATGCCCACATGCTAAGCACAAGCGATTTTCGGCCATAAAGAGTATTCAATGGGCTTGACCAAATTTCATGCTTTGTAGACTTATTTCAGATAATTTAATAAAGTTTGCGGCCTCCCTACTTAAAATAGTCTAAATTAAATGCACTATATGTGGGCTTTATTATAAATAGAATGCTTGCAATAAATGCAATTAATAACTACTTAAGTGTTCATGCAGGTCATTAATGTTGTGTGGAAGAACACTCTAACTAGTGAGAAAGAAAATAAGAATTATTAAGAACACGGAGATTTACGTAATTTGACGAAAATCTACCTACGTCCACGAGATGGATGATTTCTTATTTGAGCGTATCTTATGAGTTACAAGGTACAATGCTGAAATAAATAGATCATCAAATCCCCACTTTCTTAATCCTAATAAGAAAAGAATTCCACTCTAAATATATTATCATATTTGAAATTAACTAACAAATTTTTAGTGATTATCCTTATATATTAGAGATATTATGGTATATCTTAGTTCCATTGAATCAGGACTATTTCTCATAAAAATTCCTTGTAGATAAGTCCAAATCTAAGAAATATATTTGGAAATGTATAACTTGCAATTTTCAAGCTTTCCTAGATTTTCCGATCGAATATTTTTTTTTCAAAATTTTAATCGATCGAAATTTGTGGAATTCAAGATAATATCAGCAAATCTCCACCTTTGGCTTGAATAAACCACAAGCCTCCACTCGAACCAAGAAAATGAATATATCTCTCTCTCCACCATACCTTTGCAAAGGTACACTCGCACTTGGATCAGTGCGGCCTTTATCAACTTCAATATGAGTGAGAGAAATCAAGTCCCCGCAGGACTTGAACTTCTCCGTAGTAACCATTTTCGTGAGCATATCTACGGGATTATCTTTAGTATAAATTTTTTTCAAAGCAATGCTACCATTCTCCATAAATTCTCAAAATTTATGGTACTGAACTTCAATGTGTTTCATTCTAGAAGAAACACTTGATTCTTCGCGAGACATATTACATTTTGGCTATCGCAATATGGTGTAGCACTTTCCTGCTTTATACCCAATTCCGTGACCAAATCAGTCAACTATATTTCCTCCTTTGTAGCCTTAGTTACTACCATATACTCAACTTCGGTTGCAGACAATGCCACAATAGGTTGAAGCATTGCCCTCCACGAAATAGCTCCATCGCCAAGAGTAAAGACATATCCCATGATGGACCTTCGCTTGTCCAAATCACCAGCAAAGTCTAAGTCAACATAACTTGCTAATCGATTGATCTTCCTTTGAACTAAACATCAAACCCATTTCGATGGTTTCAACCAAATAACGAGAGATCCACTTAACAACTTTCCAATGCTCCTTACCCGGATTGCTCATGTATTGGCTAATGAGACTCTCTGCATGAGCCAAATCTGGTCTACTACAAACCATAGCATACATGGTGCTCCTTATTGCACTGGCATAAGGTACTTGAGACATCTTCATAACCTCCTCATGTGAACTAGGGCAAATTGCTTCAAATTATAAAGTGATCTTTTGAGCAAACAAACATGATCCTCTTTCCTTTCCACCTTGAAGCTTTCGGGCTGCTCCATATAAATTTTCTCCTTCAAGTCACCATGAAAGAATGTTGTCTTTACTTTTAACTGCTCGAGCTCCAAGTCATATATGGCCATCAAAGCTAGTAAAACACGAATTGATGTGTGTTTTACAATCGGGGAAAATATCTTGTCGTAATCAATCCCCTCCTTCTATGCATAACTCTTAGCAACAAGTCGGGCCTTATATCTCTCTTGCTCTTTCTCCATTGTTGCTTCCTTTCTTCAAAGAACCCATTTGCAGCCAATGGCATTCTAATCCTCGGGCTTCTTCACTAGTTCCCAAATCTCATTCTTTTGTAATGACTCCATCTCCTTCATCATTCCAGTCATCCACTTTTCTTTGTGATCACTTTTCAAAGCTTCATGGTAGAAGCTTGGATTGCCAGAGCCTACGGTAAGAGCATAAGTAACTATATCCTCAAAACCATACCTCTCCGGTACTTTGAGAGTGTGCCTTCCTCGTTCCATTGCAATGGTACGAGGAACTTCTACCGTTTCTTTGACTTCCAGAGCTTCATCGGATGACTGGCCATTCTTTGCAAATTCTCTGGTTTCAAGCTCCACCTTAATGATATCTTTATCACTCTCCTCTTCAGTAGCCGCGTGTGGCCATAACTTGACTTCAACATTATAGATTCATTGAACATAACATCCCTACTTGTTAGAACTTTCTTTTCACTTGGATCCCATAATTTGTAGCCTTTCACTCCTTTCTTGTAATCGATAAATATGCATTGTTTTGGATCCAACTTTGAGCGCTTTGAACTCTACACATGTACAAAAGCAAGACAATCGAATATTCTTAAATTAGAATAATTCACAATTTTACTAATCCATATCTCTTTGGGAATTTTGCATTTAATTGTAGTTGATTGAGACTGATTCACAAGATAACATGCCATATATACAACTTTTGCCCAAAACTCCTTGCTTAGTCCTGCATGTAGCCTCATGCTTTGAGCTCTCTAATAAGGTTCAGTTCATCCTTTCCATTACGCCATTCTATTGGGGCATATCTAAAACTGTGAAGTGACATTTAATCCCTTCAATCTTGCAAAGCATTATGAATAGTGTTGATATGTTCTCTCCTCCATTGTCCGATCTCAAGCACTTAAGCTTCTTCCCCGTTGAAGTCTCAACTTCAGCTTTCAATTCTTTGAGCTTGTCAAAGATTTCACTTTTGTGTCACATGAAGTAGACCCAAATTTTGCGAGAAAAATCATCAATGAATGTCACAAAGTATTCCTTCCCACCTTTTAACTTTGCCGGTGAAGGACCCCATATATTCGTGTGTACATATTCGAGTACACCCTTGCTTGTATGAGTTGTAGCATTGAACCATACTTTGCATTGTTTTCCAAATACACAAAATTTGCAAAAATGTAATTTGCATATTTTCATTCCTTTAAGTGCATTTCTCTTGTAAAGCTCCATGAGTCATCTTTCTCTCATATGCCCGAGACGCATATGTTATCTATCTCCCCAATAGTATCCATGAACACAAATATTCCACCTTGCACTGTGGTTCCTATAAGTCGTTATAGGTTCTTGTGCCTCTGTCTCTTTAGAACAACCAAAGCTCTCTTAATCACCTTCAAGACTCCACCTTGAGCCATGTACTTGCATCCATTGGATTCAAGTGCTCCCAATGAGATCAAATTCTTCTTTAGACCCAATATATGACGCACATCCACCAAGATTTTAATCATGCCATCAAACATCTTAATTTTCACAGTTCCAACTTCCACAGTCTTGCATGAAGTGTCATTTCCCATGAGAACTGAACCACTATCACATGCCTTGTACTCATCGAAGGCTTCTCGATGAGGACACATGTGATAAGTGCATTCGGAGTCCAAGATCCACAAATCTTCAGAAGTGTCCTTCCCCGACGATATGGACAAGACGTCCCCATCATTGGTCTCGGTGCTGTTGGTTACACTTACCTCATCTAAGCTCTTCTTCTTTTTCTCATTCTTATTTGGACAGAATCTCTTGGTATGCCCTTCCTGATTGCACCCATAGCATCTTCCTTTAAACTTTCACTTGGATTTTGATCGACCTCTACTACTCGATCATCGATCCGATGATCTTCCTCTTCCTTGATTGCTTTTCTCCTTTGCAAAGAGTCTCTCTCTCTCGAAGATTTTGAACTACTTGCCCTTTTTTGAGTGTCGTTTGAAATTAGGATAGTAGTCACCTCTCCGATCTCCAAGGTTTCCTTACTATAAATGAGCGTAGTCACCAAGTGGTCAAATGAATTTGGCAACGATGCTAGTAGTAGAAGTGTTATGTCTTCATCCTCGAACCTTACCTCCAAGCTTGTAAGTTCACTAATCATCTGATTGAACATGTTGAGGTGTTCCAATAGATCTCCTCATTCACTCATCTGAAGTGAATACAATCTCTTCCTCAAGAACAATTTGTTTGTAAGAGATTTCATCATATAAATGCTTTCGAGTTTGAGCCACACCTTTGAAGCAGATTCACTCTCCGCTACATATTGAAGGGCCTTATTCGATGGGTTCAATCGGATTGCACTGCATGCCCTCTCCTCCATGTCAGCCCAGTCATCATCAGTGATAGTGTTCGACTTGTTCGATCTTCCTAGAATAACTTTTGATAAACCTTGTTGAATCAATAGATCCTTCATCCTTCTCCGCCATAGTGTAAAATTATTCTTTCTAGTGAATCATTTGATATAAAATCGGATTGTTGAACTTTTATAGCCATTTAGTTAGAACTCGCAATATAGGAACGGAGAACCTGGATCGCTCTGATACTAAGGGCGCGAATGATAACATTTATAGCTAGAAATTGATTTCTGGAAGAGAAATAGATTTTTCTATTTCTATTTCTAGATGAATTTCTGAGCCAAAAAACACATATGATAACGACATACAATTTCTATTATTGGAATAGAAATTCGTATGATAACCAATAAAATTTCACTTTCTTGAGTGGCGGCAGCAATGGGAGAAGCAACGGTCAGTGACCGGGGACTAGCGGTGGTGGTGGTGGTGGCAGCGGCGGCGACGACTGCGGTTGGTAGAGGTGGTGGTGGTGATGAGTGGTGGATGGCAAAAAACTCTTTCGGGTGAGAAATAAGAAAGAGAAAAATAATTTCTAATTTATAATTCAGAAACATAAAAGTAAAATTTTTTGTTTCTAATTTCTATTCTAAACATATTTCTGGAATAAAAATCTGTTTCAGAAATAGAAAAATGAAATTATTTTACCAAACGGATTTCTATTCCAAAAACAGGTCTGGAATAGAAATGTATTCTAGAAATAGAAATAGAATGGTTACCATGCATAGCCTAATTATTGTGTGGAAGAACACTCTAACTAGATGAGGAAGAAAAAAAGAATAATCAAGAACATTAAAATTTACATGGTTTGACGAAAATCCGCCTACATCCACAAGAGAGAGAAAGATGATTTCTTATTTGAGCGTATCTTACGAGTACAAGGTACATTGCTTAAATAAATAAATCATCAGATCTCCACTTTCCTAATTTTAATAGTAAAGAAATTACATCTTAAAGACAAAACTTATTTTTGCGCTGATGAATTTATTTTCATTCCGTATCTCTTACGTAACAAGCATATGAAAGTCGAGGGAATGGATAAATCAAACTTGTATTTCCTTTAATTAAACAGAACTCCATCACTATATATGCATAGAGATAGAGAGACTCCATCACTATATATGCATAGAGAGAGAAGGTCAAAAACATGTCTCGCATGAAGCATTTTTTTAATATTTTTATGGGATGGTGGGAAGTTCAATAGGACAGATTGACCTATATAGATCAATAAAATGATTTTGAAAGGACTCGATGAGGAGTTGACAGGATGAGAGAGATATCAAATCGAGAACTCAACTTTTCAATAAAATAATTGAACTTTGACTAGAGTATATAATAATAATAATAATAATAATAATAATAATAATAATAATAATAATAATAATCCAACAGTTATAAATTTTTGTTGTTAATAAATATTACAATATTGTCGCGATTTAATTTTTTTCTAAAATAATAGGTTTAGGGGTATTGTTAATTTCAGGCCGACGGCCTTAATTAATTTGGGCTCTCCTAAACCTATACCCCGAGCGACATTAGGATATTTACAAAAGTTTTCAAATAGGGAGTCGCCACTAGTCTATTGAGATCAACTAGGAACCAAATGAAACGTGGAATCGTGTCTCATTATTTACGCAACCAGAAAGTCTAGGGTTAGAGACTTGATTACGTTAGTCACGCGACTAACGCCCTTTCGATACCTAACTTAATCATGTGTTAATGAGATATCGGCAATGCGTTCAAGGAAATTAAGGTATGTCCCAATTATTCTAAGGTAAGGAAATAATATCAAAAATATCATTGCAAAACAAGGTGCATGAATAACTTAATATCATAAACCAAGAAAACCTATTGTAGAACCCCTGAAGGCATATTCAATTTCAGTCTTTTTCTTTTTTAAGGGTTTTCTAATTTTATGAATTTTTAATATTTTCAATATTTTTAAATATTTTTGAATTTTCCAAAATTAAAGAAAACAAGCTTTTAAGATTTTTAAGATTTTTGGCTTTTCTGAAAATTTTAAAAACATTTATTAATGATTTTGAAATTTTCTAATTTTTCTAATTTCTTTTGGAATTTTCAAATATTCGAAAATAGAAATAAAAATAAAGTAAAATAAATAAAAATAAAAATAAAATTTTAAAACCTTTCTGAAATTAATTTTTTTAATTTTTTAATGATTTTTCGAAGATTTTTAAGATTTTTTTAAGATTTTTAAGATTTTTTTAATTTTTATTAAAAAAGTGATTCGGACCGGGTCGAGTGACCCGGGCCATTAGGATCCAGGCTAGACTATTTACCGGGCCGGACCTAAGGCCCACATGAATTTTTAATTAAAAATGGCCCACGAAAATTCTAAAACGGCCCATCCCATTTGTTCTCAGCCCAGTCATTTCTAGCCCACACCGAAAGGCAGTCCAACTTATCACCGCGGCCCATGACACTCCAGCCCAGCCTAAAATTAGCAAGCCACGGCCCATTTCCCTTTCTTTCCATTTTCCTGTTTTTGGCTTTTTTTGGTTTTTTCCCTTTTTTGTTTTTCTTTAATTTTATACTCTTTTTCTTTTTTTGACCTTTTTGTCTTTTCCTGCATGCGTTTTTCTCTATCTTCTCCGCTGGTCTTCTTCTTCCCTGGTCTGCATGCCCGACGCCCGACGCCTCCTTCACCGGAACTCCTGCAATTCCGTCGCGTTGCACCGCCGCGAGGTCTATCCGTCCTAACGAAGTCGCCGTGTCGTCCAGCGTTGGCCGTTCTATCCGGCCGACGCCAAACGTTGCCGGCAATGACTTCCGGCGGTCCCGGAAGCTCGCCCTCGCCAGAAAGATAAAAACGTCTCTTTTCGACTAAAAAATGTGCGGAAAACTCATGAAAATAGATATAATGCTAGGGGAAACACAAGAGCAAGCAATATAAATAAAAAATCTACGAAAAGGGGTTGTCGGGGACGGATTTAACCATGGAAATTTTTTGGGTTTCGCGTGGGCATTTCAGCGAGCATCTGGTGGGCATTACTGGATTCGGGGACCTCGGGCTCAACTGAGCCTCGGACTCGCTAGGGTCTTGTGTCATTTTTATGTGTATCATTTAAGGTAGCATTTAGGTACAACCGCTGGTATAGTTCCAACACTCCAAAAAAGTTAGTGTCGGAGTAGCGCAAAATGCACTCCTCAGTCCAAATGAGCCAATCCCTTTTGGACACACACCAGTTAGGAAGTGCCTTAATTGTGTTCTTGACGCACGATTGGCAAGAGATACTTGAAACTTTGCCCCAGCAAACGAAAAGACCAAAGATCTTGTTGGTGCCCTTCTAGTAGAAGCTCTTAGGGGCTGCTTTGGAATATAAAATCTAAAAATTGGGGAAGATTTAAATGGAATATCGAGTTTGTCATGTCATTTAACAGATACATGTAGTTGCAGTAATGTAGGTAGTAGGTTGGGTAGTAGGTCGGTTGGGGTTGGCCGGTGATAACTTTGAAGTTGAAGTTGATGAGTGCAAGAAGGACAGCAATATATGGCTTCAAAATAATATTGGAATAAGGGGAAGTTTGAAGCTTAGAAGTAGAATTATATGTGTTTTCCTCTCCATAATCAAAAATCGCCCCAGCCTCTCTCTCCACGTGATAGCGCAACAAGGGAAAATTCCCTTGCTAGCATCACGTTGCTGACGTTGTGGCCATGGCATCACTGTCCGAATGATGTCGTCGATTGCCGTGTGTGTGCCTTGCGTGCGTTGTGTGCATACATGGGTGAGGCAAGCATGAGGCGTGCATGAGGCGTGCGTGCGGCATGCGTGAGGTGGGTGTGACGAAAGGATGAAGAGAAAAGAAGAATGGTGATGGGCTAAAAGAGTAAAAGAATGGGCTTGACTATGCCAGCCCACTCGACAAATTTTTATTTTTATTTTTTTTTTGAATTTTCGAAAAGAACTTTCGAATTTTTTTTTTCAAATTTTTTTTATCTTTTCAATAAATTTAGACAAAAGTGGCACATTTAGTACTATTTATGTCCTTACTACACTGTGCAAATCTATATCTTCTATTTGAGTCATTGGTGACAGTGAGTTTTCCAACTCCATACACGGTGGCAAGGTACGGAACTTTGGTCACAAGATTATACATCAAAGCAAGTGGGTGGATATCCATGGACCATGTGTCATTTTTATGTGTATCATTTAAGGTAGCATTTAGGTACAACCGCGGGTATAGTTCCAACACTCTGAAAAAGTTGGTGTCGGAGTACCACAAAATGCACTCTTTGGTCCAAATGAGCCAATCCCTTTTGGACACACACCAATTAGGGAGCGCCTTAGTTGTGTTCTTGACACACGATTGCCAAGAGATACTTGGAACATCACCCCAGCAAACGAAAAGACCAAAGATCTCGTTGGAGCCCTTCTTGTAGAAGCTCTTGGGGGCTGCTTTGGATTATAAAATCTAATAACCTAGGAAGATTTGAAAGGAATATTGAGTTTGCCGTGTCATTTAACAGATACATGTAGTTGCAGTAATGTCGGTAGTAGGTTGGGTAGTAGGTCGATTGGGGTTGGCCAGTGATAGCTTTGAAGTTGAAGTTGATGAGTGCAAGAAGGACAGCAATATAGGGCTGCACAATTAGTATTAAAATCGTGCAGAATCACCCACAATCCAACATCGTACCTCTGCCAAATTGATTTATTTCCTTTTACTAATTTTCTTGCAATTGCGTGATACCATCCCTTTTTGATTCTTATGGTTGAGCGGCATATCCTTAATTGGATTGACTAGTCATACACATATCAATCTTTAATTACATTTCCAAGTAGTTAGTTAACTCATGAGTAGCTAGTCAAAATAAACGTTATTCACAGCGTATTGATAAAATAACCATTTCATATATTCGGAGGGTTATAGCCTCATGCACTTGGCTTTGCAACATGAGCGTTATAACGTTGTGAGGGCACTGATGAAACATGACCCAAAGTTGATCCGTGTCCCAAGACGATGTGGGATCACCCCTTTGCATTATGTCGTTGGGAAAGAAGGAGACCAAGAGCTACATCTCCTGGCTGACTTCCTACACATTTGCAAATCATCCATCGAAGACTTGACGAGCTGTTGTGAGACAGCAGTTCATTGTGCCGTCAAGAACCACAACTTCAAAGCATTCAAGGTTTTGTTTGGATGGCTTAGGCAAGTCTATCTAGCACAAATCTTGCATTGGAAAGATGAAGATGGTAACACTGTTTTACATATTGCTGTGGCTGAAAAGCAACCTGAGGTATGGTTGTATGGTTCATTGATTTTTTGTTTGTTTGTGTTTTCGTTGTTTAATGCTTGAATTTGGCATAATCTTAGGAACAAATGTTATTATAACGAAATAGTGGAGGTTGAAAATACATGGATTTTAGAAACAATAAGAGAGGAGATTTGATCGGGTTCCACTTGTTTGTTTGTTTGTTTCTTATGGAGAAAAGAAGAGGAATTAGGAGGGGTGGGCATCACGAGAGGGGAGGCTCCACTCTCATAATGAATATAGTTTTCACATGTTGATCCATTCTATCACATTAGTTTGTTTACATTGGCTACTATAATCATTTTATTTCTCTCCAGATCACTCCATCCATATGGATAATAAAATTTTTTATGCCATTCAGATGGGTTGGAAATAATTAGGTCAACAAGCAGTTTTTTTAAAAGTCAAATACTCAGATTAAAATGGTGATAATATGAGTACGTAGATTATTTTTGAATGTTTTTTGTTTTTGTTTTTTTAATTTGATAGACACATACGGGCCTCCATGAAAACCTAAGTAAGATTTGTAAATTAAAATTTTTAACACTGAATGATATTAAACTTGTAAGATAATCCTAATTAGTATTTGACTTAAAAGGCTCAATATAGTCTAGTAATCCGTGTAGTGAATAGTAATTAGAATCTTCCTAATTATTTTGTTAAAACCTATAAGTAGGAGTCGCATTTCCATGTAAGGCAAGAAATTTATGATATTCAGTGATGTACTTTTTTGAACTTTTATCAAACAATCTTTTACTTCTATTTTCAACGCCTAAGATTACCTTTTCTAGTGCTTATTTTTCAGATTATTAAAAAAGCCCATAGTTTCATTTCAAAAGCCGTTAGCAGGAAAAATATTTTAAGCTCTTGATGCAACTAATTTGCGTTCATTTTGATTGGCCTAACCCTATTTTGGCTGGAGAATATAGAGAAATTGGAAGGGAAACAAACAAGGGGAAATTTATCAAAATAGTCATAAACCTATTGCAATTTTTCCAATTTAGTCATAAATCTTATTTTTTGTCAATTTAATCATAAATCTTATCTTTTTGCCAATTTAGTCATAAATATCTTGCAATTGAGCCAATTTAGTTCATTCAGCCAAATTTAGCTAGTTAGCATTAACATAGATGCCGGCCAATGCCAGCCATCCAATTGATGATGATGTAGTAATTTTTTATTAATATTTTTTTCTAAAATTTTCTAAAATTTTATTAATTTTCTATTTTCCTTTTTTTTTATTCTGATCGGTCGACCGACTAGCAAGGTTGACCTTGCTGGCCACTGGCGAGGCCTTGCCATCATGAGTGAGCTCGCCCTTATCGTCACAATGCTAGGCAAGGTTTCTCCCTTGCTAGATTTAGCAAGGGTGAACCTCCCCATTGTGGCGCAAGGGGAGCTTGCCCTTGCTATCACGGCTTTAGGCTAGCTTGCCCTCACCATCATGGATTTTGGCAAGTTAGCCCTTGCTGAGCGACATTGAGGGTGAGCTCACCTAGTACTGCGACGATGAGGATGAGATCACCGTGATGGCAAGGCCTCACCAGTGGCTAGTGAAGTTGACCTTGCCAGCTAGAAGTAAAAGAAAAAAAGGAGGGAGAGAGGGAGGGACTCAGCATTGAGGGTGAGCTCACCTAGTACTGCGACGATGAGGACGAGATCACCGTGATGGCAAGGCCTCACCAGTGGCTAGTGAAGTTGACCTTGCCAGCTAGAAGTAAAAGAAAAAAAGGAGGGAGGGTCACCAGTGGCTAGTGAAGTTGACCTTGCCAGCTAGAAGTAAAAGAAAAAAAGGAGGGAGGGAGGGTACTGCGACGATGAGGACGAGATCACCGTGATGGCAAGGCCTCACCGGTGGCTAGTGAAGTTGACCTTGCCAGCTAGAAGTAAAAAAGAAAAAAAGGGGGAGGGTCACCGGTGGCTAGTGAAGTTGACCTTGCCGGCTAGAAGTAAAAGTAAAAAAAAAAAGGGAGGAGGAGGGAGGGAGAGAGAGAGAGAGAGAGAGAGAGAGAGAGAGAGAGAGAGAGAGAGAGAGAGTAAAATATTATTAAAAAATTACTACATTAGCATTGATTGGATAGCTGGCACTAACCGATGTCCATGTCAGCATCGGCTGGTCAAATTTGGTCAGATGGATTAAATTGACATAATTGTAAAATGTATATGACTGAATTGACTAAAAAAAATTTATGATTGAAATAAAAAAAATTGCAATAGATTTAGAACTATTTTGATAATATTTCCAACAAAGAAGTGATATAAAGATCATCTTGCTAACAATTTATTTATTGGCAAGAAAATGAACGATTAAAATTGTTTCCCTCCAAACCCCTAGTGAGCTCTAGGTCTCTCTAAGTTGGATGGTTTTGGATGAGTACTTCTCTTCCAACTCTTTCCATCGTAGTACAATCCTATCTCACACAACAGTAACTTAATTCATCCTTTTCTAGTATTTCATTTTTCCTATTAATTAGCAAAATCTCATTCCTCCTTTCGAAATCAATCCATTCAAACATATTGTATAAGCTAGAAGCCATGAAATGGAAGCTAACATCAACAATCTGACCCAACTATAAATTAATCAATTTGTGGATAAGAATTACTCCCCGATTAGTTGAATTGTATGCATAAAGGATACAAACACATATGTCTAAGGTAGTTTTTCTCTTCATAGCAAAAGGACTTGTCTACAAAATGAAATTTATATCTAAATCTTTTAACTGACTTGATCAAGTTCTAAACTTTATGAAGAATCATAGTCATTCAGGTCAATAGTTTTGTGAATTTTACTATGTAACAAATCATACAAGCAATTTCTAGCTATCACATAAATAATATTAGCTAAGATGGCTAAATTGCATTTTTTGAAAACATTTGGGATTTCATTACATGGGTTAAAATGATTGCATTTGATAAATGAGGTTTAGAAAATTTGTTCCCGTTGTACATCAGCCGTTGCATCACTAATGTTACTCAAACTTAGGAAAATAACATCAAAAGTGCCATAATTTTTGTAAATTGCTCATTTGAGGGGTGCAATTTTTTTTTTTTGATCACTTAAATTCCATAATTTTTATATAGTACTTACCTAAGTGACATAACTTTTATTTTCCTGATCACTTGAGCGCTATATGACTTTTTAATCAATCACTTAAGTACCATAATTTTTTTTTAAATGGTTTATATTAAGTACCATGTCACATCAAATTTCCAACACTTTAGTGAACATTTTATAAAAGAAAAGGTACTCGAGTAATTGATGGAAAGTTATGGCACTTAAATAAACGTTTTTTACAAGCTTTTTTTTTTTTTTTTTCGCTCAAGCAATCGAAAAAAATTTATGGCATTGAAGTGAGTGTCGTAAGAAAAATTATCATTTGCAGTGTCCTTATTCCCTCAAACTTAAATGGCATGAGCTGACTTAGCACACAATAGTAAACCTAGTGAGAAAGCGGTAATAGAAATTCAAAGGATATTTACTTCATTTTGTGCCCTTTGCATTTCTTCCATATCATCAAGTTGTTGATTGGGTATGTCAAAATAGATGAGAAGAAATTCCAGGGTAAGACGGCTCTAGATATCTTCCAAGAGAATCCTAGTGGCGATGAAGATCTTGGAAAGAGGTTACGCTGTAGAGGACGTATAGTTAGACTTCTTCCTCCCAACCTCTCTCTATCAGAGTTTTTGAGCATGGAACTAACTGTCTTTGAGAAGATCACATCTTGGTTCGGCCTCCAAAATGAATCTGCTCGCACCATAATCCTTTTATCGGCTACCTTAATTACGACCACCACTTACCAAGCTGCACTCACTCCTCCAGGAGGTTACTGGCAGGAAAACTCTTGTAATCCCCAAGCCAATTCCACCGCCAACATTGCTGTCGAAAAACCACATCAAGCTGGAAACATTATCCTGGACGGCTCGAAACTATATCAGTTCACGGCCCTCAATAGTATGGTTTTCATGGCTTCCATCGTGACAATCTGGATCACCGCTATTCCCCTATTGCCCTACACTCTGCCGGTTTACATGCTAATGTTGATTCTCAGTGGTGCCTTCTTTGCTACCGCTACAATCGAATTCCCAAAACCGGATGAGGTCACAGGAATTATCATCACGGTAATTAATATATACTTGATGCTTGTCGGGTTGGTGCTCCCCATGTACTTGTGGGTAAACTACAACCGATTTCTACGAGGAATCGATGCCGCAAAGAGACGAGTCGCCAATTTCCTAGTATTAAAGGATCGGAAATAGTTTGCAAGTATTATTTACTTTTAAGTATTCTTCTCGTGTATGCAACACAAGGTTTGTAAGAACTAGACTCTTCTTATTAATTACATGTAATGGACTTATTCTATTAATTATTTAATCCCTATTGACCTTTAATCTCGCTTAAGATTCGAGATCTTGAATAGCTTTTCTCCTAATTCAACTTCATAATTCGACGCATCGGAAGCAGAAAGCATTGACTTGTAACTAGCAAGTATGAATGCTCCAAGTGTACATGCACTAAACAGAGAGCAAAATTTCTCAAGTTTTTTTTTCTTTCTGAAAAGAGTTAAAACTGTGTGATATGATAAAAGAAAGCAACAAATAAACATGATCGCTACACTTTTTTAGACATTACGGATTCAATCAAATAACAGAAAAATAAATATTAAGGATATAACAAAAGGCTAGCTAAATCTTAAAAAACAACTAGATTCAATGGTGTCTTCAAATTAAAAATAGATATCTTAACTTGTTTACGAAGTTAAAATAATAAATAAAATATTCAAACATGCTATATTAAGTGATTATCCTAAACTAAATTAATTAAAGATTGAAATATCAAATTTCGAAATCCTAAATTCATCAAATGAAAATCATAAATCAGAACTTGAGGTACCCCACATCAGTTTCCCTTAGTCAAGAAAAAGCTCGACCTCAAGTTTACAAGTTGGGTTATCTAATAAAGCATATATACTATGATCTTATTGGAATTTGGATCCATGTCAGCAAAATCGATTAAAATTTCTTGCTTTAAGAGAAGATCCCGACCAAACTTTCAACATCGATCTATCAATTCTTTAAATTTAATAGTATAATGAAATCAATGTTGGTTCTACTATTATTCTTTCCACTTTCGATCACTAAAAATTTTCTGCCCGAATCTCATCTACATCTAAATTCAGATCAACATGAGAGGAGGTTTTCTCCAAAATCATCTCTCAATCTTCACGGAAGACGTGCACACCCTCAGATTCTTGAAAATGGAATACAAAACTTCCACTTCTTGCTCCCGAGGTTCAACAACAACATTATCGACGGCAATTATAAAAGTATCGATCGTTTTCTTGTTGTCGTTGTCGAGGATGACTTGAAGCTGGCTTGTTCAGCTCCATCGGCAATCCATCGCCATCTTTGACAGATTTCACAGTTATGCCTCGTTCAAATTGGCGCTTTGCCTGCTCTTTTTCCGCTCAATCGGCACTCGATCCCGCAAAAGTTAAAAGCATCTCTACTCAACCTGCAAAGCTAAGAGATATGCTTGTCGATATTTGGATATCACATGCAATTGGAAAAGGTAATCTACCTCTGCTATAAAATCTTTCATGTTCAAATATCCAGTAACACAGGAATTTTGAAGCTAATTCAATAAACTCTTTGAGACTCTGGTGATGGTCGCAATTCTTGGCGGTAATCTCCATGACAAGCTCCACCATGTCGACTGCCCATCTGTGGTAATAATCGCGACCATCACGTCCTCGCCTTCCGTGGTGACCAGCGTAGTGATTACGCCCCTCCAACCCCTGGAAATCCTTTCACTCGAATCTGAAGTCTTTGGATAAACAGGACGGCCCATTACTTTGGACCACCAGAAGTAGGTTCATCTAATGATTGGTCACTGGCTCAATTTTTCGGCGGCAACACTTCTTTGTCCCCACCGTAGTTTCTTTCCAGGCGTAGGACACCAAGTCAGCTTGCAATGCATCCTACCAAATGGCTGCTCCATGTTCTGTTGAGATGCTCACCGTTCAGAGCCTGGGCCCCTGATCTTTGGCAACGAACGAGATCTTTGTCAATGAAGCAATTTTCGCCGTTGTCTTTGTTACCAGATATCACGTTCCCAGAGTGTTCCATATTCTAATATCGACTAATGCAGTGGAGATGAAAAGAATGAGTCACAACTCTAGCGCGCACACCTGCCCAAAGAGTATATGCACGAAGGGCCAAGAGAGAAATCGCTTGATGCCAACACAGTGGTGGTGATGGTGATTTTGCTGTTGGTTGCAGGCAATCGAGGAAGGTAAGCAGCGGCGGTGATACGCAGTGGTGGTGATGGTGATTTTGTTGTTGGTTGCAGGCAATCGGAGAAGCTAAGAAGCGGTGGCGCATTGGACAAGCTGCAGAAGGACGCAATGGTGGTCGTGATGGTGGTTTGCTGTCGGTTACGTGGTAAGAAGCGAGATGAGGGGTGGAATGCGTACATGCACAATAAACACAAATGAAATGCCCGACTCTGTCTTAGCCTCCTGCTCGTGTCAAATTTCGTGGTGTCTGCTTCGATATATGCTAGTGATATCTTTACAATCATAGTGCCATAATTGAAAATCCAAAATAAAAAGAAAGCATTCCACTGAAATACTATAAAGAATTGCCGCGAAGTAGAAGATTGAATGTGAAAAAGATAATATGATATGGATGGACCGCAGAGAACGGGCGAAGACCCACCGAGCTTCAGGTGGAGTTCCTCTACTCCTTCAGTAGCAAATCCATTCTCCACCAATTGCGCTCGGTTTTGTTCCTGCAAACCTGCAAAGACAAATCGCCCCCGACCGAGAGAGAACAAGATGGATTGGATTATCTCTCTCTCCGGTCAAGCACTTCTCCGTCAATTATTGCTCTTTTGACTACCGCTTAACTCTTCACGTACGACGGATGGAAGACTAGTCGAGCCAATATGATATGGATGGACCGCAGAGAACGGGCGAAGACCCATCGAGCTTCAGGTGGATCCGGGACAGCTGCAGGTGCGGTATCGAGGCGTCGCTACTGTGGGTTGGTTTGGCGACAGAACCAGAATTGCTTAGACGTCACCGGATGGCTCGAGTTGGCTCGGTCAATGGTGAATCGGCGCTTGGCAACCTGCCAAAAGGAGTCGGACACAATAGGGAAAACGAGGCAGCAAGCGGTGAATGAGAACCAACAGATGTGGGCAGCCCCTTGGGGTGTAGCTGGATATCACCGCGAAGCAGCAGCTAGCACGTTCATCGTCGGTCACGAGATTGAGCTTGTCATCGGGGACTCCTCGATCAGCAAGAGGAGGCGTTGCGGTTCGTGGTGCGGCAACAGATCAGCAGCAGGGTTAGCATCGTCATTCCTCGTAAATAAACTTTCGGCCATCAAAGAATAGCAGGCTTGGGCAAATTCTTTTGACCTTGGACCTCGGGTTTCGTCCAACTCGCTATATTAAAATTCACAACCATCAATTCAAATTTATTTGTCACTGTCCAATGCAAATACAAAAATATAAACTAAAATAATAAATACTTGTAAAACTATATGATATGTATTAATTCTATTATTTTTATTTAGGGGTCAAAAATTAATTTTTAATTTTTATGTAATAAATAAACGGCCGGATCAACAAAATTTAATTATTGACAAAGAGTTTGGGTTTGGTTTGGGCTTAAATAGAGTCTAGGCTTGGGCTTTAGTTTAAGACTTAGGGAGCTAGTCTCAAAATAAGCAAAAAAGAAATGGGCCTGAGGTTTAATTCGAATTGGGCTCTTGATAGAGCCCAGTCTGACATAACTCAAATCGAGGGTCCAGATTGGTGGGCCCTGGTCAGTCTGGGTCGGGCCGAGCCCGATCGTGCTTGATAGCTCGAAGCGGATCCTTAATATAATAAAATGTATTATTATTTTTATTTTAAAAATATTTAAAAATAGAAAAATCCGTAAAATTATATTTTTTCATAAAAAATTCAGGAAAAAAGCCTGGAAATAGTTTATGAATGGTTGTTCTTTAAAATATATGAAAATATTTACAAACAAATGGCGGATTGTTGTTTGCACATGCTCTTATGATGCATGAATTACTATTTGCTCATGCTAGTTAGGAATTGAATCTAGGGACTTGTGATTGGTATAAAATGCTCCATAAAGGCTTTACCTAATGTTTAAACAAAATTAGATACCGAAAGAGCATTAGTTGATTAACTAGTGTTATCAAAGTCTCCAATCTTAATTTCTTTGATTGTGTAGGAGAAAAAAAAAAAATTTCACGATATTTTATATGCTCTTTATTTACATGAAGAAATAAAAAAGAGGAATAAAGGGAATTGGCAAGGGAGAGAGAACTCCATGTCACTATTCCTATGGAATAAAGCTAAGAATAATGTTGCTTTAGAAACAAGTAGCATCGCATTCACTCATTTCACAAACATTGCAAATATTATAAACAATGTAATATAGTATAGGCAACATGTGTCAAACTCATCCTATGCTCATGTCAAGAAGACCTTAAGGTCATGCTTTGCCTAGTGATGAGGAAAAAAACTATATCCGTTACAGTTAAGTCCCAAGAATCACTTTGTTTTGATTAAGTCTCAAAAAAACATATTAGTTGTGATTAAGCCTAAAACAAAATTGGTTCATACACATGTACATTATGTCATGTCTTAGTATGTAGGTTCATTAAGAAATTCGAATTGAAACCATAAGACAACATGTTGACATATATATACATCACCAATATGAATAACATACCATTTAAAATATTTTTGGCAAAATTTATACTAGGCCAAAGCATTAAATGCTTAATCAACTTTTAGAAAGAGCATACTATACAGTACTTTACAGTTTTATTTCAACATACAATCCAGTGCAAATTCGAGGTTTTGTTGGAATGGCTTAACCTTATAAGTGGACTTGTTTTGAATAAACAAGGAAGGGGGTCTAGAGCTATTAACTCCCGCAATATATGATTTAGGGATGATTGGTTCCCAATCTGGTCTAGTTCCAAGGTGGAATCGGGAATTGGACTGAGAGGACTAGTTCCCAAATTTTGGGTTGTGGACTGGATCGGCTGGTTTTGGAACTGGGAACCGGATCGACTAATCGGTTTGGTCCGGTCGATGGAACTGGTAATTTTCTTTTTTGGGAAAAAATTGTTAATATTACAAGTACATTCTTAAAGACAATCCACTTTGTTTATTTACTGCTTTATTGATTTGTTCTTTTAATTTGTATGTAATTGTATTTTCCTAAGACTCTAAAGAAATTTTTTTTTTTTCAAATGCATGAGAAACTTTAAAATATTTATATTAAAAACTATCGGTCTAGTTCCCATTTTGAAACCGGGAATTGGACTGATCGGCCACTGGTTCCAAGAATGGAAATCGGGAACTGGACCGCTGGCTACGGGAACCACCTAAAATTTGTCGGTTCGGTCCAGTTTTGGCGGTTCCCGGGTTGGATAGTTTCCGTTGCACACCCCTAGTATGATAACATTCTAAAAATTATCTTCTTTAGTTTGGGTTTATCAATAACAAGTAAAATGTGGCTATTTCTCTTACATTGGAAAGATTCAATGGGTTAATGGGAAAAAAGTGGTACTTTTGTTTTTTTTTTCCATATTTTTTTTTTTTTCCATATGATAACTCCCTATCATTGTTCCTATGGGATCAAGCAACGAATACTGTTGCTTTAGAAATGAGTAAGCATCGCATTCATTCATTTCACAAACATTGCAGATATTCCAACAAATCATATGCACCATATAATAAATAATGTAAGACTCATCCTATGCTCATGTCAAGAAGACCTTAAGGTCATGCTTTGCCTAGTGATGAGGCACAAAAACTAAATCCACTATGGTTAAGTCTCGAAATTCACTTCACTTTGATTAAGTCTCAAAAAATGCATTAGCTGCAATTAAGCCTGAAATAGAATTGGTCCGTACACATGTACATCATGTCATGTCTCATTTTGTAGTTTGACTATGAAAATTAAAAATTGAAACCATAATACAACATGTTGACATATACACACACACACACACACATATATATATATATATATATCACTAATATGAATAAAATTCCATTTAAAATATTTCCAAATAAAATTCATCTGGGCCCCAAAGTATTAAATGCTTAATCCAAAGCATTTCATACGGTACTTTACAGTTGGACTTCAACGTAGATAAATCATGTCATCCAATTCTTGCAAGACATAAAGGTGGTAAAAGTTCACTTACCTAGATAAAACCACTCTTTATTCTCATGACAAGAAGCAAAAGAGCAACGGTCCGACGATTTCTTGAGGTTCTGACCAGTACGCTACAAACTGGTCTAAGATGTGTTGGGCCCCACTCACCCCCGAGCTGCCCACCGGTACACTTGTGGACTCAAAATCAAATATTCGTTGATCGTGGCACTATATAACATACGATTTTGCAAGTTCCCTACTTCCATCGATCATATTAACGACCAAAAGCCTCTCCTCTGCTCCTACATTTCCTTCCTCAAACAATGACCCTTCAAGACACAAAAGCAGCTGATGACGTTAACGAGCTATACAGATTAATTGAGCAGAACAATTATCTCTTAGTTAATGAATCTACCGAGGGCCCCTTCCCAAATATTCCACTCCACGATGCCGCTAACCAGGGGAAAACTAAAATGGCCATGGAGATAGCCATCTTGAAGTCATCATTCACTCAAAAGTTGAATCGAGGGGGTCATAGCTCCATGCACTTGGCTTTGCAAAAGAAGCATTACCACACTGCAAGAGTATTGATGACCTTCGACCCTGAGTTGATCCAAGTCCGAGGACAAGGGGGATCACCCCCTTGCATTTCGTAGCTGGAGAAGAAGGAAACAATGAGCAGGAGAACATGGAGCTCTTGGAACTCTTGGAGAAATTCCTATGCGCTTGCAGATCATCCATTGAAGACTTGACAAGCCAATGCGAGATTGCAGTTCACATTGCCATCAAGAACAATAATCATAAAGCACTTAGGATTTTGTTTGGATGGCTTAAGTGAGTTCATATGACAGAAATCTTAAATTGGAAAGACGAAGATGGTCACACTGTTATACAAATTGCTAGATTAAAAGAGCAGCAACTTGAGCAGCAATTGGAGCTTGAGCAGCAATTTCAGCAGATATTGGAGCACTTCGAGGTATAGTTCATCGATTTCATGGTTGTTTGATCCTTGAATTCAGCATTCACTAGTCCGCAAACATATGATAATGAAATACCAGGAGTTGAAAATACATGATGCTAAAAACATTCAAAGAAGGAGATTTTAACAGGATCACCTTGTTTGTTTGTTTTTTATGGAGAGATAAGGAATTAGGAAGGATGGACACCAGGAGAGGGGAGTCAACCCTCTCATATTGAGTACTGTTTTCACAGGTTGATCCATTCTTTCATCTTCTTTGTTTAATTAGTGATTACTCTTATTATTTTATTTCTCTACAAATCACTCCATCCAAATGTATAATAAATTTTTTATGCCATTCAAATGGGTTGGAAAAATTCGGCGAACGAGTAGTTTTTTTTTTTTATACAAAAAATTCAAATACCCTTGTTAAGATAGTGACGATATGAGTACATAGATTATTTTTAATTTTTTGTTTAATTTAACAGACACATATGGGCATCTATGAAAACCCAATTAATTGTTGGAAATTTAAATTTTAACACTGAATTATATTAAACTTGTAGGATAATCCTAATTAGTATTTGACTTAAAAGACCCAATTTAGTCATAAACTCAAAACATTCACTTAATCTAGTGACCAGTATAATTTATAGTAATCAAAATCTTCCTCCTTAATTGGTATAAACCTATCAATAGTAATCGCAGTTATATTTGGTAAGAAATTAATAATATTCAATAACGTGTTTGCAAAAGATTTTTTATTTCTTTTTCAGCACTTTAGATTATTAATGCTAGGTCTATTTTTTCAGTTTTATAAATAAATAAATAAAACTCCACAGTTTCATTTCAAAAAATGCTAGTGGCAAAATTATATGAAGGTCGTGGTACTTCTAAATCGAGTTCAACAATGTTTTGATTGGAGTTGTTTAGAGTTTATTCAGTGGAGAGAAAAGGTATGATGAATATTGTTTCCCATTAAACTTTTATAAAATTCAATATATAGGGTGTGTTTGGTAATATTTTGTTCCTAAATATAATTTTTACTTAGAAATGATTTTTTTTATTCTATTCTCTAGATGAGTTTTTGAACATTTGAACGAGTTTGGTAACTATCTAAAATATATATTCCCAAAATAGAAATACATTTGGTAGGATCCTTAAAATTTCTAAACCAAATCATTTTCTTTTAATTTTTAAATAATTTTAGGAAAAATTTCAAATAAGGAACCAAAGTGAGTATTTCAAATAAGAGCCTAAAGTGACCAACTTGGTTTTAAATAAGGACCTAATTTTTAGTTAACCAAATATTCACTAGCTAGTAAGCATATGCATCTCACATGCCATTTTTGAAGTCATCTGTAAGGGCATTTTCGTCCAAAAGCTCTTTTATTTTTCTTTCTTCTTCTCCATTCACCTTCTTTGTTCTTCATCTGAGCTACTTCAGTTCATCTTCTTCTTTTTGGAACGTAGATGACCCTTCATCAATGGCACAAACTTGCAGCGATCAATAACGACGACTAGAGGACATTAGCACACTGGCAACCCCAAAAACAAACCCTAAGCCTTGATTTTATGGTGATTGAAAACTAGGCGGTAAGCAAGCTGTTCGACGGCGGTGGTGACGATCGACGATTGGCAATTATGGCTTGAGTGGCTTCTATGATGACAAAGCTGGCTATTCTTGGCTTTGTGCAGCTCAAATCATGTCCTTGGGCGATTTTGGCAGTGATTTCCTTGTAGCATCTTGGCGAAATCTAATGAGTGCGACTCATTGATAAGTATATTACTTGTGTGTGGTGATTTTGGCAGTGATTTCTAATGAGTATGACTCATTGATAAGTATATTACTTGTGTGTGGTGATTTTGGGTGATTTCCGGCTTAGGTGTGTGACTTGTGAGATTTTGATTTGGTATTTGCTGTTTGGGACTTGATGGGACAAAGACGACGATGGCCACGATGTGGAGTCCTGATGTTTGCTTTGATTCATGGTAGCAATGGACAAACTACGGCAAGTCAAGGATTAGGATGGCTATGTTTTGGCATGCGAATGGTGCAATTCAAGTCTGTTTCGAGCAATTAGCCGAAGGACAAATTCTAGTGAATTAGTCGCTGATGAAACATCAACCATTAGGAAACTCTTTGCATTGTGAGCTCTGTATACTGCTGGAGTGAGTGCGTGGAGAGAGAAATGATTTTTAGAAGCATGGGGATGGAGTGACGACAAGGCGAAGGAAGGTGGTCGGCCGGTTGGATTGTGCTCGGTTAAATTTTCCTCAAGTTATTGGATTAGACTCTGGATTAATAAATGGGATAATATGGAAATGATTTAACTTTGTTAATGAAGAGGATTCATCTTGAATGAACATTTGTTTGCTGTTGTCAGCTTTGCCGCCAATACCCTTTATCTATAAAGCAAACTTTTGAAGAAAAACATAAATAGTGAAAGGAAAGAAAAAGAATGCAAAAGAAAAATGAAAAGAGTATTTTCGACAAAAATGCCCCTTAAAATGACTTAAAAAATAGCATGTGAGATGCATGTGCTCACTGGCTAGTAAACATTTGGCCAACCAAAAAGCTAGTTCCTCATTTGAAACCAAATTAGTCACTTCAGGTCCTTATTTGAGACATAATTCACTATGAGTCATTTTTTGAAAAAACACATTCACTTTGGGCCCATATTTGACATTTTCCCATAATTTTATTACATTTTTCCTTTTTATCTTTTCCTTTTCCTTTTCATCTTCTCCTTACTCTAGTCATCGACTATGGTCGACGACAGGCCAAACAAGTGTTGATGACCTCACTAGAGCGTCGTTAGCCCATAGTGACACCAAGCCATAGTGAGGCTCATTGACCCGAGCCTTGTTGTGGCCGGGCAAAGCTCAACCTCGCCTTGCCACTGGCAACACTTGATCTCACCAGGTCACTACTAGGTCGGTGTCGCCCAACCAAAGGGAGGCCGACCTTGGTGATAGCCCAACTAGGCTGAGCCTTGCCTTAGCTGGGCGAGGTCATCGAGCTCACCCAACCACCGGTAGCGCTCGGCCTCGCCTTAGTTGAGTAACATAGACTTGGCACCTCACTTCGTCCATGAGGCTCGGGCTGATGAGTCTCACCATGGCCATAGCAATGCTCTAGTGAGGAAGAATAATAAAAAGAAAAAGGAAAAAGAAAGATTTGAGTTTGATTTTTGAATTGTTTGGAACAAAGAAACAACTTTTTTTTATTCTTGATCCTAGTCCAATCTATTCCCGTGAAACAAAAAAATTACCAAATTGATTGTTATTCTTTTTTCATTCCCGGGAACAAAAGAATCGGGCATTGTTTGGCCCCTAGTGAGCTATAAATCTAAGTTGGCCGGTTTTGGAAGAACAATTTCCTTTCAACTATTTACATCACAGTCATTCCTACCTAACACATTCTTTTCGTTCTTTTATTTTCCTATTGATTAGTAAAATTCCTTTTCAAATCAGTCCACTCGACCATAAAAAAATCACTTTGTGGATAGGATAAATGTACCTATCTAAGATAGTCTTTCTCTTCATAACAAAATAAAATAGCGACATACAAAAAATAATTTAAGTCTAAACCTATTAGTTGACATGATTTAGTTCTAAAATTTTATAAGAAATCATAGTTGCTAGGGTCATTATTTATGTGGATCTGCCTATGTTATAACTTATTTGGGCAATTTCTAGCTATTAGGTAAATAATTTAAGGTGTCTACACTAAATAATAGTTTTTGAAAATTTTGGACTTCATTAATTAGTTTCAATGATTGCATTTGATAAATAAATTTATTGAACTTTTCCCCTTGTATATCGGGTGTTGCATCGCCATTGTCATTCTAACTTGGATGGCATGAGCTTATTTTGTGCACAATAGTAAAGTTTGTGCCAAAGCAGAGAATGAAATTGAAGGAACACATACTTCATTTTGTAACCTTTGCAGCTCTTCCAGACCATCCACCACTTGACTGAGTATAAGCATGTAGATATTGAGGAGGGCTTAAGACGTCAAGAACATCAAGCATATTTACCGGAGTTTCTTACCTGGGAATTAACTACCTTTGAGAAGTGTGCAATAAATGCCTTTGAGAAGTGTGCAATTTTTTTCAAAGAGTCCAAAATGAAGCCACTTGCAAAGTGATCCTTGTAGTGTCTACCCTAATTATGGCCGCCACTTACCAAGCTACTCTCACTCCTCTAGTTGGATACTGGCAGGATTCCTCTTCACATCCCTCGATCAATTCCACTGTTGCTATCGCCAATTTCAGCAGCATTGCTCTTGAAAAACCACATCAAGCCGGAGACCCTGTCCTGATCGGTTGGACAATATATTTGTTCTTCATCTGCAATAGCATGGCTTTTTTCAACTCGGTTGCCACAATCTTGGCCACCACTCTTCCACTAGAAGCCGCTTCCATCGTTTGCATCTCAATTCCCTTTCTTTGCACTGCTTACTTTATTTCTTTATCAATCCAAATTTCGACATCCAATGCGGCGGCTGTAATTTCCATAGGGATACTTTTTGAAATCTCTTTGCTCGCCGTGTTGTGTCTCCTCTTGTACATGAAGATAAAGCTCACAGGAGCTCAAGCAATCGACGCCACAGGGAGAAGCATCCCAATTTCCTAGGATCAAAGGATTGAAAGTACTTCACAAGTATTGTTTACTTTTAACATTTCTTGTCATGTGTATTAGATCTATGTTTCTTATTTTAAGGTTTGCAAGAAGCAGACTCTATTTATTTGTTGCATGTAATAGACTCATCTATTAATTTCTCTGAAGACGTTTAATCTTGTTTGAATTCGCGACTCCGAGGAGCTTTTTCTAATTTAACTTTATCAGTGGGAGTTCATCAAAGCGTCAATCGTTTTTTTCGATTGTTGTTATTGAAGATAACAAGAAACTGGCTCGTTGGCACATCAAAGCGTCAATCCAAGAAAATCGCTGCCTTAACATTTTTCACTTTTTATACTATGATCAAACCAGCGCTTTACCTGCTCGTTTAGGCTCAATTTGCACTTTATCTCACAAGAAAATAATAAAATAAAAGCATCTCCCTCCAATCTACAAGCTATTGTTGATATTTGAATACGTACATGCACTGGGAGATTATTCATCAAGCTAAAGATCTTGCAAATCCTCCGGTTCTTGAAAAGGGAATCCAAAAACTTCCACTTCTTGCTCTTGAGGCTCTACAACAACCTTATCAACCGCAATTATAAAAGTGCCAATCAATTTTTTGGTTGTTGACATGAACCCATTTGGTTCAACATTCTAAAAAGGCTTTCAGCCCCCAAAGCCCCTTGGAAAAATGCAAACCTGTTTAGCTTAGTATTTGGGAGGATTTTGGAGAGATGCAATTGCATCTCCAAGTATCCTTAAAGTCCCTTAACTTAATGTAAGTTCAGAAGTACATTTGCAAGTTGCATTTTCGGAATGCAACTTGCGCTACTGTTCATCATCTTCCCCGCATGGCCAATGGAGCCAACGATTGCCGACCACCACTAACAACCGGCAGCCAACCTCCGGTGGCCAGATCTGGCTGCAAGAAGGAAGATTGGAAAAAAAATATTTATAATTTTTTTTTTTAATAAAAAATTTTGCCAAAGTCCCTTAGCAAAATGTAGTATTCACCAAACAGCATTTAGGCCAAAGTTGTTTCACAATGCAAAATTTACCAAACGGCATTTGTATTTTAGAAAACCCCTTTAATCCAAAGATATTTGCATTTTCCCAAATGCATTCCCCAAAGCCGAACCAAATGCACCCGAGGCTGTCTTGTTCAGCTCGATTGTCAATTTGTCTCCGCCTTGATAGATTTCATGGTTATGCCACGTCAAATTGGCGCTTTGCCTGCTCTTTTCCACTAAACCTGCATTTGATCCGACAAAATTTATAAGCATCTCCCTTCAATCTACAAAGCAAAGAGATTTGCTTGTTGATATTTGGATAATGGAAGACGTGATCTACCTCTACAATAAAATCTCAGTTGGAATATCCATTAATACTGGAATCTTGCAGCGAATTCATGAAAAAGTCCGAGACTATGGTAATGGTCAGGATTATTGGCAGTAATCTCCATGACAAGCTCCACCATGTCGATCGCTTGTCTGTCATAATTAAAGCGACCCTCACCTCCTCACCTTCCATGGGGATCAGTGTAGTGATTACACCCCTCAAACTCTTAAAAATCCTTTTCACTTGAAATTGAAGTCTTTAGATAGATAGGATGTCGCATTACTTTGGACCACCGGATATAGGTTCATCTAACGCTTGGCTCCAGGCTCAATTTTTCCATGGCACCACTTCTTTGTCCCCAACTAGGTTTCTCTCCAGCCTAAGGACACCAGGTTGGTTTCCATGGGACAGGAAAATCTAGAAAAATCTGAATCCACATAACTTGTTGAATCCAAATTTAATTTGATAACTTGCATCTTCTCAATAGGTTAATTAGAAAACCTATGGTGCATTGCACCTGTTAGAATAAAAATTGCACCTCTTGGAATAAAATTCTTCCTCTTTGGTTCCTTGCACTTTTCACGCGACATAAACATAATTTCACTTCAATGGTTAACTGGGTCAACGATCAATATTTGATCAACCTAGTTTCGTCCTTTCTTTTTCTTTCTTATTCAAAATAAAATCTGTAAACAAACGCACAAGCACAGACATACACAACGCACAGAGTTCCATGGCGAAGGAGGCGACAAGTGTTAGTGGCTCGAACATAGGGCAGAGAGAGAGAGAGAGAGAGAGAGAGAGAGAGAGAGAGAGCAGTAACAGGAAGGGACTAGGAAAGAAATGAACAATGAAGGAAAAGGAAAAAACTAGAAAAGGGACGACAAATTGAGACAGCTATTAGCACATGTAGTAAAGAATTCATGTCTTAAGAAGATAGACATAGGTGGTCACTTTCGCTCGTAATTTTAGAGGATCTCGATTGATGGAACGTTTTTCGATCATAACAAAGAATTACTTCCACTTTTGAGGTGCTCTTTCCAATTTGGGTGTGAACTATTGGTCTTCTTTATTTTCTTTTGTGTGGTAGGGCAGACAATAGGCTGAACCTTTAATATATGAATTGATGGTTCAACTAGTGATTAACTTAGTCTCTGCTGAGCAAATGGATGATTTGAGCAAATTTGGGTTATTTGCCTTGTGCCAAAGACATCATAAGAAACAAAGAAACATTTTTAATGAGGCTGGAGCCTAACGCATTAATGACATGAGGGTACAAACATTATATTATACAATATCTTTGCCTAAAGCCTTTATGTTGTCTTTTGTTAGCTATCAGCAATTAAGCCTTTACATTGACATTAATCTAGATTGAAGATGCTATTAATTAGTCCAGTTTGCAAAGTACTTTTCGCCTCCAAGAATTCTCCTTTTTCTCTTTTTTTTTCCCGACAAAGAATGGAATAAAGGCATATGATAATACAAACATTTCACGTGTGATAGAAAAGTGAAAATACAAAAAGACCTGACATATAGCAAGACAAATGTAGCAAACTCCTCGAGCCCTCCCACTGGCATCGAGAGGCTAATGGCTTTTTAAGCCTACGCTTAGTATAGATTCTCCCAGGCTCACAAATTCACAATTTATGGTTGAAGTTTTGTTAACCTATAAGACAATTTCATTTAGAAATCACCACTAATTAATTTGGGATGGCCCGATTAGAAACTCAAGAAAAGTATTGAGAGAAATATCTTATTTCTATGTAACCAAAGAAACTATGATCGAGTTATTGAGGGTCTATTTGTTAAATGGTCAAATAGTACTTGATTATATACTATTGTTCTCAAGAACAAATTTGTTCCCGGAATAAAGTCAATAATTAGAAAAAAAAATTGCTTCTATATTTCTGGGAACAACTTTAAAATCAAGCCTATTTGCTTTTTTTTTTTTTTCCTTCTCTCTTTTCTTCTTCTTTTCTTTCTATTCCTTTTCTTCTTCTTCTTCAACCTTAGCCGGTTGTTGGCCTTCCCGAGGCCAATGACTAGTTAGACCAGGGCCAATGACCTCATCGGAGTGTTGTCGACCCCCCGTGAGGCCAAGCCTTGTCAGCTGGGCCTCTCCAATAGTTGGGCGAGCTTGAGCTTGCCAAATCTCGCAAGCTCGACTGAGCCTCTCCTAATTGTTGGAGAGACTTTGCCTCGCTGAGGGCCGGTGACCCTTCGGCGAGGTCGCCTACCATCTCGAGGTCAATGATGGGCTAATGTTGAAGAAGAAGAAGAAAAGAAAAAAGAAAAAAGAGAATATATAATAAAAATATTAAAAATTAAAAGAAATTCTATGTTAAAAGAATTTAAGGGTCATACCAAACGTATTTTTATTTTGAAAATAGAAATTTTGAGCAATTACCAAATACTTTTAAATGCTCAAAACTTATCAGGGAATAGAATCAAAAGAATTATTTATGAGTAAAAATTGTTCCTAGTACTAAAATGGTAATCAATCGCATCTTAATCAACCAATGCCTTCTGATACATAATCTTATTTAAACATCAAAGTAAAGCAATTATGCAGCATTTTATACCAATCAAAATCCTAAGATGCAATTTCTAACTTGACCGAGGAAGTAAAATCCATGTATCATAAGGATGTAATTGGAAGAAGGAGAATAAGCCAATATATGCTTCCAAGAATTTAAGCATGATTCTTTTTAATTATTTTCTTTTAAGGATTTTCACACATTTTAAGAAAAAACCACTAAAAGACTCTTTTTAAGCTTCTTCTGATTTTTTGGGAAAAAAAATATTTTTGGGGTTTTTTTATTTCCTCTTCGATTTTTAAAAAAATTAAAAAGAGGATAATAATATAATAAACTCACCCGGGCCGGTCAGACCCCGTTGCCGGCCCGATTCGGATCTAGCCCGACTGACCCGGGTCACTCTCCCATTTTTCCTCTTTTCCTTTTTTTCTCTCCTTCTCTCTCTTTCATTTTCTTTTTGTCTTTTCTTTTTGTCCTTTACTCCCTCTCTCTTCCCTTTCCCTCTCTCCCTTCTGCAGAGGCAAGAGTAGCGGAATAGAGAGAGACTCCCTTCCTCCCGATGGACCAAGGCCATTTGCAGGTTCTAGCGACTAAAAGAATCCTAGCTTGAACAAGAGAGCTCGGGCACCAAGCGAACCATGCCAAGCCACCGCGCGGCTACAAATGCCACCACCCTTCAACTTCGCCGGCCGAGAACTGGTCATCCAAAAGCACTACGCGCACACAAGAAACGCCGAAACAATAATATACGAAACGAAGGGTGGCTGCGGGGCGCTATCAAACATAGGTGAAGCGCGGCAGAGGGAGTTATAGGCCCGCACAAGACTCGAACTCATACTGGAATCCACAAGGAATGAAACTACAAGCCTCATCTTCAGCACACGTAGCGAGCCATGAGCATAAACGGAAAACACCTATCACACACATCACTTTGGCATTTCATCAAACAAGCGGCGCACATCGCCTGAGGGGAGAGAAACGCGAACAACCGAGCTCGAGTTCAAGCTGAAATCCGTAGCAGTCGCCACATTAGGCTCCAAGATCACAGTGCACACAGAAATAAAGTCGGAAACTTGCACGAACCGAGCAATGGCAGCTTGGTCCAGTGAGCCCAAAACAGGACAAAACAGAGCAAGGAAAGAAGGGAGTCGGCTGGGGTCCTTACTCGGCTTGTTGGCGTTGGACGTCGGACAGCTTGATAGATCAGGCTTCGATAAATATAAAACTTAGTTGATGCAAATAATATTAGTGCCTATACATTGTATAAATCCTTTTTTTGGTAAGGACCGAATTGATTCCTCATTTTCTATGCAATTTAACCCTAAGTACTTAGTAATCATTGGGTTTGCCCTAGTAGTCGTCTTTTCCACATGGAAAGAGGAGGGTGGGGGATTCAAATTCCCACGTTCTCGGGAGATTATAATTGGAATAATTTAGTTTCAAGTATGAATTTTAACTCCCATACTCTATAAGAAGGCATGGCAAAAGCTTGAGAATAAAAGTAAAAATAAGAGTAGAGTAGTGCTGATAAAAGAAAAACACTCTAAGTACTTAGCCAAGATTAAATGTTAAAAGAAAATAAAAAAAGACAATAGAAGAAGGTTTTTGGGTAAAAGGTTGGGCATTTCCATTTGTAGGTACATGTACTCTATATACAATATATGAAGAAAATGTATTAAAAAAGATCATTACATAAACTACATTTTCTTTTCTATAAATGCTTATAATATGTTGTCACAAGGATTACCAACTCAAATTCATGTGTTTTGATCAAATTTCATAATCGTGTTAAGTCATGTAATTCAAAAACATTCTACTTTTATTGACTCCACTATGAAATTCGAATATAATAAATTTGTGTCAAATTCCGGTTCGCAATTGGAAATCATGCTATCCCTTTCGAATATGTGCATCCAACCCCATTAGTCAAATTCCGGCTTGCATGTGAGGGGTTGATGAACATCATCCTATATTGGTTTAAGTTTTTGAGTTGGACTTTTTAACATATCCTTCCAAAATTAGTAAAGGTATTAACTTTCATTCAAAATTACCAACCTTACCATTTTTCTTCCATTAAGTCACAAACTAATTTTAGCTTAATGTTTGAGTCACTTGTTTGCTTTTTATTTGATTGTTTCAAAATTACCAATTGTCGCAATAATTTACCAGCATTTATTTGCACTACTTACCGATTGATAAGGTTACTACCTACTATATGAAATACCAATTCTTATTTGAGTCCACTTACTGACATTTATTAATAGCAACAAAAATACCAGCCGTTCCAACAGTTCACAACATGTATTTCCAATCATCGGGTAAATTTTACTAATTCTTATACAAAATTACCAATGTACTTCAAATTTACTAGTTCTCTTAATTACTTACTAACATTTATCTGTTGAGCTTAAATTATAAACACTTATAATAAATTACCAAATTTATTTCAATCAATTGTCAATTTTTATTTAATTTTCTTTGAAAAATTGCCAACTTTTCCAAAGGATATACTTTTGCAATTCTAAAAAATGTGTCAAAATCGTTCATTCTTATATAAAATTAGCAAAACACATTTGAGTTCACTTACCAAAGTTTATTTGATTGTTTCAAAGGTACAAACTATTCCCAATATTTTTTTGGTCGAAAATTATTCCTACAATTTTCCAACATCTTTCTAAGGATCTTATCAACTAGTTATGGTTACCAAACACTTCTCAAAATGATCAACTCTTCAAAAAATTTGTTAATATTCATTGGTGAAGCTCAAGTAACCAACAATAGAAAAAAGTTATGATCTTGTTTGAATCAGTTATCATCATTTATATGGTTATTTCGAAATTCCAATTAAAGGTCGACTTTTGATAGTCATAGAATATGAGATATTTAAGTCTAGATATCTAACTCCTCTCCAAAATAAACTAATAGCTATGTAAAATAATTTTGCAATGCAGTTTGGCAATATGTAGTCATAATTCACAAGAGCATTCTTGAAACTTTTGGGTTCAAAGCTTTGATATTAAAAAACGCAATTGAACAATTAATAGCAGCTATTTGATTTATGACCATGGAAAGCTCAACCGCCAATTACATTAAAGAGAAGCAAGCGATGAAGAATTGAGTGACTTACCAGTAAACTATTATATAACGATTTGAGAACACACCTCCATGTGTTGAATTGAATTGAATTGAAGAACCGATATGATAAGCTTAAGGAGATAATCGTGTGCTTAGAGTTATAAGTCAACTTGTTTTAAAAAACAGGAGGAAGTAGGTTTGGTGCTATTAAGTATTCAAATATATCATTGAATTCTGCAAATTATATTCTTTAGCTTGGGATTAGCAATAACAAGTAAGGCACGAACGCTTTTCTATTACCAGAGAAAGATTTGATGGGTTAATTGTAGGGATGTGGCACTTTTGAGCAGGGGTGTACCTTGAATCTTTGGTTGTAACCCTTTATCAGGGAATACCCTTGTATTTTTAAGTCTCGGAGTTCAGATGAACTAGTTTAAGATCATACTTAAGACTAATTTTTACAGGGAGACTCCCAACCACTATTTTTATTGAGGCATGAGAGTTGCCTTTACTTCCTACTATTTTAAAGTCCCTAGAGTATTGGGATCTAGCCCTCGGCTAACTTACCCCACCATGGGGAAAGCCCCATCATTGAATTGGATGCCTTTTAAGAATATGTTTAGGTTTGAAATGCTTTTCTATTACCTGAGAAAGATTCCATGGGTTAATTATAGGTAAATGGCTTTTTTGCTTTCTTTTTCTCCTTTATTTATTTTACTTTCAGCTTTATTCACTCTTTATTTTACATGGAAAAAAGAAGAGGAAAAGACATAATTGATAGGGAAGAGTGAACTCCCTTGTGGGCAAAATCATTATTCCTATAGAATCAAGCAAGGAATAATGCAGCTTTAAAAATAAGCACGTATCATCTTCACTCATTTCACAAACATGGCATATATTCAAACAAATCATAAGATATGCACCATATCATAAAGAAGGTAATATAGTATAGCTAGTATATGTCAAACTCATCCTATGCTCATGTCACGAAGACCTTATAGTTATGCTTTGCTAGGCAATGAGGCATAAAAATCATATTCACTATTGTTAAGCCCCCAGAATTACTTTGCTTTGATTAAGTCTCAAAAAGCAAGTTAGCCACAATTAAGCCCTGAAATAGAATTGGTCTGTACACATGTACATCTAGTCATGTCTCACTATATAGGTTGACTACAAGCATCAAATTGAAACCATAATACAAAATGCCATATCATCAATATAAATAACATTCCATCCAAAAAATTTCTAGACAAGACTTATTCGAGGCTAGAGTATGCTTGATCCATTTTTTAGAAAGACTATGACACGGTACTTCACAGTTCGACTTCAACATACAGGCCATGACACGGTATAGTTTTTCCCTCATAAATCATGTCACGCAATTCTTGCTAAGCATAGAAACCGACATGTCATTTCCTAAGAATCTGAACAGTAAGCACCGGTCTAAGGTGTGTTGGGCCCCACTCACCCCAACCCGCCATTGGGTCCATTAGTACTCACCGAGCGAAGCCCCTCTTCTGCTCCTCCATATCCCTCCTCAAAACAATGGGCAAGTGGCTGGCCGAAAAGGAAGAACAAAAGGCTAGGATGTCTCGGCCTCGACTAGCAATAGGAAATGATGATGTTGGTGAGGGACTTAATTGTGGAGGAGTCAGATATCTTAGATTGTCTATCTAAGCACCCTTTTCCCAAATACTTCGCTACCTAGTCGTGGTCGCCAAAGATAAATTGACGTGGCCATTGAGATGGCCATCTTGAAGTCGTCGTTTGTTCGGAAGTTGAATCCAAAGGATTATCGCCCCATGCACTTGGCTTTTCAACATGAGCATTAGCACACTATGAATGCATTGATGATCCTTGACCCGAAATGGATCCAAGTCCAAGAATGAGGCAAAATCAACCCTTTGCATTTTGTAGCAAGGGAAAAAGGAGATAGAGCAAGAGAACGTGGATCTCCTGGAATGCCTCTCTGAATTCCTACCTGCTTGCAAATTGTCTATCAGAGACTTGACAATCCAATACGAGACTGCAATTCATGTTACCATTGGACATTGTTATGAAGAAGCACAGCCTCAAAGCATTTAAGGTTTTGCTTAAATGGCTTAAGTGAGTCTATTTGACAGAAATCTTGAGGCTAGAGGTATGATCCATTGATTTTGTGGTTGTTCTTGCTTTTATTATTTTATTTTTTTTGGGGGTAAAGGTGCCTTGCTTTTATTGTTTGATCCTTGAATTTGCCGTTATCTAATCCAAAAACAAACGTCTATCTAATGATTGACATTTGAAGTTGTATAGCATAGTATTGTAAACTATAGAAGTGTCCGTAATTTACTTGCTTAGAGTGATCCATTGGAAACACAAGAAATGACCAACAAAAAATTGATTGATCAAGGAGTAAGACATATTGTAAATGAATATTGTGATAGTTAGATCGTAATCAAGTCTTCACAAGAAATCTAACACTTTTATAAATAAGTTGTGATCACTCTTCAACTATCTCTATATTAAAAAATAAATCTATTAGATATTTCCACCTCAATATTTTACCACTTAACTTTGTGAAAAACCCAGATTCAAAATGTATTGTCATATTTGTTGACACCCTAATTTTTGCTCAAATGCTTTAAGTGCCCATCTATTTTGCATATATAATATATTAATTTATAGAAAAGATAAAAAAATTCAAAAAAAAAAAGTTCAGGTGGGCTGGCTTAGCCCAGCCCGCTCTTTTTCTCTCCCTCTTATTTCCTCTTCTCTTTGACCCAGCCCACCTTCCCTCTTATTTTTCCCCTCATACCCGCTCACACGGGGAAAGGGGGCAAGACAGACGCGCACACACAGAGAAGACACAAGACGCAGAGAAGAAAAAAGAAACCGACGACGCCGTGCGGACACGACCCCCCCTCGACGGCGGTGACGTTGGCCGCGTGACGGCAGCAAGGAGATCTTCCCTTGCTGCGCTGTCACGTGGCGTGAAGGGGTGGAGACGAAAATCGCCGAGGGAGCAGATCTGAGAAAGAGGAAAGAAGATAGAATCAGACAGGGGGGTTCTGGGCAGGAGAGAGCTGGGGCGAGAAAGGCTGTTTTCTGGGTTTTAGAGCGAAAAAGAAGAGGGCAAGAAAACCAGAAAAAGAAAAAAAGAAGGGTTCGGGCGAGAGAGGGAGCTCGAGAACCTGGGCAAGAAAAAAACGAAAAAGAAAAGAACAGCGAGCACAGAGAGAGAGAGAGAGAGAGAGAGAGAGAGAGAGAGAGAGAGAGAGAGAGAGAGGAAGAGGATGGGGAAAAAGATTAAAAAAAAAGATGAAGAAGCAGAAAAGCAGAGAAAGAGAGTCGGAAGGACTGAGCAGAGGGGCGATTCTGGACAAGATGCGAGGGAGGAAAACGGAGGAAAAGATAACGCTGGTTTCTGGAGTTTAAGAGAAAAGGAGAGACAGAAACAAAGAGAAGGCCAGAAAGAGAGAGAAAAGACCAGAGGAGAGAAAGGGAACGAGGAGAAGTGGGTGCAGATCCGAGAGGAAGGGGGACGTGGTCGGCAGCCCCGCCTGAACCACCGCCGACGACCTTCCGCCATGCTTCAGTTCCGGCGCCGGAAACAGAGAAAAACCAGAGAAAGAGAGGAGGAGACCTGAGAGAAAGCGGTCCAGTGAGGGAGACAAAGCTCGAGTGGGCAGATTCTCGGTCGCCGCACGTCTGTCCGCTAACCACCGTCCGCCGCAGCCTTCCCCCTTAAACCAGGTAGGTTTCTCCCTGCGTGCTGCCGTTTTGCTCTGTGGAGGTGGCAGGCCGGAGTTTGTGCTGACCAGTTCGTGCGAGCCCCGGCCCTTGCCGCCCTTCTAGCTTACCCATGATTCCTTTTGACATGATCAGTGCCCTCACAACGTTATAACGCTCATGTTGCAAAGCCAAGTACATGGGGCTATAACTCTCCGAATTCAACTTCCGAGTGAACAATGGCTTCAAGATGGCTATCTCCATGGCCATTTGGGTTTTTCCAGCGGCTGCAGCAATGTGGAGAGGAGTAGTTGGGAAGGGGTGCTTAGATACGCGATCTAAGAGTTGTTGCTCCTCCTTGATTAAGTTATGTAGCCCATCAACATCATCATTTGCTATTGCTAGTTGAAGCCGAGAGTCCCTAGCCTTTTTCTCTTCTTTCTTCGAGTGACTCTCATCCATTATTTGACAAGAGAAATGTAGGAGGAGAGGGGGTTTTCTTGGTGATGATTGATGGAAAGAGTGAACTTGTAAAATCATATTTATAGTGCCATGGTCAACGAATATTTAATTAGGGGAGTCAGCTAGTGTACAGGTGAGCCCAATGGCAGGTTGGGGGAGAGTGATGCCCGACATATCTTAACCGGTCCGATGAATTTTGTCCGGAAACATTTTGGATGGGATGTTAATTATATTGGTGATATTCAATTTGATGCTCGTAGTCAATGTAGAAGTGTACGGACGTTTTGCTGCTTAATTGCGACTTACATGTTTTTCAAGACTTAACTAGAGCAAAGTGATTTTCAAGACTTAACAATAGCAGATATGATTTTCGTACCTCATCATTGGCAACCATAATCGTAAGGTCTTCTTGACATGAGCATAGGATGAGTTTGACACATGTTGGCTATCTTATGTGACATTGTTTATGATATGGTGCATATCTTACAGTTTGCTAGAATAAACGCAATGCTTGTGAAATGAGGGAATGTGATGCTTATTCATTTTTAAAGCCAAATTATTCTTAGCATGATTTCATAGGAATAAAATAGAGCGGATAAAGTTCCAAACAAAATGAATAAAGGAAAAGAAGAAGAAGCAAAAGTGCCACTTCCCTACCTTAGCCCATCGAATCTTTCTCCTGTAATAGAAAAGCATTTACGCCTTACTTGTTATTTAAAGCCTCGATTATTTTGAAAAGTGTTTGCTAATTATAACTAATTGATAAACTCCTCCACAAAAAGATGTTAGTAAATTATTGAAATAGTTGGTTCGTTTTAAACAATTTAAAAAAAATGTTGGTAATGGACTCAAATAAGAATTAATAATTTCATATAATAGTTTGTGGCAATATCAGTTAGTGACCTGCTCTAATAAATGTTGGTTAATTATTGCAACAATTATTAATTTTCAAAAAATCAAAGAAAAGTGAACAAGCGACTCAAACAATAGTTGTTAAGCTAAAATTAGTTAATGGAAGAAAAATGGACAAGTCACTTAAATTAAGATTGGTAATTTTGAATAAAAGTTAGCACCTTATCATGTGGGTAAGCTATACAAATTAATATTGATTGATTATGAAAACAATTAGTAATCATGGAAGTACAAATAAATATCAGTAAATAATATGTTGATGGCTAAATAAGTAAATGATCAAACGCCATTTTGTAAAAAGAAGAATAATGTCTAACCTTTTTCTAGAAGTTGAAATTGCGATGACTATTTGGAAGACCAAAAAGCAAAATGCTAAATTTGCTATCAAATATTTAACGTTTGTATTATCATGTCTTTATTCCATTCTTTGTCGGGAAAAAAAGAGAGGAGAATAAGAACAGTTCTTGGAGATGAAAGGCACTTTTGATACTCGTGTTTCGTGTGAATTAGATTCGGCAACAAAATATCTTTCATCAAAAATTATTATTTAGTTTTTACTAAAAAAGATGAGTTCTAAGGTAATCTCGGATAGAAAATTTCACAATTAGACAAAAAAAAATTGATTACTTTAATTCGAACATAACTCTACATATACAAACTATGCCGGATTAATTGACCATAAAGCTTGGAAAAAACAACAACTTCAATAGTACCGAACGTAAACAAACCATGCTGAAATTTAATTGACAACAAAACTTTAAAACACAAAAATGCAACATCTGAATTTAATTAATAACGTGACACTTAAGATAAAAATATATGCCGGAATTTAATCAACAATACGGATTTGTAAACTATAGCTATAAAAACATGTTGGAATTTAATCAACGTCCTAAGTTTGGAAACTAAAAACTACAATGTAGAATAGTAAAGAAAACTGAAAGACAATGTATTTGTTCGTTTGTGCACTTTGGGGGGCCTCCAATAGGCTAATGTTGATAGTTATAGTGATTATGTCATAACCATCTAGGAGCAGTTCTCCTGTTTTGATTACTTCACGACTTCTTGGACTTTGTTGCCTCACTCACTAGTGATTTTGAATTTGAAAACTCATAACTATATCCTAACACCTTCTAGGTATCTAACTTTTCTTGATTTCTCAATTGGTAATCCGTCGCCCCTTTAAATTGATACATTTGTCAACTATCACTAATCATACATTGTCATATATCGACAACTAATCAATGGACATCAACATACATTAATATCAATATCAATCCCTATGGTCATCATCGATAGATCGCTTGCTTAGGAATAACTTGCACTCTAGTCATGTGCCTATACATATTGACAAGCCGATAAATTTTTTGCACAAACATAGCATCGGCAATCTTGATTATTGGCAATAAAAAGGCTTTATTGTTGATAGCTAACAAAAGACAACATAAAAGGCCTTAGGCAAAGATATCATATAATATAATGTCCATGCTATCATGGCTTTAAAGTGTTAGGCTCCAGCCTCATTGAAAGAATTAGTCTTGAGTTTAAATCTTTTTAAATTCTTATTTGTCTTCATTATTATGTATTTCCATACTTAGTCCAAAATTTAGCCTATGCATGAGGGACTCAAAGCCTAAGTATTTAATGCTGTTGATTAGTAAAATAAGGTCCGTTGGTACATCTAAAGTCACTGTTCTGTAATTTTGGACTAAGACTAAAGTGTGGGAATACATAATAATGAAGGCAATTAAGGGTTTGGAAAGATTTAAACCCAACACCTCCTATTTGATATCACCATTCTGCAAAGTTAAAGATTTTAATCCTCGGAATCATGGGTATTTGAAAAAAGAAATAAACGATCTCCATTTTTTTACTCTGTACTATGCTCCTTCTTCTGTGTAAAATGTGTCTGGCTTTTAAATATGAAGCGTGATAGAGAGGTGTTGACACTTAAATTTTGACGATTTGTTTTAATATTTATTAATTGCATTGGAAAATTAGAGATTAGTTTCTAATCCCTTAACAAAAAATTTCATTGAAATTGCATTGCATATAGATATTAGGGGCATTTGCATCAGTAGCTCTAAAATTGAAAATTAAAAATATATATATATATTAAAAATTAATTAATTAAAAAAATCAAAAAAAGAAAAGAAAAGAAGAGAGGCCAGGCCAAGGCTAGGCCCACTCGGCCCCCATGTGGCCCTTTCCCTTTCCTCGCATAGGTTTGGCCCATTTCCTTTTCTTCTTCTTCTCCCTTTTGTTTCGGCTCGGCCCACCCGTTTCCTCCTTCTTCTCTTCTTCCACGCGCGGCAAAGCAGAAGGTAGCAAGTCAAAGCTGCAGGTTGCAGCAGAGAAGTCAGCAGAGGAGCAGCAGCAAAGCAACAGCAGGAAGTCAGCAGAGAGGAGCAGCAGCAGAAGCAGAAAAGCAGCAGCACCAGCAAAAGCAACGGCAGCAAGTCAGCAGAAGAAAAGCAGAAAGAGGGCCTGGAAAACAAAAAGGAGGAAGAAGTGAGAAATGGACAGAAAACAAGGGAGCTCGAGAGAGAAAAGGGAGGGGAGGCTGTTTTGAAAAAGAAAAAAACCGGAGAGGAAGAAAAACGGAGGACCGAGCGAGAGCTGAGAGAGTGCTCGAGAGGAAAAGAGACCGGAGAAAAAGGCAGAACAGGGAGAGACCGAGAACGGAGCCGAAAAAACAATAGAGGAGAAGAGGCCCGAGACCGAAGTGAGCGACGGAGAGAGGCCGGGAGATCGAGAACGAGAGAGCAAACCCAGAAGAGTGTTTGAACGCCACCGAAGCCCGTTCGTCAGCCGCCGTCCGCCGTGACGCCTCGCCCGAACCAGGTAGGTCTTCCTCTAGGGGCATTTTTTGTGCTGTTTCCATAAGGCGTCGGGCCGGAGCTCGCGCCGACTAGTTCGGGTGAGCCCCGGCCCCTTTCGTGCCTCCGTTTACGTCCCTGTGTGTACTGGAATGCTCTTTTAGAAGCTTGGACCCGAGCCAATTTTTTGTTCGAGCCAAAAATCCTTCGTTTCGACAATGCATACCCCCTGTTTGTTAAAATGCCTGAATGAAGTCCAGAATTTTTTGTAACCGGGTCCGTGCTCGGTAGCCTAGTTTCGTGGATGTTTGTTAGTATATTGCGAATCCGCCCTTGCCTTCGCGCTTTTCTTCGTGTTATGAAGATTTTGCATGAGTCGGGCGGGGGTGTCCCCGATTCCGGCGATGGTGAGTGTTCACGGTCACCGGCAGTCGGCGGCACTCGGCGCCGAACAGTGGGACGGTCGACGTCATGCGATGACATGGCGACTTCCCAAGGGCCGGCGAGGACTCGCCGGTCGCCGGTGTCGTCGGTCCGGGGATGGAGCTCCATGCGTGCTGCGGCGTCGGGGGAAAAGCATGCAGAAGAAGACGTGAAGAAGAAGACCAGAATGAAGAAGACCAAGAGAAAAAGAAAAATAAGAATAAAAAAAGAGAAAAAGAAAAATAAGAATAAAAAAAGAGAAAAAGAAAAGGATTAAAAAAACAATAAAAAAAGGGAAAAAACAAAAAAGGCCAAAAATGAAATAGGGGCCAAGGAGATGGGCTTCGCCGTGGGCCCGCTTCAGCTGGGTTGAATTTGTCACGGGCCGGGCTTTTTAGCTGGGTTAGAAAAATAGAAATCAAATTTGGTTTTTTTAGAAAAAAAAGAAGAAGAATTGTTCATGGGCCTTCCTCGTGGATTTAGGGCCGGCCCGTTTCCTTTTAACCAACCAGGACCAATAGGGTCCAGGTCAGCTTAGTAGGGCCGGGTCTTTTGACCCGGTCCGAATTATCTTTTTAGTAATAAATATTATAAAAAAATTCAAAGATTCAAAAAATCATGAAAAACATTAAAAAATCATTGAAAATTTCGAAATTTCAGAAATTTCATGGAAAATTCAGAAACCTAAAAAGTTATGAAAAATTTCGAAAAAAATGTATTTTTAATTATTTATTTATTAAAAATCAAAAAAATATTAAAATATTGAAAATTCCAAAAAATTTCAAAAAAATCCCAAAAACCCCAAGTTGATTTTAGAGCTTCATAAAAGCTCTAAAATAATTCTTGGATCAATTTTCTCTTAAAAAGTATTGGAAAATCATCGGCCTAAAATTATGCTTAAAATCGAACAAGCCTTCCCAGAACTTCACCTTAGGGTTTTAATTATCCTCGGATACAATTGCCCTTGAATGCACGCTTATGATGCGATGATTATGGTTTCCTCCTTAGTTTAATTAGGATTGTCATTTATTTATCTCCTAATACTATGTGTTTATTTTCTCTTACAATTTATTTAATGCTTTCTTGAATTGCTGATTGTCATATTTTGATGATTGCGCACCCGCATGATCACCTCACATGTTAGTGGTTAATTCTAAAATCAATCCGAACTGCCCGACAAAAGTCTTTTGAAATGAACAAGATTAGGTACCGAAAGGGCACTAATTGGTTAATTAGTGTAATCAAGTCCCCGACCCTAGAATCTCTGGTTGCGTAGAAAGTGAGGCACACTCCCATGCCTCGCTTGGTTTCTAGCCGACCCCAATAGGCTAATGGCGACTCCTCATTTGAAGATTTTCATGAACACCCAACGTCACGCGGGGTATGGGCTTGGGAGAGCCTATGTCTAATGAGGGTCTTGGACCCACCCTTTAGACGATACCCCTAAACCTATTTATTTGGATATTCCTTTCTCCCATCCGGGATGGAAAAAATAGGTCGCGACAAGAGGGAGCACGTGCAGCTCGTAGCTCTATGCATGAAACCGTGTGTAATAAAATTTGTTTTTCGGTGTATTGTATAAAAGAGGGTGAAGGTGGACCTGAGCAAGTCTTTAAGTTATTTTGTCTAAACTTTGAGATATAAGATTCGGGGTCTTTCCAAATTAGAAAGAAAGAAAAATATTCTCTTACCAAAAATGGATGTAAGGCATGCGAGTATCCATATGTCAAAATAATGAACGTAGCCTAGTTGGACACCTTTGCTGGAGCGACTACTGCAAGTAGCCCTCATAGGTGGCAAACACTCCCGAAGGATGATAGGTTGGTGAAGTGACCTTCAACTGCTCTTTACTGAAAATTATTTACGGGATACATTTCTGTTCAATAAGACAAAGATCGTGTTGGTTGGGGGATGGATTTTTTGGCAGTGCTCATGCCTTCACTATGGTATATTGAGGTCGAGCCCAAAACCTTGGTGCTTGTGTATAAATCCCTAGTACCCAGGCTTGGGTCCATGGAGGTTGGCCTTGATGGACCTAGGCCTTGGCTCTAAGGACCCCAGCATGAGCATCAAGGTCCTAGGCCCATTCTCTATAGTCTTGAGCTCAAGTGCTAGAGATATGAGCATGAGCGCCATGTCTTGAGCTCGGCCTTTGTGGACTCTACCTAAGCATGGAGGAATTGGACACAAGCGCTAGAGTCTTGAGCTATACATCTTTTGACTTGGGCTTGTTGCCAATAACTCGAGAACAAGCATTGGAGTTCCTATGCCCAAACATTGACTTTTTAATGTAAGTCTCAATGTCTAATTATATTTTAGAAAATGATTTTTTTTCTAAATTTAAGTATCACTTCTCCATTAACTCATTCTTCTAAGTGATTCAAATACCACAAAATGGGAAAATATTTTTTCATTAAAATTTTTTCATGAAACAAACCGTGCCTTGACCGATGAATCTAGATCCAATACTGTCTGGACTTGGTCAATGTCTGTCTGTAGTAGGTGAGGAGACCAGAGGATTTGGGATGAAGTGAACTCTCACCAAGGTGGAGATTTCTTGAACTTGGCTCAAAGCTAATTCAATTGTTTTGAAATTTGATCCCTAATTGATGGTAGTAAACCCGAGCCACGTTAGAAAATTCCAAATTGGAGTCTTTCCCACAAGATCGTCAGTGATGCTAAAAGGGATATTAATTTCCCACAAGACTTCTTTTCTTTGTGAAGATGAAGTCCATCTTGACGTCGGAGAAGGGCTCATAGTTTTTTGCATATAAATATTTGTTGCTAAGTTTTGTCTTTGCTGCGTGCATAGTGACTGTGCTTAACTTGTGTAAAAACTTGCAAGAGACATAAAAAGCGATTGGAGCCATCATCCAAAAGCGTGAAAACGTGATAAAACTCCTTTTCTCGTGACTTGTAGGTGCGGATTTAATCTTAACACCAATGAATGAGTGCGATTGATTAATTCTAATCTCCTTTTCGTCAATTAAAGTGGAACTATCTTTTCAATCTCTCCTAGTATAGGAGGCATATTACCAAACCACATAAATCCATTACATTTAAGTTTTATTTCTGCAATCTATTTGTTACTCAAATCATTTTTTTTTTATGCTTCCACATTAATCTTAACAATCACATCTTAAAGATAGAAAGATTTGGGTCCTATAAAAAGAATACAAGTTCCCATGCAATTCTTTAACTTACATTTGATTTTGACCACTTATCATTCATACCGTGAGTCTTTTATGTTATGCTTTGTTGATAAGTTGTGATATACAGCAATGGACTAAGGTCTATTTGGTATTCTCGAGTTCTATCTTTTTTTACATCCAACCTTCTGTTTCATGGTAATTCTATATAGTATTTCAATCAAATTTTCTTCTTATTGGATTTTGTTGTTGAATCTGTCATTATAAACATTTTCTAGCATAGATCGAGCTGAGTAGCATATGATTTTTTTAATACGTGGAAATCACTTCAAAGACCTCCACTATGATACTTCAATAAGCACTAGGCAGATTAACACTTGCTGTTCAATCAGATACTTTCACTATGGTTAGTACCATTCTCTCGATTTTTAAAACAATTGTAATGGCTCAAGTGCAATCCAGAGTAATATTAACTGAAACTATATGTCTAGCGGGAAAAAAGAAGAAACTTAAACTAGCAAAAATTTGATGTTCACATGCAATCGATGTGAATTGCTTACGTTGTCATCATAACTTGGCTTAATCCGGGCGGTCAAGTTCTTCATTGAATGTTTGCGGGTTCTCATGCTAGGGCTTATCTTTAATTTGTGGGTTCTCATGCTATTTGCTAATCTCGCTCGTTATTAAGTAAATCGGAAGGAAAGAAAATCCTAATTAAAAATCATTTTCACTTGTGAGCAACGCTCATCTTGTGGCTCTATGAACAATCTTAATCATTTTTATGATTTCTGGCTTTAAGCAAGTGAAATTTTTATTGTTACCTTATTTTAAATTTGTTGAATATGTATTTGTATTTATAGTTTAGTTAAAACCATAGTATCAATGGATGTGTAATTTGAAATAATTGATTTAATTTTTCAGAAATACAAAAAAATGAAAAAAATTATCAATTGATTCCGGGTTAACCATGAAACCGGACCAAATCCATTGGGTTGGTTTGGTCCTTGATCCTAGGCTTAATAGGGTCAGTCATCGGTCACAAAAATTGAGGACCAACACTATGTGGGTTGGTTCTAGTGTAGGGGGTGAACTAGCCCAACCCGGACCATGCTCACCCCTACTCACCACGGCTTCCTTGCCATAACTAAGACAATGACGCCGAGCATCGCCACTCGCCTCCGCCCAGCCAAGGGTGTACCTGGGCAGCGCCTCAGGTAGTGTGGGCGTGCGTGGTCGGTCCTGGCACGATTGGACGTGCCAAGGCGGCGGCTGCCATCAGCGAGCCCTGACAATAACCGATTGGGGGGGGCCGCCTCCTCTACCAAGGCCAAAAACGACCCGGCGGGGACAAGGTGTGCGCGTCAAACTGGCCAACTGACGGGAGTGCCAACACTACAGGTATGCCTCGACAAAGCATGGCAGGGCGCAGGCGGCTCGGGTCTAGCCAAAAGAGGCGGAACAAAAACAGATCTCACTCGAGCATTTTGTCGAACATTTGGAGCAGGCACGCTAAAAGAAAACAAAACGAACCAACCGAGGCTTGAGATCTCATCAGGACTCGCGGTGAGCGACGGGCAGCAACCAGTGCAGCCTAAAAAATATAAAATAAGAGAGAATAATAAGAATAAAACTTAATAGATGTAAATAATGTTAATACCTAAATGATGTGAAAATTCTTTTTTGTAAGGGCCGAATTAATCCCCAGTTGTCTAAGTAATTTAAGTCTAAATATATTTAATTAAAATTTAGATGTTAATAGAATTAAGTACTGGTTGAGCGGAAAAAGGCAGGTAAAGCGCTGATTAGAACATGGCCTTAAATTTCAAATCCATTGAAGCGGCGATTTTCATTGCTTGCTGATCGAGGTGATGTGGAAACAAGCCAATTTCATGTTATCCTTCATAACAACAACAAAAAAGGCAGACGCTTTTATATATCCCATTGATAAGGTTGTGGTTGAGGCTCTAGAGCAAGAAGTCCGAGATCTTGATTATCCTTTGCAAGAACCAGAGGATTTTGAACTTGAGGAAGAATCTCAGGGTGAGCATGTTTTTCTATGACGACGGAGAGACGATTTTGGAGAAAAGCCCCTTTCACGTTGATAACAATTTTAATACGATTGAATCAATGGAAAATGGAAAGAAATAACTGTAGACCCAAATTTGATTTCAACATAATAGGAAATTTAGAATGCATTTCATAATATTTCTATTCTTAAAAATAATTTCTAGTCTAAGGTTTAGCTAGCCTTATGTTATATTCTCAATACTTCTTTTTTGTTAATTTGTTGAATACTAATTTTTTAGAAAACACGATCGTAGCCATGTTTCTTTGTTGTTTTCTTTTATCATATCGCACAGTTATTCTCTTTCCGAAAACATAAATAAATAAATAAAAGGAAGGACAAATTTCACACTATGTTTTGCGCGTATAAACTTCCAGCATTCTTACTTGCGACTCAGTGCTTTTCGCTTCTAGTGCGTCGTCCTATGAAAGTTAACTTAGGAACAAAGCTACTCAAAATCACGAATCTTAAGGAGATTAAAGGTCAGTAGGGCTTAAGGGCTTAGTAATTAATGGATGTGTCCATTACATGCAACAAATAAGAAGAGTCGAGTTCTTGCAAACCTCAATACTAGTAACATAGATTATAATTGCATATGCGAGAAGAATACTTAAAAGTAAATAATACTTGCAGACGATTCCTCACCCTTCAATCCAAGGACGTTGCCAACGCGTCTCCCTGGAGCATCAATTTTGGGACAGATAAGCTTCTTTAATAACCATATAAGAGTGGGCAGCCCAAGCAAGAAAATCAGGAAGATCATAAAAATTTTCCCTATGATATCTCCTTCAGCATAATTGGATTTCGGGAATTCGATTGTAGACGTACTAAAGAAGGCACAAGCGAGAATAATCATTAGAAAGCAAACCAGGAGAGTGCGGGGAAATAGGGGAATAGCAGTGACCCAGATTGTGAAGATGGAGAAGCAGAAAACACCAGTGTTCGTGAACGTGAACAGGTTTAGTGTCGAGTTGTCCATGATAACGTTTCCGGCTTCATGTGGTTTTTCAACAGCAAAGCCGCTGGAATTGGCAACAATGGCAGTGGAATTGGCTGGGGGATTTGAAGAGTCATCCCCCCAGTATCCTCCTGGAGGAGTGAGTGCGGCTTGGTAAGAGGCAGTGGTAACTAAGGTAACCACCACAAGGGTTATCTCGCGAGCAGATTTATCTTGAAGGCCCAAACAAGGTAAGAATATACCAGAGAGAATCATGTTGTCGATGTTTAAAAACTCCGATAGAGTGAAGTTGCGAAGACGTCTTCCTATAGATCCTTGATAGCATAATCTCCTTGCAAGATATTTATCGCCACTAGGATTCTCCTGGAAGATTTGCAGAGCCGTCTTATCCTGGAAGTTCTTCGCATCTACTCTGATATTCTCAATCAACAGGTTGATGATCTGGAAGAAATGTAAAGGGCACAAAATGAATTATATATCCCTCGAATTTCATTCACTGCTTTGTCACTAGCTTTATTATTGTGCACAAAGTCAGCTAGTGTCATGGGAGATAAAGACACCACAAGTGATAATTTTAATACAAAACTCATTTATATGTCATAATTTTTTTTCAATCACTCGAGTACCACAACTTCAATAAAATATTCATTTGAGTCCTTAACTTTCAATCAATTATTTAAGAGTCTTAACCTTTAAAAAAAACATTCATAGAAGTATTGGAAATTCGATGTAGCAGGGCACACTTATGAAGAACATTCCTAAGAAAATTATTATAATCAAGTAATCAATTGAAAAATTATATGGTACTCAAGTAATTGAAAAAAAAGGTTATGTCACTTAATATGTACCATACGAAAATTATGGTACATAAGTAATCGGAAAAAAAAAAAAGACAGCAATGCCCTCAAGTGAGCCGTACAAAAAACATTTGAGTGATATTGGTAATGCAATGACTGATGTGCAATGGGAACAGGTTTACTAAGCCTTATTTATCAAATGTAATCATTTCAACCCATGTAATGAAGTCTTAAATGTTTTCAAAAAGTGCAATATAGCCATCTCACCCAAGATCATTTACGTGATAGCTTAGAATTGCCCATATGAGTTGTAATATAGGCGGATTCACAAAAATGCTAACCTGAATGACTATGGTTTTTCATATTTAGGACTTAATTAAGTCAATTAAAAGGTGTAGGATTTAATTACATTCTGTTCATGAGTTTTTTACTATGAAGAGATAGACTCCCATAGACAGGTGTGTTTATATGCTTTAATGCATAAGATTTAACTGATCAGGGAGAATTTGAAGGTAGGGTTGGATCCTTCTACTCCAACTCACGACATGCCCATCCAAGTTCTCTTCCCCGAGGTGGAGTACTTGTTGAGTGCCATGATCAAGTCGAAGGAGCCGAGTAGCCGACTCGACCGAGAAGCCCAAGGCCAAGAGAAATAGGAAGAAGAAAGCTTGTGCCAAGAAGCCAACACCCCAAGCTAAGAGCGCCGAGGACGTCGCTCAAATGATTGGGGGAGAATGTCATGGTCTCGAGGTTCTTGTGACCAAGAGTTCCGTCGGCAAAGTGATTATTTTATGGCTGCGTCAGATTATCCTCGTTAGCTTCCTTTTCACTAGCTTCTATCTCATACCATATATTCGGACTTTGAAAGGAATAAAGAGATTATGCTAATCGATAGGAAAGAAAAAAAATACTAGAAAAGGATGAATTAAGTTATTGTCTTGTAAGGTAGGAGTGCATTATGATGAAAAGAGTTGGAAGAAAAACATTCATCCAAAACCATCCAAAACTGTGTTTCATAGGTTTTAAGATCGATCCTTATTTGAATCTTATAATTGCGTGCTTGCGACTCTCTGCCTCTTTTCTTTAGGTTCGGATACCTTTTTGTCCTTATCAAATTAGTCTTTTATTTCCATGTAATTCCTATAGTGCATGTCCCTTCGATTCATTTCACTGATGGTAAAGTCACCCCATGCAAAATAGTCTGTTCGGTCCATTCATCTATACTTTGTTTTATGCTAGACAATAATCCCAGCACTTATGCTTCTCAAAGTTAATATTACCTATTCTTTTAGAAGGAAATAGTATATATGCCTCAAGCTTTTTCCAGTTATCCCCTACACGTTCCAATGTACAAACCGCACTTCTGTGCTATATCAAAGTACAACCATATATCTTCGACCAAAAAAAAAAGTACAAAAGTATATCATATATTGTCAGAACTACTTCACTTGGTATCCTACACTTTTCGAACTAACATTTTTTCGTGTATGTGTTGTGTACTGTTTTAGTTTTTTCTTACTTCGTTTAGTTTTATTATTTCTTGATGGAAAAATGGCTTAACTATTCAAGCAGGTCATCAATTGCAAATTGTACATTCACTTGTGATTTATTTAGACCAAACTTTAATCTTTAAAGACAAAATCTATTATTCAGTCATTCCATCTCTCTTATGAGAGAGATAGATCAAATCGACAAATTATCAACTTTTATTATGGAGAAATCAATTGCTAACTATTTTCATTTTTAGTAAATATTACAATATTATAATGCACTTAACAGATGGGTTAATTTTAACTGGTAAGAGTTTACCGTTGAAATCTCCAATATATTTATTATATAATATAGATATCTGAAGTCAAACAGTATTGTTATAATATATATAAAAACCAGAAAGGAAATTTATAAAAGGATGGGTTGGATTTTTTTCTTTTAGAGGCTTCAGTATGGTCTACTTATGGACACTAACTACAGCAACATCAAATGTCAATCGTCAGATAAACACTTATCCACAAGTCTTAACTGTTAAGTGATAATAATAGGTGATATACTGTTGCACAAAATGGATTTCAAAGCTCCTTTCTCTTAATGTTCATAAATGCATGTACTTTCGACCCCTACGTTGGTTCTTGGATTAGATTATACCAAATTCAAGTATCAAATAATAAAAGTAAGAACAACCAAGAAATCAAGGAACCATACCTTAGGCTGTCTTTCCAACACAGCAATATGTAAAACTGTGTTACTATCTTGGTCTTTCCAATTCAAAATTTCTGTGAGGTTCACTCGCTTAAGCCATCCAAGCAAAACCTTAAATGCTTTGAGGTTGTGGTTCTTGACGGCAACATGAACAGCAGTCTCACATTGACTCGTCAAGTCTTCAATGGATGATTTGCAAGTGCAAAGGAATTCAGCCAGGAGCTCTAGCTCATTGTCTCCTTTCTTCCAAGCAACATAATGCAAAGAGGTGATCCCACATCGTCCTCGAAATCGGATCAACTTTGAATCAAGGGTCATTAGTGCCCTCACAGTGCGATATTGCTCGTGTTGCAAAGCCAAGTGCATGGGGCTGTAACCCTCCGGATTTAGCTTCCGAGCAAATGATGGCTTCAAGATGGCTATCTCCATGGCCACTTGGGTTTTTCCAGCTTTGGCAGCAAGATGTAAAGGAGTATCTGGGAAGGGGTGCTTAGATACGCGATCTAAGAGCGATCGCTCCTTCACAATTAAGCTATGTAGCATAGCAACATCATCATTTGCTATTGCTAGTCGAAGCCGAGACTCCCTAGCTTCTCGTTCTTCTTTTTCGGCCAGACTCTTGCACATCGTGTTAATAGGGAAATGTAGGAGAAGAGGGAGTTTGCTCGTTAATGATGATGGATGGAAGTAGGAGTAAAGAACTTGCAGAATCATATATAGTGCCATGGTCCACGCAAATTTGATAAGGTATCACTGTTTATGAATTGTCACGTTGGAACAACTTGATTGGTTGGGGGATCTTTCTCTGTCCGAGAACTTACATGCGAAGTAACGCAATGCCTGAGCCAAGTCAGCAAGATTATTTAAATTAACCGAAGAAGTCTAATTAATCCTAGCCCGGTAATTTGCGGTCTGATCTTTTCGGTTTTTATATCGTCGCGTGTCATTTCTCCGCAACTTCTTGATGCTGTTGGGGGTAGCAGCTGAGGTTGTCTTGATAAATCACAACTACACCCACCCGGTTCGCAAAGGTGATATCTACTTAAAACTGTATAAAGTATAAGAATTTCATTGCTCAAATTCCACTTACAGCGAACTCGATAATCTGATTAGAACTTAATAAAACTTTAACTCTTCAATTGACTAAATGCCAAACTTAAGCCCTTTCTATACACTTATCCCCATTTTCGTCAGGAAGATTAAATCAATATCTTTAAACTGGCTAGTCACTAGTGGTTTCTCCAGTACTTATTCCTTTCTAATGCAATTGGCAATTGAGTTTTCCATAATTATTAATCAGACAGATACTATTAGAGTGAGCAATAAAAAAACAAAAAAGAAAACAAAAAGGAAAAGAAAAAAATAAATAATTCGAAAAAAAGTAAAATATTATTAAAAAATTATCCATGTTAGCGTCGGTTGAATGGTCGGCGCCGGCAAGCATCCACATGAGCACCGGCCAATCAAAATTGGTCAGATGAACTAAATTGACACAATTACAAAAAGTTTTGGATTGAATTAGGACAATTACAATAAATTTAGGATTTTCATGGTAATTCTCCCTGATGTTATTTGTTCAATGGTGATACCTTATGCCCGAAGGTTTTCTGGATTGTAGCATTAAAGCTGAAGAACTCTTGCTACTTAAAACACTGACTTTTTTCTTTTTTTTCACTTTTCAAAAGAAAAGCACTGACTTTTCAAGAGAATGACTTTTAAGGAGTGAAAATAGGGCTTTTCTTACCAAAAAAGCAACAAAGAGTGACTGAAATGGCTTTTCTTTTGAAGGTGGTTCATTGTTTCTGATTTATCCCATAGGAACAATTAAACTGGTTGGGGGGTCTTTCCATGTTAGACAACTTGCATGCGAAGATTCCTAACCTGTAAGCCAAAATTTAGATTAATCGAAGTCTAAATAATCTTAGCCACTAAGGTTTTGTTTTGGCCACTGGAAGACTTGAAATTAAAAAAAAAAAAAAATAGTCCAATCAGATGTGGAGGTTGCGATCGATTGAATTCCAGCATTGGAATTGTTATCGTCCTCACTGTTTAAGTAATTACCTCCTTTGTGTGCCAGAGTGGGTGTAGTTGTGATTTTTCAAGACAGCCTCATAGTCTGATCCCCACAATTCATGTAACAAAAGAGAAATAAGGAAAATTACCCAAAAAGTCATGAATTTATTATACGACAGTCAATTTAAATTTTTTTAGAATTTTATGAAAATCATCTACGTTGGCATTAGTCGTGTCACGTCAAACGGCTAGCGCCAACTTCATGGGTTTTGGGCCAAATTGGTCTGAAAAACTAAATTGGCAAATAATCAAAAAGTTTAGGACTAAATTGGTAAAATTAAAATGTTTGTAATTGAATTGAAATTCGTCTAATATGTTTAACATTTTTTTTTGTAAATTTTCTAGGAGAAATGACATCCAATGATACTAAAAGGAAAAAAAAATTCAGATTAAAAATTAGTAGCTTAGGATTACTTAGACTTCTTCGATTAACTTAAATTAGGGTTAATATTACGAGTATATGTATGTGGAACCACATGCAAAAGACTTCCTTCTTCTCTTTCCTTTTCCAGAATGCTCTGAAGGCCCGAGAATTATAAAGCCTAAGGATAATAGGAGACTGAAAATAAGTTTTGTATATCTATGTCATTTACAGGACAAACTTCTCCTTCTATTACCGCGTTGATACCGCGTTCCCCCTAATGTACTAGCTCTTGGTTGTTTATATATACACTTACCTTACCAAAAAAAAAAAAAAAAACTTCTCCTTCTATTCTCTTCTTTTTTGTTGTTTGCCTTGCTATAGGTCAGCTCCTTTTCGTATTTTTACTATGCTATCATGTATCCGGTGGATGTGTTATCATGTCTTTATCCCGTTCTGGAGACTAAAAAGGTTATCTACTTTGCATACTTGACTAATTAATAGCATCTTCAATCTTGACTACTGATTTATCTCCAAGAATAGAAAAATCTTGACTCCCGGCAAAATTTAGGATCTAGGTTTATAATAATGGGGGTTCCCTTTAAGACCATCTACAGGCTTTATTATAGATGGCTAACCAAAAAACAAATGATAATAAATGCCTTAGGCAAAGCCAACTCGATGTTGTCTGTATGAGCACCGTATGAACATCACTTACGGTTCCTTGATTATGACGTGGATGATCTATTTTAAATTGGAATGGTAGGAGTAGATTTAATTTGCCGCACTAAAGGCTCCAATAACCGACCCTATACAAGCACTAGCAAAGGGAAGCGAAGCCATCGCCAAAATCACTGGGGATATGATGTTAAGACCGACCCCTAATGACCTACTAGAAAAGGGTAGTGAAGCTATAGAGGCACGAACTGAGAAGTCCTAAACCTTTTACATAGGTGTCAATTTAGTTTTAAACTTTTTATTAGTACCAATTTAGTCCTAAATCTTTTAACTTGGTGTCAATTCAATCATAAACATTTTATTAGTGACTATTAGTCCTAAAACTTCCGACCTATTGTCAATTCAGTCATTCGACTAATTTTGGCTGAATATTGTTGATGTGGATGCATCGTCAACCAATTGACGTGAACAACTTTAATAATATTTTAATATTTTTTGAATTATTTATTTATTTATTTTCTTTTTGCTTTTCTTTTTTTCCTCTCTCCTCCTCCTTCCTCTAGCTAGTCAACAGTTGGGCAATCGACCAAAGGCAAGGACTGTCGAGGTGGTAGCTAATACTATTTTGAATCTGACGATTGTATTTGGATTCAAAGTAAAATTATATGTATATCAAACTTTCGTACTTTCCATTTAGTTAAATTAGATAGTATTAGATTTTCTACTAATTGATCACACGATTGGCTAGATTATTTAAAAATCAAAGTATTCATGAGTAGATGATGTTTGTTTGTAAGTATTTTTCTAAGTTTCTAGATTAATTTCACGATAACTAAATATTCCGTGTTTCACGATAGAAAAAAAGCCACTTCACAACTAAAGTTTCACAGCACTAACTCAACAACAACCAAGATAAGCTACATCTATCAAAATCAGCTTTTATCAACCGTTCTTTAGCCAACTAAAGTCATATGTGAAGGATTGGCACGTACGATATCACAAGCTTTTCATAGTCTATCATCCAACATAAATACACCAAGCATTGCCTCCCCTCCATTGATCTCACTTCATCTTTTCTTCAAGAAACAATTCGGACATGGAAAAAAGTTCAGAAGCCCTACTTATCAAATGCTTCTGGCCAAAAAAATAAAAAAGAATCTTTATCAAATGGTGGCAACTATCAAAGCAATTAACTCGCTGGGGGCCTCAACTATCATTCACGGCGAAATTGGCCGCGTGAATCCAACGGAAATCTTGTCAAAAAAGCAAAGTGATAATGAAAAGATATAAAGCAATAAAAGCAAAGAAAAAGAAGATGGGGACAATCCTGATGTGGAAAAGAAGACCCGCTAATGCTTTAGCGTGTGCCTTTGGCAGTCCAAGTCTTCGTAGACTTGGGTCAAGCATTGGTACGATTCCTTCTCGGAGCAAAGCTGGTTCATCGCGGACTGTTGCTAGTCCAAGTCTTCGGAGACTTGGGTCAGCCATCAGTTCGATGCCTACTTGAGCAAAGCTGGTTCATCACGAACTGTTGCTAGTCCAAGTCTTTGTAGACTTTTCACTTCGCCTTTCTTATCATGGTGATGTTTCAGCCTGCTTGCACCGATCGTACGCTGTTCATTTATTTTACTTTTTTCCTTTGGAGAGTGGTAGTTTTTGTTAATACTACGTTGAAGCAAGGTATAATTTACGTGGGTTTAGATGGTCATATTGAAATCATACCGACTAATCTCATATAATATTTAATCTAATGATTGTATTTCGACATAAGGCAAAGCTATGTTCATTCGATACTTTCATACTTTCCATTTAGTTCAATCAAACGGTATTAACTTTTTTATTGATTAATAATATGATTGATTAGACTATTTAAAGATCAAAGTTTTCCGTATAGATGATGTTTGTTTGCAAGTATTTTTCTAAGTTTCTAAATCAATTTTGACACAACTAATTCTATGTTTTCCGACAGAAAATAGCTGTTTTGTAAATAAACTTTCATGTTACTGACTTGGCGACAGCCAATATAAGCTATAGCTACCCAAATTTGCTTCTGTCAATTGTTCTTTAGCCAACCAAAGCCATTCGTAAAGGAGATTTCTTGGAGAGGAAAAACGCTTTGCATATTTGTGAGTGGCGGAATTAGATTCGCCAACGAAATATCTTTTAATGAAAGTCATTATTCGATTTTTATTAGAGGAGACGAGTTCTGTGGTGATTTTGGACAGAAAATTTCACAAGTTACTTGGAAGATACCATCGGGTCTAGTTGATTTTTCTAGGCTTAGTTAAACTTTTGTTATGTTCTCTGCATTTCTTTTTTGGTATATTTATATAGAAATAATTTTTAGAGAAAGGGTTGCAACTGTAGTGATTTGTTATGTTTTACAAGATCATGCATTTGGCTTATTTCTAGAAATAATAAACCTAAGAGATTTCTGTCCATGTGTTTTGTACGTGTATGCTTCAGGCATTCGTGTCCGCAAGTTGCAACTTAGTGCTTTTTGTTTCCACTACATCAAAGTTTAATTAGGAAAAGAGAAAGCTACACAAAGTCTCGACTTCAAGTAAGAATAAGGGCCTCTCGGGATTAGGGAGTTAATAGATGTGTCCATTACAAGAAACTAATAGAGAAAGTCTAGTTATTGCAAACCTCAAAACTAGAAACATAGATGCTATGCATACGCGAGAAGAATATTTAAGTGTAAATAATACTTGCAAACTATCTCCGATCCTTCAATTCTAGGAAGTCGCCGACGCGTCTCCCTGCAGCTTCTATTCGGAGATGGAATTTGTATACGGAGTATTTCAACCGCAAGATCATGGGGACCGCCAAAACGACACCCAGCATGCTATCGTACAATGTTATTATGATTAATCCTGCGACATCATCGGATTTCGGCAATGCGATTGTAGCGGTAGCACAGTAGGCAAAACCGAGAATCAGCATTAGCAAGTAAACCGGGAGGGTGGAGGGCAATAGGGGAATAGCGGTGATGCAGATTGTGACGATGGAGGCCAAGAAAACCATACTGTTGAGGGCTGTGAACATAATTAGACCTGGGCCGTTCATGATAATGTCTCCGGCTTTATGTGGTTTTTCAACAGCGATGCCGCTGGAATTGGTAGTATTTGAAGAGTTATCCTGCCAATATCCTCCTGGAGGAGTGAGTGCGGCTTGGTAAGTAATAGTCACAATTACGGTAGCCACTACAAGGATTATGTTCTGAGTAGATTCATCTTGGAGGACGAACCAAATTCTGAACTTCTCAAAGACAGTTCCATGCTCAATAACTGTGATAGAGAAAAGTTGCCAATTCTTATTGCCCAGCCTAACATCTTTTAAATCAACCGGCAGATTTTTGGAGGTACTTTGAGATTCCCAGTCATCAGCTCAATGATCTGGAAGAAATGCAAAGGGCACAAAATGAAGCATATATGCCTTGAATTTCATTCACTGCTTTGTCATTAGTTTCACTACTGTGCACAAAGTCAGCTCATGCTATATAAGTTTAAGGAGATAAGAATACCACAAGTGATAACTTTCATACAACACTCACTTGTGGGCCATAAATTCTTTTTTCCAATCACTTGAATGCCATACCTTCCAATTGATTACTTGAATGACTTAACTTTAAAAAAGAATGACTATAGAAGTGTTGGAAATCTGACATGACATGACAATTATGATGAATGTCTTTTACAATGTTATAATATTCAAATGATCGATTGAAAAATTTTATGGCACTCCAATGATCTAAAAAAAAGTTATGTTATTCAAATAAGTGTCAGTGTCATATGAAAGTTACGGAACTTAATTGATAAAAAAAAAGTCGTAGCCCTTAAGTGGGCACCATACGAAAGTTATGACACTCTTCATCTCCTTTTTCCTAAGTTTGAGTGATAATCGTGATGCAATGACTGATGTACTATGGGAACAAGTTTACTAAAACTTATTTATATAATGCAATCATTTCAACCCATGTAATGAAGTCTCAAGTGTTTTCGAAAAGTGCGATTCAATCATTTCACCTGAAATAATATACATGATGGCTAGGAATTGCCTGCGTGACTTGTAACATAAGCAAACTCATAGAAATGCTGTCCTAACGGACTATGATTTTTCATAAAAGTTTAGGACTTGGTCAAGTGAACCGAAAGGTTTATGACTTTAGTACATGAGTCCTTTTGCTATGAAGAGAAAGACTACCATAGATGTGTATGTTTATATCCTTTATTCATAAAATTCAACTAGTCGGGGAGTAATTTTCCCATCCAGAAATTGATTAATTTTACAGTTGTGTTGGATTGTCCTTGTTAGCTTCCATTTCACTAGCTTCAATCATATTCAATATGTTTGGATGGACTGATTACAAAAGGAGGAAAGAGATTTTGCTAATCAATATGAAAAACAACATACTAGAAAAGGATGCATTAAGTTATTGTTGTGTAAGGTAGGAGTGTATTATGATAAAAAGAGTTGGAAGAGAAGTATTCATTCAAAACCATCCAACTTAGAGAAATCTAGAGCTCTTTAAAAACAAAGTTTTATAGGGTCCCAAGGGAAACGATTTTAACTGTACATTTTCTTGCCACTGTCTAAACTATGAGGAAGGTGATCTCTATATAACTCATTTGTTTCCCGTCCAATTTCTCTATATCCTCCAACCAAAATAGTGTTAGGCCAATCAAAATGAACTCAAATAAGAAGCATTGTGAGCTTGAAATAGTTTTCTCACTAGCAACTTTCGAAATGAAATATGGACTCGTTTTGATAATCTGAAAAATGAGCGCTAGCATGGATAATCTTAGGCGTTGAAAATAGAAGTAAAAAATTGTTTGATAATAGCTAAAATACATCACTGAATATCAATTTCTTTCCAAACAAGGAAATGGAATTACTATTGATAGGTTTTAACAATATTATTGTGAAGATTCTATTTACTATCTATTTCAAGGATTACTAGATTAAGTGAGTATTTTGACTATAGTGAATCTTTTAGGTCAAATACCAATTAGCATTATCTTACAAGTTTAATATCATTCAGTGTTAAATTTTTAATTTCCAATGCTTAATTGGGTTTTCATAGAGGCCCATATGTGACTATTAGATTGAACAAATATAAAAAATACTCTACATACTAATATTATCATTATCTTAATAGGAGTATTTGACTTTTTTTTTTTATTAAAAAATAGAACTACTTGTTGATCTATTTTTTTCCAATCCATCTGAATGGCATAAAAAAATTATTATACCTTTGGATGGAGTGATTTGGAGAGAAATAAAATGATTAGAGTAATCACTAAGTAAACAAACGAAGGTAAAAGAATGGATCAACCTGTGAAAACTCCATTCAATTAAGAGTGGAGACTATCCTCTCGTGATGTCTATCCCTCCCAATCCCTTTTCTTCTCTCCATAAAAAAACAAACAAACAAGGTGATCCCGTTCAAATCTCCTCTTACTGAATGTTTCTAACATCATGTATTTTCAACTCCTGGTATTTCATTATCATAAAATTTATTCCTGGATTAGAGAATGTCGTATTCAAGGATCGAACAATAAAAGCACGAATATCCATTAAATGGATGAACTATACCTCAGACTGCACACATATCTGCTGTTCAAATTGCTGCTCAAGCGGCAGTTGCTGCTCAACTTGCTGCTTAAGTTGCTGCTGAAGTTGCTGCACTTTGATCCTAGCAATTTTTAAGGCGGTGTTACCATCCTGGTCTTTCCAGTCCAAGATTTCCATTAGATGGACTCGCTTAAGCCATCCAAATAAAACCTTGAATGCTTTGAGGTTGTGGTTCTTGATGGCAACGTGAACCGCGGTCTCGCATTGGCTTGTCAAGTCTTCGATGGATGATTTGCAAGCGCATAGGAATTCAGCCAGGAGCTCTAGCTCATTGTCTCCTTTTTTCCAGGCAACATAATGCAAAGAGGAGATCCCGCATCGTCCTCGAACTCGGATCAACTTTGAATCAAGGGTCATTAGTGCTCTCACAGTGTGATATTGCTCGTGTTGCAAAGCCAAATGCATGGGGCTGTAACCCTCAAGATTTAGCTTATGAGCAAATGATGGCTTCAAAATGGCTATCTCCATGGCCACTTGGGTTTTTCCTGCTTCAGCGGCAAGATGTAAAGGAGTATTTGGGAAGGGGTGCTTAGTTACGCGATCTAAGAGCGATCACTCCTCCACAATTAAGTTATGTAGCATAGCAACATCATCATTTGCTATTGCTAGTCGAAGCCGAGACTCCCTAGCTTCTCGTTCTTCTTTTTCGGCCAGACTCTTGCGCGTCGTGTTAATAGGGAAATGTAGGAGAAGAGGGAGTTTGCTCGTTAATGATGATGGATGGAAGTAGGAGTAAAGAACTTGCAGAATCATATATAGTGCCATGGTCCACGCAAATTTGATAAGGTATCACTGTTTATGATTTGTCACGTTGGAACAACTTGATTGGTTGGGGGATCTTTCTCTGTCGGAGAACTTACATGCGAAGTAACGCAATGCCTGAGCCAAGTCAGCAAGATTATTTAAATTAACCGAAGAAGTCTAATTAATCCTAGCCCGGTAATTTGCGGTCTGATCTTTTCGGTTTTTATATCGTCGCGTGTCATTTCTCCACAACTTCTTGATGCTGTTGGGGGTAGCAGCTGAGGCTGTCTTGATAAATCACAACTACACCCACCCGGTTCGCGAAGGTGGTATCTACTTAAAACTGCATAAAGCATAAGAATTTCATTGCTCAAATTCCACTTACAGCGAACTCGATAATCTGATTAGAACTTAATAAAACTTTAACTCTTCAATTGACTAAATGCCAAACTTAAGCCCTTTCTAGACCCCATTTTCGTCGAGAAGAGTAAATTAATATCCATAAACCGGCGAGTCATGAGTGGGTTCTCCAGTACTCATTCCTTTCTAATGCAATTGGCAATTGAGATTTCCATAATTATAAATCAGACAGATACTATTAGAGTGAGCAATCAAAAACAAGAAAGAAAACAAAAAGGAAAAGGAAAAAATAAATAATTAGAAAAAAAGTAAATTATTATTAAAAAATTATCTATATTAACGTCACCAACGGCTGGCGCAGGCCAGCATCCACATTAGCACTAGTCAATCAAAATTGGCTAGGTGAACTATATTGGCACAATTACAAAAGTTTTAAGACTGAATTAATATAATTACAATAAATTTAGGATATTTTTGGTAATTCTCCCTAATGTTATTTGATCAGTGGTGATACCTTATGCCCGAAGGTTTTCTGGATTATAGCATTAAAGCTGAAGAACTCTTGCTACTTAAAACACTCACTCTTTTTTTTTTTTTTTTTCACTCTTCAAAAGAAAAGCACTGACTTTTCGAGAGAATGACTTTTAAGGAGTGAAAATAAGGCTTTTCTTACCAAAAAAGCAACAAAGCGTGACTGAAATGGCTTTTCTTTTGAAGGTGGTTCATTGTTTCTGATTTATCCCGAAGGAACAATTAAACTGGTTGGGGGGTCTTTCCATGTCAGACAACTTGCATGCGAAGATTCCTAACCCGTAAGCCAAAATTTAGATTAATCGAAGTCTAAATAATCTTGGCCACTAAGGTTTTGTTTTGGCCACTGGAAGACTTGAAATTAAAAAAAAAAAAGTCCAATCAGATGTGGAGGTTGCGATCGTTTGAATTCCAGCATTGGAATTGTTATCGTCCTCACTGTTTAAGTAATTACCTCCTTTGTGTGCCAGAGTGGGTGTAGTTGTGATTTTTCAAGACAGCCTCATAGTCTGCTCCCCACAATTCATGTAACAAAAGAGAAATAAGGAAAATTACCCAAAAAGTCATTAATTTATTATACGACAGTCAATTTAAAATTTTTTAGAATTTTATGAAAATCATCTACGTTGGCATTAGTCGTGTCACGTCAAACGGCTAGCGCCAACTTCAGGGATTTTGGGCCAAATTGGTCTGAAAATCTAATTTGACAAATAATCAAAAAGTTTAGGACTAAATTGGTAAAATTAAAATGTTTGTAATTGAATTGAAATTCGTCTAATATGTTTAACATTTTTTTTTTGTAAATTTTCTAGGAGAAATGACATCCAATGATACTAAAAGGAAAAAAAAAAATTCAGATTAAAAATTAGTAGCTTAGGATTAATTAGACTTCTTGGATAAACTTAAATTAGGTTTAATATTACGAGTATATGTATGTGGAACCACATGCAAAAGACTTCCTTCTTCTCTTTCCTTTTCCCGAATGCTCTGAAGGCCCGAGAATTATAAAGCCTAAGGATGATAGGAGACTGAAAATAAGTTTTGTATATCTATGTCATTTACAGGACAAACTTCTCCTTCTATTCTCTTCTTTTTTGTTGTTTGCCTTGCTATAGGTCAGCTCCTTTTCGTATTTTTACTATGCTATCATGTATCCGGTGGATGTGTTATCATGTCTTTATCCCGTTCTGGAGACTAAAAAGGTTATCTACTTTGCATACTTGACTAATTAATAGCATCTTCAATCTTGACTACTGATTTATCTCCAAGAATAGAAAAATCTTGACTCCCGGCAAAATTTAGGATCTAGGTTTATAATAATGGGAGTTCCCTTTAAGACTATCTACAGGCTTTGTTATTGATGGCTAACCAAAAACAAATAATAATAAATGCCTTAGGCAAAGCCAACTCGATGTTGTCTGTATGAGCACCGTATGAACATCACTTACAGTTCCTTGATTATGACGTGGATGATCTATTTTAAATTGGAATGGTAGGAGTAGATTTAATTTGCCGCACTAAAGGCGCCAATAACCGACCCTATACAAGCACTAGCAAAGGGAAGCGAAGCCATCGCCAAAATCACTGGGGATATGATGTTAAGACCGACCCCTAATGACCTACTAGAAAAGGGTAGAGAAGCTACGAGAGGCACGAATTGAGAAGTCCTAAACCTTTTACATAGGTGTCAATTTAATCTTAAACTTTTTATTAGTACCAATTTAGTCCTAAATCTTTTAACTTGGTGTCAATTCAATCATAAACATTTTATTAGTGACTATTAGTCCTAAAACTTCCGACCTAGTGTCAATTCAATCCTTCTGACTAATTTTGGCCGAATATTGCTGATGTGGATGCATCGTCGCCGATTAACGTTGATGTGAACAACTTTTAATAATATTTTAATATTTTTTGAATTATTTATTTATTTATTTTATTTTTTCTTTTCTTTTTTTCCTCTCTCCTCCTCCTTCCTCTAGCTAGTCAACAGTTGGGCAATCGACCAAAGGCAAGGACTGACGAGGTTGAGGTCGACCTTGCCGGCCACTGGCAAGGCTCGAGCCCTTGCCAGTGGCCTTACGCTAGGCTAGCGAGGCTCGAGCTCTTGCTGGATTTGGCAAGCTTAGGCCTTGCCCATGGCCAACGAGGCTCAACCCTCGCTAGATCTGGCGAGGGTAAGCCTCGCCGGCCTAGCATGAGGCCGCCCTCGCAGCCGTTGGCAAGGGCTTAAGCCTCACTAGTAGCCAACAAGGTTGAGGTCCTCACCTCAAGCTGATCACCTAGTTGGCAACCAAATGGAGGAGGGAGGAGGAGAGGGGAAAAAAAAAAAGAATAGGAAAAACAAAAGAAAATAAATAAATAATTCAAAAAATAATAAAATATTATTAAAAGTTATCTACATCAGCGCCAACTATACCACGTCAGCTGAGTGGTGTCCATATTAGCAATATCTAGCCAAAATTAGTCGAAATGATTGAATTGGCACTAGGTCAAAAGTTTTAAGACTAAATCGGTACTAAGTCAAAAAGTTTAAAACTAAATTGGCACCAATAAAAAGTTTAGGATTAAATTGGTACCAATACAAAAGGTTTAGGATTTTTCAAACACTTTTCCCAAGGAAGTTAAGACTCATGCTTCTAGTCTCCATTGTGTCGGGTTCATTATAAATCTGGAAGATTGTGGGAATGAGATGTTTGGTTAACAACAACAATAGTGAAAACTGCCTCATTTACAAAGATCGGGGTTCCAGGCTTTGATGGCGAGCATCTCGACAGAACCTGGAGCAGCAATTCGGTTGGATGCGGCTGACTTTGGACGCCCTTGCAAACTGACTTTGTGTCTAAGGGCTGGAGTGAAGCCTGGGTGAGACAAAGAAGTAGGGCCGTGGGAAAATTGAGCCCAAGGCCAACCATTCGATGAACCTATTTCAGCAATCCAAAATAATGGGATGTCCTGCTTATATGAAGACTTAATATTCAAGCAAGAAGGATTTTGAGGAGTTCCGGGGGCATAAACAGTACGTTGGTAGCCACAGACGGCGTGGAGGTGATGGTCGAGATGGTGGAGCCTATCATGGAGATCACCCCCGAGAATCGTGACGCCATTTTTTCGGAGAGTTCCGTGAATTTCCTGCAAGGTTCCTTATTTAATGGATTTTTGAACCTGAAAGATTTTATTGCAGATGTAGATCATCTTTGCATTACACATATATTTCCAAATATCGACAAGCAAATCTCTTAGTTTGTAGATTGAAGGAAGATGCATTTTATTTTTGTGGGATTAGGTGCAGGTTGACCGAAAATGAGCAGGTCAATTAGAACGTGGCATAAAACGTGAATTCTATTAAGGCGGTGATTTTCGTGGATTGATGATTGAGCTGAACAAACTTTTCATTGATTTTCTCCATAATTTTCGTTGATAAGGTTGTTGTTGAGCTCAGAAGCAAGAATTAGAAGTTTTGGAATCCCCTTTTCAAGAAGGAGGATTGGGAGGACTTGAGCTTGGAAGAATCTCAGGGAGAGCACGTTTTCCATGACGTCTTCCATGACGATGGAGGATTTTAGAGAAAAGCCCCTCCCATGTTGATCTGAATACAGATATAAATGAGATTTGGGAAAAGAAATTTGAAGCCATAGAAAATTGAAAGATGAATAGAATAACCACAATTGATTTCATGATGCTAGGAAATTACTAAAAAAAAAAAAACAATTGATGGATCAATTTCGCAATTCAGTTAGGATCTTTTCTTAAAGCAAGAAATTTAGATTAATTCGGTAGATACAGTTCCGAATTCCAGGAGGATTTTAGCACATATTTTCATTGAATAATCCGACGTTTCAAAAACTCAAGGTTGAACTATGTGGACACCTTAGGTTGGGATTTACGTCTTTTATTTGATGAATTTAGGATAGTGATTTCTTACATTTCCTTCTCTAATTAATTTCATTTAGAATATTCACTCAGTGTATAATATATGATTTTATTTTATTATTATTTTTAACTTTTTAAATGAGTTGATATATTATGTTTTATTGGACCTAGTTGTTTTTTTAGGTTTAGCTAGGCTTTTGTTATATTGTCAGTATTTCTTTTTCGGTTACTTTATTTAGTAATAATTTTTGGAGAAAGTGTTGCAACTGTGTTAATTTGTTATGCTTTAAGAATCACGCAGTTGGCCTCTTTCTACAACTAAAAGAAAAACTAAAGAGATTTCTGTCCTTGCATATTGTGTGTGTACACTTTGGGCATTCATGCTTGCGAGTTGCAAGCCAGTGCTTTTTGTTTCCACTGCATCAAAGTTGGACTAGGAAGAAATAAGCTATTCCAAAGTCCTGATTTGCATGCAACTAGTAAGAAGAGTCCGGTTCTTACAAATGTCAACACTAGAGACATAGATGATAAGCATACGGGCGAAGAATACATAGAAAAGAGTAAATAATACTTTCAAACTATTTCCAGTCCTTCAATTCAAGTTGCCGACGCGTCTCCCTGGGGTATCTCTTCGGAGTTGGAGTTTATAACAAAAGTATTTCAACCACGAGATCATGGCAACCGCCAACACGACACCCAGCACGCTCATATATAATTCCTCGGTGAGATTTGCTGCGAAATAATTGGATTTCGGGAATCCGACTGTAGCGGTAGTGAAGTAGGCAATACTGAGAATCAACATTGGCATGTAAACCGGGATAGTGTAGGGAAATAGGGGCATAGCGGTGATCCAGATTGTGATGATGCAGGCCAAGAAAATCATACTGTTGAAGGCCGTGGACTCGTGTAGATGCTTGCCGCTCATGATAATTTTTCCGGCTTGACGTGGTTTTTCAACGGCAATGCCACTGGAATTGGCAGCAACGACGGTAAAGTTGGCTGGGGAATTTGAAGAGTCATCTTGCCAGTATCCTTTTGGAGTCAACAGGTCACTGATCTAGAAGAAATGCAAAGGGAACAAAATGAAGTATATATCCCTTCAATTTTACCCCTCTCTCTCTCTAGTCCTTTTATCGAGTCCTGTCCCAATCATTATACGGATCTATACACGTTTTTCTCTCTTATTGAACTTCCCCCATTGCATAAAATTAGATTTATCTATTGCCATGACTCTCATATGCTTATGTATGTCCAGTCCAAAAATTTAAACTGAAAAGTACAAGGAAATCACATGAATGTAAAAATCATATAAGATTCATTGTCAATAGATGTGAAATAATACTTCAAATGCAAGCCGAATTAGAAGAAGCATGTGAAATATTCACCTATAATATATCATGTAAGGTTTTTTTTTTTGTCAAAATATATCATATAGCTTGAAAAATCATTTTTGTTGATATTTTTTATGTTTCTGATGGATCACTTCAAGCGAGCAAATTTATGGACACTTCTATAACAATATCAAATGTCAATTGTCAGATGAACACTTATCCACAAGTGTTAACCTTTGAATGATTACAATAGGTGATATACTTTTGCACAAAATATAGTTCAAATCTCCTCTCTTTGAATGTTTCTAAATCCATGTTTTTTCAACTCTTGGTATTTCATTATCATAGTATTTGTTCGTAGATTAAATTATGTCAAATCCGAGCATCAAACAAAAAAAGCATGAATAAACACGAAATTGATGAGCCATACCTTGGTTAGCTTTTTTGACGCTGAAATGTCTGAGACGGTCATCTTTCTAGACTCAACAAAGTCTAAGACTGTGATCATCTTCGTCTTTCCAATTCAAGATTGACTCATTGGATACTTTACAAGCACATAGGAATTTGGCTAGGAGCTCCAGCTCATTGATTCCTTCTTTCTCGGCCACGTAATGCTATGGGGTGATCCCACATTGTCTTTGGACTCAAATCAACTCGAGGTCAAGGGTCATCAGTGCCCTGAAGATTTGATAATGCTTGTGTTGCAAATCCTAGTGCATGGGTCTGTAACCCTCTGAATTCAGCTTCCGAGCGAACGACGGCTTCAAGATGGCTATCTCCATGGCCACTTGGGTTTTTCCAGTGGCCGTAGCAAGATGTAGAGGAGTATTTGCGAAGCGGTCCTCAGACACACGATCTAACAGCTCTCGCTCTTCCCCGATTAAGTTATGTAACTCATCAACATCATCATTTGCTATTGCTAGTTGAAGCCAAGACTCCCTAGCCTCTCTTTCTTCTTTCTCGCCTCTCTCTCTACCTCCATTTTCGTTCTTACCAAAACGCTCGAGCGAGTCGGACGACACTCCGCCGCTCGTTCACAGCTTTCACTATTCTGCCCGCCTCCATCCGACCAACCATGAACCTCTCCAGCCCCATCTCCACGCCTTTTCACGGGGCTCTCCGCCCTCACAACCAGCTCCTATGCACGTCTTGGGAAGTTCGTATTTCGGTTTGTTTTTCCCTCCTTGTTTCTCATATGTTTGCCTAGCGCGGTTTGCGGACATCTGATGTTATCACTTCCGTCAAGATAACTGCTAGACTGTTGCATGTTTTAGCCGAGCATTCACTGAGCAGGGGGAAGGAACCTGAGCTGTAGATGAGCTCAATTACAGTATATTGAGTGAACATTTGGTCAATCTTTGCGTGACAGAAGTTGGAATTTTAATTGTTTAAGACTCATCTTCCGTTGGAATAGAAAAATATCCATTTTGTCTCTTGAGGTCGACGACTTCTTTTGGATGAATGTTTAACGCAAAGATTGAACATTTGGTCAAATCTGCAGGTATCTCTCTCTCTCTCTCTCTCTAGTTTCAAGAAAAGACTGGCGGAACCCTAGCCATGCAATCCTCCCTCCCTGATTCTTTTCACCGTTTTGCACGCAGCCAACCCTTTCAAGAAGACCCGCCGCTTCACCAACTTCCACACCGAGTGGTTCGACGCCCTCGAGAGTGCCCTCCTCCCGCTCCTCCGGGACTCTCTGTCCTCCTCCTCCTCCTAATCCACATCGACCCAGTTGTCCGCCGCCATCCACGCCCTCCACTGCCCCCTCCAGTCCTACTACTCCGCCCTCAACCTTGCCGCGTCCTCCTCCTCCTCCAACCAGCTCCCTCGGCTGCTCTGCCCTCGGTGGTGCAACTCCCTCGAGACGGCCTTCCTCTTCCTCGGCGAACTCCACCCTTACGTCTTCACCACCTTCCTCCGCTCGCTCCTCGAGAACGACGACAGCGACAGCGATGAAGAGGAAAGCGCCGGTGTCTTTCTTGATGACGACTGTAACCGTCTTTTGGCCAGGCCGTGGTAGGTATTGACAGCGTGGAAGAACCCTAGCAAGCATAAGTTATTCCGGATGGAGCAGATACAATGCGGGGTCCGGCTGATGGCCCCAGCGCTGTAGGACCGGGCCAAGGCCGAGCAGGCCCGCTTCGTGGACTGAGTGGCCGATCAGTGGGCCATCCAATTTGTCATACCAGTTCATCTCACCACGCAAAATCACATTCGTTTGCCTGCCGAGATGATCCATGGCTTCTTTTGCCTGATCTAATCGTTCCTCACTGCACATTTGATCCCTTATGTCATGAGTCAAACGACTTTTCACATAATGAATTGAAGTTCCATTTGAACGAGAATAAAATGTGAAGTCTGTTAAAGCGTGATTTTCGTGAATTGATGATCGAGGTGAAGAAGCTAGCTTCATCTTGTCCTCGTCAACAAAAAACCATACAATGGCCGACGCTTGTATTATTGTCATTGATAAGGTTATTGTTGAGCACAAAGGCAAGAATTAGAAGTTTTTGAATGCCCTTTTCAAGGAGGATTTTGAGCTTGAGGAAGAATCTCAGGGTGAGCATGTCTTCCATGACGACGGAGAAATGATTTTAGAGAAAAGCCCCTCTCATGTTGATCCGTATTCAGATACAAATGAGAGTTGGGCGCAGGAATTTGGAGCGACGGAAAATGGATAGAAGAGCAGAAGAATCAAACATTGTTTGCATTACGACAGGCCATTGAAAAAATCAATTGATGGGTTAATCTTGCGGTTCCGTTGGGATCTTTTCTTAAAGCAAGAAATTTTGACTGATTCTGCAGATATGATTCCAAATTCAAAGAGGATTTTAGCATATATGCGCTATTATATTATCCGACATTTGAAAAAAAAAAAAAAAGCAACTCGGGGCACACATTTTTTTCTGATAAAGGGAGAATAATGTGAGATGCCTTAAGTTTGGATTTACATCTTTTATTAGATGAATTTTTAGGATAACGAAATCCGATATTTCCTCCTTTAACTAAGTTGGTTTAGGACATTCACTTTGCATATAATACATGAGTCTATCATTTCTATTATATTCAAGTTTTTGAATGAGTTGATACGTTTTATTTTTTATTGAAAGATACCATAGGATCTAGTTGATTTTCAAGATTTAGCTAGACTTTTGTTATTTTTTCAGTATTTCTTTTTGGGTTACCGGAAGCTCTCTCCCTCACTCTCTCTGACCTCCCTAAAACTCTATTTCACAGCTCACTCTCCCTCATCCTCTCTCTTCGGCCTCCAATTTCTCTTCCGTATCTCCCCTCTCAAAAGCTCTCGCCCTTCTCCTTTTAAGGCTGCCCGGCATTAGGTAAGGATGTCATGAACTAAACCTTAAATCAAACCAAAATCAAACTGAATTCAAATTTCATATATTTTCGGTTCACTTCGATTCATAAAAAAAAAACCAAATTTATTTTTCTCGGTTGGGATTTTATCGGCTCCTTAAAAGGTAAATTCACCTCATCCCTTCAAAATCAAGACCGCATCCCCTCGATCTCCCCTGACGGCCTCTGCCCGGTCGCTCCTCGAAACCGTTGGGGATCCCTCGCTGTCCATCGCGACACGTGGTGAGCTCGGAATTCGGACGCTTGCCCATGATGCGGATCCAGGTTCGCTCGTTTGGGATGAAAACCCATGTCTCCAATTTCTCCAAACCCTGGGTTTTTCCTCCGGCGATAGCCGGTTTTCGCACACCCTTTCTTGTCCGGGGTTCGAAATCTATGGACACACGTTTCGGAGTGAATCTGTCGAGAACTTCCCCCATTTTTTGTTCGTGTTCGACCCCTTTGGAATGGACCCGAGTGGGGGTCACGTCGTGCTTGATGTCGGCTCCGACGAGGAAGGGTTGGTCTCGGACGTGCCGAAAGGCAGTGGCGTTGAGAGTTCTGATTGGCTTACCGAGCTCCTTGCAGTAGATGAAGTGGTCTTGGTGAAGGAGGTCAATCCGAAGTCAAAGTGGAACAAATTGGTGACAGATGATGGAGATCCTTGCAGCAGATGATTGTGTGGTGTTGGATGGAGATCCTGAGATATTGGACGCTTGCCTATAATGCACATCCAGGTTCAGTTCGTTTTTAGTTTGAGTCGGATTTCGGTTCGATTCAGTAAATTTCCTTATTAATTTGGTTCGATTTTTCAGAAAATCAAAACGAACCGAACCACTAGCACTCCAAACAACTTCTCTCTCGATGCCTCTCCCTGCTACTTGTCTCCTATGCGCCTGAGCCTGTACCTCGTCCTTTCTTTCATCCTTCCCTGGAGTGGCGTGCGCGTGGGGAAGGAGGGAGGAAGGAAGAAGGAGGGAGGCTCGGCCAGAAAGAGGGAAGGAGGCGAGCTGTGTTGACACCTAAATTTTGACCAAGTATTTGCACTTAAATTACTTAGAAAATTAGGGACTAATTTGGCCCTAAAAAAAGGATTTTTGCGTCACCTAAGTACTAATATTATGTACATTTACTAAGATTTATTTTCCTTTTTTATTTCCCCTTATTTTCGAATTAAAAAAAAAAAGAAAAGAGAAAAGAGAGGCCCACGGGGGCTGAGGAGAGGCCCATGAGGGCTGAAGAGAAGCCCAACCCCCCTTCCCTTCTCCTTTCTCCCTGGCACGGGCTTTAGGCCCATTTCCGTTTGATTTTTCCTTGGCCCGGCCCCATCCTCCTTCTTCTTCCTCCTTCCTTCTCCACCTCTGCAACGCACGCACGCAGACAACTTCGACAGAGAGAAAGGGACATACCGGCGACGGATGGGGACGTTCGCATGCGCCATCAATGCCGCCGCGCGAGATCTGGCGCAAAACCTGGGCGGATGGGACGTCTTGGCGGAAGCTTTCAATGCCGAGTAGAGAGCGGGGCACGACGATAGCTGAGGTCACCGGTTCGGCCGAGGGAGAGCCTAGCCGATGCGCCGAGGACCGCCGGTCGGAGCACCTCTGTCGACTGGGCTCCTCGCCTATAAATAGAGGGGTCGAGCAGCAGCAAACACAGAACACACAGAAAACACAGAGAGCGAAAAACAGAGAAGAAAAAGGGAGAGATCTGTGAAAGGCGAGTGAGATTTGAGAGGAGAGGGCGGAGGAGCAGAAATCTGAGAGAGAGGAGGAGAAGCAGGAGCTCGGAAGGCTTCCTTGGAGAGACATCCAGGAAGCCGGTTCCGAGCAACCGCCGATCCGAGAGAGAGAGAAATCGGAGGCAGGCGGGGTGGAGGCAGATCTTGCTGAGAGAAACAGATCTCTGTGAGAGCAGAGGGAGAGAGACCGTCGGTTTCCCGTGCTCGAGTCATGGCCGACGGCTCGCTGCCGTGCTTTCCTCCCAGATCAAGTCCCGACGCCGCCGCCGTCGCGTGGCACTCATCGCTGCCCGCAGCCCGTAGCCGCCGCCCGGCCCGACGCCGCTTGTTCACCGCTTCCACCGCCGTTCGGCCGTTCCGATCCCGCCGCTCACGGACCTCACGCCATTCCTGCTGCCCACCGCCGTCGTCCCTGGTGCCATCCGCCGCTTCGTCGTCCCGTCCGCTGGGTTCGCGACGGTCGCCGCCGCTCGCCATGGCGAACCAAGGCGCTCGGCCACCCCCTCGGCGCCGCGGAGGGGCTGCGACGGCGAGGGGAAGTCGGGTCATGACCGGGTCGGGTGCAAGGACCCGGTCGACCCACTAGGGTTTGTTTTATTTTTGGTTCTTGGGCCGAGATAAATTGGGCCTATCGGGCCTCTCTCGTTTTCTTGGGCTGAACCTATTTTTATAAATGGGCTTTGACTATTTATTTCTATTTGTTTCGGGGTACTCCTGCGGGCCAAGAGAATTTGGCCCATTAGCCGAATTCGGCCCATCCGAGGACCCTAAGGCCTTGGAGCACGGGCCTCTCGCCGGGCCGAGCCCGACCCGGTCCGGCCCTTTTTTTTATTATAATAATAATATATTATTTTTATTATAAAAGTATTTTAAAAAATAAAAAAAATATTTTCTTTCAGAAAATCCGAAAATATGTTTTAATTTCCAAAAATATCAGAAAATCCAAAAATATTTTGTATTTCACTTTTTCTAGAAAAAAACCAGAAAATTCAGAAATATTTTATATTTTCAGAAAATCATAAAAACCCAAAAATATTTTATATTTTCCAGAAAAAAGGAAAAAAAGCCAAAAAATGTTTGTTTCAACAATGCATGAAAAAACCTTGAAAAAATGCAAGAATATCAAACCTGAGGGTTTAAACAAGATTAGGTACCGGAAGGGCATTAGTGATTAACTAGTGTAATCAAGTCCCCGTCCTAGTTTCTCTGGTTGCGCAGGAGTAGAATATTTCTCCCGATATTTTCTTGGGTTTCTAATCGACCCACCGCAAATTGATTAGTGGCGACTCCTTTTTAATTGAATTTGAATTGCAGGTTAAAAACTCGAACCTTAAGTCGTGAATTGGTGGGCTTGGGAGAGCCCTGGCTAAAGCCTTGATGAAAGGCGTTCAGCCGCGCCATTAGCCTCCGGACGCGAAAAGGGAGGTCGCGACAGCTTGGCGACTCCGCTGGGGATCAAATTTTTGTGGACTTAGGCCATTTTCTCTTGTTTAAATATTTTTCTAACTTGGGTATTTTTTTGTGTGTGCAGGTATACTAATTTTGTTGAAATAAATTTTAGTGTATAAATTATTGTGCATGCTTTAATTGTTTTAGCACTACACCGTGACACACACAACCTTGCCGCCGGACGGGGCCGCCATAGGATATTTTAGGATGGTGTTAAGAAAGATACGGCCTTGAACGCGAGACAGCGATGTAGGGGCTGCCTTTCTTTTCTCCAAAATTTTAGGTAGAGCCGAGGTTGAGAGGATTTGGCCCGAACGCGAGACTGCGTCGGTCAGATTACCTTTTAACATCACTGTCTTTTTAGTTAGAAATCGAACCACACATATCATGTACATGTCTGTGTAATTGTCATCGATTTCCTCTTATTAAGTAAGTTTTCTATCATTGTGCTTTGCAATTTACTTACTTCCTCTTGTGCCTTGGTCAGTCCATGATTAATTTTGTTTAGTTATGATTTTAATGCCATGATCATCCCTTTAAAATTTTGCAAAAAAAAATAAAAATCAATTCATTAAGTTTTTTAAAAAAAAATTTGCAAAAACAAAAAATGTTCAATTCATGCCTTTATCGTGCCATGAATTTCTTGTTTTGAATTTATTTTTTTCCCGTGCCTTAAAAAAGGAAAATGGTGCAAAATGAAAAAAAAAAAAAAGAGAGAAAGAAAACTTGTTTAAATGTTTTCCTAACTTGCGTTTTTTTTCTTGCAGGTAAATATTAATTTTGTTGATTTGTATAAATTATTGTGCATGCTTTAAATGTTTTAGCACTACACTATGGCACACATAACCCCGCCGCCGGACTCCAGGCCGCCATAGGATATTTTAGGATGGTGTTAAGAAAGATACGGCCTTGAACGCGAGACTGCGATGTAGGGGCTGCCTTTCTTTTCCCCGAAATTTTAGAAAGAGCCGATGTTGAGAGAATTTGGCACGAACGCGAGGCTGCGTCGGTCATATTACCTCTTAATCTCATTATACATTTCTAGTTAGAAATCGAACCACACGTATCATCCGCATGTCTATGCGTTTACTGTGATGTTTGAGAGCAAGGTAATTTCTTAACCTTTTTTATTTGGTTATTTATTTACATTTCTAGACCCATGGCAACTGAGGTCAGTCTTTTAAGTCGTTTGTTTTATATGCGATGGGTAGACACGACGTCCAGTTCATTCCTGCTCCTAAGAAAAAGCTCCTCTGTTGGTGGGACCATTTAGATCGACCCGGTCAAAAACATGTTGAAGATAGAATCGACCATCTCCTCCCATTTCTCCAAATTAGAATCCACCCTAGAGTCATGCAAGTGATCCCTCATTTCTAGTGTCCTGAGACCTCCACTTTCATACTTGGCAAATTCGAGTTTTCCCCAACTCTGAACAAATACAGCATTACCATCGGAATGCCTCTAGGAAATGAGCTTGTGTCAACCCGGTAATTTGACTAACTCGATTTTATAAAAAAATTGTGACTCCTTTGGTAAGTAGGATTTTTTTTAGGCTAATTGGGATGCTTGCCCACTATCGTTTTTAGTTGAATTTAAAAAAAAAAAAAAAAAAACAACCCATGGCAAAAAAGAAAAAGAAAAAAAGAAAAGCAAAATTTTTCTCCTGGCCTTCTTTGGATTCATCATCATTTCATGTCGAAAAAATGCTATAAATCCTTCAATTGCATGGGTTGTCAATCAAATTTGTGCCGGGTTGAATTTTTGTAAACATGGTTTTACCAGAAACATTCCTGTCCCTCAATCATTTCAAAGAAAACACAGAAAAATCTTGAGGGCTGCCCCGAAAATTTTACAAATGCAATCTTTTCTCATATCAAAAAATTTGGGCATTAAGAATTGCATGCACTCACTGCAAAGGTTTCAAATCTTAGAAAAGTATGCCCTCAGTAGGATATACTCTTGTTGGTTTAATTTCCTAAGCGAACCTTGTTCCCAAGGCATTCCTTTGGTGTGCTAATTTGTTTAGAGAGGGAGAAGCTCACTTTGCACTGAAATATCACAACCCGATCCCTTTACTTGGTCTCTCTAGGATCACTTCATATTATCCTTACAGGGTGGTTTGTCAGTATAGGGCCTTCCAGGAGATCCTTCCCTTGCTCGCTCGGTCCGTCCCCAGTCTTTTTTAATCACATGAGCCAAGACTACTTAGAAGAAAGCCGCATCATCAGGATGCATGGAGAAAATGCCACGTTAAAAAGGTCATCATGCCTAGGAGACTGAGAGGACAAGAGAAGGCTCATCATGCCTCCCCACTCTACATTCTCAATCACCGAGTCCTTGGCAATCTGCAATCAATAGTCCCAAATGTGATTGACAAGCCAGCCAAACAAGAGCAGATCGAGTCTTTCGAGCGGAGTTCAGGAATGAGCTAGATACGTGTCTTTGGGCTAGTCCCAGAAAGCAAACAACTTTGCAAGACCGAGGCTCCTCATCGCATATAAAATGGCGGTCATAACCCCCAGTTTTTGTATTTAGGAAATTTCATTTTTAGTCCTAATGTTTAAGGACTTCTGTTAAATATCTAGCATTTCAATTCTATCATTTCAATTCCAATTTTAGATGATTAGGAATGTCTTGTCCTTGGAATCCTCTATTGATAAATAAAAGCGACTGAACCATTGCCATGGGTCAATCTTCATTTATCTCGTGCTCATGCATGCTATTTTTGTCTCACAGGTGATCATGAATCGCCAACCACCAGCCATCCGTGCATGGCCACATGCAATTGTGACCAATCAGGGTGATGGCATTACTAATATTGAAGATGACGTGGGACAAATCCCCATTGTCCTTCGACAACTTTCGAGGCAAATGGAGTCTGCTCAAACCAGGCTCAATCTCGTGACTGCCCTATCACGAGGGAAAACACTTTTGACACCTGCAAACAGGCCAAAAGGTGACCAATAGAGCAAACATTTTGCAAAGATCATGAGTAAGCTGAGTGAGCTACGGGATCAATACCTCCTTGATCTGTCCAGCTACACTGCTGTCAAAATCCCAGAGGAGCTCAAGGTGCTTGAATGCGAGGCGTTCGCCAATACTTCTCACCCAGAAAGCTACCTGCAAGCCTACTTGGTCCAAAGGATGATTTGATCATACCAATCGAATCTGACTGGCCTCGCCTTGAGATGGTACATCGTGAGGAGAATCACTCTTCTCAAGACTTGGGAGGAATTGACTGATATTTTCCTAAAAAAATATAACCTTGACATCAACATCACCCTACCTCACAAGGAGCTTGTAAGCAAGGAAATGATGAGAAAAAAGTTCGTCATGGCATATACTACAATAGAAAGAAGCTTGACTGCCAGGATGGCCCAGAACAAAAGAGACCAATGGGAGGAAACTTCAAAGCGGTTCTGTATGACAGAAGAGCCATCAAATAATGCTCCATTAATGGGAAGTTTCCTACTAGCAAAGGTAAAGAACCCGAAAACATGGTTGAAGTTGTAAAACCTGTCCAAAATCAAGGCACCACGACGCTGCTTCCCAAACTTACTACGAGAGCTAGGGTCTAAAGGGTACCAACACCTATCGACCTGGGGAATGAAACTCTACCGTCTCCCGGTGCCCTTGACAAGCTCAAGTTGGCAGAACGAAGGGCTTTACTCAAGAGGTCTGGACAAGGTGTCAAGAAAGGAAAGCCGGAACAATCCAAGCCAACGCCCGCCACCAAATAGGGGCAAAGTCCGACAGCCAAAGAACTGCCACACCAAGGCTTTGAACATCACTTGTGGTATAGTCTTATGGAGAGTTGCCAGTTCTATACAGATGAAGACGACCATTCACAGGGTAACCAACTCTTGGCCGCATACGGACCCCAGAGCTTGCTAGGTGGAGGAATGCTCGACCTTCATGATTTTCCTTCCAATGGGCTGTTGAATTTGTCACCCAACTATCTGGGTAACATAGACGCCTCATCCTCGGTAGGAAATTTCGACTCCAAAGAAAACGATGAGATGATCTCAGAAGAATCCAGCTTCCCTGAAGGAGCATAATTTAATGCTGCCATGAAAGGATTGGCAACACAGCAAGAGGAATGGTTCCTTAACCAAGATACGGCAGGCCCGTCTCACCTTAACAGAATGGTGATTCCCGAAGGAATGGAAATTGTTGATTTCCATAAATATAACGATACGACTTGTCCCGTGACCCACTTGCAATATTTCCTAGCCAAAATGAGTCGGTACGCCGACCAGGCACCGTTCATGACTCAAGCCTTCCAAGAAAGTCTCATTGGGTCAGCGTTGCAATGGTTCTTCTTGTCAAAGACCTACCTCGTGTATGATTGGGATGTGCTGTCCTCTACATTCTTACATTAATACCAAGACAAGATAGGATTTGCGTTCCCCCACAAGAATTTGGTTCACGTCAAAAGAGGACCAATGGAGAATTTCCGAGCATATGCAGAAAGGTGGGAGGCTTTCGTGATGCAAGCTATTCCTCAGTTGGCCGAGGAGGAAATGATGAAGCTGTTCATAAAAGCTTTGTCTCGTAAGCTTCGTTCCTAGTTGCATGGAATGCACTTCCATAGCTTCAACGAAGTGGTTCTCTCATGCGAATACTTTGAGTCTACTGGGGGCAAAGAACTCAAAGGCGCTTGATTAAGGGGTCAACGCCAGCAGCTATCAAGATCCTCCATTTCACATGAGTTTTCATGGGTTTCAGTTGTTTTTATGATTTCCCATCCTATCTAGTGTATTACTGTTGCATTTTCCATTCCAGTAATGCAATTTGTTTTCACCAATGAATGTACAGTTTCAACATTTTATTTTGAGAGCATGAGGGAGTACCCCAAACTTGCCCAGTGATGCTATCCAACCATGAAAAAATATCATTCAAGGAAAATCCTGAGGGCTGGGCTTTCTCATGCTTCCTCCAAAAACATGCGTGTGAAATCAAAAGCATTTCATTGCAAAACAACAACAAAAATTTTCAAAAAAATGTCTCGAATTTAACCTTGTTTGTTTTTCTGATTTACTTATATTGTGTCTCAGAACATCATCTCCTTGAAAACGAGGCAGCATAGCAGGTCCCAAGGATGTGGACAACAAATTCAGGAGTATTCTTCCAAGAAAACCGGGGCAAACGGATAAGATTACTCCATTTATAAAGGGGTATGTCTCACTTCCTAACATGGTTTTAGGAATGATGCTTTCTTCCTTTTCATTTGTAGGGAATAAAAGACAGGACGTAATAGGTATGTGCACACGATCAAACTTGAAACATGTAGATCGTGGTGGCTTAAGAAAAGCTTCCTAAGACGTTTCCTCCATGCTGCTTTTGGCCTCCCCCTTCTCTCGAGTTATCTCGGCAAGTCGTCCCTAAAACTCTGCACAGGCTATCTCCCATCAGTGCAAGCCTAAGCAGCGGTTCTTTCCCGCAACATACTCCAAGAGATCGAGCGTTGCAATTTCATAGGCAGGACGTTCAACTTCGGCAAATTAAAAAGCCCGGAAAATGAACTCATTCGCTTCCCCTTTGAATTGGCTACTGTCAACAGGGAGATAATCCAGACAGTTGAGGCAAATTCTAACCACCTACTCCAGATGATGACTTTCATTCCAGACACATGCTCTGCGAAGAAGTGATTACCTACAGAAAATTGGAGGTTTTGATTGTCTATCTCAGATTCCATAGAAGCTTAAGGCACATGACTTTGCCTAGCGTTGTTGATGTCCAACAACAAGAGAGGAAAAATTTCCACAGAAGGAAGGCGTTGAAGACGGATCAACCATCATCGGCCATTTGTTTAGGGCCATGGGCAAAGAGGGCCAACCAAAATGAAGCGCCAAATTGTGGCAAGACCATGGCAATCATCAACATTCAGGATATGCCAAGAAGTTATCAAATACCAACTTTGCGAAGGGTAACTTGGTATCGTTTCCAATATCCCCACCCAACTTCATTCCTAATATATTTTTCCTATTTTGACAGGAAGCATCAACGAACAGCACGGAAAATGAACTCCTTCACTTCCCCTTCAAATTGGCTACGTCAACGGGAGAAAATCCATACAATTCCATAGAAGCTTGAGGTACATGACCTTGCCCAACGCCGCGATGTCTAATAATGAGAGAGGAAAAATTTCCACAGAAGAAAGGTGTTAAAGATGGATCGACCATCGTCGACCATTTGTCTAGGGCCATGGGCAAAGGAGGGCCGCCCAAAATGATGCGCCAAATCTTGGCGAGGCCATAGCAATCACCAATATTCAAGATGCCGAGGAGTCATCGAAATACAAACTTTGCAGAAGGGTAACTTGGTATCGTTTCCAATACCTTCCTCTAACTTCATTTCTAATACATTTTCCCTGTTTTGACAGGAAGCATCAGTGTTCAAAAACTGACTTCAAGAATTAATCCGAGCCAATCGATACTGGCCAAGCAAGCACCTGGAGACGACCCATGCTGAATTCACCCAACCGGGTGTAAAAAAACAGGTCATTCTAGTGGTCGGATTACTTAAATAAGATAAAAAAACGCGTTCTATGGACACCGCCGGCGCTTTAGCTGAACGGTACCCGAGAATGGACGCGCAAGGTCCGAACGGGGTTCGAATCCCGAAGCGGCAATAGCCGCATGTAAAAAAAAAAAAAAAAAAAAAAAAATTTTAAAAAAAAAGTTTTTTTCTTTTTCTTCTCTTATTTTCTCTCTCTTTGCTTTTTCTGGCATACCAAGATAGAAAGTTTAGGATCTCATGCTCGCTTTAAGCCTCAAGACCCTAGGTGCATCCAAATTGGCGAAGGGTAATGCCGTATCGTTTCCAGTTTTTCAACTCTGAAAAATTCATACACTAACACATTCCCTCTCATTCTTTGTAGGGTCATCTGTCTGCCAAAAATGTGGACGACAAATGCAAAGCGGCGAAGGGTAATGCTGTATCGTTTCCAGTTTTCAATTATGGGAAATTCATACACTAACACATTCCCTCTCATTTTTTGTAGGGTTATCTGTACGCCAAAAATGTGGATGACAAATGCAAACTGGCGAAGGGTAATGCTGTATTGTTTCCAGTTTTTCAATTATGGGAAATTCATACACTAACACATTTCCTCTTATTCTTTATAGGTTCATCTGTCCGTCGAAGGTGCGGACAACAGAGCAGGAAGAGATATGTCTGATGACAATATTAAATCAACTCTCCTAAGTGAAACGGCGTCCTAAGTTTCGCCAAAATGGATAACAGGAATCTTTCAGGCCTTAATTCACATTTGCTTTTGGCTCTACTCAGCAATTGATTTCTGCACTTTCTCCTGTGCAGGGGCAAAAACAAATGTGCCTGCCCAATCAAAGATGGGATTTTCAATTCTAACTGATCATTCATGTGTCATTCACCTTTGAGTAGTGACAATCCATGAACACTCTTTTTCTAATAATCCCCATATGTTCGAACACGTCTGCAGAGGCAATTTTGCATCTCATGCTCTTAGAAAGTTTTCTTCTTTTGAGTAAATTCAAATCCTTCTAAGGCTGCAAACTCTTTCGTGTTTACAACGATTCATGCCTTTTCAAATGGATTTTTCACATGATGATTTTTGTCTATCTAAGTCATTAATTCCACTGAGGATTATCAAATTAGACAGTTCAATAAACAATGTGAGATCAATTGAGTATGCTAAATCCGGAACATCAGGATGATGAAAGGCAAACCATGACCTACACACAGTCCCCTGATTAAACACTTATGAGGTGAGCATAGGAAATTCTATGTCTACAGGGTAAAGAGTTCTCTCACGAATGGTAAGATGACCAAAGTGATAAGGGGCATTTCGTTTCTCCACCCTAAACACGACAGGTTATCCATTGCCTAACCCCTTTGAGCCTCATGCCATTGTGAAGTTTCTTTCATATTACCCTTGTCAAGAACCACCCCACACTGGGGCAGATTGAAGGAGGGAACGGCATCATAAGGTGAGAAAATGGATGAGAATTTTCTTGCTTGCACTTGCATCAATCTTTGGGTGTTTTTATTCCATATGAGCACTCATGATAATTTAAGTGCCATAGAATGACGAAGAGCATATTTGGTCTATGCGTTTGTATCCATTGTACAACCCCATCGAGTTTGTAATTTCATTTCAACTCCTCACATTGGGGCAAAGAGAAGGTCACCATCGTTCAAGTAGTATAAGCTAAAATGGCCGACTGCAAATGAAGACTCAAGAGTCTAAGACAGTCTTGAAAAAAAAATGAATGAAAATTAGGGGCATGAAAAAAGCAGTGTGCCTAGTAAAAGCAAGGCCAATGCCCTCAAGGAAAAATGATGCTCAAGCAAAAGTCTCTGTAAAGACGAGCTCCATTGATGAGGAAGAAGACCGGTGACAACATCAAGATGATCACCACCTCTTGTACACATTTTCGAGCTTATAAATCCATTTTTTTTCTCAACCCATGAGTCAAATATGCATTGTGTCCCTTTTGTAAAAGTCTCTTCTGACTAGGGCACTTGAATTAACATAGGAATTCATATGTTTATAAGCATCGCTCGAAGAAGTACGAGCAAGAACATTCCTATCTCTTTTCGCAGGGTTCTTGACTTGTAAACCCGAAGATGGCTGTGCAACATCTCTTGACCTTCGTGGTCCCTTTTGCCAAGCCTTTGACCAAGCCTACATTACGGTCCTGACAAAGACCTCTCAGATTGGTAAAGTCGTATCATTTGCGAGAATATTCGGACCTCTGTCGACATAATGATAGTGAAAGGGTGAGATTCCTATGATCCTACATTAATGGTTAGGACAAAAGAGCCTTTTCAATGAGAGTGAGTGCAAACCCTTTCAGACTGAAAGCTCCTCATTTGACATGTTCAAGACATTCTCATTTTGAGTATGAATTGTCTTTCTGAAAAATTTTCCCTAGTGGGACTTTGGTGATGAAAACTGATAAAAAATTGTCATGCATAAATCCCATTTGAATTGAAATATTGTAGTATGCACAAATCAGTTGCACATATCGCATATTTGTCTGACAGGAGACATACTTTCAGAGAGCAGAGATATCATCATGTCTCCAACTTACCAAGAGGTGGGAGACCTCCAGGGATATTTGAGGCACGTACTCGATATTCCCAACTTACCAGGAGGTGGGAGACTTTCACGAGTATTCGAGGTTTGTCCTCAATATTCTCAATTTACCAGGAGGATGGAGACCTTCACGAGTATCCGAGGTCCGTCCTCGATATTCCCAACTTACCAGGAGGTGGGAGACCTTCACGAGTATTCGAGGTTTGTCCTCAATATTCTCAACTTACCAGGAGATGGGAGACCTTTAGGAGTATCTGAGGTCCGTCCTCGATATTTCCAACTTACTAGGAGGCGGGAGGCCTTCACAGTATCTGAGGTTCGTCCTCGATATTCCCAATTTACCAGGAAGTGGGAGACCTTCATGAGTATCCAAGGTCCATCCTTGATATTCCCAACTTACCAGGAGGTGAGAGACTTTCAGGAGTATTTGAGGCGCGTCCTCGATATTCCAGCATACCAGGAGGTGGGAGACCTTCAGGGATACCTGAGGTGCATCCTCGATATTCCAACTTAACATGAGGTAGGAGACCTCCAGGGATATCTCAGGTGTGTCCTCGATATTCCAACTTTCCAAGAGGTGGGAAACCTTTAGGGATATCTCAGGTGCGTCCTCGATATTCTAGATAATCAAGAGGTAGGAGACCTTTTTAAGCATATAAGGTAAGTCCCTCTTCATTGACACCGTGTGCTTCCATAGCCTGGAGTCCCTCTTTACCGACGTGGCGTGCCTCGTGGCCCGAAGTCGATAATGAAAAAAACTGGTGTCCTTGAGAAAAATCAAGCACTTAACAAGATTGTGTCCAGAGAAAAGTCGGTACATCCCTGAGAGAGTTCAAGTAAGCAAATTGGTATCCCTGAAGAATGGTTCGGGTACCTAACAACTCTTTGCTTCTACAGGCGACCGGAGAATGGTCCGAGTCCTGGAAAGGCAATCCCCCGTCAAGGTGACCGAAGAATGGTTCGGGTCCTAGACAAAAATCCTCTTTGCTTCTACGGGCGACCGGAGAATGGTCCGAGTCCGGAAAGGCAATCCCCGTCAAGGTGACCGAAGAATGGTTCGGGTCCTAGACAAAAATCCTCTTTGCTTCTACGGGCGGACCAGGAGAATGGTCCGAGTCCTGGAAAGGCAATCCCCCGTCAAGGCGACCGAAGAATGGTTCGGGTCCTAGACAAACAACTCTTTGCTTCTACAGGCGACCGGAGAATGGTTCGAGTCCTGGAAAGGCAATCCCCCGTCAAGGCGACCGAAGAATGGTTCGGGTCCTAGACAAACAACTCTTTGCTTCTACGGGCGGCCAGGAGAATGGTCCGAGTCGGGAAAGGCAATCCCCCGTCAAGGCGACCGAAGAATGGTTCGGGTCCTAGACAAACAACTCTTTGCTTCTACAGGCGACCGGAGAATGGTCCGAGTCCGGAAAGGCAATCCCCTGTCAAGGCGACCGAAAAATGGTTCGGGTCCTAGACAAACAACTCTTTGCTTCTACGGGCGGCCGGAGAATGGTCCGAGTCTGGAAAGGCAATCCCCTGTCAAGGCGACCGAAGAATGGTTCGGGTCCTAGACAAACAACTCTTTGCTTCTACAGGTGACCAGAGAATGGTCCGAGTCCTGGAAAGGCAATCCCTCGTCGAGGCGACCGGAGATAGCTTCGGGTCCTTGACAACAACTTATTGCTCGGAAAGGCGACCGGAGATAGCTTCGAGTCTTGGAAAAGCAATCCATCGTCGAGGCGACCGGAGATAGCTTCGGGTCCTTGGCACCAACTCATTGCTCGGAAAGGCGATCGGAGATAGTTTCGGGTCCTTGGCACCAACTCATTGCTTGGAAAGGCGACCGGAGATAGCTTCGGGTCCTAGAAAAGCAATCCATGGTCGAGGCGACCGGTGATAGCTTCGGGTCCTTGGCACCAACTCATTGCTCGAAAGGCGACCGGAGATAACCGGGTCTGGAAAAGCAATCCATCGTCGAGGCGACCGGAGATAGCTTCAGGTCCTTGGCACCAACTCATTGCTCGGAAAGGCGACCGGAGATAGCCGGGTCTGGAAAAGCAATCCATCGTCGAGGCGACCGGAGATAGCTTCGAGTCCTTGGCACCAACTCATTGTTCGGAAAGGCGACCGGAGATAGCTTCGGGTCCTGGAAAAGCAATCCATGGTCGAGGCGACCGGAGATAGCTTCGGGTCCTTGGCAACAACTTATTGCTCGGAAAGGCGACCGAAGATAGCTTCGGGTCCTGGAAAAGCAATCCATCGTCGAGGCGACCGGAGATAGCTTCGGGTCCTGGAAAAGCAATCCATCGTCAAGGCGACCAGAGATAGCTTCGGGTCCTGGAAAAGCAATCCATCGTCGAGACGACCGGAGATAGCTTCGGGTCCTGGAAAAGCAATCCATCGTCGAGACGACCGGAGATAGCTTCGGGTCCTTGGCAACAACTTATTGCTTGGAAAGGCAACCGAAGATAGCTTCGGGTCCTGGAAAAGCAGTTTCCCCCATATCATTACACAGGTATGTTTTCTATATCGTCATCAGATAAGGAAATACCCTGATACTTGCCAAAAACTCGGGGTTCGCACCCCAAATCACTATTTCCGGTAAGTAACTACGGGTATTTTTCTTATCCAATTTAGTATGTATTATGCATTACGCCTTTTTACTTTGGACTCTTGGTCCCAGGTGAACTATCACCTATTGCATATACATGAATAAAATTTAGGTATCAGTTCGTCTTTGAAGGCAACCTCTGTGAACTCACCTTCAAAGAGGGGCAGCTGTTGACACCTAAATTTTGACCAAGTATTTGCACTTAAATTGCTTAGAAAATTAGGGACTAATTTGGCCCTAAAAAAAGGATTTTTGCATCACCTAAGTACTAATATTATGTACATTTACTAAGTTTTATTTTCCTTTTTTATTTTCCCTTATTTTCGAATTAAAAAAAGAAAAAGAAAAAAAGAAAAAAGAAAAGAGAGGCCCACGGGGGCTGAAGAGAAGCCCAACCCCCTTCCCTTCTCCTTTCTCCCGGCACGGGCTTTAGGCCCATTTCCGTTTGATTTTTCCTTGGCTCGGCCCCATCCTCCTTCTTCTTCCTCCTTCCTTCTCCGCCCCTGCAACGCACGCTCGCAGACAACTTCGACAGAGAGAAAGGGACAGACCGGCGACGGATGCGGACGTTCGCATGCGCCATCAATGCCGTCGCGCGAGATCTGGCACAAAACCTGGGCGGATGGGACGTCTTGGCGGAAGCTTTCAATGCCGAGTAGAGAGCGGGGCACGACGATAGCTGAGGTCACCGGTTCGGCCGAGGGAGAGCCCGGCCGACGCGCCGAGGACCGCCGGTCGGAGCACCTCTGTCGACCGGGCTCCTCGCCTATAAATAGAGGGGTCGAGCAGCAGCAAACACAGAACACACAGAAAACACAGAGAGCGAAAAACGTAGAAGAAAAAAGGGAGAGATCTGTGAAAGGCGAGTGAGATCTGAGAGGAGAGGGCGGAGGAGCAGAAATCTAAGAGAGAGGAGGAGAAGCGGGAGCTCGAAGGCTTCCTTGGAGAGACATCCAGGAAGCCGGTTCCAAGCAACCGCCGATCCGAGAGAGAGAGAGAAATCGGAGGCAGGCGGGGCGGAGGCAAATCTGCCGAGAGAAACAGATCTCTGTGAGAGCAGAGGGAGAGAGACCGTCGGTTTCCCGTGCACGAGTCACGGCCGACGGCTTGCTGCCGTGCTTTCTTCCCCGGATCAAGTCCCGCCGCCGCCGCTGAAGGCGCCGCTCGTCGCGTGGCACTCGTCGCTGCCCGCAGCCGTAGCTGCCTGCCTGGCCCGACGCCGCTTGTTCACCTGCTTCCACCGCCGTTCGAAGCCGTTCTGATCCCGCCGCTCACGAACCTCACGCCATTCCTGCTGCCCACCGCCGTCGTCCCTGGTGCCATCCGCCGCTTCGTCGTCCCGTCTGCTGGGTTTGCGACGGTCGCCGTCGCTCGCCATGGCCGAACCAAGGTGCTCGGCCACCCCCTCGGCGCCGCGGAGGGGCTGCGACAGAGAGGGGAAGACGGAGTCGGGTCATGACCGGGTCGGGTGCAAGGACCCGGTCGACCCGCTAGGGTTTGTTTTATTTTTGGTTCTTGGGCCGAGATAAATTGGGCCTATCGGACCTCTCTGTTTTCTTGGGCTGAACCTATTTTTATAAATGGGCTTTGACTATTTATTTCTATTTGTTTCAGTACTCTGCGGGCCAAGAGAATTTGGCCCATTAGAAATTCGGCCCATCCGAGGACCCTAAGGCCCCGGAGCACGGGCCTCTCGCCGGCCGAGCGACCCGGGTCTAGCCGGATGACCCGACCGGGTCCGGCCCTTTTTTTTTTTTATAATAATAATAATATATTATTATTTTTAATTATAAAAGTATTTTAAAAAAAAAAAAAATATTTTCTTTCAGAAAATCCGAAAATATGTTTTAATTTCCAAAAATATCAGAAAATCCAAAAATATTTTGTATTTCACTTTTTCTAGAAAAAAACCAGAAAATTCAGAAATATTTTATATTTTCAGAAAATCATAAAAACCCAAAAATATTTTATATTTTCCAGAAAAAAAGGAAAAAAGCCAAAAAATGTTTGTTTCAACAATGCATGAAAAAACCTTGAAAAAATGCAAGAATATCAAACCCTGAGGGTTTAAACAAGATTAGGTACCGGAAGGGCATTAGTGATTAACTACGTAATCAAGTCCCCGATCCTAGTTTCTCGGGTTGCGCGGGAGTAGAATATTTCTCCCGATATTTTACTTGGGTTTCTAATCGACCCACCCCAAATTGATTAGTGGTGACTCCTTTTTAATTGAATTTGAATTGCAGGTTAAAAACTCGAACCTTAAGTCGTGAATTGGTGGGCTTGGGAGAGCCCTGGCTAAAGCCCTGATGAAAGGTGTTCAGCCGCGCCATTAGCCTCCGGACGCGAAAAGGGAGGTCGTGACAAGCTGGCCCAGCCCAGGAGAAAAAGAGAAAAGAAACGGAAGGAAAAAAAGAAAAGAAAAGAAAGAGCACGGGCCAGCCCTCGCCCCCTGACCCAATGTCGCTTTTTTTTTTTTTTATTAATAATATTTAATATTTTTCCTTTAAAAAAAAGCTTTTGATAAACTCTATGCTCATATAATTTAATGAAATTTATTTTTGCTAAGGATTAAAAATCAATCCTTAAATTTCTATGCAATTAATGAACGATAGATTAACGAGTTCTAAGATTGGAGAGAAACCTGGGGGGACAAAGAAGTAATGTAGTGCCAAAATTGAGCTCAGGGCCAACCATTCGATGAACCAATTTCGGCAATCCAAGGTAATGGGATGTCCTGTTTATCCAAAGGCTCCATATTTGAGCGAAGAGGATTTCATGGAGTTCGCCCAGCATAAATAGTACGTTGGACGCCACAGAACGCCAGGACGTGATGGGTCGCAATTATTATGACAGACCAAAGATCGACATGGTGGAGCATGCCATGTAGATCACCACCAAGAATTGTTACCATTACTATTGTCTCAGAGAGTTCCATAAATTCCCTGCAAGATTTCTTATTTAATGGTTTTCTTTTTAACCCTAAAGATTTTATTGTAGATGCAGATCATCTTTTGCACTGCGCGTGTATTTCCAAAGATCGACAAGCAAATCTCTTAGCTTTTTATGTCAAAGGGAGATGCTCTTTATTTCTATGGGATTAGGTGTAGGTTGAGCGGAAAAGAGCAGATCGAGTAGAACATGGCATAAAATGTGAATTCTATTAAGGCCGCGATTTTTGTTGATTGACGATTGAGCTGAACAAGCCAGCATCGTGTTGTCCTCAACAAGAAGAACCAAAAAATGATTGACACTTCTTTAATTTCCGTTGATACGGTTGTCGTTGAGCTCAGAAGCAATAGGTAGAAGTTTTAAATTCCCTTTTCAAGAAGAAGGACTCGGAGGATTTTCAGCTTGAGGAAAAATCTCAAGGTAATCATTTCTTTCGTGACGATGGACGGATGATTTTAGAGGAGAGCCCCTTCCATGTTGATCTGGAAACCGATACAAATGAGATTTTGCCGAAGAAATTTGAAGCGATAGAAAATGGAAAGAAGAATAGAAGAATCAAAATTGATTTCATTATGCCAAGCAACGGGATAAAATCAATTGATGGATCGATCTTGAAGTTTGGTTTGGATCTTTTATTAAAGCAAGAAATTTAGATTGATTCTACAGATATGGTTGCAAATTATAAGAGGGTTTTAGCACATATGCTTTATTAGATAACCCGGCATTCCAAAAAAAAAAAAAAAAACTTTAGGTCCAGCTCTTTTTCTAACAAAGGGAGAATGATGTGGGACGCTTTAAGTTTGGATTTATGTCCATTATTTGATGAATTTAGGATATTGAAATCCGATAATTTCCTTCTTCAATTATGTTCGTTTGGAATATTCACTTAGTCTATAATATATGAGTTTTTTTTTTAATTTTTAAAAGAGTTGATATATTTTATTTTGTATTGGAAGGTATCATAGGGTCTAATTGTTTTTCTAGATTTAGCTAAGGGTTTTGTTATGTTGTCAATATTTCTCTTTCTGTTACATTTTCTAGTATTAATTTTTAGAGAAAGGGTAGCGACCGTATTAATTTGTTATATTTTATACGATCATGCAATTTGCTTCTTTCCAAAAACAAAAAACCTAAAGAGATTTCCGTCCATGCGTTTCGTGCGTGTGCGCTTCGGGCATTCATTTGCTACTTGCAACTTGGTGCTTGTTTTTATTTTCCCACTACATCAAAATTAAATTAGGAAAAGAAGCTATTTGTAAGTCTCGACTTCAAGCAAGAATAAAGGCCTCTCGGAATCAAGCAATTAATAGATGAGTCCATTACATGTAACTAATAACGAGAGTCAAGGACTAGAAACATAGATGGTATGCATAGTTGCATTTGCAAGAAGAATACTTAAGAGTAAATAATACTTGCAAACTATTTTCGATCCTTCATTTTAGGAAGTAGAAGACGCGTCTTCCTGTGGACTTAATTCTGATAGTCAATAGGTAGTAGTGGCTCCACAAGAAATGGGGACCCAAAAACCCGACAACCAGCAAGCTCGCATAAAATCCGAACACGATAGATACTGAGACCTCAGTGGATTTCGGGATTGCGAATGCAAGGTTACAAATGTAGGAATAACTGAGAAATAACATTAGGAAGTAGACCGCGATAGTGTGCGGCAATTGGGGTATGGAGGTGATCCAGATTGTGATGATGGAGATAAAAAACACCAGACTATTGAGGGCCGACAACGTATATAGGTTCGAGCCGGCCAGGATAATGTTTCTGGCTTGATGTGATTTTTCGACAGCAATGCCACTGGAGTTGGCAGTAACGGCAACGGAATTGGCTGGGGCATTTAAAGAGTTATCCTGCCAATATCCTCTTGCAGGAGTGAGTGCAACTTGGTAAGTGGCAGTCGCAACTAAAGTAGCCACTATAAGGATTATGTCGCGAGCATAATGATTTTGGAAGGCCATAAAAGTTTTGAGCTGCTCAAAGCAAGTTGGTTCCTTCCTTAAAAATTCTGATAGAGAGATCTTGCGAACACCTTGTCTTTCTAGCCAAGAGCGGCAGAACCTCTTGGCAAGATCTTCATCGCCACTAGAATTCCCTTGGAAGATTTCTAGAGCCGTCTTATTCTGGAAGTTCCTCACATCTATGTCCATACACGGAATCAACAGCTTGATGATCTGGAAGAAATGCAAAGGGCACAAAATGAAGTATATATCCCATGACTTTCAATTACTGCTTTGTCATGAGCTTTACTATTGTGCACAAAGTCAGCGCATGCCGTATAAGTTTGAGGGGTTAAGGATACCACAAATGATGATGATGATGATGATGATAAAAAGAATTGGTCTCTTGAGTGCCATGGTTTCTTAAAAAATGCTCATTTGAATGTCATAATTTAAAAGAAAAAAAAATTCACAAAGATATCGAAAACCCAACGTGGCATGGGATTTATGGTGAATGTGTTTTTTTTAAAGTTATGGTATCCAAGTGATTAATTGATAAGTTATATGACATTTAACTGATTGAAAAAAAAAATTATATCACTCAAATGAGTGCTATATGAAAGTTATGACACTTAAGTAATCCAAAAAAAAATCATGGTCTTCAAATGAACATCATACAAAAATTATAACATTTATGATGTCATTTTTCTGAATTTGAGTGTATTAGTGACGCAACAATCAATGTACAATGGGAATAAGTTTACTAAACTCTGTTTGTCAAATGTGATCATTTCAACCCATGTAATGAAGTCCCCAATATTTTCAATAAAGCAATTTAGTCATCTCACCTGAAATTATTGACATGATAGCTAGTAATTGCCCATGTGAGTTGTAACATAGGTGAATTCACAATAATGTTGTGATTGTCCCCTCCACCAATTGATTATTGTAATTATCCCCTCCACAAGTTTAGGACTTGATCAAGTCAAGTGAAATGTTTAAGACCCAATATCATTTTGTACATGGGTCCCTTTGCTATGAAGAGAAAGACTACCTTAGACATGTATGGTTGTCATTGTCCTTAGACTCAATTTCATATCCTTTATGCATAAGATTCAACTAATCAGGGAGTAATTATCCCCTCCACAAATTGATTATTGTATGGTTGTGATTGTCCTTGTTAGCTTTCATTTCATTATCTTCTATCTCGGACAATATGTTCGGATGGGCTGATTTCGAAACGAGGAAAGAGTTCTTGCTGATCTATAGGAAAAACAAAATACTACAAAAGGATGAATTAAGTTACTGTCATGTGAGGAAGGAGTGTATTACGATGGAAAGAGTTGGAACATAAATATCCAACCAAACCATCCTAAACTGGTTTATATAAGGGTTCGAAGAGGAACAATCTTGGTCATACCTTTCCACTAAAAAAAGCTGTGAACAAGGTAATCTCCGTTTCGATTGGAAGGAAAAAAAAAGAAAAGTGATCTCCATTTCACCCTTTATTTTCCTTCCTTTGTCCCCATATCCTCCAGCCATAGCATTGTTTAGGACAATTAAAATGAACTCAACTTAGAAGCATCCCCAGCTTAAAACAGTTTTCCCATTAACAAGTTTCAAAATGAAATTGTGGACTCTTTTTGGTAAAACTGAAAAATAAACACCAGCGCCAACATTCTTAAGCGCTGAAAATTGAAATAAAAAAAATATTTGATAACAAATAAATGTGTTAGATTTTTTCTTGCGGAGGCTTCAAAACGATATAACTATTCCACTATTCACCTATGATATGCCCTATCCCTTCGTCAATTATTTTTGTTGGTCATTTTCTTGTGTTTCCGGTGGATTTCTCCAAGCAAGCAAATTTATGGACTATTCTACAGTTTACAACACCATGTTGTTAAGACCTCAAATGTCAATCGTCAAGTAGATATTTATCGATAAATGTCAACCATTGAATGATGATACTGTAATATATACCACTGCACAATGTTGTTCAAATCCCCTCTCTCTGCATGTTTCTAAATCCATGCACTTTCAACCCTCGGTATCTCATTATCATAACATTTGTTCTTGGGTTAGATAGTATCAAATATAAGGATCAAACGAAAAAGCAAGAACAACCACAAAATCAATATACCATACCTTGGGTTGGTTTTCAGACACAGCAATATGTAAGACAGTATTACCATCTCTGTCTTTCCAATTCAAGATTTCCACCTTATGGACTCGCCTAAGCCATATGAGAAAAACCTCAAATGCTTCAAGGTTGTGGTTCTTGACAGCAACATGAACTGCGGTCTCGTATTGGTTTGTCAAGTCTCCAATAGATGATTTGCAAGCAACTAGGAATTCAGCAAGGAGTTCCATGAGCTTCTCGTTCTCTTTCTCATCATCTACTTTTCTTTGTGCTACAAGATGCAAAGGGGTGATCCCACCTCGTCCTCGTACTCGGATCAAATTCGGATTAGTGGTCATCAATGCCCTCACGATGTGGTATTGCTCATGTTGCAAAGCCAAGTGCATGGGGCTATAACCCTCCGGATTTAGCTTCCGAGTGAATGAGGGCTTCAAGATGGCCAACTCCATGGCCACGTCGATTTTTCCAGCCGCCGCGGCAATGTGTAGCAGAGTATTTGGGAAGGGGTGCTTAGATATATGATCTAGGAGCTTTGGCTCCTCCACAATTAAGTTATGTAGCTCATCAACATCGTCATGCTCGATTGCTAGGTGAAGCCGAGACTCCCTAGCCTCTTTTTCTTCCTTTTTGGCTAGACTCTTGCCCATTGTTTTGATGAGGGAAATGTAGGAAAAGAAGAGGGGCTTTGCTCGGTGATAGGATCGGTGAAAGTAGCGAACTTACGGAATCATATATTATATAGTGCCACAGTCAACGAATATTTAATTAGCTGAGTCAACAAACTTACAGGTGGGCCCAATGACAGCAGGTGAGTGGGGCCCAACATATCTTTGACAGGTCGAATTCTCTGGAAATCTCCAGACTCGTGATTTCACATGCCTCTCTTGCTTCCCACTTTCACTCTTTCGCTTTTTGATGGGTTTTGCAAGAATTGCATGGTGCGATTTACCAAGGAAAAACTCTACCGTCTCATGGCCCTTATGTTGAAGCCAAACTGTAAACAGTACGGTATACATTTTTCTAAAATCCGGATTAAACATTTGAAACTCCGATGGCTTAGATGAATTTTATCTGGGAAATATTTTGGCTGATATGTTATTTGTGTGGGTGATACATATGGTGGCATGTTATATTATGGTTTCAATTTGATGCTCATAATCAACCTACATATTGAGACATGACATGTACATGTGTATGGACCGATTCTATTTCCGGAAAGATTTAAACTCAAAACCACCTACTCTAATTCCATATGAAATTTGATAAAACTACTACCAACTATTCTAAAAAATTAAATTAATAGATGAAAGCATGATTTAATACTTGAATATTCTATGAGAACCTAAGCACGTGATTATCTCCTTGAGCTCAAGGCCTCGTATTGGTTCTTGATTCGATTCAATATATACAAACAAGTTCTCTACGTGTTTCTATAATAGATTATCGAATGAAGATTTGAATTTCTCATTTAACATCGAATTAGCTAAATAATAAAGCTCTTTAAATCATAGGTGCATCTGGACCCCAAAAAAAAAAAAAAATCACGAGTGCACGACAAATTTGACAATTTATTTTTAACTGTGAATCATCGGCGGTTCTTCATCACTTACTCCTCTTTACTGTAGCTGGTAGTTGAGATTTGCATAATCATACATCAAATGGCTTCACTTGCTTTTAATCTCGAAGCCTTTAACTCAAAAGTTCAGGAATGCTCTCGTGAACTATAACTACGTATTGCAAAACTGTAAAGCAAAATTAGTTACATAGCTACTACTTTATTTTGAGAAGGGGTTAGATGTTTAAACTTAAATATCTAGTTTCCTATAAGAGATTACAAATTAAGCTCCACATATAAATGTCAGTAAGTTATTTAGAGAACTAATAATTTTGAAATACATCTGTAATTTTGTATAAGAATTGGTAAATATAACCCAATGATAAGTTCGAAAATACATGTTGTGAACTATTGGAACAACTAGTAATTTTGTGGCTATCAATAAACGTCGGAAGTGGACTCAAATAAGAGTTAGTAATTTCATATAATACTTAGTAACCTTATCTATCGGTAAGCTGTGCATATAAATATTGGTAAATTATTGCAACAATTGGTAAATTTCAAAATGATCAAAGAAAAGTAAACAAGTGACTCAAACATTAAGCTAAAATTAGTTGTTGACTTAATGGGAGAAAAATGGGCAAGTCACTTAATTAGTTTTTTATTTCCCTATTGCTCCTATTCTAGGTGTCCTTTCAATTCATTTCACTGATTACAAACCGCACTCCTGTGATATCAAAGCGCAACAGTATATCACATATTGTTAAATATCATTTTAATTGGTATTCCATACCATCTTAACTACATTTTGTGTACTGTTTTAGTTTTTTACTTCGTTTACTTTTATTACATTTTATTGTGGAATTAGGAATGATCAATTTCCAATATGAACCGATCCAATCCAATCCTATCAAAAATCAAATTGCCTGGCCATGGAACCAGCCGGGCGGTCCGACGGAATTGGTGGATACTGAACTTGTCGCCAGGAAGGGCATTGATTTGGGGGAGGGGGAAGGGATAAAGCCAGACCGGATTTCGAAGAAGATAGGGCTCTGGGAGGATGGTCTCCAATAGATTTATTTTATAATGTAGCCAAAAGGGAAATTTGTAAAGGGATGTGTCGGCCTTTTTCTTTTAGAGGCTTCTATATGGTCTAATTGTCCTAATGTTCACCTCTAATATATATCACTTGATAAATCATTTTGTTTTTTATACTTACTACAACAACATCAAAATGTCAATCGTCAAATAAACACTTATCCATGTTGCACCGATCAATAGATGATGGTCTCAAATTCTTAGAGAGAGAGAGAGAGAGAGATGGGAAGAGTGGGGGGAGGTGATGATTGAGTGGCACCGCTATTGCTGACTAGCCCTAGATTTTACCATTATTGGTCATTCTAGCCCAAATTTCGAGGCTTGACTTGGCTTGTCATCTAATAAAAAAAATATGAAAACAATTTAATCGCTATCACTCCTGCATTTTGAGGCTTGACTTGGCTTGCCATCTATAAAAAAAATGACGAAAACAATAGTCAAGCCTCAAAATTTGGCAGCGATAGCGATTAAATTGTTTTCATCATTTTTTTTTAATAGATGGCAAGTCAAGTCAAGCCTGAAAATTTGGGCTAGAATATCAATAATGATAAAATCTAGGGGTGATCGGTCCCGATTCGGTCCGATTTCAAGGAAGAACAAATCGGACCGGGAGGATTGGTTCTCATTTTTTGGGACCGTGGACTGGACCGGATGGTCCTAGGACCAAGAACTGGACTAGACCAATGGTCCCGTCCAGTCCGATTTGGTCCAATAGGACCGACCACTTAGCCAAAAAAAATAAAAAAAAATACTAGAAATATTATTATTTTAGGGTTTATTGCATTTTTAAAGAAATTTAAGAAATTTATTTTAAATAGAAAATTGTCGGTCTGGTCCGGTTCCCCTCGGAACCAGGAACCGGACCGAAAATCACCAGTTCCATTTTTATGGAATCGAGATCAAGACCGATGCTCCCGAGAACCGGACCAAACTTGCCGGTCTGGGCAGTTCTCGGTTCGGACGGTCCAATGTGCTCACCCCTAGTAAAATCTAGGGAAAATGTTACTAAAAATTCTAAATTATGCCATCTGTAACAATTTTACCCTAAATTATACCATTTGTGATAATTTTACTTAGAATTTTTTTTGTGTCACCAAAAATTTTAAATTATGTCACTTTGGACAATTTTATTTAGAACTTGGAGCTATCAAAAACCAAATATCTAAAACCAAAAATAGCGTCTCGGTTATTTCTAGTGTTGGCATGGCGTTCTTATCCGATGGGTGTCTCCTCTTCAAGCAGTCACCTCTACTTTAAATGAAGCTTTACTTCTCTTGCCCCACAGGAGACGCGCAATGGTGTGGTTGATAGCGTTTCTTTGACGGGGCAATTGTACTTTTTTCTTAATCAGCCTTTTTGACCAAGACCACCAAAACAATCACTCCCTTGAAATTGGCAACCCTACCTCTTCAAGCAGTCACCTCTACTTTAAATATGAAAATGAGAGTTAAATCAGAAATATAATAAAATAGACAAAAAAAAAAGCTCATATTTAGTGAGCTCTAGAAAAAACATTTATATATTGTGCACTGAATTATATATGGATTAGCTAAAATCTAAGAATAAGCTGTTGTGAATTTAACTAACAAAATTTAATTTTATAAATTTTGATGAGTTTGAATCTTATATATAAGCTATTCATGTTAATCGAAGAGGAGGAAATAATAATAATTTTTCCATTTGCGTGGCTCCTTCTTCCTGGGCCTCTTGCCGAGTGTGGCACACCTCGGCATGGGGAGCCCACTATATGTAGTGCTACAACTGCACAAGCTTTTTCTTCCCTTGTATATTCCTTTGACCAATTGACACGTTATTCGTTCTCTTCTCATTTTTCCACGTACCTAGGGCATTCAACAAACCCAACGTACATACCGACCGCTAGATCTAAGGGGACTCATGGAATTTAAATGGATCTTGTCATTATTAATTCTCCAAGTTCGAGCTTTCTCGTAAAAAGATGGTCCCCGGATTCAGGTGAAATGTGCGCTTGCAGGCCCCACTCATTCTAGCTTGACAGAAGATGTGAAACTAGAACAAAGGCAGCGAGGGAGGCCTAATCAGTGGACGCCGGTCTCGAACGGCTCTGCAAGAGAGAGGCCGATGTGAAAAGATAAAAGAGAGTGTGAAATGAGAAGCGAGGGAGGAAACGTCCTAGCTTCTTCATCGACACGCATGTGGTCCTCTCTGTCTCTGTCTCTCTCTCTCACTTCGAACTAAGTATAAAGTTCTGTCAATTCGTATTTAAGAAAAAGCTGATGTTGTGGTAGGATGTGACCGCTTGGCGTGATGGAAGGGACACCTGCTTTGTAGGAAGTTGTCTCCCATTTTTCAAATTTTCTGATGTTGTGGTAGGATGTGACCGCTTGGCGTGATGGAAGGGACACCTGCTTTGTAGGAAGTTGCCTCCCATTTTCCAAATTTTTTGATATTGTGGTAAGATGTGACCGCTTGGCGTGATAGAAGGGACACTTGTTAAGTTGCCTCCCATTTTCCAAATTTTCCGATATTGTGGTAGGATGTGACTGCTTGGTGTGATGGAAGGGACACTTGCTAAGTTGCCTCCCATTTTCCAAATTTTCCGATGTTGCAGTAGGATGTGACCGCTTTTTCCGATGTTGTGGTAGGATGTGACCGTTTAGCGTGATGGAAGGGACACCTGCTAAGTTGCCTCCCATTTTCCAAATTTTCTGATGTTGTGGTAGGATGTGACCGCTTAGCGTGATGGAAGGGACACTTGCTAAGTTGCCTCCCATTTTCCAAATTTTCCAATGTTGTGGTAGGATGTGATCACTTTTTCCGATGTTGTGGTAGGATGTGACCGCTTGGCGTGATGGAAGAGACACTTGCTAAGTTGCCTCCCATTTTCCAAATTTTCCGATGTTGTGGTAGGATGTGACCGCTTGGCGTGATGGAAGGGACACCTGCTAAGTTGCCTCCCATTTTCCAAATTTTCCGATGTTGTGGTAGGATGTGACCGTTTGGCATGATGGAAGGGACACTGCTAAGTTGCCTCCCATTTTCCAAATTTTCTAATGTTGTGGTAGGATGTGATTGCTTGGCATGATGGAAGGGACACTTGCTAAGTTGCCTCCCATTTTCCAAATTTTCCAATGTCGTGGTAGGATGTGATCGCTTTTTCCGATCTTGTGGTAGGATGTGACTGCTTGGCGTGATGGAAGGGACACCTGCTAAGTTGCCTCCCATTTTCCAAATTTTCCGATGTTGTGGTAGGATGTGACCGCTTGGCGTGATGGAAGGGACACCTGCTAAGTTGCCTCCCATTTTTCAAATTTTCCGATATTGTGGTAGGATGTGACGCTTGGCGTCATGGAAGGGACACTTGCTAAGTTGCCTCCCATTTTCCAAATTTTTCGATGTTGTGATAGGATGTGACCGTTTTTTCCGATGTTGTGGTAGGATGTGACCATTTGGCGTGATGCTAAGTTGCCTCCCATTTTCCAAATTTTCCAATGTTGTGGTAGGATGTGATCACTTTTTTCGATGTTGTGGTAGGATGTGCCCGCTTGGCGTGATAGAAGGGACACCTGCTAAGTTGCCTCCCATTTTCCAAATTTTCCGATGTTGTGGTAGGATGTGACCGCTTGGCGTGATGGAAGGGACACCTACTTAGTAGGAAGTTGCCTCCGATTTTCCAAATTTTCCGATGCTTATCCGAATCTACTTCTTTTTTTGGTAAGGGATGAATCTACTTCTTTGCGCGTAATAATTTGGACTTTCGTGCCCTCGCGCCGTGCGCGGATGGCTTGATTTGATTCTAAAGAGAGACTTCGAGATATGTTATCATACCCTTCTTAGGAAAAAAAAATAAAGGATTTTGAATGATATAAATTGAGATTATCTGATGATATTTTTGTCCGATATGTTACTATATCGCAACTATTCAAGGTTGGTCATCAAATGTATTTGTTTGCATTTGATTGATAAGAAGTCGGCTGTGATGGAATTAGATTAATTTTTAATTTAAAAATAACTGATTTTTTATAATTACCATTATAATGTTCAAGTCGGATCCGGTATATATTATTACTTGCTACTTGTCTTTCCTTCATTTATTGGCATAGATATCTAATGCTTCAAAAATTTGAGATTCCCAATGATGCATCCTTCAAACTAGAAATTAATGTAAAACTCCAATACATCATTAGATCCTCAAATATTTTTCTCTAATTATGATTAGGCTCACCTCTTTTCTGCTCCCTTTTTGGTACTCGACACTTTCGACCATTTTGAATTGATCAAATTATTCATTGCAGGTCCCGCACTTGATTTAAAATTGTTTCTTACCCTTTTTTTTTGTTTTTTTTTCTTTGGTTTCAATTTTAGTAAAAGACAAAACAACTCGTGTGCCAAATGAGCTTAATCACATGCTAACAATGTGTTAATGTTCTTTCAACAATAAAGCTAAAGTCGTCTTTTTTTTCATTGGTCCACTATAATCGTTCAACCAGGTATGCAAAACTATAAGCGAATTCTTCTTCTTTTTTCCTTTTTTTTTGGTCAGAAAAAAATTGAAAAAAGGAGAAGGTTATTACGATAAAACTGGACTACTTCAAGCTCAAGCTCATATGCGTTGGAGAGAACCCTAGTCTTCTTTTCATTGACTTGACAACCCGGGCACAATAAAATGAACATGAAAAAGGAACAAAAAATACACACAAACGAAAAAAAGGAATTTAGAAAGCTAAAGAATCGGCATCTTACAAAATTGACAAAGCCGTCAATGTTGCAGCTTCGTTATGAGGAAAAAACGAATGGAGTATAGTGGCAATTAAGCAAGTGTGCGAGGCGTCGTGCCCAGTGAGGAACCCAAGCTTCCTTCGTCGACATAGTTGCCGCCAGCCTCGGTGACCTCAACGTTGATGCTCTTAAGAACAGCAATGGGATTCTATTGATCTGTTCGACTTAGCTCTGCACTCATATCGATCAGACCAATCCAATTGCCCAAAGCTGAAGTACCTGTTGAATCTACTGCTCCCTTCTTTAGGACCGGCCCAATAGCCTCTCCACAAGCTGCCTTCTCCAGGCAACACCACTGCCATGCCCATCGCTTTGTTCAGTTGCCGGTTCACAATGAGCGTTTAGTCACTCAATGAGTCCATTGAGATTTAAAAAACTCTATCTCGCAATCACTTTCTCTCTCTCTCTCTCTCTCTCTGTACCCGGCCTCAATGTTATCAACAAGTATATTACTCATCTATGTTTTTATCCATCCTCTATAAGATGTGATTCTCATGATTTACTTGCAAGAAAATTATACATTGAAATACATTAACCAACTTTACCCCTTTTTTCTCATACGCATTGAATGTACATCCACGGTAAATATCCATAAAGTTTTAATATTCCACTCTAGTTGAAATTTGCCCTAATTATAGATGTAGAACTGCAAGGTCTCTTTTCACTCTTATCTATAGTCGATGTTTTGACTAGTACATATAAGAAATCTATTTGTTTCATTCCACGAACCTCTACATCAATCATAGTTGATATGATCTTTATTGTTATAGATCATACTGTAATTTCTGCAAACGCCCAAGAAAACTTGATTTCTATGAAGGAGACCGGATAAGGAAGCTTCGTATTGCCAATTTTCCTTAAATGGTAACAACTTTCATTGCACCCATGGTAATTAAATTTTCTTTAGTAGTCATAGAGAAAGTTCTTTAAATTCCAGAAATTAAATGAATTTTTAGGTACCATTACATACATATTGATTTGTGATTTGAATGGAATTTACAAGAAAAGGACATATCATGTAATTTCCCAACCTGGCTAAGTTCAATCAAGCCCGAACCAAACTTTAGTTCTGTCTTGTCAGTGACCCTTGAACTGAGCTGGGCCTACTTATCGAACTTAGAATTTTAAAGACAGTTTGCAAGTAATCTAGATCTGTACTCTGTAGGAGAAAATAACCCCCTGCTTTGAGTTAGTACTAGTAAACACACTTGCTTACCTATAACTAAAAGAAAATCTATCGACTCAAATAATAACTATAGCATTCTCATGCTCGAGGACTAGAATGACAAGTACAATGTATTCGATTCACGTTTAGCAATTAAACTCTTCAAAATTAATCTTTTAAAATCATCAAAACAAATGAGCATAAAATGAAAGAAAAGGGAGTTAGAATTTGCTTCATTGAAAGCAAGTGGTTTTCACCATAGTTATATTAAGTAGAAGTTCCCAGAGCAAGATAAAGTAAATATATTGTGTGCAAAATCTGATTCGAACTTCACATAAGTATTAAAGTTATATATACATATATATATGTATATATAAAATATAATATAATATAATATAATATTAGGGGTGAGCATCAGTTCAGGGAATCCTGTTGGTCTTGGTCCAGTTCCCAGGGGGATTGGGTCGGTCCTTGGTCCTAGGATCCTTGGACCAATACTGTGTGGGTTGGTCCTCGGTCCTAGGAGTTTCAGGTTGGTCCTATCCGGACCAACCCTGACCTTATATATTATATATATATATTTATTATATATATCTCATAAATATTTTTTTATCTATTTTAAAGAGCAAATCATAATTCAAATGGCATCCTCATCCTTCAATACTATTGTTCTCTTCTCTTTTCTTTATCCTCTTAGTATTCAATTTGCCAAGTAAAATCAAAAGAAATAATTTTATTTGTGAGCAATCTTGCCCTGCTTGCCACTTGATGCTCACTTCTAGTCGCTCGACGCTCACCTCGCTTGTTGTGCTCACCCTGTTCGTTACTTATCATTCACCTTGCTCACCTCTGGTTGCTCGCTGCTAATCCCTCGCCACTCGACACTTGTCTCGCTTGCCATGCTCACCCCGCTCGTCGCTCGACACTTGTGTCATTCACCTCTCTTCGCTAACCTTGCTCGTCACTAAGTAAATTAGAAGGAAACAAAACCCTAAGATTGCTCATAGAGCCACAAGGCAAGCGTTGCTCACGAGCAATCTTAATCGCTTTTATTGTTTCTTCCTTTTAGCAAATGTAAATTTTTTATTGTTGCATTATCTTAAATTTGTTGAATATGTATTGGTATTTATAGTTTTATTGCTTAAAATCACATTATTGATGGATATGTAATTTGAAATAGTAAGTTTGCCTTTTTATAAATAAATAAAAAAATCGATTGGTCCCGGGTTAACCTTGGAACCGGACCGAACCCATTGAGTTGGTCCGGTCCTCGGTCCTAGACTCAATAGGGTCAGTCCTCGATCCCAAAAATTGAGGACCAACACTATGTGAGTTGGTCCTAGGGTTAGGGGGTGGACCAGCCCAACCCAGACCATGCTCACCCCTATATAATGTAATATCATGTCATATACTAAGAACGATTCTTTGAAATTCTTGCCCTTTATTATTTGACTCAAAATTATTCTTGGAACCCATTAACGATATTATGGTTAATTGAGTAGTCCCCATGCTACAAGAAAAAGGAGATGGGCAAAACCCGTCCCGCAAAGTTTTGAAACCCATCCCTAATGATCACTGGCCACAACGGCTCACCGCCCGTCGTCGCCTATATGCTCGCCTTTAAGGAGAAGTAGGGAGACTTTTTGCGGTGCCCGTTGCCCAACTCATAGAGGCCAGGCTTTGAGACCCGTCCCATAAGACCACCGCTAGCGACGACCAGACGCCTTGAGAATCATTCATAATTCGCTTCCTTCGTTGAAATATGGAAATGAAGAAAGCTATTGCGGTCATTGTTTCACTATACTTGAGGCGGCCTAACCATTCATGCACAATATCTCTCCCTCAATCGTTCTACTGGATCTTCCCCGCAAAGTGGCTTTTCAGTTTCGGAGAGCCGACGTGAATGAATACTATGGAACTAAGATTGATTAAATTGGCACAACTCATATATTTCAAATAAGTCCATGGTGAGATCAACATGGTAAGTGTGCTTCACAACTGCAGAAAACGAATTGAGATATTCAAAGCGTCTCCTAAAGCCTAGATTGCAGAGACTTGTGTGCAGCTCGAACGACTTCCTTCAATGCTTGGCACAGATGAACCGAACGCTAATGCCAACGAACTGCAAGGATGACCCACACTATTGCGGGTGCTGGGTAATGTTTGTCTGCTACACCAACCTTCTTTACTAGCCTTGAGGTTGGTCTTGAAAGAAAATCAAATCTCAAGGTCGTGGGCTCAAGGCATGGCGAGGGAGAGAAGCAATATTAGTTTCCAGCACTCCTAAATAACGAATTTAATGCAGCAAAGTCTGGCCAACCCACAGAAGGATGATTTAGATTAACGCATGAAATCAATAACCATAATGCTGGTTGTAAAAGGAGTCAGGGACTTGCACAAGAACTATTCTTTATAATTCTAAAGGAGTAATCACAGAAGCAATATGTAAGATAATCAGCATGACAAGCGATTGGGAGATAAGAAATGTCTTTAAGACGAGCACATGCGTGATTTTTGAGTTCCTATTGCTTGCTTCTTTTTATCATGGAACCAAAAGTTGTAAACCTTATATCACAATAAGAAGCATAACACAATATAGACATTAGCACATGCATTACACAAGCAATCAATAGATGTCATCACCTTCACTATAGACATGAGATATTTCTTTAACTACATATTCTGGACCTTCATCTAGACTTAAGAGTTATTCATTATTGCACATAGTCACTTACATCAAAAACCAGAAGTTCCATTGTCCTCCAATTATCGTTGGAAGTAGGAATGATTGCCACGTCAATCAGAGGAGAATACCAACTAGCATATGAAATGGTGAAAAGCCAGAAGCAATTCAACAAATGAAGTATCAGAGAAAAAGAGCCGAGGCGCAGAGATAATGTCATATTTCATTGTTATAGATGTTTTACATCCGGTGATGATATAAATATGTAATCCACTGCGATAGGAGGTCTTCCAAAAATAAATGAAGTCCTCAGCCATAGCAAAGAATGTGCAGATTGAAGAATGGCTTTGGCTGAGAGAACTCTTCTGACTTCGAGCATTTTAAGAAAGCTAGCAAGATTGATCCCTAGCTGAGCTTCGTCTGGAGTTCTCCAATTTTCATGCTCAGCGAAATATCCTGAAATCTCTCAGAAACATTAAGATTTCTGAACAATCAAGTTCTGCTCCTACTTCCATCTTCTTTCACCACCAAGACTGCATCATCATAGATTCACTTGAAAAGTTTCACCAAATTAAAAAAGAGCAAAGTACTTCCATAAATAAATTCAACATTGGAGACAAATGCAATACGGTTACACAAAGAAAATGTTGTTCCAAAATATAGGTTGAAAAATGATCCAGATAGATCATCTAGGAGTAACCTTAGAAGGATATCACAAATTAAGAGAAAAATGAGCTCAACAACATAATTACAGAAGTAAGGATCTTCAGGTTATCCATAAATGTTGGTGAAAATCATTCTACTGCCAGTCCAAGTGCAATAGCAGGTGCTTGACATTAAATGGAAACATCTTGAATTGATCGGCACAATGGTCACTATAAACCTAGCATTTGGAGGATTAATCAGTCTAAGAGCAACATGCTCCAAATTCGACTCACAAGGAGTAAATTTAAGGATCTGAGTTCCCCTTATTCTATTCATAATATTGTGTTTTGCACAAGTAATTACATAGTGACCCATTGTACAAGTAAAAGATCTATTACCCTCAGACTTACAGAAGTCTCTCTTTAATCAACAATGTACATGACTTGATTAGCAAAATGCAAGAACTAACCTACGTAAGCTGTAACAGGCCTTAACAACAATTTTGACTCCTCCGCCTAACAGACACGATTAAGTATGTCCTTATGATGAGGATAAGCACGAAAAGGAAAAAAAAAACATCAAATAGCTCCTTCTTAATTGGCACAATAAATATATTTGCTATTGAAAATGATAAGAGACTGAACTGTCATTCCCACCTATGTTAATACCAGAGAACAGAGAAGGCTTCACATTTTTAAGACTGGTTTAGTAAATAAAACTAAGGAACTCCACATATGAGTAACCCACACGGAAGATTCAGGGTTCCAACTCATGCAAGTCAATAGGCAAACCGTGAGTCTGTTATGATTTTTGATAGCTATGGCCATCATTCAGTGCTCACAGCCATTGCAGACGTCACACAATATGCAAGGAAGCCAATTTCAGTCGCACAATCCAGCTTCTAAAAACCATGCAAAACACAAGAAACAAATATGAAGTGCAGATTGGACTTACAAATTCTAAAAATGAAGGAACTTGAAAAATCTGGAAACATATCTTGCCACACATTTCAGGTGTCTCTAATTAGTTCTTGGTTGGACTGCAATCAACAGAGAATTCATTAGCTGGTGGATGATAAAGAACACAACAGACTTGGGAGACATAAGAAATTAGCAACACTTTCCTTGTTTGTGTTTAGGAACAGAATTGATGTCAATCAGATTATGCTGAAAAGGTGAGGTGCCTAAACTACAGAATAGAAACATGTACTCATTACTTGTCTATTTTGTAATATCTAGTTACCAAAATCAGCAATACAAGATGGTTTGCTAGGAGGTGAATTTCAACTTTACAAATTCAATGCCGAATACATGAGAACTGAGCTTATCAATCAAAAACCTATTTGAATAACATACGAAGGTTATTATCACACTAATAAGCTGATAAAAAATGGAGGAGATAGTCATTATGCATCCTTCTATACTGATTTTCAGGTGAAGTTCCACAGCTCATATAGTCATAAGCACATAAGTTACTTTTTTGTAATCAAGGTATGCCTGGTGCTGCATTTCTCTCTCTAAAGAGCCTCATCAAGCTTGGGAGTGATACCATTGGAATGTGACCGCATCAAACAACCCTAGATTAGGGTAACATACAGAAAAACCTACAGGTGCATACTTGATCAATTGAGACATAGAATTTCATGAGCATGCCAAAAGCAGATTCACTGGAAGAAAAAACTACATTCAAAACCATTCACATATGTACAGTTGAGACCAGATCAAATGGTTGGATCTTCACAAGCATCGAAACTTCCTCAAGGCACTTCAGTTGTCCGACGAGCCTCCTCAAGGTTGGCATGCAAGATGGCCCTCAATTGTCGTTGATGCTTTCCTTTGCAAAATCCCTCATCTGCATATTGATCAGTCTCTAGTATGGAATTTGAACTTCCTCAGCCAAGTTAGCCAGACCCAAATCAATCATGTCATAAAACATTTCCATGACAACAATAGGATCAAACAGGATGCAAACTAATTATCAAACTCTTGAGCTCCTTGCCCCACTTGTTTTGTAGAACCAACAAAATTTGTTCTAATTAAGCAATAGGTCATCGATACAGCTCATTGAACTAAGGTCCGAAAGTAAGCCTTTGATGATAACCTAGACCAACCAGACCTATCAAAAAGCAGCACTGGTTTACCTTGCTTGGTCATCTTTCAAAACGACAGTTGGACTATTAGTAAACCAATCTACAATCATATATGACAGACTAGCCAAAACTACTAACCTTTTTTTTATTTTTTATCACCAAGCATAAAATCTTGAACCTTGATTATTATTTTTACTAAGTTGTTCACGGTTACTGGGAATTCATACTCATCTTGGATGGTTCAAAGGGAACATTAAGAGAACAATAAGAAACTTGGCACGTTTTCGATGGTCAAGGTAAATAGAAAGGTGTTTGTTCTAAACAAAAAAATTTGTCAATAGCATATTTGACACCCAGAAGAACTCATAAAGGAATTCAAGATGGCCAAGGATTTTTTAAAAGAAATTTTTAATTTCGGATAGAGCAAAAAATCAATTTTGGGCGCAATTTACTATATTGAGTAGTCTAAGATCATTAGCCCTAGATAAAAAATTCGAATCTCGAGTTTACCAAAGGGGAAAACTGTAAATCACTAGGTAATTCTTATCCACCCATGTTAATATTTATATACATTGCCTTACAATCCGCTAATATATTTGCAATCCACAAAAGCTGCCAATGAAAAGATAAATGAAAAAACATTACTATAATGCAATCAACAACAAGTATCTGTAGGCAAATTCGGAGTTTCCAAAATTAATCAAATAGATACCTAGTGTGAAGCAAATCATTCTTAAAAAGTACTTCAAGAAAAGCATTGCTCTATTCGCTCACGTTAGCCGTTAAAGGATGAAGAATCTTACTAGATGACCAATGCCTTCTACTGTATGTAGACCCACATTTGCGTCTACATTTTGATCTAGGCTGAAGCATCATTTCAGGTCTACAACCAAGCCTTGAACTCCTTCAAATATGTAAAACTAGGAACTAGGAAAGTACGCAACCCTGTCAAGGAAAACCTTTTGTCAAAAGAAGCAAGTGATGAGAAGTAGCTGATGAATCTCCGGAGAAAAATGATATTGCTTATTTACCTTGTTAAGGAAACATGACTCGTCTAACAGTTGTAATATGAGTATAAAATTCATCAAATCATTATCACTGCAATATAATATCTTCAAAGTAACCTCCATATTCACCCTTCCACAATTTCTAATGACCTTTGTCCTGGTAAGTTGGATCTAACTTTTCAAGTCCCGTGGCTAACTATGTTTCTTGCAGTCTTGTACCACTATAGATTTCAACTTCTTACACCCTAACAAATCCGGTAAAGCTGCATTGATTCGCATCTTGTGATATCTATGTGTTTTAGAGATTTGGATGCCTCTATCCTAGAAATATGTGTGCCATAAAGCAAACACCTCATCATGAAATACTCTAATTTTCAAATTTTGATGGGTTAAGTAGTCTTGCAAGGGCTTTGCACGCCTTGTGTACCTACATCGGCAAGGCAAGAATCAGTCAAGACTATCAATACCACACAGATTGTCACAACCATCAGTCTTCAATGTTTCCAAGGTCATAGAGGATGATAGGTCAGGTAATCTTTCAATGGACCCACAATTAGAGATATCCAACACCTCTAAGAATTATGCCTTATCAAGACCTCAAATTTTGACTAGATTGCCACAAAAGTTAGCCTTTAATAGTTTCAAACATTGTAATTCTTGAAGGATCAGTCTTTTAATTGACTTGCAGTAACGTATAACTATTGTCTTCAAGCACTCCAAATGATCATGGCCTTGAATTTCAACTAGATTATTGCAATTCTCAATGTATAATCGTTTTAGATGATTTAAATGTGAAAGGTCCAATCTTTCAAGAGAATTGCATTTGACTATTGACAACACTTCCAAGTACTTGAACCTATCAAGCTTAGGCATCAGCTTATGACAGGAGTCAACATAAAGTTTTAAGGGTCTTGAGGGAAGCTCTGGGATGTATTCAAGTAGATCACATTGATCAAGATGAAGTTCTTCAAGGTAGATTAGGTGAGAAAGCTGTGGCAACCTAGGACTGTGGCAAGACATCATTAGATGTGTTAAGCTAGAAGGAAGCTTTGGCAACAACCGTAGCTTCTTACAACTCCATAGGTTAAGGTGTTTGAGAGAAGAAAGATGCCGGATGCTTTTTGGTAGGTTATGTATTGGAGCGTGAGTGATTTCAAGAATCTCGAGCAAAGACAAGTCACCGATTTCACTTGGAATTTTCCTTTTCAAACTACGACAAAATTTAAGAATTAGCCTTCACAAAATTTTCAACCTGCCAATACTATTAGGCAACTGTTCAATCGTAGAATAACTAATATCTAGATATTGCTAATTTTCTAAATGCCCAATCGAGTTAGGAATTTCTCTCAACGATCGACAATTCCATAGTTCTATGTGTTGAAGAGTAGAAAGATTCCCAATTGATCTAGGGATTTCTCTCAACGACCAACATTCCCTTAGGTTAAGGTATTGGAGAGAAGAAAGATTTCCAATTGAGCTAGGGAGTCCTTCCAATGATACACTAGGTCAAGGTGGTGGAGAGAAGAAAATTTCCCAATTGAGCTAGAGATTTTTCTCAATGATCGATAATTTCTTAGGTTGAGGTATTTGAGAGAAGCAAAATTCCCACTCAAGTTAGGGAGTTCTCTTAATGATAAACCCTCTAGGTCAAGGCGTGGAAGAGAAGAAAGATTTCCAATTGAGTTAGGGAGTTCTCTCAATGACTCACAATCCACTAGGTCAAGGTGTTGGAGAGAAGAAAGATTTCCAATTGAGCTAGGGATTTTTTCTGTTGACCAACAATTCTTTAGGTTAAGGTATTTGAGAGAAGAAAGATTTCCAATCGAGCTAGGGAGTCTTTCCAATGATACACAATCCTCTAGGTCAAGGCGTTGGAGAGAAGAAAAATACCCAATTGAGCTAGAGATTTTTCTCAATGATCGACAATTCCTTAGGTTAAGGTATTTGAGAGAAGCAAAATTCCCACTCAAGCGAGGGAGTTCTCATAATTGTAAACCCTGTAGGATAAGGTTTGGAAGAGAAGAAAGATTCCCAATTGAGCTAGGGAGTTCTCTCAATGACTCACAACCCACTAGGCCAAGGTGTTAGAGAGAAGAAAGATTTCCAATTGAGCTAGGGAGTTCTCTCAATGATTTACACCACGATAGGTTAAGGTGTTAGAGAGAAGAAAGATTTCTGATAGAGCTAGGGAGTTATTTCAATGATTGACCACCTACTAGGTTAAGGTATTGGAGAGAAGAAAGATTCCCAGTGGAGTTAGGGAGTTCTCTCAATGACTTACAACTCACAAGGTTAAGGTGTTGGAGAGAAGAAAGATTCCCAATCGAGCTAGGGAGTTCTCTCAATGACTTACAAACCACAAGGTTAAGGTGTTGGAGAGAAGAAAAATTCACAATAGAGCTTGGGAGTTCTCTCATTAACTTACAGCCCTCTAGATTAAGGTGTTGGAGAGAAAAAAGATTTCCAATTGAGCTAGGGAGTTCTCTCAATGTTTTACAATACAATAGGTTAAAATATTGGAGAGAAGAAAGATTCCCAATGAAGTTAGGGGGTTCTCTCAATGACTCACAACCCACAAGGTTAAGGTGTTGGAGAGAAGAAAGATTCCCAATAAAGCTAGGGAGTTCTCTCAATGACCAACATCCCTCTAGGTTAAGGTGTTGGAGAGAAGAATAAAGATTCCCAATAGAGCTAGGGAGTTTGCTCATTGACCAACAGCCCTCTAGGTTAAGGTGTTGGAGAGAAGAAAGATTCCCAACCGAGTGAGTGATTTCTCTCAATGAAGAACAATTGATGCCAATCAATTTCTCCAACTTCCTTAAAGAACCGATTGACATAGGTATCCTTGTAATACAAGTACAACCTAAATTAATTTCTTTTAGTTCTTCTAATTTGCCCACTTCACTAGGTAGCTCCTCAAGGCTATAGCACTGACTCAAGTCAAGAACTTTTAGCCATTTTGCTGCCTATACAAAGGAGAATAAGCAGTCAAAAAATTAGTTGATCAGCAAAATGAAACAAACAAAAAATCACAAAAGATGTCTTTTTTCCATCTTACCAAGATTGAACTCCATCCTTTCCAACCCTCTGTCACAATGTGGCTTGACAATTGTAGCACCACTAATTTCGACAGAGGCAAATTGGTTGTCAATATTTCCTTTTCTCCATTGCCATACCAGCAAAGCCATCTCAATTCTGGAAACACTTTGTTAAAGTTTCCACTTAAAGCTGCCTGCCCCAATTGAAGGAACCTTAAACTCTGTAAATTTTTAAGTTGTTTATTCGTGTATGTCTAGAAATGACTAGAGTCTCCCTCGAGATAAATTGTTTGGATCCTTTCTGTTGCCTGTGTATCAAATCAATTAATCGAGTGTCCAATTGGCTTCTGATTTTTAGTCTTTGCTTTATAAGATCTTGGACGCGCACACTTTGTCATCTTTCTATCCTTGCCATATTTAAATATCGATACCTAAACTCGAACTTAATTTTTCAAAATCATGAATATAAATAGAATACATCTTGCTCTAAAGAAGCTATGACAAACAGGCTTCAACATATTACCTTTTACTTTTTTTGAATAATGTAGCGCAGGTGCTTTGATTTATATAAGCGAAATACAGGAACCTTTTAAAACATGTAAACACTGACTTGTATATTTTCATAATTTTTAGAGAATTTGTTAAAAACTGCCATGGGGCATTAGTTAAGTAGCTAATGGAGCACCCGATTTTCAATTTATTAACTAGTCTTGTTTGAGATTGCAATTTTTCTCGTAAAATATGTGTACAAAAGTGACGTGATGACATTCGTGAGCAATAAACCTTTTAGAATTTGAATAGTATTTAAGATTTTAGTAAGGATTGGAAAAGAGTTGCTTTCAGACCAACTAAAAAAATGAACTACTTAAATTCCTTTCATGGTATTATGGTTGGATTAAGGTTTTTAACATATGTAAATGCTAGGTTGTCGATGCTGGGCAATACCTTTTAGCAAACTCTGCCGTATGAAAGTTTCTGAAGAAATATGCTTATTTTTGTTTACTAAACAAGAAAAAAAAGTGAAGATTCATATGTCCATTTGCACAAGATTGGCATACTTCATTGTTGCATCTTATAAGTCAAAACACACAGTTTTACTTTTTCCTGCTCAAATAGATCATTAATTAGTAGAAGATGGCGAAAAAAAATCCCGTATGGCTTTGATGACTTTAATCTATAATACTTATATTTTTCCCTAAAGGTATAGTTGACCAGGGACAGTGTTCAATAATGTTCAAGGTTCAGAATTTAAAAGCTAGAGCATTAATTTCAAAGGCACACAATTTAAAAAAAGAAAAAAAAGATATTAGAATGGTCACAACTTTCATATACCACTCACTTAAATATTAAAATTTTCGAGCAATCACTTGAGCGCTTTGGTGGAGAAAATCACTTGAGTGCTTTCTAGCAACAATTTCTGGAGTTGTCCTACGTGGCTTTCTAAATTAAAATTTGATTCTGACCTGGCTTTTGGAAAAATGATCAGCATGGCAAAGTGAACGATGCATAAGTGCTTCTAGCACTCAAAAAAGAACTGATTCAAGAATCCATGTACTGCTGTAAACAAAATAAATGAAGCGGAAAATCATAATTTTAGATATAAACTGGAAGAAGAGTTTGGTTTTATGAAAAAAGAGGTGTGGATCTGGGTAAACCAAAGAAACTGGGACGTGGGTTTGGTCTGGTTTCGGAAGAGACGAAGAATTGCGTAATACGTGTTGAAGGGTTGTCTTGAAGAGACATTTTCGTGTTTCCTCGTGTGATAAGCCAACGGGCAAAAGAAAAATAATAAAAGTCAAATAAAAGAAAATTTAAAAAATTTCTAGCGTTTGTGCGGTGAGATGAAACAAAACTCGCTTTCTATAGCTGAAAGAGAAAAGCTCTATTTTCTCGATGGAGAAGCGGAGCTATCTCGTTCGCCTTCATGATGCTCGAGTCGGACTTGGAGGAGGAAGAGGAGGTCTTGTAGTGAAGATGAGCCACAAGCCTTGTGGTGAAATCGCATCGTGAACAAGCGTTGAGTGTTTCCCAATCGCGATCTATTTAACACCCAATCTGATAAGGTGATAATTTCCCCAATTTGAGAACACAATGGATTTTGCCCCAATTTCTCAACTTTTGGCAAACAAATCTCTAAAAGACCTTGTCTAGAGGATCACTTGCCAACTTCATCTTGTTGGTGAGTCATGTCAAATGTTATATAATAATTTACCGTCACGATGGATTTTCTAGAGAGACAAATCACCATCGATACTCAAGTGAATAATTTTTAACAAGTGGCACTTAAAACCGCTCAAAAAGTTTGGAAACTGAAGTGGGCGCCGTATGAAAAACATGACACTTATAATATTTTTTTCCATTCCAAATTTTCATTTAAATATTTTATTGAATTAGTGTCTTGAGTTTGACCACAAATGAAATCAAGCCTCAACTCAATGTGAATACATGAAACCGTGAATGGATGATTTTGGAGTTTCTAGATGGAGCAGACGTTCAGAGGAACAAACTGAGATGTCCATGATGAAGGTCACAAGTAGCCAAAGCTACTGGTTGGTCGCTGGGTCTCTAGCAGGACTCAGCTAGTCGCTTGAACGGCATAGCAGCGAAAGACTCGGCTTAAATGTCTGATAGGCAGCCCTACGGAGCTAACTTTGTTTAAGGAACGTGCTTGTGCTAATAGATTAGGCGCATGGTACCGATTTGATTGCTTGCACTACTACATACAAACAACTCCCTGTTTGAATTATCCAGTCGGACTTGATTAAGCTCGTGTCTCATGATAGTCAATAGACTATTTCACCGTTAAGGAATTTATATAGCTGTTAGTATCCACTTTTATCAAATAGGTATTGCAGAAATATCTTAATGAAAATTGTTGGCGTTCGTTCTTAGCATGGGCACGCTTTCCTAAGAGGTGAATTAGTAATTATATATTAGTATTCATTGTAAGCTTGTTTTTTCCTAGTGCGAAGTAATTGCAAGCTAGTAGTGCCCAAGGAAAAAGTGCCAAAAAAATCTTCAATCTATGATATTAGTACCAAATAAGTTATAAACTTTTTAATTTGACTAATTTAATCCTAAATTTTTTTGTATTGGTACCAATTCAATCTATCTCGATCAATTTAGGTCAGAAATTGATGACATGGATCTAGTCATCCTATATGGTATAGCCGGCGCTAACATTGATATTTTAAAGTATTTTTTAAATAATTCTTCGATTTTTTTACTCTTTTTTTAAATAAATTTCTTCTTTTCTTTTGTTGCCTTTTTTTTTTCCTTTTCTTTTCCCTTTTATTTTCCTTTTTGGACTATGGCCAATATTGGCTATGGCTAGTGACCAGCCACAAGTGAGGGCCAACGAGGGTGTCACGGCCCTTGCCGGTATAGGGAAGGGGTGAGGGGACAACCCTCACAACCTAGGTGAGGCCCTCGTCAAATGTGGTGATGGTAAGACTCTCATGGCTTGGGCGAGGTTGGCCCTCACTAGATTTGGTGAGGGCACAACCCTTACGGCTTGGGTGAGGGCAGCTCTCACCCAAGCCACAAGGGGCGTGCCCTTGCCTTGGCCCCAACACCCGTGCTTTGGTTGGATTTGGCGAGGGCCACCCTTGCCCAAGTTGTGAGGGTCTTGTCCTTGCCAAATTTGACGAGGGTTGCTCTCACATAGGCTGAAAGAGTCGTCCCCTCACCAAATCCAACGAGGGTGACCTCGCCTGTACCAGCAAGGGCCATGATGTCCTCAATCATGGCTAGTCATTGACCATAGTCCAAAATGGAAAAGCAAAGGGAGAAAAAGGGAAAAAAATTAAAAAATTATTAAAAAAATCTAAAAAATTATTAAAATACTTTAAAATGTCCATGTCAACGCCACTCGTACCATATAGGACGGCTGATGTTCATGTCATCAATTTTCGACTTAAATTGGTTGTATAGATTGAATTGGTACCAATACGAAAAGGTTTAGAGCTAAATTAGTGCAATTGAAAAATTTAAAACTTAATTGGTATCAGTGCCATAGATTTAGGACTTTTTTGGTACTTTTCCCTCATGTCCTCAATAGACGTATTTGAGAAAAATGCATACGTGAGATATTAGAGAAAAAGTCGACCTAGAAATGATATTGTTCTTGTAGATAAAGTTTGCATAAAGTCTTCGAGACTCTATACAAGCATTACGAGGGCCGTTAACATTGGCTTATTCTTATGTGAATTTTGAACTTAACATAACCTTTATCATGATAAGAAAATGGGGATAAGAATTGGGGATGATACTGCCACAGGTGTGAGATGAGTTTGTTAGGGAAAAGTGTTTTACAAAAGTGAGACTTTACTCTTTTGCCATTTGCTAGTAAGAGAATACTTATATTAGGGTAAAATTGAAAATGACCAAAAGTGAGCCCAATTTCACTTTTTCTAATTATGATGCTAGATTATATATAGACTAAATCTAACTTACGCGCCATTTACGCAGGATTGGACCAGTGACACCAATTAAAGTTTCAAATGATGAACAATTCCCTCTTTAAAGAGAAGCAAAGCACATGTTTATTTTTTTGTTTGACAATTGACTAACTATACTTGGACAGTGGGTAGTGACGATTATAGATGTTTTTTCACTTTTAAATGTTAAATGACAAAAATAGCTCATGGCTTCATTCAAAATTGATTCCAATTATTATCATCATTTGATTTTTAAGAAATTTAAATTGAGAAATCAAAAGCGGAATATCTTCTTTAAAAAATAATATAAACAAGTGTTATAAGATTTATGTGGCAAGTAATGCATGAGACAACTGGTGCGTGCGGAAGTTATACGCAGGAAATGAAGTTACTCTTATCCATGGGAACCTTTCCAAGAAACCTAACGGGGGACAAGAGGCATTAGTATAAAAGAGGCGTTCAAAAGGAAAAATCAGACGCGCAAACACTTCTCCGAGAAATCTTTTATTTTCCTTGTTATTTTCGTTTCGTCTCACTTTCGTTTCATGTAATTTTATGTCTTTTCATTTTCTTTTATTTTAATTCCAATCCATTTTACATTTTCTTGCACTTATATCTGTATAATTCGCACTCTTCCAAACCTTATTCTTGCACTTAATTTGTGCAATCTCGGTCGATCTCGCCAATCCCCTTAAGCTTGGTGCAATCGATCGACTTAGCTTTTGTTCGACAGTACTCAAGGTATATTGGTAGGCATGTTCGTCAATTAAAAAATTGAATGAAAATCAAGAAAGAGGTAGTATGTGTTGGAGTCAACACCTAATATGAAAACAAGAAACCGCAAGCATGAAGAAAGAAAAAAAGAATTGTCCACTGCCCTCGCCAGCCCAAGCGAGGGCTGCCAAGTGAGAATTCTAGAGAAAGTCTGCAAGAAGAAGGGCTGACAATTTTATAATATTTTATTGTGAGTTGGTATAAGGAATAATCTCCTTTCTGGAGAGCACATCGGTGGCCGAAAGAAAAGTCAAAAGAAGACAAAGCAAATTTCAACTTGGACTTCGGTTTGGGAAAAAGAGTTGAGGCAATTCTCAGTTCACACTGAAGTTGGCAAACCTCAGACTATATATAAGGCTCAGAGGTAAAGAATTTGAAAAGCCTCGGGCCAGGGAGGGCCTCAAGCCACCGCAGGCGGAGAGCCTCATGCCAGAGAGGGCCTAAAGCCACAAGCATGTGAGCTTTAGAGAGAGAGCCTCCAGCAGTGAGAGCTTTGGAATAGGAAGTCACCAAGTGTAAGGTGAACTTAATGCAGCCTGATAGAGAGTAGCTCGGTGTGAGCAAGTTGTCCTATAATCGAGAGGGAAGATAGAATAGTTGAGTCTGTGCTTGTATCAGCTAGTTTGATTGTGAGTGTTTTGTATGTGGTTAGAGAGAAAGTTATACTGTAATAGTTGCGAGTGAATGTGGTGTAAGTGTTATACATGTACGGCAATTTAGCATAACAGTGCATATTGAGTTGTTTATTACAATTCTCTCATGTTACCTCCCCAACGCTTCCACATACCTTACAAGTGGTATTAGAGTAAAGTTGTGCACTCTACAATTGATATCAAAGCAAAGGGTAACATACCCTACAATTGGTAATAGAGCTACACCGCAAAACTCAATTCTATAGAAGATAGGTGTGGGTAAATAGTTCAGAATAAGAAAATACAAAGAGACTGTAAGTTCCGATATGTGTTGTATTTCTGTTTAAAGATAATTACAAAAAGTTAAATGAAGACTTATATTTAAAGTATCATCATTACTTTTAAAATTAGCAACTTACACCTTGAATTTTATCATTTCATATCAACTTGCATCCTAACGTCCCTTCTTTATCTACAGACCGAGAGACTATTGTGATGTGAGGTCAGCGAGGAGGGAAGGGATAGTTGTAGGATTTGGAGGTAGCGTTTGAGCGGGGCGGCGGTGGAGAGTTTGAGAGGAAAGAATGTTCAATAAGAAATGTGAAAAGGTAATGGCAATGGCAATGAAAGAAGAAATAAGAAAATTCACTCTTTATTATACCCCTAACCTAGCCCAAGAAATGAATAACATCTACCTTGTACTACCTTAAAAACAATAATAAGATTTTCGTATTTTAATTCTAAGGGGGATTTTGCAATTGTATCTATTAATGGAAAGACGAGTGAAAGAGGATGGATATAATTTATGGAGGGAGGGACGGAAATCTTCATAATCAAAACGGAGAAACATGTCAGACGTTGGTTTCCAACAACATAGGAGCACTGCTATAAAGTCATCCGTCCTAGAAAACAAGCACGCGTAATAAGTGTGAATTTGACTCATTTTTCAATGGCAATGTTTTTAAGATTATTAGTTATTATAATTGGCACCTATTATCTATATTATCCTGGACGAAGAAATCTTCATTCATTTTATCTATGATGTTTGCACTTCATCTCTATTTATTATTGTAATCTTTCGGATTATTAGTTTTCCAGCAAAATATGAAAATTACATCTTTTAATAAATGATATTTTTAGTTTAGAATCTCAGTTAAGTGATTTTAAATTTATTGTAAATTAAATTTTTGACAGATATAACTTACGTCAATGAATTTGAATGACATTCTATTTGGTAACCACACGAGATAATATAGCTTTTTCGTCCTTGCATGAATAATAAAATTAGACGTCACAATTACTCTATGATGGACATGAATCATGAATGGAATTTTTTCCTAACATTTAGGAGCGTTTCTTCATACTAGATAAAATATTAGAATAAATCGGATTAAATATATGAAAACATAAGGGAAAGGGAAAGAAAAAGGAGTGACATATGTTACCTTTTCTCCCATTAGTACTTTGAAGGCTTCCTCATAGAGCCATAATCTGCTACGTCTCTCAGGTGATCTCTCTTCTTGAACAATGTTTCTTCCAAGATCTCTCAATTGATCATGCATTCTTAGCTTACCATCATTGTCAATTTATATTAAGCACCTCAACTTCAACTCTTCAATTCCTAGACTTGCAAAAAACCCACAGTCCTCCCACATGTAAATGGTGAATTTGCTCTCTTTGCCAATAAGAAAACAAGCAATATCAAGAAAAATCTCCTTTTGTGCATTTTCTAATGCCTCATAACTTATCTTCAATATCTTGGAATGCAAGTAACTTTCTTCATCTTTTGTAGGAAAATATGTGCATTGACTGTGGGAGCAGTGCCTTCCACCAAAAAAGCACGTTAAAGCCCAATTGTCCATTTTGGTGTGATAAATGGGGCAAAGCATCTAATAAACAATGCCCTCAAATGTCGAAACATAAATGCTCATACCCGAAGAGTAGAAGCACATGAAGGGTAAATTGTATCTATTCCAATTGCTCATTTTAATATTGTCTCTAACATGATCCCATTTTCCTTTGATAGGGAGACATTAAATGCACAAAAAAAACGCAAGAAAAAATGCAAGTGAAGGGCAATTTAGGGTTGCCAAATATCCAAGGGGTTGATGTCGGCACTTGAGCGATAAATGCGAGTGGAGGATAATAATGTATCGTTTCCAATTTTCAATCATTGAAGATTCTTACACTAACACTTTTTTTCCTATTCTTTACAGGGTTACTAAGTCGTCATGTTGCAGGTAAGTACCCTTCTTCTCAAAATCAAAAGAAAGACAAAATTGAGAATTTTCATCCAAAAAAACTTTCAACATTTTACTAGGAGCAAGTAAAAAGAAAAAAAGAGAATAGAGAAAAAAGATCTAAATTGAGAAAACGAACTTTTTACAAAGTTTCTAAGCATTGTTTTTGATCTCAAAATTGTATGTTCGATTGATGGATCACTCATTTTGAATCAAAATCCCCTATGGAGATTAATCTATTTAGATGATCTTCACTAAATGAAATTGAGATGTTTAATCATGCCAAGCGGGAAATGTTTAGGATGATGAAAGGCAAGCCATTCCCAAACACGCCATTCAAACATTGTGAGAAGTGAGCAAAAGAGAAAACCTATGTTGTTAAAGGACAAAAGAGTCATTCGCAATTGGTACATGAACCAAAATGAAAAAAGACGTTCCTCTTCTATATCTTATACACCACAAGTGATGATAGTCAGTCCCTTTGAGCCTTTAAAAGTGGAGAAATCAAAAATACCCCTATCAAGAACCACCCTACAATGGGGCAAATTTGGAGGCTTTGGTTGACATTATATGGTGAAAAGATGAAAAAGACTTCTTTGCTTTTACTTGCATTAATCTTTTTGTGGTGACTTCAAGTAAATTCTTATAAAGGCTTGAAACATCCCAAGGTGAAGAAGATTATTCATTTCTCTACCCAAACACTAATACCCGTTGCTTAAACGAAGTTGAGCCTAATTATTCATTTCTAAAACCCAAGCGATGATTATCTCAAAATAGAAAAAAAGACAAAAAAAGAAGTGGGCTGAAAATAGAAGACGGGAGGTTGAAGACGCGCAGGGAGGAGGAGAGAAAAATGCATGCAGAAAAACCAAAAAAAAAAATAGAAGCAAAGAAAATCGAAAAAAAAAAAAAATAGAAAAAGAAGTGGCTGAAAATAGAAAGAGACAAGGGCTGGGCTGAGCAGTTTTTGAGTGGGCTTAGGCTAGGTGATTGGACTGTTTTTGTAAAAAATAAATGGGATTTTTTAATTAATTTTGCTAATGGGCCATTTTAAATATTTCGACCGGGCCGTTCGACTAGCCCGGTCATTGCTCCAACCCGGACCGATAGGGTCCGGGTTGGTTTAGTAGGGCCAAGTCTCCCGACCTAGTCCGAACCACCTTTTTTTTAAAAAAAAAGTCCGAAAATTTCAATTTCATTAAAAATCTTTAAAAATTCGAAAATCCTTAAAAAAATGTTATTTTATTTTATTTTTATTTCAGAAAGGTTTTGAAATTTTATTTTATTTTATTTTTCTTTCTTTTTTTTTCGAATATTCAAAAAATCCAAAAAAAAAATTTTCAAAATTAGAAAATTAGAAAATAATAATATTAACTATTTTTTCTAAAATTTTCAGAAAAGCCAAAAAAATACAAAAATTTTGAAAATTTGTCTCCTTTAATTTTGGAAATTTTAAAAATATTAAAAATATTTTAAAAATATAAAAATTCAGAAAAATTCAGAAAAATTCAGAAAAAAATTTCAAAAATTAGAAAACCCTTAAAAAGAAGAAAACATCCAAAATTGAATAAACCTTTAGGGCTTTACATTAGGTTATTCTGGTTTACGTTAATAGGATTATTTCTACACTTTATTTTGCGATAATATTTTGGATGTCATTTCCTTACTTTAGAATGGTTGGGATAAACCTTAGATTTCTTGAATAGGTTGCCATGAACTTATTAACACATGATTAAGTTAGGTACCGAAAGGGCATTAGTCGCGTGACTAACATAATCAAGTCTTCAACCCTAGATTCTCTAGTTGTGTAAAAAGTGAGGCACGCTCTCATACCTCACTCTGTTCCTAGTCGACCTCAGTAAACTAGTGGCGACTCTTTATTTAAAAACTTTTACGAATATCCAACGTCGTGCGGGGTATGGGCTTGGGAGAGTCTGAGTTAATGAAGGGCCGTCGGCTCGAAATTAACAATACCCCTAAACTTATTATTTTAGAAAAAATTAGGTTGCAACAATCCACAGGTCTTAACCATTAAATGGATTTCAAAGCTCTTCTCTCTAAATGTTTATAAATTCATGCACTTTTGATCCTAGTATTTCATTATCATAATGTTGGTTCTCGGATTAGATTATGTCAAATTCAAGGATCAAATAATAAAAGTAAGAACAACCAAGAAATTAAAGAACTATACCTCAAGTTGTCTTTTAGACTCGGCAATATGTAAGACTATGTTACCTAGGGGTGTCAAAAAGGCCCGCGCCGACCCGACCTGACCCGACCCTAAACTTAGGGTATTTTCTGATACCGGCTCCATACTCGGATAAAATTTTGACCCGACCCGAAAATACCCTAAGTTTAGGATCGGGTCGGGTCAAAACGGGTCGGTGCAGGCCTTTTTGACACCGGTACCACCCGTGCGTTTTGGCCCTCATCCATTGAGAGAAAATGATAAAGTAGGATAAAATAAACAAAAGAAAAGAGACAATCCCCTCTTTCCGTGCGTTTTGGCCCTCATCCACTGCTCAACCCTCTAGAGTTTTTGAGTTAAATAGGAAATTGAAACCAAATTTGTAAAGGGTCACACTCGGCTCGACCCGACCCGACCCGAATTTGTTGGTGTCGGATTGCGTCGAGTCGGGCCAGAGCGTGACCCTTTACGATTGGGGTCAGGTCAGGTAACATCAAAACCCGACCCGACCAATTGACACCTACTTCAGAGGTTCTTTTCAGCCAAGGGTACGAGCCCGAGACAAAGAAAAGGATATAATAACTCACAAATTAATTTATAAAATTAAAAAATATAATTTGTAAATTTATGTGATAGATTATTAAAAGTTAAAACACATATAAATTGAGAGTTTGAATATGTTGTATTTGTATACTTTATAAATTAATTTTGTTGTTTCCGACATCAGTTGAAATCAAAGAATTTCCAAAATATTTTAATGTTTATTGAGTGAAAAAATTAACCTCAAATGAGCTATGAACATACGGCAAAAGCGACATTATGCAACTAGCAATGGAATATTATTTCGATTTGTTAAAAAATCATTGTAAAATTGTCGCATCACTTTAAATTAGGTTGTACCAATTTTTGTGCTTGGAAGATTGCTCTTTTGAAAATAAACATTGCAATGTTGGTCTATTAGCTCATCGTCGATTTGGGCTTAATATTATTGTGCAAATGCATCAGAATTTTTTATTACCAATTCGTGTGAATTGCAACAATATCAAAACTTTTACTTCGACTGCACCAATCTAACTATTGTCGCATAACAACTTAACCTATTCGTATCTTTTACACCACCTAAACATACGTTATTATGTTGTGTTTGGGCTCGTAGTATTCCGCGTTTTGTCTAGCTGATGTTCGTCTGCGAAATTATCGAAAATTGAGAGTGACCCAGGAGTCAAATCAATAATCCATACAAAGACAGAGATTGATGAATGCACACTTAGTCGACCTGACCAACCTGGAATATCAACGCCTGCCAATTATAGAAAACTACATAAATGCATCCAAGGGCATATAAATAAAAAAACTTGATTTATGTAATTGAAAGGAAATATTTATTTAAATTGCAATTTTTAGTGCACATCTTTCGAGAAAATATTAGGTGCATGTAATACGCCCTTAGTAAATAGACCTAATATTTTCTCCAAGTTGGTTGAGGGTAAGTAAGGCCAAAATATATATATTGTCATTTTTATTCCTACTTTAACTCACTTTTAGATTTTTACCCTACATCTTTGCAGAATATAAGAGTCGAAATCCATATTTAAAACTAAATCGTCCCCATCTTGATCCTCCCTGAAAACATGAGGATTAAAATCCTCCATCTCCCATTCCCATGTGGGAAAAACAGCCACTAGAGCAAACCCTAATGATTGGCCAACATTTTTTCAATAGATGAGAGGCTCATAGCCTCTCTTGCTTTCTCACTTCTTGCTCTTTCACTACTTGTGGTGTTTTGCAAGAATTGTGCACATGATTTATCGAGAAGGAAAAACTCTGCTATGTTATGACCTGTATGTTACAATCAAATTGTAAAGTATTGTATTGTATTGTATACATGTTTTTGGAAAACCTGGATCAAACATTTAATACTCTAGTGCCTTGGATGAATTTTATCTAAAAATGTTTTGGATGGAATGTTATCCATGTTGGTGATATATATATGGCGGCATGTTATATTGTGGATTCAATTTGATGCTTATAGTCAACCTACATGTGGAGACATGGCGTGATGTACATGTGTACGGACTGATTCTATTTCGAGACTAATCATAATTAATGTGTTTTTCGAGACTTAATCAGAGCAAAGTGATTTTCAGGGCTAAACAATAGCAGATATCGTTTTCATGCCTCATTGCCTGGCAAAACATGACTGTAAGATTTTCTCGACATGAGTATAGGATGAGTTCGACATATTGTTTATACTATGTTGCATCGTTTATGATATGGTGCACATGATTTGTTGGAATATATGCGATGCTTGTGAAATGAGTGAATGCAATGCATCCTTGTTTCTAAAGCATCATTATTCTTTGCTTGATTCCATGGAAATGGTAATTTTGCTCACTGGGGAGTTTTGTTTCTCCTTTCAATTCCATTTTTTTCTTTTATTATTTCTCCATGTAAATAAAGGGAGAATAAAGCTGAAAGCACAATAAATAAGGGAAAAAATAAAAAACAAGGTGCCACTTCCTTCCCATCAACCCATGGAATCTTTATAAGGTAACCGAAAATAGCCACAACTTACTTGGTATTGCTAATCCCAAAACAAAGAAGATAAGTTTTAGAATGTAATCATACATTTGAGGACTTAATAGCACCAAACCTACTTCCTCCTTTATTTGAACGAGTCCACTTATAAATCTGTGAGATTTGTTGATATCATTGCCAACTTTTGTAAAAACTTAAACTATTAAATAAGGTGTATTTTAACATTTTAATATTGCATCACTCCATCACGTTTAGTTTGGTCTTTTTACTTTGTTGATTAGAAAGGCAAATAAGGTTTGAAAAGATGAATTCAGGACCTCTTATTCTAATTCCATGTGAAATTTGATGAGACTACTGCCAAAATTTATGAGATTTGGTGGGATTATTGCCAATTGTTATAAAATTTTAAACTATTAAATAAGACATATTCTAATATTTAAATCTCCCATCACTCTTTCACCCTTATTTTGGTCTTTTTGTCTTTAATTAGGGACACAAATGAGGCATAAAAAGATTCAAACTCATGACCTCTTACTCTAATTCAATTTGAAATTTGGTGAGACTACCACTAGCTATTCTAAAAACTTAAATTATTAAATAAATGCATAATTTAATATTTAATATTCTATCAAAACCTAAGTATACGATTATTTCCTCGAGCTCAAGACCTCGCATAAGATCTTGATTCAATTCAATATATCGAGGCAAGTTCTCTACTTGTTTCTATAATAGTTTATCGAACAAAGATTTTGAATGTTGAATTTAACATAGAATTAGCTCAAAAATAAAGTTGTTTAAATCATGGGTGCATCCGGACCCAAAAAAAAAAAAAAAAATCACAGGTGAATGACAAATTTGACATCGATTAATGGTTGTGTGAACGATGGTACTCTATCTTCAAGAGAGCTCAATTCCGTCCATGCCTTGTTGAAAAGTCAGTGCTCTCATAATATCGAGAGTCCTCAAAGATTCACCAAAATGCATTCAACTTACCATCTTTCACGGATTAGTATTAGATCCACCATGTGGCATGACGTCTTCCATCACACAGGCACATTGGTGGCAAGATATGCATCTCGTCGTCTCATGCAATTAATGGTGCTTACGATGGGTGTGTCATAAGCCTACTAGGTTCTATTCCATGCAAAATAATGCTTTGTAATACACAAAGGCATGTCTAAAAATCTGTACAAACTTTAATTTGATCTACATCATATAAGTCAATTTAGAGTGAATAGGTTGAATTCAAATATGAATCATTAATTATAGCAAAATTACACAAATTTAAGAATCATGCCATGTCATTTTCTTTCTTTCTAATGTTAGATAAAATATTCGATAGTTCGGACTTTCTCCAACTTTGTTATTTTTTTGGCTTTGATTAAAGCAGTTGCTGAAGTAGCTACAGTTCAAGAGAGGACATATTGGTCCGGCCACTATCGCTCAATGCTTTTTTTATTTTTGTGGGATCAAGTGTAGTTGAGCGGAAAAGAGCCGGAGATTTTTGTGGCATAAAATGTGAAATTTGTTAAGGCGACAATTTTTGTGGAATTGATGATCGAGCTGAAAAGCCAGCTTCATGTTGTTCTCGATAACAACGACCAAAAAAACGATTGATGCTTCTTCTATAATTGCTGTTGATAAGGTTGTTGTTGAGCTTAGAAGCAAGAAGTAGATGTTTTTGAATTCCCTTTTTAAGAAGGAGGATTTTGAGCTTGAGGAAGAATCTCAAGGTGAGCATGTCTTCCACAACGATGGAGAGATAATTTTAGAGGAAAGCCCTTCCCATGTTCATCTGAATTCAGATACATATGAGATTTGGGTGGAGAAATTCGAAGCGGTGAAAAAGGGAAAGATGAACAGAGAACCAATATTGATTTCCATTATGACAAGCAATTGAAAAAATCAATTTTTATGGATTGATATTGCAATTTGGTTGGGTCTTTTCTGAAAGCTAGAAATTTTGATTGATTCTGTAGATATGGGTCCAGATTCCAAGAGAATCCTAGCACATGTGCTTTACTAGACAAAGTGACATTTCAAAAACTCAAGGTTGAGCTTTTTCTTTAATAGAGGGAAAATGACATGGGATGCCGTAAGTTTGACTTTACGTTTTTTATTTGATGAATTTAGGATAGTGAATCAGATATTTCCTTCTTTACTTAAGTTGGTTTGAGATATTCACTCAATATAAAAATGAGTTTGAGTTTATTTTTGACTTTGATATATTTTATTTTTTATTGGAAGATACCATAGGATTGTTGACTTTTAAGATTTAGCTAGCCTTTTGTTGTATTCTTGATATTTCCTTTTTTGTTACTTTATCGAATTGTAATTTTGAGAAAAAGTTATTTCCCGTGTTTATTTGTCGCTTTCTTTTATCACATCACTCATTTACCTCTTTTCAGAAATTAAAGAAAAAAGAAGAAATTTCTGCAATGTGTGTTTTATGCATGTACACTTCAAGTGTTTGGTACGAGGTAGTTTTGACTCGGTACTTTTTGCTTCCGGTGCGTCATTTTATGAAGTTGATCTATGAAAAAGCTATTCAAGATCCCAAATGGAAGAGAGAGGAGGAGAGGGGAAATAAAGAAAAGGAAAAGCAAAAGAAAATAAATAAATAAATAAATAATCGAAAAGATATTAAAATATTATTAAAAGTTATCTACATTAGTACCAACTATACCACGTTAGCCGAGCGGTGTCCATATTAGCAATATCTAGCCAAAATTAGTCGAAATGACTGAATTGGCATTAGGTCAAAAGTTTTAGGACTAAATTGGTACTAAGTCAAAAAATTTAAGACTAAATTGGCAAGAATAAAAGATTTAGCAAAATCAAAATGTTTAAAACTAAATTGACACTAATAAAATGTTTACGATTAAATTGGTACCAATACAAAAGGTTTATAATTTTTTGAACACTTTTCCCAAGGAAGTTAAGACTAATACTTCTAGTCTCCATTGTGTCAGGTTGATTATAAATTTGGAAGATTGTGGGAATGAGATGTTTGGTTAACAACAACAATTGTGAAAACTGCCTCATTTACAAAGATCGGGGTTCCAGGCTTTGATGGCGAGCATCTCGACAGAACCTGGAGGAGCAATTCGGTTGGATGCAGCTGACTTGGGTGAAGAAATTTGAAGTCATATAAAATGGAAAGATGAACAGAACAACCACAATTGATTTCATGATGCTAGGAAATTACGAAAAAAAAATCAATTGATGGATCAATCTCGCAATTCGGTTGGGATCTTTTCTTAAAGCATGAATTTTAGATTAATTTGGCAGATACGGTTCCAAATTCCAGGAGGATTTTAGCACATATTTTTATTGAATAATCCGACATTTCAAAAACTCGAGGTTGAACTATGTGGACACCTTAGGTTGGGATTTATGTCTTTTATTTGATGAATTTAGGATAGTGATTTCTTACATTTCCTTCTCTAATTAATTTCATTTAGAATATTCACTTGGTATATAATATATGATTTTATTTTTTTATTGCTTTTAACTTTTTAAATGAGTTGACATATTATGTTTTATTGAACCTAGTTGTTTTTTAGGTTTAGCTAGGCTTTTGTTATCTTGTCAGTATTTCTTTTTCGGTTACTTTATTTAGTAATAATTTGTGGAGAAAGTGTTGCAACTGTATTAATTTGTTATGTTTTAAGAAGCACGCAGTTGGCCTCTTTCTACAACTAAAAGAAAAACTAAAGCGATTTCTGTCCTTGCATATTGTGTGTGTCCACTTTGGGCATTCATGCTTGCGAGTTGCAAGTCAGTGCTTTTTGTTTCCACCGCATCAAAGTTTGGACTTGGAAAAAATAAGCTATTCCAAAGTCCTGATTTGCATGCAACTAGTAATAAATAAGAGTCCGGTTCTTACGAATGTCAACACTAGAGACATAGATGATAAGCATACGCGAGAAGAATACATAGAAAAGAGTAAATAATACTTTCAAACTATTTCCAGTCCTTCAATTCAAGTTGCCGACGCGTCTTCCTGGGACATCTCTTCGGAGTTGGAGTTTATAACAAAAGTATTTCAACCACGAGATCATGGCAACCGCCAACACGACACCCAGCACGCTAATATATAATTCCTCGGTGAGATTTGCTGCGAAATAATTGGATTTCGGGAATCTGACTAGAGCGGTAGTAAAGTAGGTGGCATAAGTACAGCGAGAGTGCCAAAAGTTGGCACAAATGGACACTTAAGTGCCAAAAGTTACAAATGGTACGCTTAAGTGCCACTTAAAAAAAAAAAAAAAATGGATCACTTAAGTGCCAAGTCGCCGGAACCCCGCTGGAAATCTTACGTGGCAATTTTTTATTAATTTTCTTGCCCACGTGGCTCGCCGGAAACCGAATCGGCCAAAAATTAGCCAAAACGACATCATTTTGGTTGACATGGATTTTAAAAATTATTAATTAAATAATATTAAATAATTAAAAATATATATTATTAAAATCGATTTTATTAAAAAAAAAAAAAGGGGAGGAGGGGATCAGCCCCGCCGCCGCCGCCGTTGCTGCCCCACCCTCGCCGAGAAGGGCCGGCGAGGGTGGGCGAGGGTCAGCCGGGGTCGTCAGGCCTCGGCTAGTGGCCGGCAACCCCGGCTGGCTGCGGCAAGGGCTGCGCGCCTCGCCCGGATCTGGGGTGCTGATCCGGGCTAGGGCTGGCAACCCTCACCGAATTTGGGGGAGGGTTGCGACCCTCGCCACAGCCGGCTGGGGCCCGACGACCCTGGCTGACTCTCGCCCACCTTCGCCGGCCCTTCCTAGCGAGGGTGGGGCGGCGACGGCGGCGGCGGCGAGCCCTCGCCGATCCCCTCCTCCAGTTTTTGTTTTTTAATAAGATTGATTTTTATTTTTTAAAAATCTGATGTGGACAATTTTTTTAAAAAAATTGCCACGTTGATTTTTGTTTTGAGAAAAATGCTCCGTCAACAAATGAAGTCGCCAGAAAATAGACACGTGGCAATTTGATAGGAATTTTTCGCCGTTGACACTTAACTGATCCCTTTTGCTCCAATTTTGGCACTTAAGTGTACCTTTTGTAACTTTTGGTACTTAAGTGTCCCTTTGTGCCAACTTTTGGCACTCCAGAGGTCCGTACCTCTAAAGTAGGTAATACTGAGAATCAACATTAGCAAGTAAACCGGGATAGTGTAGGGAAATAGGGGAATAGCGGTGATCCAGATTGTGATGATGCAGGCCAAGAAAATCATACTGTTGAAGGCCGTGGACTCGTATAGATGCTTGCCGCTCATGATAATTTTTCTGGCTTGACGTGGTTTTTCAACGGCAATGCCACTGGAATTGGCAGCAACGACAGTAAAGTTGGCTGGGGAATTTGAAGAGTCATCTTGCCAGTATCCTTTTGGAGGACTCATCTTGGAGGCCGAACCAAATTGCAAACTTCTCAAAAACAGTTAGTTGCCTCCTTAAAAATTGTGATAGAGAGAAGTTGCCGGTAGGAGGTCGTCACTCCTCAGCAAGATCTTGATGGGCACTAGAATTCAATTTCACATACCCAACGAGCTGGTCGGTGATCTGAACCTTTTCAACAGGTCACTGATCTAGAAGAAATGCAAAGGGAACAAAATGAAGTATATATCCCTTTAATTTTACCTCTCTCTCTCTCTAGTCCTTTTATTGAGTGCTGTCCCAATCACTATACGGATCTATACACGTTTTTATCTCTTATTGAACTTCCCCCATTGCATAAAATAAGATTTATCTATTGCCACGACTCTCATATGCTTATGTATGTTCAATCCAAAAATTTAAACTGAAAAGTACAAGGAAATCACATGAATGTAAAAATCATATAAGACTCATTGTCAATAGATGTGAAATAATACTTCAAATGCAAGCCGAGTTAGAAGAAGCATGTGAAATATTCACCTATAATATATCATGTTAAATTTTTTTTTGGTCAAAATATATCATATAGCTTGAAAAATCATTTTTGTTGATATTTTTTATGTTTCTAATGGATCACTTCAAGCGAGCAAATTTATGGACACTTCTATAACAATATCAAATGTCAATTGTCAGATGAACACTTATCCACAAGTGTTAACCTTTGAATGATTACAATAGGTGATATACTTTTGCACAAAATATAGTTCGAATCTCCTCTCTTTGAATGTTTCTAAATCCATGTTTTCTCAACTCGTGGTATTTCATCATCATAATATTTGTTCGTAGATTAAATTATGTCAAATTCAAGCATTGAACAAAAAAAGCATGAATAAACACGAAATTGATAAGCCATACCTTGGTTAGCTTTTTTTGACGCTAAAATGTCTGAGACGGTCATCTTTTTAGACTCAACAACGTCTAAGACTGTGATCATCTTCGTCTTTCCAATTCAAGATTGACTCATTGGATGCTTTACAAGCACATAGGAATTTGGCTTGGAGCTCCAGCTCATTGATTCCTTCTTTCTCAGACAAGTAATGCTATGGGGTGATACCGCATTGTCCTCGGACTCAAAGCAACTCGAGGTCAAGGGTCATCAGTGCCTTGAAGGTTTGATAATGCTTGTGTTGCAAAGACAAGTGCATGGGTCTGTAACCCTCTGAATTCAGCTTCCGAGCAAACGACGGCTTCAAGATGGCTATCTCCATGGCCACTTGGGTTTTTCCGGTGGCTGTAGCGAGATATAGAGGAGTATTTGCAAAGCGGTCCTCAGACACACGATCTAACAGCTCTCGCTCTTCCCCGATTAAGTTATGTAACTCATCAACATCATCATTTGCTATTGCTAGTTGAAGCCAAGACTCCCTAGCCTCTCTTTCTTCTTTCTCGCCTCTCTCTCTACCTCCATTTTCGTTCTTACCAAAACGCTCGAGCGAGTCGGACGACACTTCGCCGCTCGTTCACAGCTTTCACTATTCTGCCCGCCTCCATCCGACCAACCATGAACCTCTCCAGCCCCATCTCCAAGCCTTTTCACGGGGCTCTCCGCCCTCACAACCAGCTCCTATGCACGTCTTGGGAAGTTCGTATTTCTGTTTGTTTTTCCCTTCTTGTTTCTCATATGTTTGTTTAGCGCGGTTTGCAGACATCTGATGTTATCACTTCCGTCAAGATAACTGCTAGACTGTTGCATGTTTTAGCCTAGCATTCACTGAGTAGGGGGAAGGAACCTGAGCTGTAGATGAGCTCAATTACAGTATATTGAGTGAACATTTGGTCAATCTTTGCGTGACAGAAGTTGGAATTTTAATTGTTTAAGACTCATCTTCCGTTGGAATAGAAAAAATATCCATTTTGTCTCTTGAGGTCGACGACTTCTTTTGGATGAATGTTTAACGCAAAGATTGAACATTTGGTCAAATCTGCAGGTACCTCTCTCTCTAGTTTCAAGAAAAGACTGGCCGGAACCCTAGCCATGCAATCCTCCCTCCCTGATTCTTTTCACCGTTTTGCACGCAGCCAACCCTTTCAAGAAGGCCCGCCGCTTCACCAACTTCCATGCCGAGTGGTTCGACGTCCTCGAGAGTACCCCCCTCCTGCTCCTCCGGGACTCTCTGTCCTCCTCCTCCTCCTAATCCACATCGACCCAGTTGTCCGCCATCCACGCCCTCCACTGCCACCTCCAGTCCTACTACTCCGACCAGCTCCCTCGGCTGCTCTGCCCTCCGTGGTGCAACTCCCTCGAAACGCCCTTCCTCTTCCTCGGTGACCTCCACCCTTACATCTTCACCACCTTCCTCCGCTCGCTCCTCTAGAACGACAACAGCGACAGCAATGACGAGGAAAGCGCCGGTATCTTTCTTGATGACGACTGTAACTGTCTTTTGGCCAGGCCGTGGCAGGTATTGACGGCGTGGAAGAACCCTAGCAAGCATAAGTTACTCCGGATGGAGCAGATCGAATGCGGGGTCCGGCTGATGGTGCCAGCGCTGTGGGACCGGGCCAAGGCTGAGCAGGCCCGCTTCGCTGACTGAGTGGCCGATCAGTGGGCCATCCAGTTTGTCATCCCAGTTCATCTCACCACGCAAAATCACATTTGGATGCTTGCCGAGATGACCCATGGCTTCTTTTGCCTGATCTAATCGTTCCTCACTGCGCATTTGATCCCTTATGTCATGAGTCAAACGACTTTTCACATAATGAAAGTTTACTAGAATAAAATGTGAAATCTGTTAAAGCGTGATTTTCATGAATTGACGATGGAGGTGAAGAAGCCATACAATGGTCGACACTTATATAATTGTCGTTGATAAGGTTGTTGTTGAGCACAAAGGCAAGAATTCAAAGTTTTTGAATGCCCTTTTCAAGAAGGAGGATTTTGAGCTTGAGGAAGAATCTCAGGGTGAGCATGTCTTCCATGACGATGGAGAAATGATTTTAGAGAAAAGCCCCTCTCATGTTGATCCGTATTCAGATACAAATGAGAGTTGGGCGCAGGAATTTGGAGCGACAGAAAATGGATAGAAGAGCAGAAGAATCAAACATTGATTTCATTACGACAGGCCATTGAAAAAATCAATTGATGGGTTAATCTTGCAGTTCTGTTGGGATCTTTTCTTAAAGCAAGAAATTTTGACTGATTATGCAGATATGATTCCAAATTCGAAGAGGATTTTTAGCATATATGCGTTATTAGATTATCCGACATTTAAAAAAAAAAAAAAAACAACTCGGGGCGGACATTTTTTTCTGATAAAGGGAGAATAATGTGAGATGCCTTAAGTTTGGATTTTCGTCTTTTATTAGATGAATTTTTAGGATAACGAAATCTGATATTTCCTCCTTCAATTAAGTTGGTTTAGGACATTCACTTTGCATATAATACATGAGTTTATCATTTGTATTATATTTAAGTTTTTGAATGAGTTGATACGTTTTATTTTTTATTGAAAGGTACCGTAGGATCTAGTTGATTTTCAAGATTTAGCTAGGCTATTGTTATTTTTTCAGTATTTCTTTTTCGGTTACCGGAAGCTCTCTCCCTCACTCGCTCTGTCCTCCCTAAAACTCTATTTCACAGCTCACTCTCCCTCAACCTCTCTCTTCGGCCTCCAATTTCTCTTCCGTATCTCCCCTCTCAAGAGCTCTCGCCCTTCTCCTTTTAAGGCTGCCCGGCTTTCGATAAGAAGGTTAAGAACTGAATCGAAAATCAAACCAAAATCAAACCCATGTCTCCAATTTCTCCAAACCCTATGTTTTTCCTCCGGCAATAGCCGGTTTTTGCACGCGCACACCCTTTCTTGTTCCTGGGAAGGGGGGGGGGGTTGGAAGTCGAAATCCATGGAGATACGTTTCGGAGTGAATCAGTCGAGAACTTCCCATTTTGTGTTCGTGTTCGACCCCTTTGGAATGGACCCGAGTGGGGGTCACGTCGTGCTTGATGTCGGCCCCGATGAGGAAGGGTTGGTCTTGGACGTGCCGAAAGGCAGTGGCGTTGAGAGTTCTGATTGGCTTACCGAGCTCCTTGCAGCAGATGAAGTAGGTCTTGGTGAAGGAGGTCAATCCGAAGTCAAAGTCGAACAATTTGGTGACGGATGATGGAGATCCTTGCAGCAAATGATTGTGTGGTGTTGGATGGAGATCCTTAGATGTCGGACGCTTGCCCGTGATGCGGATCCAGGTTCAGTTCGTTTTTTTAAGTAAATTTCCTTATTAGTTTGGTTCGATTTTTCAGAAAATCAAAACGAACCGAACCACTAACACTCCAACCAGCGCATATGGCCTCCTGCCATGCCAGCCGCTGTCACCCCAGCCCCCAATGTCTCTCTCGACGTCTGGGGAGGGAGGCTCGGCCAGAAAGAGGGGAGGAGGCGAGCTGGCCCAGCCCAGGAGAAAGAAAGAAAGAAAGAAAGAAAGGACGGGCCAGCCTGCCCCCAGCCCAATCTCGCTTTTCCCTTTTTTTAATTAATAACATTTAATATTTTCCTTTAAAAAAAAGCTTTTGATAAACTCTGTGCTCATATAATTTAATGAAATTTATTTTTGCTAAGGATTAAAAATTAATCCTTAAATTTCTATATAATTAATGAATGATAGATTAACGAGTTCTAAGATTGGAGAGAAACCTAGGCGAGGACAAAGAAGTAGTGCAGTGCCGAAATTGGGCTCAGGGCCAACCCATTCGATGAACCAATTTCGGCAATCCAAGGTAATGGGATGTCCTGTTTATCCAAAGGCTCCATATTTGAGCAAAGAGGATTTCAAGGAGTTTGCCCAGCATAAATAGTACGTTGAACGCCACAGAACGCCAGGACGTGATGGGTCGCAATTATTATGACAGACCAAAGGTTGACATAGTGGAGCATGCCATGGAGATCACCACCATTACTATTGTCTCAGAGAGTTCCATAAATTCCCTGCAAGATTTCTTATTTAATGGATTTCTTTTTAACCTGAAAGATTTTATTGTCGATGCATATCATCTTTTGCATTGCACGTATATTTCCAAAGATCAACAAGCAAATCTCTTAGCTTTTTACATTGAAGGGAGACGCTCTTTATTTCTATGGGATCAGGTGCAGGTTGAGCGGAAAAGAGCAGATTGAGTAGAATGTGGCATAAAACGTGAATTCTATTGAGGTGGCGATTTTTGTGGATTGATGATCGAGCTGAACAAGCCAACATCGCGTTGTCCTCGATAAGAACAACCAAAAAATGATCGACACTTCTTTAATTTCCCTTGATACGGTTGTTGTTGAGCTCAGGAGCAATAGGTAGAAGTTTTTAAATTCCCTTTTCAAGAAGGAGGACTTGGAGGATTTTGAGCTTGAGGGAAAATCTCAAGGTAATCATGTCTTCCATGACGATGGGCAGATGATTTTAGAGGAAAGCCCCTCCCATGTTGATCTGGAAACAGATACAAATGAGATTTCGGCGGAAAATTTGAAGCGATAGAAAATGGAAAGAAGAACAGAAGAATCAAAATTGATTTCATTATGCCAAGCAACGGGAAAAAATCAATTGATGGATCGATCTTGCAGTTGGTTTGGATCTTTTATTAAAGCAAGAAATTTAGATTGATTCCACAGATATGGTTGCAAATTGTAAGACGGTTTTAGCACATATGCTTTATTAGATAACCCGGCATTCCCAAAAAAAAAAAAAACTTGAGGTCCAGCTTTTTTTCTAACAAAGGGAGAATGATTCGGGACGCTTTAAGTTTGGATTTATGTCCATTATTTGATGAATTTAGGATATTGAAATCCGATAATTTCCTTCTTCAATTATGTTCATTTAGAATATTCACTTAGTCTATAATATATGAGTTTTTTTTTTTTAATTTTTAAAAGAGTCGATATGTTTTATTTTGTATTGGAAGGTATCATAGGGTCTAATTGTTTTTCTAGATTTAGCTAAGGGTTTTGTTATGTTGTCAATATTTCTTTTTCAGTTACTTTATCTAGTATTAATTTTTAGAGAAAGGGTAGCGACTGTATTAATTTGTTATGTTTTATACGATCATGCAATTTGCTTCTTTCCAAAAACCAAAAACCTAAAGAGATTTCCGTCCATGCGTTTCGTGCGTGTGCGTTTCGGGCATTCATCTTTGCTACTTGCAACTCGGTGCTTGTTTTTATTTCCCCACTACATCAAAATTAAATTAGGAAAAGAAGCTATTTGTAAGTCTCGACTTCAAGCAAGAATAAAGGCCTCTCAGAATCAAGCAATTAATAGATGAGTCCATTACATGTAACTAATAACGAGAGTCGAGGACTAGAAACATAGATGGCATGCATAGTTGCATTCGCAAGAAGAATACTTAAGAGTAAATAATACTCGCAAACTATTTCCGATCCTTCATTTTAGGAAGTTGCCGACGTGTCTTCCTGTGGACTTAATTCTGACAATCAATCCGCTGTAGTGGATCCACAAGAAAGAGGGACCCAAAAACCCGACAGCCACCGAGCTCAAATAAAATCCCAACACGATAGATACTGGGACCTCAGTGGATTTCGGGATTGCGAACGCAAGGTTACAAATGTAGGAATCGCTGAGAAATAACATTAGCAAGTAGACAGCGAGAGTGTGCGGCAATTGGGGTATCGAGGTGATCCAGATTGTGATGATGGAGATAAAAAAACACCAGACTATTGAGGGCCGTGAACTTATATAGTTTCAAGCCGGCCAGGATAATGTTTCCGGCTTGTTGTGGTTTTTCGACAGCAATGCCGCTGGAGTTGGCAGTAACGGCAATGGAATTGGCTGGGGCATTTAAAGAGTTATCCTGCCAGTATCCTCCTGGAGGAGTGAGTGCAGCTTGGTAAGTGGCAGTCGCAACTAAAGTAGCCACTATAAGGATTATGTCGCGAGCATATTGATTTTGGAGGGCCATAAAAGTATTGAGCTGCTCAAAGCAAGTTGGTTCCTTCCTTAAAAATTCTGATAGAGAGATCTTGCGAAAAACTTGTCTTTCTAGCCAAGAGCGGCGGAACCTCTTCGCAAGATCTTCATCGCCACTAGAATTCCCTTGGAAGATTTCTAGAGCCGTCTCATTCTGGAAGTTCTTCGCATCTATGTCCATACGCGGAATCAACAGCTTGATGATCTGGATGAAATGCAAAGGGCACAAAATGAAGTATATATCCCATGACTTTCAATTATTGCTTTGTCATGAGCTTTACTATTGTGCACAAAGTCAGCACATGCCATATAAGTTTGAGGGGTTAAGGATACCACAAATGATGATGATGATGATGATGATAAAAAGAATTGGTCTCTTGAGTGCCATGGTTTCTTAAAAAATGCTCATTTGAATGTCACAGGGTTAATTCCATAAAAAACCCTTAACTATGGCTTCAGTCCCAAAAATACCCCAAACTTTTTTTTGTCTCGAAAAAAACCCTCAACTTTTACTTTAGTCCCAAATCTACCCTTCGTCAAAAATCACCGTGAACTCCTTTGACGTGGCCTCGCCGGCGCCGGAATCGGGCGAGGGCCACCTCGTGGGCCGGAATCGGGCGAGGGCCACCTCGCGGGCGTCGGGAATCGGGCGAGGGTCGCCGGGCGGCCCTCGTCGGCGTCGGGCGAGGGCGGCCGAGCCTAGGCGACCCTCGCCGGCGTCGGGCGAGGGTCGCCCGGGCCGGATCGCTCGGGCGGCCCTCGCCCGACGCCGGCGAGGGCCGCAGAGATCCCGGCTAAGGGCCGCCCCGCCGGATCTCGGCTTGGGCGGCCCTCACCCTCGCCTAGGTCGCCCCGCCGGATCCGCGAGGGCGCCGCCTCGCCGAGGCTTGGGCGGCCCTCGCCGACGTCGGGCGAGGGCCGCCGAGCCGATTGGGCAAGGGCGACCCTCGCCGGTGTCCGGCGAGGACCGCCAGATCCGACTAAGGGCCGCCCTCACCGGATCGGCTTGGGCGGCCTCACCCTCGCCGGATCGGCTTGGGCGGCCCTCACCCTCGCCGGGTCGCCCTCGCCGGATCCGGGCGAGGGCGACCTTCGCCCGAGTCGGGCGAGGCTCGGGCGGCCCTTGCCGACGTCGGCGAGGACCGCCGGGCCGGATCGGGCGAGGGCGACCCTCGCCGCGTCCGGCGAGGGCCGCCGAGCCAGATCCGGCTCGGGCGGCCCTCGCCCGACGCCGGCGAGGGTCACCTGTGCTCGGGCCGCCCTCGCCCGACGCCGGCGAGGGTCACCGAGGCCGGGCCGCCTCGCCGACGCCGACGAGGGCTGCCCAAGCGACCCTCACCTGATTCCGACGCGGGCGAGGCGGCCCTCGCCTAATTCCGGTGCCGACGAGGCGGCCCTCGTCCCGATTCCGGCACAGGCGAGGCCACGTTAAAGGAGTTCACGGTAATTTTGACGGAGGGTAGATTTGGGACTAAAGCAAAAGTTGAGGGTTTTTTTCGAGACAAAAAAAAGTTTGGGGTATTTTTGGGACTAAAGCCATAGTTGGGGATTTTTTATGGAATTGACCCGAATGTCATAATTTGAAAGAAAAAAAAAGTTCACAAAAATATCGAAAATCCAACGTGGCATGGTATTTTATGGTGAATGTTTTTTAAAAAAGTTATGGTATCCAAGTGATTAATGGAAAAGTTATATGACATTTAAGTGATTGAAAAAAAAAATTATATCACTCAAACAAGTGTTATATGAAAGTTATGACACTCAAATAATCGAAAAAAAGTCATGGCCTTCAAATGAACATCATACAAAAATTATAACATTTATGATGTCATTTTTCTGAATTTGAGTGTATTAGTGACGCAACAATAAATGTACAATGGGAATAAGTTTACTAAACCCTGTTTATCAAATGTGATCATTTCAACCCATGTAATGAAGTCCCAAATATTTTCAATAAAGCAATTTAGTCATCTCACCTGAAATTATTGACATGATAGCTAGTAATTGCCCATGTGAGTTGTAACATAGGCGAATTCACAATAATGTTGTGATTGTCCCCTACACCAATTGATTATTGTAATTATCCCCTCCACAAGTTTAGGACTTGACAATAAGTCAAGTGAAATGTTTAAGACCCAATATCATTTTGTACATGGGTCCTTTTGCTATGAAGAGAAAGACTACCTTAGACATGTATGGTTGTTATTGTCCTTAGACTCAATTTCATACCCTTTATGCATAAGATTCAACTAATCAGGGAGTAATTATCCCCTCCACAAATTGATTATTGTATGGTTGTGATTGTCCTTGTTAGCTTTCATTTCATTATCTTCTATCTCGGACAATATGTTCGAATGGGCTGATTTCGCAACGAGGAAAGAGTTTTGCTGATCTATAGGAAAAACAAAATACTAGAAAAGGATGAATTAAGTTACTGTCATGTGAGGAAGGAGTGTATTACGATGGAATGAGTTGGAAGATAAATATCCAACCAAACCATCCTAAACTGGTTTATATAAGGGTTCGAAGAGGAACAATCTCAGTCATACCTTTCCACTAAAAAAAGCTGTGAACAAGGTGATCTCCGTTTCGATCAGAAGGTAAAAAAACAAAAGGTGATCTCCATTTCACCCTTTATTTTCTTTCCTTTGTCCCCATATCCTCCAACCATAGCATTGTTAAGGACAATTAAAATGAACTCAAATTAGAAGCATTTCCCATTAGCAAGTTTCAAAATGAAATTGTGGACTCTTTTTGATAAAACTGAAAAATAAACACCAACGCCAACATTCTTAAGCGCTGAAAATTGAAATAAAAAAACTATTTGATACAAATAACAATTTTTATAATAATTCACCAATTAACAATTTGTGGACCCACTACAGGGAGGGAGGGAGGGAGGGGCGGAGCGAGAGAGAGAGATCAAATTGACAAATTGTCAACTTTTTCTATATAATAATTCACCAATTAACAATTTTCGTTCTTAATAAATATTACAATATGATAATGCACTTAATATATGGGTTTTTCACTTGGTAAGAGATTGAGGTTAATTTTTTTTTTAAATATAGAAATATCTGAAGTCAAGAAAATATCATGATAATAAATTTTAGTCACAATCGATTTATAAATGTGTTAGATATTTTCTTGAAGAGGCTTCAAAACGATATAACTATTCCAATATTCGCCTATGATATGTCCTATCCCTTGGTCAATTATTTTTGTTGGTCATTTTCTTGTGTTTCTGGTGGATTTCTCCAAGCAAGCAAATTTATGGACTATTCTACAGTTTACAACACCATGTTCTTAAGACTTCAAATGTCAATCGTCAAGTAGATATTTATCGATAAATGTCAACCATTGAATGATGATACTATAATATATACCGCTGCACAATGTTGTTCATATCCCCTCTCTCTGCATGTTTCTAAATCCATGTGCTTTCAACCCTCGGTATCTCATTATCATAACATTTGTTCCTAGGTTAGATAGTATCAAATATAAGGGTCAAACGAAAAAGCAAGAACAACCACAAAATCAATATACCATACCTTGGGTTGGTTTTCGGACGCAGCAATATGTAAGACAGTATTACCATCTTTGTCTTTCCAATTCAAGATTTCCATCTTATGGACTCGCCTAAGCCATATGAAAAAAACCTCGAATGCTTCAAGGTTGTGGTTCTTGATAGCAACGTGAACTGCGATCTCGTATTGGTTTGTCAAGTCTTCAATAGATGATTTGCAAGCAACTAGGAATTCAGTAAGGAGTTCCATGAGCTTCTCGTTCTCTTTCTCATCATCTATTTTTCTTTGTGCTACAAAATGCAAAGGGGTGATCCCACCTCGTCCTCGTACTCGGATCAACCTCGGATTAGTGGTCATCAATGCCCTCACGATGTGGTATTGCTCATATTGCAAAGCCAAGTGCATGGGGCTATAACCCTCTGGATTTAGCTTCCGAGCAAATGACGGCTTCAAGATGGCCAACTCCATGGCCACGTTGATTTTTCCAGCAGCTGCAGCAATATGTAGTGGAGTATTTGGGAAGGGTTGCTTAGATATGCGATCCAGGAGCTCTGGCTCCTCCACAATTAAGTTATGTAGCTCATCAGCATCGTCATGCTCCATTGCTAGGTGAAGCCTAGACTCCCTAGCCTCTTTTTCTTCCTTTTTGGCCAGACTCTTGCCCATAGTTTTGACGAGGGAAATGTAGGAAAAGAAGACGGGCTTTGCTCGGTGATGGGATCGGTGAAAGTAGCGAACTTACAAAATCATATATTATATAGTGCCACGGTACGAATATTTAATTAGCTGAGTCAACAAGTGTACAGGTGGATCCAATGGCAGATTGGAATGAGTGGGCCCCAAGATAACATAGACCAAGAGCTGTGCTTACTGGTCGGATTCTCAGGAAATCGTCAGACTACTAATTTTACGCGGCTCTCTTGCTTTCCCACTTGTCGCTTCTTCTTGGGTTTTGCAAGAATTGCATGACACGATTTATCGAGATGGAAGAGCTCTACTATGTCATGGCCCGTATGTTGAAGTCGAACCGTAAAGTACTTTATTCTATGCTTTGTTTGTAAAAACTCAAGCATTTAATACTCCGGTGCCTCATATGAAGTTTATCCGTATATATTTTGGATGAAATGTTATTTATAATGGTGATACAAGTTGAATAAAATATTGTGAAAGAGAGGAATTTATCCATACTTCGTTATAGCTAACGAAGAATACATTAGCCTATCTATAGGTTTTACGAACTCCTTCATATTCACCCCACTTGTTTTCATTCCTTCATTCTGTTTTCTCTTTTAAGACCCCATATTCAAGCTTCACCGGTGATGAAGCATGAAAACCATAGTTGCTATTATTAATCCCTAAAAATAACTTCGTTCTAATTGAGTCTCAAAAAACACATTAGTCACAATTAAGCCCAAAGCAGAATTGGTCCGTACACATGTACATCATGTCATGCTTCAACATGTAGGCTGAACACGAGCATCAAATCAAAACCACAACTCCACATGATGCCATATATATTGTCAGCAATATTAGGATATTTACTTGATTCCGCATATCTCTCAAAATTATGCATGTATCTCATTTGATAAAGTATATCTTTGATTGACTATATTTGATATCATGTTTATCTTGTTATCTTAAATATTGCAGAAAAGACAAGGCAGAAGTAGTTGCCTTCAATTTATGAATTGATGGATAGCACGTGTACGTGTTACACACGACCTCACTAACGATGCAATTTTATAAATTGAAGGATAACAAGCACTGACCTCATTAATGATACAGAAAAGACAAGGCAGAGGTAGTTGCTTTCAATTTCACAAATTGAAGGATAACTACACAAATGATGCAGAGACGACAAGGAAATTGAAGGATAACTATACAAATGATGCAGAGAAGACAAGGAAATTGAAGGATAACTACACAAATGATGCAGAAAAGACAAGGAAATTGAAGGATAACTACACAAATGAAGGTAGTTGCCTTGTCTTTTCTGTTATAATATTGTGGGGGTAAAATGCCTATCAAATTGAAGGCAACTACCTCTGCCTTGTCTTTTCTATTATAATATTGTGGGGGTAAAATGCCTATCAAACGCATGGAAAACGTAAATAGTATTGTTAGACGAAGGTACTGAGCGATGATCACCTAAGTAAATATTAGATAATACTTGGCTTTTCAAGAACAGGGCGAGCCCAAGCCATCATCACCTAAGGAAGCAATGTCTCGCCGGAAAAAGAAAGAAAAGAAACCCTGGAATCCATTCATAAGCCTTGGTAGGTACTGAGGATTACATCAGTCCGTTGCCCAATTGCCTAATCCACGACATGTTCTCCTTCTTGCCCACGAGACGCTGTCAAAACGTGTGTTTTGTCAAAAATGTGGCAGTCTATTGGGACCGCCGTCTCAGATCTCAGGTTCTCCGTCTCTTCTTATGATGAAACCCTGGAATCCATTCATAAGCCTTGGTAGGTACTGAGGATTACATCAGTCCGTTGCCCAATTGCCTAATCCACGACATGTTCTCCTTCTTGCCCACGAGACGCTGTCAAAACGTGTGTTTTGTCAAAAATGTGGCAGTCTATTGGGACCGCCGTCTCAGATCTCAGGTTCTCCGTCTCTTCTTATGATGATTCGTTTGTGGACGGGGTTTTGACGTTATATGGGAGGAGAAAGGTGAAAAAGTTCCACCTTGACATCAGGTCAAAGCACTTCTGCCCCTCTAAGATTGATTCATGGGTTCGCTTTGCGATTATCATCAACTGGAAGAACTTCTCAACTTAAATATGTGGGGCGAGGGAATTCCGTGGGATGGTCACATGCAATCAATGCGAATTGCTCATGTTATCATCTTAAACTTGGTTCAATCCGAATGGTCAAGTTCTTCCACTGAATCCTTGTGGGTTCTCAAGCTAAGGCTTGTCATTATTTTTAAGGTATTGCATATCACATCGCATGACAACGTGGCCAACCGTTCTTGAACTGATTTTGTTGGCCAGGCATGAACACGCCTTGTTTCAATTTTTGGGCCATCTGTTAATGTTTATGGTGAAAGATTGTGGTTTGTCCATAAGAGAGCTCATTCCGGCAATGCCCGATTGAAAAATTCGTTACTCTCATATTTTCAAGAGCCCTCAAAGATTCACCAAGATGCATTCATCTGCCATCTTTTATGGATTAGTGTTAGATCCAACACGTCGCATGCTGTCTTCCACACAAGTGTGCTGGTGGCAAGATAGGCATCTCATGCAATCAATGGCACTTACTATGGGTGTAACAAAAGCCTACTAAGTTCTATTCCACGTGCCTTGTTATATACAAATGTATGTCTTAAAATCTATACAAACTTTAGTTTGATCTGTGTTATGTAAGTCAATTTGGAATGAATAGGTTGGACTCAAAGATGAATTATCACTTATCGCGAAATCGCACAATTTTAAGAATCATACCATGTCATTTTCTTTTTTTCCAATGTTAGATAAAATATTCGACAGTTGTGACTTTCTCATCCTTTGTTATTGTTTAGGCTTTGATTAGAGCAGTTGCAGAAGCAGCTACAGTTCAAGAGATAGGCCACCGGTCGGTCTGGGCCATGCCGCTCAATGCATGGTACAAGTTGAAGATTTCACAAAAATGGAATTAAAACCATGGATAGATCTAGAGTTTATTTGAAAGGATTTTAATTTTGACTTTTTGCTCGTTCAAATTTAGTGGCCCTTGCACTTTGATTTTTTTTTCCTAACCTTAAATACCTGAGATTTTCGCAATGTATAAATGGGAACACATAATTTTTTTTCCATAATAGTTTAGAATATAGATAATATTTTAGATTTCGAGAGAATGCAACTTTTGACTTTTCATAGATCCCAACAAAAATCATAAGTAGATCGGGACCTACGAAAAACAGAAATCACAATTTGATTGAAACTTCGGTGGAAGAACAACCAAAGAAAATGAGAGTTGTATATAGATTCACTCACTCCTATTTTGTTAATCTTAATCGCTCTACCGTTGGAATTTTGGCTCTTTTTCCTAGTGACAATAATATGTGTGTGTGTTGGAATATGAAGTGAAAATGTATATCACGATTCACTTTCTCTAATCTAAGTTTTCGTGTATTATTGACAAGAATAATATGTTAAATTCTCAAACTAGGCGCTTTAGAGGATGATCACAGTAATTTTCCATTTTTATTTTCTTTTTTGATTTCAAAAGTCACTCCGGCTTAAATATTTATAATGTCTGCATTTTTATGGCCTTTCAGCGTCAAACATTGAGAAGTGGATGAAAAGTCCCAATTGGAAGTCGAAGGATGAACAAAAAGCTCAGCAGAGAGGATAAGCTAAATCTAAAGATTCATCTCTTTCTCTTTGCTATTTGTTATGATACATTAGCTGCACTACAAAGTGTTAAAAGCACTTCGATAGGTGTACTTAAGGATAGACCGTATGAGAAATCGCCACCAATTGACCTGAAGGTTAAAATTTTGCGTTTATTTTTAGGTCTTTTTCTTTAACTAGGACTCTTGGATGCATGCATGCATTCGAAGAAAAAGATGACTCTTCCAAATTGCCAATTCTCACTGAGTGATAGCTTAATATCTAGGCATTTCATTTAACAAAAGTAAGGTGAAATAATTAGGCATTTCACCTAACAAGTTGTTCAAATCATATCTTGAAGTAAATGCGGAGGGGTCACATGACATGTGCCCGTCAAGTTTAATAAGAATGTGAAATCTTGTCATAAAAAGAAATTGTTTTACTTTGTCCACAAATTTAAACTACTCTAGAACAAAAGTGATACAGCATGCTCGTATTTAACTGCATTCAACATATTAATCCTCAAAGTATCTGCACTATCAAATTATTTTTTCTTATTTTCCTTCGACTGTGCTATATGAAGTAAACTAAATCAAGACCAAAAAGTACCAAGAACATCATAAAGAAGTTGCAGCAAAATGTGATTCATTGTTGACCCAAGAAAGTGATATGCAGCTTCCATTAGGAGGGAGGGAGGAGTGAGAGAGAGAGGACCACACAGCAATAAAGCCAAGATCTGAAAAGCCTTTAAATATGAAGTGAAATAGAGATAGCATGTGGAGCAATTAAAAAAAAATTAATCAATTGATGGATCCATCTTGCCATTTGGTTGGAATTTTCTTAAAAGCAAGAATTTAGATTAATTCTGCAGATATGGTTACAAATTCCAAAAGGATATTAAAATATATACTTTGTTAGATAGCCTAACATTTCAAAAACTCAACGTGGAGCTTTTTTTATTTCCTAATAAATGGAGAATAATGGGAGACGCCTTAAGTTTGGATTTACGTCTTTTATTTTAATGAATTAAGGAGGCTGAAATCTGATATTTCCTTCTTTAATTAAGTTCGTTTGGGATATTCACTTAATATATAATATATGAGTATTATTCTAATATTTTTAACTTTTTAAATGAGTTGATATATTTTATTTTTTCTTGGAAGATGCCATAGGTTTTAGTTGATTTTTTTAGGTTTAGCTAGGCTATTGTTATATTGTCGGTATTTCCTTTTCTGTTATCTTACCTAGTAATAATTTCTAGAGGAAGGGTTCCAGCTGTATAAATTTTTCATGTTCTATAGGATCATATAGTTCGCCTCTTTCCAGAAATAAAAAATCGAAAGAGATTTCCGCATGTGCCTTTTGTGCATGTACACGTCGAGCATTCATGTTTGCGAGTGCTTTTTATTTCCACAGCATCAAAGTTGAATTAGGAGAAGAAGCTATTCAAATTCTCGACTTCAAGCAAGCAAGACTAAAGACCTCTCTGAATCAAGGAATAAATAGATGAATAAGCCAAAAACAAGAAATATCTAGTCCTTGCAAACCACAGGACTAGAAACATATAGATTATAGTTGCACACGCGAGACGAATACTTAAAAAGTAAATAATACTTGCAAAACTATTTCCGTTTCTTCGATTCTGGGAAGTTGCCGACGCGCCTCCCTGGGGCATCGATACCGTGTAGGAATCGGCTGTAAATGAATTAGTCTATCACGGAGATCGCCAACCAAACAAGCAGAAAGCTAAAAAAAAAAACTGCCGCTATGAAGTATCCTGCGTGCACATCGGGTCTCGGGAATTCGATCGTAAGGGTAGCAAAGTAGGCAACACTGACATAAAGCGTTAACAAGGAAACCGGGAGGCTGCCGGGCAATAGGGGAGCAGCGGTGTAACAGATTGTGACGATGGAGAGCAAGAAAACCAAATTGTTGAGGACCGTGAACTTGAATAGATTCGAGCCGTGGAGGATAATCTTTCCGGCTTTATGTGGCTTTCCAACCGCAATGCCGCTGGAATTGGCAGCAACGACAGTGGAATTGGCTAGGGTATCTGAAGAGTTATCCTGCCAATATCCTCCCAGAGGACTCAGCGCAGCTTGGTAAGTCGCAGTCGCAATTAAAGGTAGCCACCACAAGGGTTATGTTGCAAGCAGATTCATCTGGGAAGCTGTATTCAAATATGAGCTTCTCATAGCGAGTTAGTTCCATGCTTAAAAACTGCGATAAAGAGAGGTTGTGAGTAAATAGTCTTGCTAAAAATCTAACACAGTGTAACCTCTTCGCAAGATGTTCATCACCACTAGGATTCATTTGGAACATTTCCAGAGCTTGTCTCATCTTGAAAATTCTTTGCATTTATTTTGATATTACCCCATCAACATTTTGATGATCTAGAAGAAATGCAGAGGGAACAAAATGAAGTATGTATCTCGTCAATTGCAATCACTGCTATGTCACTTGCTTTACTATTTTGCACAAAGTGAGCTCATGCCATATATAATTTTGAGGGGCAATAGTGATACAACAACGGGTGTACCATGGGAACTAAACCTTATTTATCAAATGCAATTATTTCAACCCATGTGATGAAGTCCCAAATGTTTCTAAAAGTGAGATTTCATCATCTCACTTGAAATTTTTCACATGATAGCTAGGAATTGGTCGTGTGAGTGATAAGATTGGTGAATTTACAAAAGTGCTAATCCGAATGACTATGATTTTTTGTAAAAGTCCAGGACTTAATCAAGTCAATTGAAAGGTATAGGATTCAAGTGCATTTTGTACATGAGCTCTATTTCTATGAAAAGAAAGACTATTTTAGACAAGGGTATTTATATTCCTCATGCATAAGATTCAACTGATTGGGGAGTAATCAATCCGTTCACAAAGTGATTATTTTATGGTTATGTTGGATTGTCCTTGTTATCTTCCATTTCACTAACTTCTATATTGTACAATATGTTTGGATCATGGATTGATTTTGAAATGAGGAAATAGATTTTGCTATCGATAGGAAAACAAAATACTAGAAAAGGATGGATTAATTTACCGTTGTATAAGGTAGGAGCGTATTGTGATGGAAAGAGTTGGAGAAAAAAAGTATTCATACAAAACCATCCAAAACATAATCTTATAGGGGTTCGAAGGGAAACAATCTTAATCATACCTTTTCTCTCTACTAAAAATAACGTAAATAATCTGACCCAAAAAAGAAAAGAAAAGGAAACAATGTGATCTCCATTTCACTCCTTTGCTTTCCTTCCTTCTTACTAAAAAAAGTCATTGTTAAGGACAATTAAAATGAACAGTTTTCACACTAGCAATTTTTGAAATGAAATTGTGGACTTGTTTCGATAAAACTAAATAATAAGCGCTTAAAATAGAAAATAAAAAATTTATTTGATTCAATCCAAAAAAAAAACTTATTAGATAATAATTTAAAATGCATCACTAATCATGATTATATTTCTCACGAAACGTAGGATTGAGATTACTATTGATAGATATTGAATCTTCTAATTGGCTGCTTGTGCCTTTTTCTGCCTCTTTTCCTTGGATTCGGATACCTTTGTCCTTATCGAATTAGTTTTTTCTTTGCCTGTAAATCCTAGACTATACTGTCTTTCGATTCATTTCACCTATAGTTAGGTCACACATGCAAAATCGTCAATTCATTTCTTCTTTGTTTTATGCTAGACAATAATCCCGGCGCTCATTTTCCCCAAAGTTAAAATTACCTAATCTTTTAGAAGTATAGATATCTATCTTTTTTCCGTCGGTTTTATTAAATAATCCATATTCTTTAAAGGAAAAATTTATATTTGGGCCGATGACTTTATTCACTCATTCCAACCATGTAAAGTCCTTTCTTAATATTTTTAGGCGATGGGGATAAAATTGTCGACTTCCATTATATGAATTCAACATTTGAATTTTTTTTTCATTCTTAATATAATTTCAATATTATAATGAGCTTAAAAGATGGGTTTTTCACGAAGTTTATCAACAAAAGCTCAAGATTGAAATTTCCAATAAATTCATTTTATAATATAGAGATTTATGAAATCGCTTAATACAGTGATAATATATATTAGTGATCACAATTGATTTATGAAAGGATGTGTTAGATTTTTTTTATTGTGGAGGCTTCAATATGGACCAATTATCACAATATTCACCTATAAATATATCAAATCACTTGATATATCATTTTTTTTTCTCGTTTTCTTGTTTAACCACTGGATCACTTCTAGCAAGCAAATTTATGGACACTGCCACAGTTCATAACACCATGCTGTACAACATCAAATGTTAGTCGTCAAGTAGACACTTGTCGACAAATGTTAACCTATGAATGATAATGCTATATGATATACCGTTACACAAAGTGTAGTTCAAATCTCCTCTCTCTCAATATTTCCAAATCCATGCACTTTCAACCCCTAGTATTTCATTATCATAACATTTTTCCAGGATTAGATTATGTCAAATTCAAGGATCAATTAATAAAAGCAAGAACAACCATGAAATTCAAGGATCAGGCTACCTTTTGATCATAGCAATATGTAAGACGTTGTTACCATCTTTACGTTTCCGATTCAAGATTTCTATCAAATAGGCTCGCTTAAGCCATCTAAAAAAAAACCTTGAATGCTTTGAGGTTATGGTTCTTCACGGCAACATGAACCGTTGTCTCGCATTGGCTCGTCAAGTCTTCGATAGACAATCTACAAGCAAATAATAATTTGGCCAAGAGCTCCATGATCATTTGCTCATTATCACCTTTTTCCCTGGCTACAAAATGCGAGGGGGTGATCCTGCCTTGTCCTTGGACTCGGATCAACTCAGGGTTGAGGGTCATTAGTGCTCTCATAGTGTGATAACGCTTATGCTACAAAGCCAAGTACATAGGGCTGTGACCCATTTGATTATGCTTTTGAGCATGTGACAGCTTCAAGATGGTTATCTCCATGGTCACTTTAGTTTTCCACTTCTCCACAGCACCGTGTAGTGGAGTATTTGGGAAGGGGCCCCAGATTGGTGGTCTAAGAGATTTCCGTCCCCCTCAATTAAGCCATATAGCTCATTAACATCATCATGCTCGATTCCTTGTTGAAGCAAAGGGTCCATTGTTGCGGCAAGGGAAATGGAGGAGCAGAGGGTCTAAGAGATTTTCGTCCCCCTCGATTAAGCTATATAGCTCACTCTCCCTCAACCTCTCTCTTCGGCCTCCAATTTCTCTTCCGTGTCTTCCCTCTTTTCTCCACTCTCTCAAGAGCTCTCGCCCTTCTCTTTTTAAGACTGCCGCATTGGATAAGGATGTTAAGAACTTAACCGAAAATCAAACCAAATCCAAATTTCATATATTTTCGGTTCACTTTGATTCATAAAAAAAATCAAATTTATTTTTCTCGGTTGGAATTTTATCTGCTCCTTAAAAAGGTAAATTCACCTCGTCCCTTCAAAATCAAGACCGCATCCTCTCGATCTCCCCTGATGGCCTCTGCCCGGTCTCTCCTCGAAACCGTCGGGGATCACCCCTTGCCGAGACCCTTCCTGGGATCCCTCGCTGTCCATCGCGACACGTGGTGAGCTCGGAATTCGGACGCTTGCCCATGATGCGGATTCAGGTTCGCTCGTTCGGGATGAAAACCCATGTCTCCAATTTCTCCAAACCCTATGTTTTTCCTCCGGCGATAGCCGGTTTTCGCACGCGCGCACCCTTTCTTGTTCCCGGGAGGAGGGGGGGCAGTCGAAATCCATGGAGATACGTTTCGGAGTGAATCTGTCGAGAACTTCCCATTTTGTGTTCGTGTTCGCACCCCTTCGGAATGGACCCGAGTGGGGGTCACGTCGTGCTTGATGTCGGCCCGGATGAGGAAGAGTTGGTCTCGGACGTGCCGAAAGGCAGTGGCGTTGAGAGTTCTGATTGGCTTACCGAGCTCCTTGCAGCAGATGAAGTAGGTCTCGGTGAAGGAGGTCAATCCGAAGTCAAAGTCGAACAAATTGGTGACGGACGATGGAGATCCTTGCACTTGCACTAAATGATTGCGTGGTGTTGGATGGAGATCCTGAGAAGTCGGTTTCTGTCCCCGATGATGATGCGGCGGCGGCGGCGGCAATTAGAGTTTTCTTCCCTTTTCGGCTGCACTGGCGGGACGACGAAGGAGAGAGAGAGCGAGAGAGGAGGGAGGCTGGGCCAGAAAGAGGGAAGGGGGCGAGCTGGCCCGGCCCAGGAGAAAAAGAGAAAAGAAACGGAAGTGAAAAATAATAATAATAACAAAGAGGCCGGGCCAGCCTGCCCCCGGCCCAATCTCGCTTTTTTTTTTTTTTTTAATCAATAATATTTAATATTTTCCTTTAAAACAAAGCTTTTGATAAACTCTATGCTTATGCAATTTAATGAAAATCATTTTCACTAAGGATTAAGTATTAATCTTTAACTTTCTATGTAATTAATAAATAATTAAATGAAACGTCAAAATTTAGATTAACGAGTTGTAAGACTAGAGAGAAACCTAAGTGGGGACAAAGAAGTAGTGCTGGGCGAAAATTGAGCCCAAGGCGACCCATTCAATGAACCAATTTCGGCAGCCAAGGTACTGGGATGTTCTGTTTATCCAAAGGCTCCATATTTGAGCGAAGAGGATTTCAAGGAGTTCACCCAGCATAAATAGTAGGTTGGCCGCCACAGAACGCCAGGATGCGATGGATCGCAATTATTATTACAGACCAAAGGTCGACATGGTGGAGCATGCCATGGAGATCACCACCAAGAATTGCGACCATTACCATTCTTGCAGAGATTTCCATAAATTCCCTGCAAGATTTCTTATTTAATAGATTTTTTTTTTAACCCGAAAGATTTTATTGCAGATGTAGATCATCTTTTGCACTGCACGTATATTTCCAAAGATCGACAAGCAAATCTCTTAGCTTTTTACATTGAAGGGAAATGCTCTTTATTTCTTTGGGATTAAGTGCAGGTTGAGCGGTAAAGAGCAAAACGATTAGAATGTGACATATAATGTGAATTCTGTCAAGGCGGCGATTTTTGTGGATTGACAATCGAGCTGAACAAGCCAACATCGTGTTGTCCTCGATAAGAACAACCAAAAAATGATCATCACTTCTTTAGTTTCCATTGATATGGTTGTCGTTGAGCTCGAAGCAATAGGTAGAAATTTTTAAATTCCCTTTTCAAGAAGGAGGACTTGGAGGATTTTTAGCTTGAGGAAAAATCTAAAGGTAATCATGTCTTCCATGACGATGGATGGATGATTTTAGAGGAAAGCCCTCCCATGTTGATCTGGAAACATATACAAATGAGATTTCGGTGGAGAAATTTGAAGTGATAGAAAATGGAAAGAAGAACAGAAGAATCAAAATTGATTTCATTATGCCAAGCAATGGGAAAAAATCAATTGATGGATCGATCTTGCAGTTTGGTTTGGATCTTTTATTAAAGCAAGAAATTTAGATTGATTCTGCAGATATGGTTGCAAATTGTAAGAGGGTTTTAGCACATATGCTTTATTAGATAACCCGGCATTCCCAAAAAAAAAAAACTTTAGGTCCAGCTTTTTTTCTAACAAAGGGAGAATGATGCTTTAAGTTTGGATTTATGTCCATTATTTGATTAATTTAGGATATTGAAATCCGACAATTTCCTACCTTAATTATGTTCGTTTAGAATATTCACTTAGTCTATAATACATGGGTTTTTTTTTTAATTTTTAAAAGAGTTGATATATTTTATTTTGTATTGGAAGGTATCATAGGGTCTAATTGTTTTTCTAGATTTAGCTAAGGCTTTTGTTATGTTGTCAATATTTCTTTTTCGGTTACTTTATCTAGTATTAATTTTTAGAGAAAGGGTAGCGACTGTATTAATTTGTTATGTTTTATACAATCATGCAATTTGCTTCTTTCCAGAAACAAAAAACCTAAAGAGATTTCCGTCCATGCATCTTGTGCGTGTGCGCTTCGGGCATTCATCTTTGCTACTTGCAACTTGGTGCTTGCTTTTTTTTCCCCACTACATCAAAATTAAATTAGGAAAAGAAGCTTTTTGTAAGTGTCGACTTCATGCAAGAATAAACGCCTCACAGAATCAAGCAATTAATAGATGAGTCCATTACGTGTAACTAATAACGAGAATCGAGGACTAGAATCATAGATGGTATGCATAGTTGCATTCCCAAGAAGAATACTTAAGAGTCAATAATACTCGCAAACTATTTCCGATCCTTCATTCTAGGCCGACGCGTCTTCCTGTGGACTTTATTCTGACAATCGATAGGCGGTAGTGTTTCCACAAGAAAGGGGACCCAAATCCCGACAGCCAGCAAGCTCGCATAAAATACCGCCCCGACAAATACTGGGACCTCAGTGGATTTCGGGATTGCGAACAGCAAGGTTACAAAAGTAGGAAACACTGAGAAATAACATTAGCAAGTAGACCGCGATAGTGTGGGGCAATTGGGGTATAGAGGTGATCCAGATTGTGATGATGGAGATCAAAAACACCAGACTATTGAGGGCCGTGAACTTATATAGTTTCGAGCCGGCCAGGATAATGTTTCCGGCTTGATGTGGTTTTTCGACAGCAATGCTGCTGGAGTTGGCAGTAACGGCAACGGAATTGGCCGGGGCATTTAAAGAGTTATCCTGCCAATATCCTCTTGGAGGAGTGAGTGCAGCTTGGTAAGTGGCAGTCGCAACTAAAGTAGCCACTATAAGGATTATGTCGTGAGCAGATTGATTTCGGAAGGCCATAAAAGTTTTGAACTGCTCAAAGCAAGTTGGTTCCTTCCTTAAAAATTCTGATAGAGATCTCTGGGGAAAAACTTGTCTTTCTAGCCAGCGGCGGAACTTTATCACAAGATATTCATCACCACTAGAATTCCCTTGGAAGATTTCTAGAGCCGTCTTATCCTGGGAGTTCCTCACATCTATGTCCACACGCGGAATCAACAGCTTGATGACCTAGATGAAATGCAAAGGGCACAAAATGAAGTATATATCCCATGACTTTCAATTATTGCTTTGTCACGAGCTTTACTATTGTACACAAAGTCAGCGCATGGCATATAAGTTCGAGGGGTTAAGGATACCACAAATGATGATGATAAAAAGAATTGGTCTTTTGAGTGCCATGGTTTCTTAAAAAATGCTCATTTGAATGTCATAATTTAAAAGAAAAAAAAAGTTCACAAAAATATCGAAAACCCAACGTGGCATGGGATTTATGGTGAATGTTTTTTTTTTTTAAAGTTATGGTATCCAAGTGATTAATTGAAAAGTTATATGACATTTAACTGATTGAAAAAAAAAATTATATCACTCAAATGAGTGCTATATGAAAGTTATGACACTCAAGTAATCAAAAAAAAAAATCATGGTCTTCAAATGAACATCATACAAAAATTATAACATTTATGATGTCATTTTTCTGAATTTGAGTGTATTAGTGACGCAACAATCAATGTACAATGGGAATAAGTTAACTAAACCCTGTTTGTCAAATGTGATCATTTCAACCCATGTAATCAAGTCCCAAATATTTTCAATAAAGCAATTTAGTCATCTCACCTGAAATTATTGACATGATAGCTAGTAATTGCCCATGTGAGTTGTAACATAGGCGAATTCACTATAATGTTGTGATTGTCCCCTCCACCAATTGATTATTGTAATTATCCCTCCACAAGTTTAGGACTTGATCAAGTCAAGTGAAATGTTTAAGACCCAATATCATTTTGTACATGGGTCCTTTTGCTATGAAGAGAAAGACTACCTTAGACATGTATGGTTGTCATTGTCCTTAGACTCAATTTCATATCCTTTATGCATAAGATTCAACTAATCAGGGAGTAATTATCCCCTCCACAAATTGATTATTGTATGGTTGTGATTGTCCTTGTTAGCTTCATTTCATTATCTTCTATCTCAGACATTATGTTCGGATGGGCTGATTTGAGGAAAGAGTTTTTTCTGATCTTAGGAAAAACAAAATACTAGAAAAGGATGAATTAAGTTACTGTCATGTGAGGAAGGAGTGTATTACGATGGAAAGAGTTGGAAGATAAATATCCAACCAAACCATCCTAAACTGGTTTATATAAGGGTTCGAAGAGGAACAATCTTGGTCATACCTTTCCACTAAAAAAAGCTGTGAACAAGGTAATCTCCGTTTCGATCGGAAGGAAAAAAAAAAAAGTGATCTCCATTTCACCCTTTATTTTCCTTCCTTTGTCCCCATATCCTCCAGCCATAGCATTGTATAAGGACAATTAAAATGAACTTAAATTAGAAGCATCCCCAGCTTAAAACAGTTTTCCCATTAACAAGTTTCAAAATGAAATTGTGGACTCTTTTTGATAAAACTGAAAAATAAACACCAACGCCAACATTCTTAAGCGCTGAAATAAAAAAAATTGAAATAATAAAAATTAACAATTTTGATAACACAAATAAATGTGTTCTTAATAAATATTACAATATGATAAGCACTTAATATATGGGTTTTTCTTCAAGAAAATATCATGATATTAAATTTTAGGATTTATAAAGGCTTCAAAACGATATAACTATTCCAATATTCACCTATGATATGCCCTATCCCTTGGTCAATTATTTTTGTTGGTCATTTTCTTGTGTTTCCGGTGGATTTCTCCAAGCAAGCAAATTTATGGACTATTCTACAGTTTACAACACCATGTTGTTAAGACCTCAAATGTCAATCATCAAGTAGATATTTATCGATAAATGTCAACCATTGAATGATGATACTATAATATATACCGCTGCACAATGTTGTTCAAATCCCCTCTCGCTGCATGTTTCTAAATCCATGTACTTTCAACCCTCGGTATCTCATTATCATAACATTTGTTCTTGGTTAGATAATATCAAATATAAGGATCAAACAAAAAAGCAAGAACAACCACAAAATCAATATACCATACCTCGGGTTGGTTTTCGGACACAGCAATATGTAAGACAGTATTACCATCTTTGTCTTTCCAATTCAAGATTTCCATCATATGGACTCGCCTAAGCCATATGAAAAAACCTCAAATGCTTCAAGGTTGTGGTTCTTGACAGCAACATGAACTGCGGTCTCGTATTGATTTGTCAAGTCTTCAATAGATGATTTGCAAGCAACTAGGAATTCAGCAAGGAGTTCCATGAGCTTCTTGTTCTCTTTCTCATCATCTACTTTTCTTTGTGCTACAAGATGCAAAGGGGTGATCCCACCTCGTCCTCGTACTTGGATCAACCTCGGATTAGTGGTCATCAATGCCCTCACGATGTGGTATTGCTCATGTTGCAAAGCCAAGTGCATGGGGCTATAACCCTCTGGATTTAGCTTCCAAGTGAATGATGGCTTCAAGATGGCCAACTCCATGGCCACGTCGATTTTTCCAGCCGCTGCAGCAATATGTAGTGGAGTATTTGGGAAGGGGTGCTTAGATATGTGATCCAAGAGCTTTGGCTCCTCCACAATTAAGTTATGTAGCTCATCAACATCATCATGCTCGATTGCTAGGTGAAGCCGAGACTCCCTAGCCTCTTTTTCTTCCTTTTTGGCTAGACTCTTGCCCATTGTTTTGACGAGGGAAATGTAGGAAAAGAAGAGGGGCTTTGCTCGGTGATAGGATCGGTGAAAGTAGCGAACTTACGGAATCATATATTATATAGTGCCACGGTCAACGAATATTTAATTAGCTGAGTCAACAAACTTACAGGTGGGCCCAATGACAGCAGGTGAGTCGGGCCCAACATATCTTTGACAGGTCGGATTCTCTGGAAATCTCCAGACTCGTGATTTCACATGCCTCTCTTGCTTCCCACTTTCACTCTTTCACTTTTTGATGGGTTTTGCAAGAATTGCATGGTGCGATTTACCAAGGAAAAACTCTACCGTCTCATGGCCCTTATGTTGAAGCCAAACTGTAAACAGTACGGTATACATTTTTTCTAAAATCCGGATTAAACATTTGAAACTCCGATGGCTTAGATGAATTTTATCTGGGAAATATTTTGGCTGATATGTTATTTGTGTGGGTGATACATATGGTGGCATGTTATATTATGGTTTCAATTTGATGCTCATAATCAACCTACATATTGAGACATGACATGTACATGTGTATGGACCGATTCTATTTCCGGACTTGATTGCGGCTAAAGTGTTTTCTAAGACTTAATTAGAGTGAAGTGATTTTCGGGACTTAACAATAGCGAATATGATTTTTGTGCCTCATCACGTGGCAAAGTGTGACTGTAAAGTCTTCTTGACATGAGCATATGATGAGTTTGACATATGCTGGCTATGCCATCTTGCATTGTTAAAATATGGGGCTATGTCTTATGATTTGCTGGAATATATGCAATGCTTGTAAACTGAGTCAAAATGAGGCATAATCATTTCTAAAGCTGCATTATTTTATTATGTGATGCTTCTAAACTTGTGATTTTGCATTCCTCTTATTTATTTTTTCATGTAAATAAAGAGCGAATAAAGCTTAAAGCAAAATAAATAGTTCCACTTCCTTCCCATCGACCCATTGAATCTTTCCAAGGTAAATAGAAAATCATTCACAACTTACTTGTTATTGCTAATCTCAAATTGAAGAAGATAATTTGCAGAATTTAATCATATATTTGATGAGTTAATAGCACCAGACTTACTTCCTTCTTTATTTGAATGAGTCAACTTATAAATCTGTGAGATGTAGTGAGATCATTGTCAACTATTATAAAAGTTCCACCACTCCCTCATGCTTAATCTTGTCTTTTTGTCTAATGCTAAATGTGGACAAATTTAGTTGGGCAGATAAATGAGGTATGGAAAGATTTAAACTCAAAACCACCTACTCTAATTCCATATGAAATTTGATAAAACTACTACCAGCTATTCTAAAAACTTAAATTAATAGATGAAAGCATGATTTAATACTTGAATATTCTATGAAAACCTAAGCACATGATTATCTCCTTGAGCTCAAGGCCTCGTATTGGTTCTTGATTCGATTCAATATATACAAACAAGTTCTCTACGTGTTTCTATAATAGATTATCGAATGAAGATTTGAATTTCTCATTTAACATCGAATTAGCTAAATAATAAAGCTCTTTAAATCATAGGTGCATCGGACCCAAAAAAAAAAAAAAAAATCACGAGTGCACGACAAATTTGACAATTTATTTTTAACTGTGAATCATCGGCGGTTCTTCATCACTTACTCCTCTTTAATGTAGCTGGTAGTTGAGATTTGCATAATCATACATCAGATGTGTCGGCCTTTTTCTTTTAGAGGCTTCTATATGGTCTAATTGTCCTAATGTTCACCTCTAATATATATCACTTGATAAATCTTTTTTTTTTGACACTTACTACAACAACATCAAAATGTCAATCGTCAAATAAACACTTATCCATGTTGCACCGATCAGTAGATGATGGTCTCAAATTCTTAGAGAGAGAGAAAGAGAGAGATGGGAAGAGTGGGGGAGGTGATGATTGTGTGGCACCGCTATTGAGTGACTAGCCCTAGATTTTACCATTATTGGTCTGCCCAAATTTTAAGGCTTGACTTGGCTTGCCATCTAATAAAAAAAAAATATAAAACAAAAAAATGACCTAAAAAAAAAAAATGACGAAAACAATACTCAAGCCTCAAAATTTGAAATTTGGCAGCGATAGTGATTAAATTGTTTTCATCATTTTTTTTTATAGATCGCAGGTCAAGTCGAGCTTAAAAATTTGGGCCAAAATGACCAATAATGATAAAAAGGGGTGATTTGGGTTTCAAGGAATGACCGGGAATTGGTTCTCATTTTTTGGGACCGTGGATAAAATGGTCTAGGACCAAGAATTGGACTAGACCAATGGTCCCGTCCAATCCGATTTGGTCCAATAGGACCGACCACTTAGCCAAAAAAAAAAAAAAAAAATACTAGAAATATTATTATTTTAGGGTTTATTGCATTTTTTAAGAAATTTAAGAAATTTAAGAAATTTATTTTAAATAGAAAAATTGTCGGTTCTCCCCGGAACTAGGAACTAGTCAAAAATCCGGTTCCATTTTTATGGAACCGAGAATTGGACCGATGCTCCCGAGAATCGAACCAAACCCGTTGGTCCGGTCTAGTCCAGTTCGAGCGGTTCTCGGTTTGGACTGTCCAATGTGCTCACCCCTAGTAAAATCTAGGGAAAATGTTACTAAAAATTCTAAATTATGCCATCTATAACAATTTTACCCTGAATTATATCATTTGTGATAATTTTACTCAGAATTTTTTTTGTGTCACCAAAAACTTTAAATTATGCCACTTTGGACAATTTTATTTATAACTTGGAGCTATCAAAAACCATATATCTAAAAACAAAAATAGCGTCTCGGTGATTTCTGGTGTTGGCGTGGTGTTCTTATCCGATGGGTGTCTCCTCTTCAAGTAGTCACCTCTACTTTAAATGAAGCTTTACTTCTCTTGCCCCACAGGAGACGCGCAATGGTGTGGTTGATCGCGTTTCTTTGACGGGGCAATTGTACTTCTTTCTTAATCAGCCTTTTTGACCAAGACCACCAAAACAATCACTCCCTTTGAAATTGGCAACCGTACCTCTTCAAGCAGTCACCTCTACTTTAAATATGAAAATGAGAGTTAAATCAGAAATATAATAAAATAGACAAAAAAAAAAAGCTCATATTTAGTGAGCTCTAGAAAAAACATTTATATATTGTGTGCTGAATTATATATGGATTAGCTAAAATCTAAGAATAAGCTGTTGTGAATTTAAAGTAACAAAATTTAATTTTATAAATTTTGATGAGTTTGAATCTTATATATAAGCTATTCATGTTAATCGAAAAAGAGAAAATAATAATAATTTTTCCATTTGCATGGCTCCTTCTTCCTGGGCCTCTTGCCGAGTATGGCACACCTCGGCATGGGGAGCCCACTATATGTAGTAGTGCTACAACTGCACAAGCTTTTTCTTCCCATGTCTATTCCTTTGACCAATTGACACGTTATTCGTTCTCTTCTCATTTTTCCACGTACCTAGGGCATTCAATAAACCCAACGTACATACCGACCGCTAGATCTAAGGGGACTCGTGGAATTTAAATGGATCTTGTCATTATTAATTCTCCAAGTTCGATCTTTCTCGTAAAAAGATGGTCCCCGGATTAAGGTGAAATGTGCGCTTGCAGGCCCCACTCATTCTAGCTTGACAAAAGATGTGAAACTAGAACAAAGGCAGAGGGAGGCCTAAAGGTCTCGAACGGCTCTACAAGAGAGAGGCCGATGTGAAAAGATAAAAGACAATGAGAAATGAGAAGCGAGGGAGGAAACGTCCTAGCTTCTTCACCGACACGCGTGTGGTCCTCTCTGTCTCTGTCTCTGTCTCTCACTTCGAACTAAGTATAAAGTTTTGTCAATTCGTATTTAAGAAAAAGCTGATGTTGTGGTAGGATGTAACCGCTTGGTGTGATGAAAGGGACACCTGTTTTGTAGGAAGTTGTCTCCCATTTTCCAAATTTTCTGATGTTATGGTAGGATGTGACCACTTGGCGTGATGGAAGGGACACCTGCTTTGTAGGAAGTTGCCTCCCATTTTCCAAATTTTCCGATGTTGTGGTAGGATGTGACCGCTTGGCGTGATGGAAGGGACACCTGCTAAGTTGCCTCCCATTTTCCAAATTTTCCAATGTTGTGGTAGGATGTGAATAAGTGATGGAAGGAATTTTAAGTTGCCTCCCATTTTCCAAATTTTCCAATGTTGTGGTAAAAATTAAATAGAGCGTGATAGAAGAGACCCTTGCTAAATTGCCTCCCATTTTCCAAATTTTTGTTGTAGTGGATTCGACTTTATGATGGAAGGGCCTAAGTTGCCTCCCATTTTCCAAATTTTCTGATGTTGTGGTAGGATTGACCGCTATGATGGAAGGGACACTTGCTAAGTTGCCTCCCATTTTCCAAATTTTCCAATGTTGTGGTAGGATGTGATCACTTTTTCGATGTTGTGGTAGGATGTCTGGCGTGATGGAAGGGACACTCTAAGTTGCCTCCCATTTTCCAAATTTTCCGATGTTGTGGTAGGATCACTCGGTTTCGCGTCATGGAAGGGACACTTGCTAAGTTGCCTCCCATTTTCCAAATTTTCCGATGTTGTGGTAGGATGTCACCCTTGGCGTGATGGAAGGGTCTGCTAGGTGCCTCCCATTTTCCAAATTTTCCGATGTTGTAGTAGGATGTGATCACTTTTTCCGATGTTGTGGTAGGATGTGACTGTTTAGCATGATGGAAGGGACACCTACTACGTTGCCTCCCATTTTCCAAATTTTCTGATGTTGTGGTAGGATGTGACCGCTTGGCGTGATGGAAGGAACACTTGCTAAGTTACCTCCCATTTTCCAAATTTTCCAATGTTGTGGTAGGATGTGATCACTTTTTCCGATGTTGTGATAGGATGTGACCGCTTGGCGTGATGGAAGGGACACCTGCTAAGTTGTCTCCCATTTTCCAAATTTTCCGATGTTGTGGTAGGATGTGACTGCTTGGCGTGATGGAAGGGACACCTGCTAAGTTGCCTCCCATTTTCCAAATCTTCCGATGTTGTGGTAGGATGTGATTGCGTCATGGAAGGGACACTTCTTTGGAAGCGTCATGGAAGGGACACTTCCTAAGTTTGCCTCCCATTTTCCAAATTTTTCGATGTTGTAGTAGGATGTGATCGCTTTTCCGATGTTGTGGTAGGATGTCTTAGCATGATGGAAGGGACACCTACTAAGTTGCCTCCCATTTTCCAAATTTTCTGATGTTGTGGTAGGATGTGACCGCTTGGCGTGATCCAGTTGCTAAGTTGCCTCCCACTTTCCAAATTTTCCAATGTTGTGGTAGGATGTGATCACTTTTTCCGATGTTGTGGTAGGATGAAGTTGGCGTGATGGAAGGGACACCTGCTAAGTTGCCTCTCATTTTCCAAATTTTCCGATGTTGTGGTAGGATGTAGCCTTTCATTTATTTTGTCATTTTCAAATTTTCCGATGTTGTGGTAGGATGTTTTCTGGCGTCATGGAAGGGACACTTGCTAAGTTGCCTCCCATTTTCCAAATTTTCCGATGTTGTAGTAGGATGTGATCACTTTTTCCAATGTTGTGGTAGGATGTGACCGCTTGGCGTGATGGAAGGAACACCTGCTAAGTTGCCTCCCATTTTCCAAATTTTCCGATGTTGTGGTAGGATGTGACCACTTGGCGTGATGGAAGGGACACTTGCTTAGTAGGAAGTTGCCTCCCATTTTCCAAATTTTCCGATGCTTATCCGAATCTACTTCTTTGCACATAACAATTTGGACTTTCGTGCCCTCGCACCGTGCGCGGATGGCTTGATTTGATTCCAAAGAAAGACTTTGAGATATGTATCATACCCTTCTTAGGAAAAAAAAAAAAAAAGAAGGATTTTGAACGATATAAATTGAGATTATCTAATGATATTTTTGTCCGATATCTAACTATATCGCAACTATTCAAGGTTGGTCATCAAATGTATTTGTTTGCATTTGATTGATAAGAAGTCGGCTGTGATGGAATTAGATTAATTTTTAATTTAAAAATAACTGATTTTTTATAATTACCATTATAATGTTCAAGTCGGATCCGGTATATATTATTACTTGCTACTTGTCTTTCCTTCATTTATTGGCACAGATATCTAATGCTTCAAAAATTTGAGATTCCCAATGATGCATCCTTCAAACTAGAAATTAATGTAAAACTCCAATACATCATTAGGTCCTCAAATATTTTTCTCTAATTATGATTAGGCTAACCTCTTTTCTGCTCCCTTTTTGGTACTCGACACTTTCGACCACTTTGAATTGATCAAATTATTCATTGCAGGTCCCGTGATTTAAAATTGTTTCTTACCTTTTTTTTTTGTTTTTTTTTCTTTGGTTTCAATTTTAGTAAAAGACAAAACAACTCGTGTGCCAAATGAGCTTAATCACATGCTAACAATGTGTTAATGCTCTTTCAACAATAAAGCTAAAGTCGTGTTTTTTTCATTGGTCCACTATAATCGTTCAACCAGGTATGCAAAACTATAAGCGAATTGTTTCTTTTTTTTTCCTTTTTTTTGGTCAGAAAAAAATTGAAAAAAGGGGAAGGTTATTACGATAAAACTGGACTACTTCAAGCTCAAGCTCATATGCGTTGGAGAGAACCCTAGTCTTCTTTTCATTGACTTGGCAACCCGGGCACAATAAAATGAACATGAAAAAGGAACAAAAAATACACACAGACGAAAAAAAGGAATTTAGAAAGCTAAAGAATCGGCATCTTACAAAATTGACAAAGCCGTCAATGTTGCAGCTTCGTTATGAGGAAAAAACGAATGGAGTATAGTGGCAATTAAGCAAGCGTGCGAGGCGTCGTGGCCCAAGAACCCAAGCTTCCTTCGTCGTCATAGTTGCCGCCAGCCTCGGTGACCTCAACGTTGATGCTCTTAAGAACGGCAATGGGACTCTATTGATCTGTTCGACTTAGCTCTGCACTCATATCGATCAGACCAATCCAATTGCCCAAAGCTAAAGTACCTGTTGCTCTGCTGCTCCCTTCTTTAGGACCGGCCCAATAGCCTCTCCACAAGCTGCCTTCTCCAGGCAACACCACTGCCATGTCCATCGCTTTGTTCAGTTGCCGGTTCACAATGAGCGTTTAGTCACTCAATGAGTCCATTGAGATTTAAAAAATTCTATCTCGCAATCACTCTCTCTCTCTGTACCCGGCGTCAATGTTATCAACAAGTATATTACTCATCTATGTTTTATCCATTCTCTATAAGATGTGATTCTCATGATTTACTTGCAAGAAAATTATACATCGAAATACATTAACTGACTTTATTTTTTCTCATCTCTATGAAGTACATGCTAAATATCCATAAATTTTTAGTATTTCTAGTTGAAATTTTCCCTAATTATAGATGTAGAATGCAAGGTCTCTTTTCACTCTTATCTATAGTCGATGTTTTGACTAGTACATATAAGAAATCTATTTGTTTCATTCCACGAACCTCTACATCAATCATAGTTGATATGATCTTTATTGTTATAGATCATACTGTAATTTCTGCAAACGCCCAAGAAAAATTGATTTCTATGAAGGAGACCGGATAAGGAAGCTTCGTATCGCCAATTTTCCTTAAATGGTAACAACTTTCATCGCACGCATGGTAGTTAAATTTTCTTTAGTAGTCATAGAGAAAGTTCTTTAAATTCCAGAAATTAAATGAATTTTTAGGTACCATTACATACATATTGATTTGTGATTTGAATGGAATTTACAAGAAAAGGACATATCGTGTAATTTCCCAACCTGGCTAAGTTCAATCAAGCCCGAACCAAACTTCAGTTCTATCTTGTCAGTGACCCTTGAACTAAGCTGGGCCTGCTTATCGAACTTAGAATTTTAAAGACGGTTTGCAAGTAATCTAGATCTGTACTTTGTAGGAGAAAATAACCCCCTGCTTTGAGTTGGTACTAGTAAACACACTTGCTTACCTATAATGAAAAAAAAAATCTATCGACTCAAATAATAACTATAGCATTCTCATGCTCGAGGACTAGAATGACAAGTACAATGTATTCTATTCACGTGTAGCAATTAAACTCTTCAAAATTAATCTTTTAAAATTATCAAAACAAATGAGCGTAAAATGAAAGAAAAGGGAGTTAGAATTTGCTTCATTGAAAACTCCAATACAAAATATACCCAAAACAAATGGTTTTCACCATAGTTGTATTAAGTAGAAGTTCCCAGAGCAAGATAAAGTAAATATATTGTGTGCAAGATCTAATTCGAACTTCACGTAAGTATTAAAGTTATATATATATATATATATATATATATATATATATAATATAATATAATATAATATAATATAATATAATATTAGGGGTGAGCATCGGTCTAGGGTCAACCCTGTACCGACCCTGGACCAGCCTAACCTTGTCGGTGCTGGTTTGGTTTCTAGGGGGATTGAGTCGGTCCTTGGTCCTAGGATCCTTGGACTAGTACTATATGGGTTGGTCCTCGGTCCTAGGAGTTTCAGGTTGGTCCTACCTGAACCAACCCTGACCTTATATATTTTTTATAATATTTTAGATATATTATATATATATATATATATATATATCTCATGAATAATTTTTTTATCTATTTTAAAGAGCAAATCATAATTCAAACGGCATCCTCATCCTTTAATACTATTGTTCTCTTCTCTTTTCTTTATCCTCTTAGTATTCAATTTGCCAAGTAAAATCAAAAGAAATAATTTCATTTGTGAGCAATCTTGCCTTGCTTGCCACTTGACGCTCACCTCGCTTGTTGTGCTCACCCTGTTCGCTGCTTATCATTCACCTTGCTCACCTCTGGTCGCTCGCCACTCGTCCCTCACCACTCGACACTTGTCTCACTTGCCGTGCTCACCCCGCTCGTCGCTCGACACTTGTGTCCTTCACCTCTTTTCACTAACCTTGCTCGTTGCTAAGTAAATTAGAAGGAAACAAAACCCTAAGATTGCTCATAGAGCCACAAAGCAAGCATTGCTCACAAGCAATCTTAATCGCTTTTATAGTTTCTTCCTTTTAGCAAATGTAAAATTTTTATTGTTGCATTATCTTAAATTTGTTGAATATGTATTGGTATTTATAGTTTTGTTGCTTAAAACCACATTACCGATGGATATGTAATTTGAAATAGTAAGTTTGCCTTTTTATAAAAAAAAAAAATCGATTGGTCTTGGGTTAACCCTGGAACCGGACCGAATCCATCGAGTTGGTCCGGTCTTCAGTCCCAGGCTCAATAGGGTCGGTCCTTGGTCCTAAAAATTGAGAATCAACACTATGCGAGTTGGTCCTAGGGTTAGGGGGTGGACTGGCCCAACCCGGACCATGCTCACCCCTATATAATATAATATAATATCATATCATATACTATGAACGATTCTTTGAAATTCTTGCCCTTTATTATTTGACTCAAAATTACTCTTGGAACCCGTTAACGATATTATGGTTACATTTTATAAATGTTATTTCTTTCTCGGAGTAGTCCCCACGCTACAAGAAAAAGGAGATGGGCAAAACCTGTCCCGCAAAGCTTTGAAACCCATCCCTAATGATCACTGGCCACAACGGCTCACCGCCCGTCGTTGCCTATATGCTCGCCTTTGAGGAGAAGTAGGGAGACTTTTTGCGGTGCCCGTTGCCCAACTCATAGAGGCCAAGCTTTGAGACCCGTCCCATAAGACCATCGCTAGCAACGGTTGAAGATTCTTACACTAACGCTTTTCTTCATATTCTTTACAGGGTTACTAAGTCGACATGTTGCAGATAAGTACCCTTCTTCTCAGAATCAAAAGGAAGATAAAATTGAGAATTTTCATCCAAAAAAAAAAAATTTCAGCATTTTACTAGGAGCAAGTAAAAAGAAAAAAGAAAAAGAGAAAAAGATCTAAATTGAGAAAACAAACTTTTTACAAAGTTTCTGAGCATTGTTTTTGATCTCAAAATTGTATGTTCGATTGATGGATTACTCATTTTGAATCAAAATCCCCGCAACCCCTGTTCTCTTGCGGTCATTTGATTTGCGACTCCCCAAGATCCGTCGCCGACCATTAATTTTATCCTTTAATTAAACGCATGCGGAAGCGAATCACAATCCCCAAACAAGTACAAAAGCAGGGATAGCTAAAAAACCCTACAAGAACACATTCCAAAGTGCCGCTTTATTTATCTATTGATTAACCCTAGGAAGTTTACAAGTACAAGCCCTTACCACGGGCATCTTCCTATCGAGCCAATGAAACCAACAAGCCAGGGTTAATCTACTCCCTTCAAAAATGGCCACGAGCCGAAACACGTGTCAACTCTCCATCCTATGGACCTGAAAATGGTTATACAATAACTAGTGAGATAAAATCTCAGTAAGTCAAAATCTTAAGCCTCGGTTAGGAATTTTTCTCGCCTCCAAGGTAGTCTTAGCATGCAACCTAGTTCCAACAAACAACACATACCACACCTCAAGTAACATTATCAGACAACAGTTCAATAAGTAGATGCAAACACATGCGACCCTACCTGGCCTTGGCACACGCAACCTACAGAAACTGTCAATCACCTCATAACAACAGTAAGAGATATGCAAATAATCAGAGCAAAGCACAACTTTCTCATATCTCAATGCCCACATGTGCTCTGATTATTATGACCCTCAAGGCCATAGCACAACCTTATGGTTGGCGGTCAATTGGTCGTAGACCAGGCATTGTGGGGGAGGCACGGCGACGTCATGGGCTCTCTCCCACCGACGGCATTCCCTATGAAGCATGGGCCCGGCTTCAACTACGACTTCGCATCTAATCACTATCAGGCGACCCAATGGTCATGGTACAATCCCGAAGGATTGGCGGTCATCCGGTTATACTGGGCTATCAACTTTGATCTGACTATGCAACACATCAGCAAACAGTTCATTCTTGTCTTTGCTTTTGCTTGGTCGTGAATGCGACATAATTCATGCTCGCACGACATGCTATTATAGTTGACACATGTATAATGAAATGCAACAGTATCCAGCAGTCATGTATAACAACAACAATCCATTCATTCACGAAAGTTGCAACAATCAGCAGTTTAAGTTACAATCTAACAATCAATTCCGATAAATCAACATCACAACACTTGCACACTTTTCCAAAATAATCACGTACCTTAATAATTACGGGTACCCAACCACGCGTCTCAATATTCAATAATAAATAAACACGTGTCCTCATGACTACGACAATCAACTATTCCCATAAATACTCAATTATCCCAAAATAAGTATAAACTATAATTATACTCAAAGATACTCATTTAAGAAGCATATAATACTATAGTCGATTGTTCCGATAAAATAATTTAACTCCCACAAAATACTTATAATTATTTTTTTCCAATCCCATAATTAATTATCCAACCCAAATAATTCCATTTAATAAAACCATTCTTTAATAAACTAATGTCATTTAATAATGTAGTATATAAATACTATTGACTTTAGAAAATTAGACCATAGTAATTTTCCCACAAAATTACTCAATTAAAACCATTTCCCATAAATAATCACAATTAATTATTTTCCCAAAATAATTAATTTCAGAAATGAATAGTAATAATAAATTAATAATTCGAAATTATAAAATAATTAAAATTAATTAATTAATAATTCCGAAAATAATAAATTATTATTATTTATTCCAAAAATAATAATAATATTTATTAATACTAACCATGGTTACTATTTTAACCCAACTAGTTAATTAACCCAACTACGGTTAACTAAATTACTTTTAATCTAACTAGGTTACTTTATTCTAACCATGATTAACACTAAGCAAGCTTAATCAAATAATATTAAAACACTAATAATCATCATCCAAAACATTAATCCAAGATTAAACTAATTAAACTACTCTAAGCAAGATTAACCCCTAACTAAGGGATTAGGAAATCAACTCACGGTTTAGTGACTCCGATGACACGGGCGCGATGGCGGCGGCGAGGGTGATGCGCGGCTACGTCCCAAAACATTGAGACAAGTGGCAACGAAAATGGGTCTCGGTGATGGGGTGGTTCCGATTCAATGAGAAAAATGGCGAATGGACAAATGGCTCACGACGGGGCAATGGATGCATGGGGATGTGGCTTGGACTCCCCAGCGGCATGTGGTGTCTCCGGCATGTGGTGAGGGTGGCTGATTTAGGTGAATCACAGCAGCCCATGCTGCTGTTTCGGAAGAAAGAACCAAAAAAGAGGGATGGAGAGAGAGAGAAGGTGAGATGGGTGTGGGTGGGTTGATCAATGGAGGAGAAGAGAGAGCTTTGACCGTGAGTCAACAAAAAAAAGGGGGAGAGAAAACGTGTGAGAAGAAGTTGGGAGAGAGAGAGAAAAAAAAAAAAAAAAAGAAAAAGAAAATACTAAACAAGCTTCTATAAAGGGCAATTTGGTCTTTTTACCCTTGAAGCACAAATTCCCAAATATTTGGCTTCAAAACTCGGCCCGTTGAATCATTTTCAATAATTTCGCTTACCGATAAATTCGAGAATCAATGAGGCAACATCCAATATTTTAGTTTCGAAATCCTTAAAAGTTCAATACTCGATACCATATTGAAATTCGTGGTTAAAATTGATCAATCGTGACTTTAGTACGACCTAACTTTTGGGCGGCGTTTACGGGTTCTCGCGCGTTTGACCCATGGTTGATAGCTTTTCAATTCACGATCATGCATATTCACATCAAGGCAATCCTCGATTGTCATGTAATCACGAGGGGTTAATTGCTCACATTAAGTATAGGGCCAAAAAGAAATCGGTTTAACGTAATCACCCACAATCTGACCTCGTACTTTTGCCGAATCAATTTATTTATGTTTGCTAATTGGCCTGCAATAGTGTAGTATTACTCCTCTTTGATCCTTATGGTCAAGCGGCAAATCCCTGGTTAAATTCACTAGTCGTACGCGTATCGATCCTTAATTGCCTTGCCGAATAGTTAGTTAACTCATGAGGAGCCAACTTAGAGTAAACGTAACTAACAGGGCATTGATAAAATAACCATTTCATCTATCCCGGAATGGGTCGAAATTCAGGATGTTACAACTCTTCCCTCCTTATAAAAATTTCGTCCTTGAAATTTGCCAAACTTCCAATATCCTTAAACAAATGAGGGTATTAATGCCTCATTGCATCATCACTTTCCCAAGTCATTCCTTCCTATCTAACTTGACTCACTTACCAAATTACTTCCAATTCCTTTTTGGTTCCAAAAGGCTATGCATTATCCGATTTTACCAAAAGCAACTTTGTTGTCACCTCCGGTTTCGAATCCTCGGTTGGACTTGTAGAGCTTTATCCCGCATACCACTAAGCTGAGGCACTAGTAGTGTTCAAATCGACATGTCCCTCTCATCGACGACACCTTAAGGAAAACGCAACACTGAACTTAATATTCCAACAGTCTTAGTCTTTTGTCTGTAGCGCTTTTTGGCAGCTTTTTGTTGTCCTTTTTCTGTCCCTAATACTTAACAACATCCACTCACTACCAACAATCTCTGGACCAGTGATCATCCTTTCTCTGATCTTGTTCCAATAAACTGTAGTCTCACAAGCTTGACCATATTTCTATTATACCACTTGGAAAAATTTTGTCCCACAAGCATTCTCTTTTTGCTAGTTTGTAGTTCAGTTCATTTTGCCCCTTTCGACATCCTAGAAGCCTACCAGAGTTGCTCCTTGCTCAGGCACTTTGGCCCCAGCGACCACTCCCCGCCCTCATCGGATCAGTTGTCACGAGCATCTGCGAACTGCACCACCACTAGCAAAAGTCCCTTTTTGACATGTATCATCCCATAGAGGTATTATCCGCTTTGGCCTTTCCCATACCAAGCCTCACGGTTTTAACCTCGTCCACCTCCAAGTACAAAACTTTCTCCAGCTCGTCAACCCATGAGCTCGTTTCCACGGGGTCACTTATCGACACTTGAAATATGATTCACCGAATTTCCATCAAATTGCTATCCGAATTCCACAAACCACTGATTTTTCTTTCAACATTCTTTTCATGTCCATTTAATAACCGAACCAAAATATCACCTCAACCACTTGAAAATTTGTGCAAGCCAAATGTCATTTATTACACCTAAAGCTTTCGGGTACTTCTTCAAATCCTTATTAATACCTCGAGAAGAAATCATCGATAATGCTATTTCACCATTTATCCATCTAGCATCAAGGGATAATTAATTCTTAATCCACCAAAGACAAAAATCCATTCCTCAAATCCCAATTTTAATTATCTCCCGAAATAATCCACCTTGGGTAAATTCATATCTTAATCGAATCTAAGACTTCCGAGCAATAAATCATCCATTGTAATTCTTATCAAAGGTTATCGCCATTTAATAGATCATCTCTTATGATCCTATACCTACAACTCCTCAAATCATCAAGATAAAACTTATCTGACTTCCATTAAATCCAATGACCTCAATTGTCGTGACGTGTAAGCAACCAATCTTCCTTGTTGCCTTACCACGCAGTCAAATCCCTTATACGACACCTCACTGTAGATCTCGTAATCTCTAATACTAGATTAAATCCTCAAAACTAGTGTGGTAATCAGCTTATACTTAAGCCCTTAAAAATTATGCTCGCACTTATTCGTTCATTCAAATTCTTACGTCCTTCATTAACCTTCGTATCAGAGGCGTAGCTATCATAGAGAACCTTTCTATGAATTGTCCGTAATAATCTGTTTAACTTAGAAAACTTCAAACCTCTGTCACTGTCATAGTCTTGGCCAAATCATAACTGCCTTGATCTAAGCGGATCCATAGAATTTCTTTTGTCCAAAATCACTCAACTTACAAAAGCAATGTGAGTAAATCCAAACTCGCATGTATTAAACTTGGCATGCTGTTTATGCTCTTGAATGGTCTATAGCACCACCCTCAAGTGCTGTTTGTGTTCCTTTATATCCTCGAATATTTCCAATATATCGTTCATGAACACAATTACGAATCAATCCAAATACGCCTTAATCACTCAATCCATCAAATCCATAAAAACAACTGGCGTATTAGTTAATCCAACCGGCAGTATAGTAATCTCGTAGTGACCAAATCACACATGGTATGTCGTCTTTGGTATATTCTCCTTTTTAATCCTCAACTATGGATAGCCCGTCCTTGGGTCTATCTTGGAACATATCAAAGCTCCTTGAAGTGGGTCAAACAAGTCATCTATCCTTGGTAATTGATACTTGTTATGACCGTCCCTTGGTTACACTACCGATAATCAATGCATAAGTGCAACAATCCATCCTTGATTCCTCAACTAACAAATTAACCACAATTGTTCAATAACCTTAGCAACCTTCATCCAATAAACGAGTTACTTCCAACAACAAATTTCAAAGGGATCGAGGGTCCTCCTTGATCCCAATAAACTCGAAACTAACCCCACATAATGGGTTAAACTGGATTACCTTCCAATAGCAATCCATTGTAACTCGATACTTAGTAAACCAATCCCTTCCAACAATCACATCAAAATCGTACATTGCCAAAACAATCAAATCAATCAATTCCTTTTGATCACCAATGACCATTGTACAATCTGAACATCCTACCGCATACAACCTCATCCTTTAACTGGGTCAACATGTTAAGAATCTCTTCCAAAGATTTCGGTCTTAACCTCACCAACTTAACAAAGTATTATGCTAAAAACAAATGCGTGGCTTCCCAAATCACCTAACGCATAAGCAACATGATCACACTGGAATTTGTATCAATAGTCACAACCTTTGAATCCAACACTTGGCATTCCAATTATATTCTCGATTTTTCCCAATGCCATTCCTCTTATCATTAGCTTTTTCCCAAGCCCATGATTATCCATATAAGATGCAAACCATTCCAAATGCAGCTACTCATTCTGCCACGTCCTTTTCAATTAGTCGGGCTCCCTTGTACCATCCATCATAGTCCTTTAGGTTCAGGGGCACCAACTAATCCTTGATTTCCATTTTCAAACCATCTCCGACCTTCTAACTCGGTCTACTAGATTCCCAATCATTCTTTGTACATACTTTGAGAGCTCTGCAAACTTAACCTCCTATTGCACAACTGAAAAACAATTCTAACGAAGTTGCAGGAATTCAATTACCTTCTGCTCTTGTGTGCACTCAAAAAAGTATTCTCCGTTGAACATTTATCGAAAACACTCCACTCGAGGACCATACCTTTGGGCAAAACCCTTCCTTGGGTTACTTCCCACCATGTGCTAACTTTACCTTGCAATTGGTACTCTGCCAGGGCTATCTTATCTTCCTTTGAGCATTCCAACAATGCGAACACTTACTCCAAATCCTTGATCCAAAGGGTTGTGACACCAGGATTACTTGCCCTAGCAGACTTGGATGACTCAAACTCCAAGAATAGTTCAACCAACTTAAGCATCAACTAATCATTTATCCCATTTCCAACTAATGTAACTTACAAGGTGAGATAGCAGCAACAACAATGACGGCAACAACAACAACAAACTTGAGTCTGAGCTCTACCCTATCTCACCCAAGGCTTCCAAACCTGTAATCAAATCTAGGATCCCCTAGTGCTCTTCCTTTAGCATTAGCCCATCCTTCGATTGCCCTTCCTCAAAGGCTCTCGAATCAAGATCGTTTGTCTAATAAAATTATCGTAGAAACCTTCTTTCCAATTCCACAAGGAATTAGAAACCATGAACGACTCGCTTACAACTAGAGAATCAAATAAACAAACACAAGCACGGGGTGTTTTCCTAACTAACTATCCCGAAACCCATCGCACCTTATCACTCCATATATTGACCAGGCTCTGATACCAAAATCGATGGGGTTGTCACGCCTTAACCCTCGAGCACACGGCAACCCTTGTTCAGTTGCTGTCATTTGATTTGCGACTCCCCAGGATCCGTCACCAACCGTTATTTTTATCTTTTAATTAAATGCATGCAGAAGCAAAACACAATCCCCAGTCAATTACAAAAGTAGGGATAGCAGGAAAACCCAACAAGAACACATTCCAAAGTATTGCTTTATTTATCTACTGATTAATCCTAGGAAGTTTATAGTACAAGCCCTTACCACGGGCAACTTCCTATCAAGCCAATGAAACCAACAAGCCATGGTTAATCTACTCCCTTCAAAAATGACCACGAGTTGAAGCACGTGTCAATTTTCCATCCTATGGACCTGAAAATGGTTATTCAACAACTAATGAGATAAAATCTCAATAAGTCAAAATCCTAAGCCTCGGTTAGGAATTTCGCTCGCCTCGAGGGTAGTCTAACATGCAACCTAGTTTTGGCAAACAACACATACCACACCTCAAGCAGCATTATCAGACGATAGTTCAATAAGCAGATGCAAACACAAGCGACCCTACTTGGCCTTGGCACACGCAACTTGTAGAAACTGTCAATCACCTCATAACAACAATAAGAGGCATGCAAATAATCAGAGCATAGCACAACTTTCTCATATCTCAATGCCCACACATGCTCCAATTATTATGACTCTCAAGGCCATGGCACAACCTTATGGTTGGCGATCAACTGGTCGTAGACCAGGCATTGTCCTCTACCTCGAGGCATAGCGACGTCATGGGCTCTCTCCCACCAACGGCATTCCCTAAGGAGCATTGGGCTCATCCCACTACCACAGCCCCGCATCTGATCACTACCAAGCGACCCAATGGTCATGGCATAATCCCAATGGGATTGGTGGTCATTCGGCTATACTGGGCTATCAACTTTAATCTGACCACGCAACACATCATCATGTAGTTCATTCTTGTCTTTGCTTTTGCTTGGTCGTGAATGCAACATAATTTGTACTCACGCGGCATGCTATTGCAGTTGACACACGTATAATATGTCATGCGGTATCATTTAACAATTCCAAAACGGTCATTTACAATCAGCATTCAATCCATTCATTCACTCTTCAAAGTTGATAACAATCAGCAATTCAAGTTATAGTCCAACAATCAATTCCGACTACTCAATATTACAATACTTTCATACCTTTCCAAAATAATCACACACCTCAACAATTACGGTACCCAACCACACGTCTCAATATTCAATAATAAATAAACATGTGTCCTTACAATTAACTATTCCCATAAATATGCAATCATCCCAAAATAAGTATAAACTATGATTATACTCAAAGATACTCATTTAAGAAGCATATAATACTATAGTCGATTGTTCCGATAAAATAATTTAAGTCCCACAAAATACTTATAATTATTTTCCAATCCCATAATTAATTATCCAACCCAAATAATTTCATTTAATAAAACCATTCTTTAATAAACCAATGTCATTTGATAATGTAGTATATAAGTACTATTGACTTTAGAAAATTAGACCATAGTAATTTTCCCACAAAATTACTCAATTAAAAATCATTTCCCATAAATAATCACAATTAATTATTTTCCCCAAAATAATTAATTTCATAAATGAATAGTAATAATAATATTAATAATTAATAATTATAAATAATTTAAATAAATTAATTTAATTCCAAAAATAATTATTATTATTAATACTAACCATGGTTACTATTATTTATTCCAACTATGATTAAAATAACCATGGTTACTTTAATACCTCGTTACTTTATTACTTTATTCTAACCATGATTAACACTAAGCAAAGCTTAATCAAATAATATTAAAACACTAATAATCATCATCCAAAGCAATAATCAAATATTAAACTAATTAAACTACTCTTAAGCAAGATTAACCCCTAACTAAGGGATTAGGAAATTGACTCACGGTTTAGCGATTCCGACGACACAGGCGCGATGGCGGCGGTGAGGGTGACGTGCGGCTACATCTAAAACATTGAGACAAGTGGCAACAAAAATGGGTCTCAACGACGGGGTGGTTCCGATTCAATGAGAAAGAACGGCGAAGGACGTGGCTCACGAACGGGCAATGCTGGGACGCGGCTTGGACTCTCCGGCGACATGTGGACGGCTTCGGCATGGCGAGGGTGGCTGATTTAGGTGAATCACAGCAGCCCATGTGCTGCTGTTTTGGGAAGAAAGAAAGAACCGTGGGAAATGGGGAGGAAAGAGAGAAATGGGAAGGGGGGTGGGGTGAATTTGAGGGGAAGTGAGAGAGAGAGAGATTTGAGAGAGAGTCAATGAAAAAAAAGGGGGGAGAAACGTGTGAAGAAGTTGGGAGGAGAGAGAAAAAAAAAAAAAAAAAAAAAAGAAAATACTAAACAAGCTTCTAGAAAGGGCAATTTGGTCTTTTTACCCCTAAAGCACAAATTCCCAAATATTTGGCTCCAAAACTTAGCTCGTTGAATCCTTTTCCGATAATTTTTGGGCTTACCGATAAATTCGAGAATCAATGAGGCAGCATCCAATACTTTAGTCTCGACATCTTTGAAAGTTCGATAGCCAATACCGAATTAAAATTCGTAGTTAAAATCGATCAATCACGATTTTAGTACGACCTAACTTTCGAGCGGGGTTTATAGGTTTTCGCGCGTTTGACCCGTGGTTGATAGCTTTTCAATCCACGATCATGCATATTCAAATCAGGGCGATCCTCGATTGTCATGTAATCACGAGGGGTTAATTGCTCACACTGAGTACAAAGCTAAAAGGAAATCGATTTAACGTCGTTCACAATTAATATCAAAGTCGTGCGGAATCACTTGCAATCAGACCTCGTACTTTTGCCAAATCAATTTATTTCCGTTTGCTAATTGGCTTGCAACAGTGTAGTATTATTCCTCTTTGATCCTTATGGTCAAGCAGCCTATCCCTAATTAAATTCACTAGTCATACACGTATTGATTCTTAATTGCCTTGCTGAACAGTTAGTTAACTCATGAGAGGCCAACTTAGAGTAAATGTAACTAACAGTACATTGATAAAATAACCATTTCATCTATCCTAGAATGGGTCTATGTGAAAAAAGAAAAAATTCAAGATGTTCACATAAAATGCAAAAAGAAAAAAATTGAGAAGGACAAAGCTCTTATTTGATTAGTCAAAGGACTTTCGAAATAATTCAGATTTCAAGAGTCAAGTGCTTTTGAGAAGATTGAGTGATATGACAATGATGCCATGACAATCACCAACTTTCAAATCCCCTTTTGTGAAAAATTCTAAGCCTTTTGAGCCTTAACCAAACTAACATTACAACCCTTCCCAAAGTCTCTTCAGATTGGGATGAAAGTGGAAATAAGAACTCTCCAAAGAAGCTACCACTCGAAGAAGTTGGGGGAGGGCCATGTCTTATCTCATCTTAAGGGATGGGATGGCAGATAATTGTTTCATTTCATAGCCAATGATGCTTATCCATTGTTAAAGCCATGACCAAGCATCCCTTTAAAAGACCTTTTAAATTGATCAAAGCCGAATGATTCTCAAATTACGACACTAGAAATGTGAGGTAGATTGAGTGATCAAATTACTTCCCACATGAATGGATGGGATTAGATAGCCCTTTCTTGAGAGCATGTGATAAGCCATTTCTAATAAAAGCTCTTCTTAGCATTTAATAAACTTCTTTCATGAGTATGATTATTCTGATATAATTTTTCTCTTAAAGGGATTTGGTGACTAATGATACCTTACAAGCTTAATGACAATTTTTTGGTACATGATACCAAAAGACTTCAAATGTTTTCAATGTGATCAAATTTAGCTTGATTTGCTTATGCAATTAATGCTATAACATTGCCAATGCATTTTTTTGATATTGTTTCTAATGACATTTGCTCAAGTTAAATCTGACAGGTTCACTCAGTAAAACCATACAATTCCCAAAGGTTCATGGTTAATCAGAAAACCATGCTATTTCCAAAAGGGTTGATGGGCTTATCCTTAAACCACATGATTTGTGGACTTATCCTTAAATCACAAGGTTTGTGGGCTTATTCTTAAATCACACGGTTCGTAGGCTTATCCTTAAATCACAAGGTTCGTGGGCTTATCCTTAAACCACACGGTTCGTGGGCTTATCCTTAAATCATAAGGTTCGTGGGATTATCCTTAAATCACAAAGTTCGTGGGTTTATTCTTAAATCACACGGTTCGTGGGCTTATTCTTAAACCATACGGTTCGTGAGTTTATCTTTAAACCACATGATTCGTGGGTTTATCCTTAAACCACATGGTTCGTGAGCTTATCCTTAAACCACATGGTTCATGGTCAACCGAAAAACCATGCTATTTCTAAATGGTTCATGGGTCCTCCTTAAACCACACGGTCCATGGTAAACCTAAAACCATGCAATTTCCAAAGGATTCGTGGGTCTTCCTTAAAATCACATGGTTCGTGGGTCTTCCTTAAAACCACATGGTTCATGGTCAACCTAAAACCATGCTTTTTCGGTCGAAGCTCGTTCTTACACGGTAAGACCTCCCTCAAAGTTGAAGCCATTCTTACACGGTAAAACCTCCCTCCAAGTCAAAGCATGTTCTTACACGGCAAGACTTTACCAATTTAGTCAAAGCTCGTTCTCATACAGTAAGACCTCCCTTTAAGTCGAAGCCCGTTCTTACACGGTAAGACTAGCCCATTCTTACACGGTAAGACCTCCCCCCAAGTCGAAACCCGTTGTTACACGGTAAGATTTTACTAACTCGGTCGAAACCCGTTGTTATACGGTAAGACTTTACTAATTCGGTCGAAACCCACTGTTACACGGTAAGACCTTCCTCCAATAACCTAGTCGAAATCCGTTATTACAATGTGAGACTTTACTAACTTGGTTGAAACTCGTTTGCACGAGCCGAGATCTTAAAAAAAGAAAAAGAAGAGAAATGAATGGAATAAATTCGCGCTTCCATGGCTCGTCGGTGAAAGTCGGGTGTTACCTAGTCTTTGAAATGAATCTCTTCGAGCTCCCTTTCAAAGAGGGGCAGCTGTTGACATCCGAATTTTTGTTTATTTTATTTTAAATGCCCATTTATCTTGCATCTATAAGTACATATTAATTCATAGAAAAGATAAAAAAAAATGAAAAAAAAAATCGGTTGGCTGGGTCGGCATAGTTTAGCCCACTTTTTCCTCACAAAGTCTTGGCCCTATACGATTCTCCTTAGGCCTTTTTCCCTTTTATTTCTTTTTGGCCCATCTCCCTTTATTTCTCCCCTTTCACCCCTTTAGCTTATTATTTCGAAGCCCATAAGTAGTGTAGGCCCAAGAAAAAAAAAAAACAGAACAGCAGTAAAGCCCAGCCCCTCTCTTCCCTTGGCCTTATATAGAGAACACACGGACAGAGAGAGAAGGGGGCGCTCGACTGAAAACGGAGGCAGACGCCCGACACTGTTCCGGTCCCTCCGGCGTGACGTCAGCCATGTGACGCCAGCAAGGGAATCTTCCCTTGCTGCGTTGTCACGCGACGAGAGGGGGAGAAGATTTTCTGTTATGGAGAGCAGGGGGCGATTCTGGCCAAAAGCAGAGACAGCAGCAACGAAAGAAAAAAGAGGGGCCAGAACTGAAGAGAAAGAAAGAAAGAAAAACGAGAAGCAAGTAGGGAACTGTTCTTTCGGTTTGGAAGAGGCTGGCGGGAGGGGCAGTGCTGGCTGGAGGGAGCTCGAAGTTTGAGCAGAGAGAAAGACAGCCAGAAAACAAACAAAAAAAACCGAGAAAAAGAGACGAGGAAGACAGATCTGCAGAGGATAGAGAACCAGATCTGGGGAGAAAAACCAGACTGAGAGAAAAGGATAGATAGTGAAAGAAAACAGCAACTAGTTTTCTAGGTTCTGAAAGAGGAAGAGGGAGCTGTGATTCTGGTTTTTTGAGGGGCAGAACAGAAAACCAAGAAGGTCGACTGGTTAGAACATAAAACCAATAGGGTCCGGGTCGGTTTAGTAGGGTCGGGTCTCCTAACCGGTTCGAACGACCTTTTTTAAATAAAAAAATTCCGAAAATTTCAATTTCATTAAAAATCTTTAAAAATTCGAAAATCATTAAAAATAAAAAAATTGTTATTTTATTTTATTTTTATTTCAGAAAGGCTTTGAAAATTTATTTTATTTTATTTTTCTTTCTTTTTTTCAAATATTCAAAAATCCAAAAAATTTAAAAAATTAGAAAATTTAAAAAATAATAATAAATGCTTTTCTCTAAAATTTTCAGAAAAGCCAAAAATATAAAAAGTTTTGAAAATTTGTTTTCTTTAATTTTGGAAAATTTAAAAATATTTAAAAATATTTAAAAATATTTAAAAATATATTTAAAATATATTTAAAATATTTAAAAATTCAAAAAATTCAGAAAAATTCAGAAAAATTTCAAAAATAAGAAAACCCTTAAAAAGAAGAAAACATCCAAAATTGAATAAGCCTTTAGGGCTTTACATTAGGTTATTCTGGTTTACGTTAATAGGATTATTTATGCACTTTATTTTGCGATGATATTTTGGATGTCATTTCTTTACTTTAGAATGGTTAGGATAAATCTTAAATTTCTCGAATAGGTTGCCATGAACTTATTAACACACGATTAAGTTAGGTATCGAAAGGACGTTAATCGCGTGACTAACGTAATCAAGTCCTCGACCTTAGATTTTCTAGTTGCATAAAAACTGAGGCATGCTCCCATGCCTCACTCGGTTCCTAGTCGACCTCAATAGACTAGTGGTGACTCCTTATTTGAAAAATTTTACGAATACCCAACGTCGCGTAAGGTATGGGCTTGGGAAAGCCCGAGTTAATGAAAGGCTGTTGGCTCGAAATTAACAATACCCCTAAACTTATTATTTTAGAAAAATTTAGGTCACAACAATCCATAGGTCTTAACCATTAAATGGATTTCAAAGCTCCTCTCTCTAAATGTTTATAAATTCATGCACTTTTGATCCTAGTATTTCATTATCATAACGTTGGTTCTCGGATTAGATTATGTGAAATTCAAGGATCAAATAATAAAAGTAAGAACAACCAAGAAATCAAAGAACTATACCTCAAGCTGTCTTTTAGACTCAGTAATATGTAAGACTATGTTACCTAGGGGTGTCTAAAAGGCCCGCGTCGACCCGACTCGACCTGGCCCAACCCAACCTGACCTGACCCTAAACTTAGGGTATTTTTTGATATTGGCTTCATACTCGGATAAAATTTTGACCCGACCCAAAAATACCTTAAGTTTAGGATCAGGTTGGGTCGAAACGGGTCGGTGTAGGCCTTTTTGACACTAGCACTGCCCGTGCGTTTTGGTCCTCATCCATTGAGAGAAAATAGTAAAGTAGGATAAAATAAACAAAAGAAAAGAGACAATCCCCTCTTTCCGTGCATTTTGGCCCTCATCTGCTATTGATACTTAAATTTTGGCGATTTGTTTAAGTGTTTATTAATTGCATTCGAAACCAAAAAAATTTCATTAAAATTGGATCACATATAGACATGAGCACTTGTGTCATTAGTTTTAAAATTTATAAATTTTTTAAAAAAAACTAATTAAATTTTGTTAAGAAATTAAAAAAAAAAGGTTCGGGCCGGGGCTGGGCCCACCCGGCCCCTTTCTTTTCCTTCTTTTCCCCTGCATGGGCTTGGCCCATTCTTCTTCTTTGCCTTTTCCTTCCTTTCCCGGCCCAGCCGTCCGCTTTCTTCTTACTTCTTTCTTCTCCACGCGCGGGACTTGCAGTAGGAAGAGAAGGCAGCAAGTCAAAGCAGCAGGTTGCAACAGAGAGGGTAGCGAGGCAGGAGCAGCAAGTCAGAGCAGCAGGTTGCAGCAGAGAGGGCAGCGAGGCAGAATCAGCAGGTCAGTAGCAAAAGCAGAAGCAGAGCAGAAAGAGGAAGCAGCATGCAGCAGGGCAGCGAAAGAGGGAGCAGTGGGGAGATGTTTTTGGCCTAAGCTCAACAGAAAGAACAGACTGAAAAAGGAAAAAGAGACCAGAGGGACGGAGAACGGGAGAGCACACCGAGAGGGAGCCGAGAGAGGTTCACGAAGCAAATCCAGAGCGGGAGACCGAGAGAGAGCAGAGGGAGAGAGCGAGAGACCATTGGCAGCCACGCCTGACCCGTGGTCCATGTCTCGCCGCCGTGCCTCCGCTCTCTGTGCTTGAAGCCGGCCGGTGTTTAGTCGCGGCTGAAGTGAGGAGATAAGGCGAAGTCAGAAGTGAGGGAATAAACCCAAAAGCGTGCTCGCCAGTCGCCGCCCGCCGTACATCAGCCGCCGTCCGCCGTGATACCTCACTCGAACCAGGTAGGCTTTCCCCCCAGGGGTATTTTTTGTGCTGTTTTTGCAAGGCGTCGGGCCGGAGCTCGCGCTGACCAGTTCGGGTGAGCCCTGGCCCCTGCCGTGTCTCCATTTACGTCCTTGTGCGTACCATCATGTTCGTTTATAAGCTTAAGCCCGAGTCGATTCTTGTTCGAGTCAAAAATCATTTGTTTTGACAATGCATACCCCCTGTTTGTTAAAATGCTTAAATGAAGTTCAGAATTTTTTATCGTCGGATTCGTGCTCGGTAGCTTAGTTTTGCGAATTTTTGTTAGAATATTGTGAACCTGCCCTTGCCTTCGTACTTTTCTTCATGTTATGGCGATTTTTCTTGAGTGGCCCGCGTTGAGTCGGGTGGGGACGTCCTTGGTTCCGGCTATGGAGGGCGTTCATGGTCACCGGCGGCTGGCGGCGCTCGGCGTCGGTCGGACAGAACGACCGACGCCGGACGATGACCTGGCGGCCCTCTAGAAGCCGGCACGGGCTCGTCGTATGTGGAGGCAGGCCGGCGAAGAAGCTGCAGGAGCTTCGGTCGGGCGTGCATGGGGGTGTGCTGTGGAGAAGAAGACCAGAATAATAAACGAGAAGACAAAAAATAATAATAATAAAAAGAAAACAGGAAAAGACAAAAAAAGGAAATGGGAAAAAATTGGAAAATAGAATAAATAGAAAAATAGGAAGGTGGGCTTCATCTTGGGCTTGTGTACGCCGGGCTGGTTTCGTCGCGGGCCGGGATGGCTGGGCCGAGAGACAGAAATTAGAAGTGGGCTCTGTCTCTATTAAAATTTTTGCGGGCTTTTAATTTTGTTTTTTAGTGGGTTGGGTCGACCCGGTATTCTGTGGCCCAATTCGGACTGACCGAGTCCAAGTCGGGTCAACAGGGCTGAGTTTCCGGACCCGGTCCGAATCATTATTTTTAATTATAAAAAAATCCAAAAATTCAGAAAATATTTAAAAATATTTAAAAAATCATTAAAAATTCGAAATTTCAGAAAATTCAGAAAATTCATGAAAAATTCATAAACCTGAAAATTCATAAAAATTTTCGAAAAAACATATTTTTTTATAAAGAAAAATCTAAAATATTAAAATATTGAAAATTCCAAAAAAATTTCAAAAATCCCAAAAATTCCAAGATTGCTGTAGAGTAACCTAAAAAGCTCTAAAATAATTCTTGGAAAATTTTCTTTAAAAAAGGTGCCGAAAAATTATCTAAGATTGTCTTAAAATTGAACAAGCCCTTATGGTTTCACCTTAAGATTTTAATTATCCTCGAATATAATTGCCCTTGAATGCATGCTTAGGATGCGATGATTATAGCTTCCCCCTACTTTAATTAGGATTGCCATTTATTTATCTTTTAATGCTAGGTGTTTATTTTCCCTTGTAATTTATTTAATGCTTCCTTTAGTTGCTGATTGCTATTTTGATGATTATGTACTCGCATGAGCACCTCACATATTAGTAGTTAAGCATAAAATCAATCCAAACTGCCTGACAAAAGTCTTTTTGAAATGAACAAGATTAGGTATCGAAAGGGCACTAATTGGTTAATTAGTGTAATCAAGTCCCCGATCCTAGAATCTCTGGTTGTGTAGAAAGTGATGCACTCTTCCATGCCTCGCTTGGTTTCTAGCTGACTTCAATAGGCTAGTGGTGACTCCTTATTTGAGCATTTTCATGAACTCCCAATGTCACGCGAGGTATGGACTTGGGAGAGCCCACGTCTAATTAAGGGTCCTCGACCCACCATTTGGATAATACTCCTAAACCTATTTATTTAGATATTTCTTCCCCCATTGGGACGATAAAAATAGGTCGTGACACCGCTGCTCAACCCTCTAGAGTTTTTGAGTTAAACAGGAAATTGAAACCAAACTTGTAAAGGGTCACACTTTGGCCCGACCCGACCCAAATTTGTTTGGGTTGGATTGGATCGAGTTGGGCCAGAATGTGACCTTTTACGATTGGGATCAGGTTTGGTAACATCAAAACCCAACCCGACCTGACCCATTGACACCTACTTCAGAGGTTCTTTTCAGCCAAGGGTACAAGCCTGAGGCGAGGAAAAGGATATAATAACTCACAAATTAATTTATAAAATTTAAAAATATAATTTGTAAATTTATGTGATAGATTATTAAAAGTTAAAACACATATAAATTGAGAATTTGAATATGTTGTATTTGTATACTTTATAAATTAATTTTATTGTTCCGACATTAGTTGAAATCAAAGAATTTCCAAAATATTTTGATGTTTACTAAGTGAAAAAATTAACCTCAAATGAGCTATGAACATACGGCAAAAGCGACATTATGCAACTAGCAATGGAATATTATTTCGATTTGTTAAAAAATCATTGTAAAATTGCCGCATCACTTTAAATTAGGTTGTACCAATTTTTGTGCTTGGAAGATTGCTCTTTTGAAAATCAACATTGCAATGTTGGTTTATTAGCTCATCGTCGATTTGGGCTTAATATTATTGTGTAAATGCATCGAAATTTTATTACCAATTTGTGTGAATTGCAACAATATCAAAGCTTTTACTTCAATCGCACCAATCTAACTATTGTCACATAACAACTTAACCGATTCGTATCTTTTACACCACCTAAACATACGTTGTTATGTCAGGTTTGGGCTCTTAGTATTCCGCATTTTGTCTAGCTGATGTTCTTATGCGAAATCATCGAAAATTGAGAGTGACCCAAGAGTCAAATCAATAATCCGTACAAAGACAAAGATTGATGAATGTACGCTTAGTCGACCTCACCAGCCTGGAGTATCAATGCCTGCCAATTATAGAAAACAAGTACACTAGGAATGCCATAACTTTCGTACGGCACTCACTTTGGTGCTAAAACTTTTTTCGCTCACTTGAGTGACACAAGTTTTAAAAAACGTTCACTTGAGTGCCAATTCGACGTGGCCGCCGGAGGAAAAGGCGGCGTGGCGCTTGGAAAAGCTGACTTGGCCACCGGAAAAGCGACGTGGCGCCGGTGAACAATATTTTAATATATTTATTAATTTTTTTGATTTTTTTGATTTTTTTGATTTTTTAAGGCCGGTGAGGGTCATCAATGGCCCTCGCTGGCCCTTAAAAAAATAAAAAAAATCGATTTTAAAAAGAGTAGAAACGGCGTCGTTTTGCTTGAAAAGTCCACGTCGGCGTCGAAATTTATTAAAAAAAAATAAAAATCATTAAAAAATTCCACGTATGCATTTTGGCACTTAACTTAACGATTTTTGGCTGGAAATGGCACTTAACTGAACGATTTTACTCCGATGTGGCACTCAAGTGAGCGAAAAAAAAGTTTTGGCACCAAAGTGAGTACCGTACGAAAGTTATGGCACTCCTAGTGTCCTAATCCCTAGAAAAATACATAAATGCATCCAAGGGCATTTAAATAAAAAACTTGATTTATGTAATTGAAAGGAAATATTTATTTAAATTGCAATTTTTAGTGCACCTCTTTCGAGAAAATATTAGGTGCATGTAATACCCCCGTATTAAATAGACCTAATATTTTCTCCTAGTTGGTTGAGGGTAAGTAGGGCCAAAATATATATATTGTTATTTCTACTCCTACTTTAACTCTCAATTTTAGATTTTTATCCTGCCTTCTTGCAGAATATAAGAGTCGAAATCCACACTTAAAACTAAATCGTCTACACCTCGATCCTCCTTGAAAACATGAGGATTAAAATCCTTCACCTCCTATTCCCATGTGGGAAGAACAACCACTAGAATAAACCCTAATGATTGGCCCAACATTTTTTCAATAGACAAGAGGCTCATAGCCTCTCTTACTTTCTCACTTCTTGCTCTTTCGCTACTTGTGGTGTTTTGCAAGAATTGCATACATAATTTATAGAGAAGGAAAAACTTTGCTATGTCATGACCCGTATGTTGCAATTGAATTGTAAAGTATTGTATTGTATTGTATTGTATTGTATTGTATACATGTTTTTGAAAAATCTGGATCAAACATTTAATACTTTAGTGCCTTGGATGAATTTTATCTAAAAATGTTTTGGATGGAATGTTATCCATGTTGGTTATATATATAAAAGTGGCATGTTATATTGTGGGTTCAATTTGATGCTTATAGTCAACCTACATGTGGAGACATGGCATGATGTACATGTGTACAGACCGATTCTATTTCAAGACTAATCATAATTAACGTGCTTTTCGAGACTTAATCGGAGCAAAGTGATTTTCAGGGCTAAATCGTTTTCGTGCCTCATTGCCTAGCGAAGCATGATTGTAAGATCTTCTTGACATGAGTATAGGATGAGTTCGACATATTGTTGGCTATACAATGTTGCATCGTTTATGATATGGTGCACATGATTTGTTGGAATATATGCAATGCTTGTGAAATGAGTGAATGCATTGCATGCTTGTTTCTAAAGCATCATTATTCTTTGCTTGATTCCATAGAAATGGTAATTTTGCTCACTGGGGAGTTCTGTTTCTCCTGTCAATTCCATTTTTTTTCTTTTATTATTTCTCCATGTAAATTAAGGGAGAATAAAGCTGAAAGCACAATAAATAAGGAAAAAAAATTAAAAACAAAGGTGCCACTTCCTTCCCATCAACCCATGGAATCTTTCTAAGGCAACCGAAAATAGCCGCAACTTGTTATTGCTAATCCCAAAACAAAGAAGATAATTTTCAGAATGTAATCATACATTTGAGGACTTAATAGCACCAAACCTACTTTCTCCTTTATTTGAGTCCACTTATAAATCTTTGAGATTTGTTTACATCATTGCCAACTTTTGTAAAAACTTAAACTATTAGATAAGGTGTATTTAAATATTTAAATACCACATCACTCCATCACGTTTAGTTTGGTCTTTTTACTTCGTTGATTAGAAAGGCAAATAAGGTTTGAAAATATTTGAATTCAGGACCTCTTATTTTAATTCCATGTGGAATTTGGTGAGACTGCTGCCATAATTTATGAGATTTGATGGGATTATTGACAATTGTTATAAAAGTTTAAACTATTAAATAAGGCATATTCTAATATTTAAATCTCTCATCACTCTTTCACCCTTATTCTGGTCTTTTTGTCTTTTATTAGGGAGACAAATGAGGCATAAAAAGATTCGAACTCATGACCTCTTATTCTAATTCTATGTGAAATTTGGTAAGACAACTACTAACTGTTCTAAAAACTTAAACTATTAGATAAATGCATGGTTTGATATTTGATATTCTATCAAAACCTAAGCATATGATTATTTCCTCGATATCAAGACCTTGCATAAGATCTTGATTCAATGCAATATATTGAGGCAAGTTCTCTACTCGTTTCTATAATAGTTTATCGAACCAAGATTTTGAATGTTGAATTTAACATAGAATCAGCTCAAAAATAAAGTTGTTTAAATCATGGGTGCATCCGGACCCAAAAAAAATAAAAAAATCACAGTTGAATGACAAATTTGACATCGATTAATGGTTGGGTGAACGATTGTACTCTGTCTTCAAGAGAGCTCGATTCCGTCCATGCCTAGTTGAAAAAGTCAAGGCTCTCATAATTTCGAGTCCTCAAAGATTCACCATGTGGCATGACGTCTTCCACCACACAAGCACATTGGTGGCAAGATATGCATCTCGTCATCTCATGCAATTAACGGTGCTTACGATGGGTGTGTCATAAGCCTACTAGGTTCTATTCCATGCAAAATAATGCTTTGTAATACAAAAAGGCATGTCTAAAGATCTGCACAAACTTTAATTTGATCTACATTATATAAGTCAATTTAGAGTGATTAGGTTGAACTCAAATATGAATCATTATTTATAGCGAAATTACACAATTTTAAGAATCATGCCATGTCATTTTCTTTCTTTCTAGTATTAGATAAAATGTTCGATAGTTCTGACTTTCTCCGATTTTGTTATTTTTTTGGCTTTGATTAAAGCAGTTGCTGAAGCAGCTATAGTTCAAGAGAGGACACATTGGTCCGCCCACTATCGCTCGATGCTTTTCTTTATTTTTGTAGGATCAAGTGCAGTTGAGCGGAAAAGAGCCAGAGATTTTCGTGACATAAAATGTGAAATCTGTTAAGGCGGTGATTTTCGTGGATTGATGATCGAGCTGAACTAGCCAGCTTCATGTTGTTCTCGATAACAACGACCAAAAAAACGATTGACGCTTCTTCTATAATTGCCATTGATAAGGTTGTTGTTGAGCTTAGAAGCAAGAAGTAGATGTTTTTGAATTCCCTTTTTAAGAAGGAGGATTTTGAGGATTTTGAGCTTGAGGAAGAATCTCAAGGTGAGCATGTCTTCCACAATATGGAGAGATAATTTTAGAGGAAAGCCCCCCATGTTCATCTGAATTTAGATACATATGAGATTTGGGTGGAGAAATTCGAAGTGGTGAAAAAGGGAAAGATGAACAGAGAACCAATATTGATTTCCATTATGACAGGCAATTGAAAAAATCAATTTTTATGGATAGATATTGCAGTTTGGTTGGGATCTTTTCTTAAAGCTAGAAAATTTGATTGGTTCTGTAGATATGGGTCCAGATTCCAAGAGAATCCTAGCACATGTGCTTTACTAGACAAAGTGACATTTCAAAAACTCGAGGTTGAACTTTTTCTTTAATAGAGGGAAAATGACATGGGATGCCATAAGTTTGGATTTACGTCTTTTATTTGAAGAATTTAGGATAATGAATCCGATATTTCCTTCTTTACTTAAGTTGGTTTAAGATATTCACTCGATATAAATATATGAGTTTATCGTTTCTATATTTTTTTGACTTTGATATATTTTATTTTTTATTGGAAGATACCATAGGATCGTTGACTTTTAAGATTTAGCTTTTGTTGTATTCTTGATATTTCCTTTTTTGTTACTTTATCGAATTGTAATTTCGAGAAAAAGTTATTTCCCGTGTTTATTTATCGCTTTCTTTTATCACATCACTCATTTACCTCTTTTCAGAAATTAAAGAAAAAAGAAGAAATTTCTGCAATGTGTGTTTTATGCATGTACACTTCGAGCGTTTGGTACGAGGTAGTTTTGACTCGGTACTTTTCGCTTCCGGTGCGTCATTTTATGAAGTTGATCTATGAAAAAGCTATTCAAAATCCCAAATGGAGGAGAGAGGAGGAGAGGGGAAAAAAAGAAAAGGAAAAACAAAAGAAAATAAATAAATTAATAATTGAAAAAATATTAAAATATTATTAAAAGTTATCTACATTAGCACCAACTATACCATGTCAGTCGAGTGGTGTCCATATTAGCAATATCTAGCCAAAATTAGTCGAAATGACTAAATTGGCACTAGGTCAAAAGTTTTAGTACTAAATTAGTACTAAGTCAAAAAATTTAAGAATAAATTGGCAACAATAAAAGATTTAGCAAAATCAAAATGTTTAAAACTAAATTGGCACTAATAAAAAGTTTAGGATTAAATTGGTACCAATACAAAAGATTTATAATTTTTTGAACACTTTTCTCAAGGAAGTTAAGACTCATGCTTCTAGTCTCTATTGTGTCGGGTTGATTATAAATCTGGAAGATTGTGGGAATGAGATGTTTGGTTAACAACAACAATTGTGAAAATTGTCTCATTTACAAAGATCGGGGTTCCAGGCTTTGATGGCGAGCATCTCGACAGAACCTGGAGCAGCAATTCGGATGGATGCGGCTGACTTTGGACGCCCTTGCAAACTGACTTTGTGTCTAAGGGCTGGAGTGAAGCCTGGGTGAGACAAAGAAGTAGGGCCGTGGGAAAGTTGAGCCCAAGGCCAACCATTCAATGAACCTATTTCAGCAATCCAAACTATTGGGATGTCCTGCTTATATGAAGACTTAATATTCAAGCAAGAAGTGGCTGTATAACGTTGTAGTTACTCTCTCTGCAGTGAGAGCTCTCTCTACCTGAAGGGTAGCTTCCCTTACATCCAAAACCCTAGACAGATTTTGACCCTCGAACCAGCAATCGGCTATGGAAGAACCCTTAACACATTACATTTCCCCCTTAACCCAAAAACTGTGAAACCCACCATCAATAACGCCCCCATTTGGCGTATTTTCCCCTCTCCTTCAAGCCTTTGCCACCCCTGTCTTCGTGGAGTAGAGTCCACTGCTTCCAACAATCATGGAATCCAACAGTGATGAAGAGATCCGTGTGGCTCTGCTCTGCAAACAATTGGGGAAGTTATGGTCAAATCAAGCTATCACCCCAGTGGATGATGTTATCTTAGCAACAAAGGTAAGAGAATGTCAGCAAACCCTAATTGGGCACTTATACCAAAACCCTAAAATTAACTTCCAAGCCTTCCAGAACACAATGAGAAGAGTATGGAAGATTGAAACGGTAGAAATTAACCTGTTAGCTCCTGGAATCTTTGCATTTCGTTTTACCTCAGAAACAGATAAAGAGAGGGTCATGGCTATGGGGCCTTGTTCTTTTGCCAACCATCTTCTACTCTTGAAACCTTGGGAACTGAACACCCCCCAGCGTGCTATAAGTTTGATTCCTATAACTTCTGGGTCCATATTCATGGTTTACCGGCATAATGGATTTTAGAAAATGTGGCGGAACAAGTTGCAGGAGACATTGGGGAAGTCTTAGAGGTGAAAATAGAAGCTAAAGGATATATGCCTTACATGATAGGGAAAGCTAGAGTTGCCATAGACATGTTGTTACCATTGAAACCGGGAGCTATATTCAGTAATAATGGCAAAAAGATCTGGCTGGATTTTAGGTATGAACGACTATCACACTATTGCTACTCATGTGGATGGTTGGGGCACTATGCACAACATTGCGACGACATTCCATACCAAGAAGACCGGTTTCTAAATAAAAAAGACATACTGTTTGGTCCCTAGATAAAGGCAGAAGTAAATGACTATAGCCCATTCTGGGAAATATATTATGGGACTACGAGGGAGGAACTGCTGAAGAACACTGACATGCCAGAATCTACAGTTACCCAGGGAGAGGTGGTTATATATGAAAAACACAAGGGGTTCATACCAACCTGCAATGATCCTCTGCAAAATGAAACTGACCAAGATGCTGTCCAAGAAGACATGTATTGGAACCAGACAGGTGTGGACCTTGTAATCCTAGCTGATGGACATCAATCTCATAAAAACAGCAAAGGCATTAGCACAATGTTAGGAAATATGGTCGAAAGAAAAGGAAAAGGGTTGAAACATACAGTTATGAAGAAACTGAAAAGGTACTCCCCCTATGAGTTACATGGGATGAACAATCCAGCACTTGATGAGACAACTCTACTCGATACCCCTATTCTCACTAAGGAAGAAACGAGACATTGGGCTTTGGTGGCTAGCCCTAATAAGCCACCAACTCACAAATGAAGATACTGAGCTGGAATTGTTAGGGGTTAGGCACACCCCTGACATTCCAGGCTATTAGAGCCCTAGTGGCTCAAGAGAGGCCCACTATTTTATTTCTAATGGAAACAAAAAACAATGAAGAAGTGTGCAAGAGACTACAACGCAGATTACACTTCTAACACAGCCTTATAGTCAATCCAAGAGGTATTGCAGGGGGTTTGGCAGTTTTCTAGAATGATGAGGTATCCATTACTATCAGTACAAGTTCTGCCCATAGCATACACACACTCTACACGTGTAGCGAGACAAATCACACTATGAGAGTAACTTTTATCTATGTGCCTACTGACTTCCAGGATAGGCTAAGTTTATGGGCTGATATAGCATCTACTAGAAACCTACACAATTACCCTTGGGTGTGTCTTGGAGACTTCAATGAAGTGATGTATGTGTGGGAAAAGGCGGGAAAGAGATTAGCTGAAAATTATAGAATGAAAGCGTTTCAAGATTTTCTAGATACATAAGGCTTCATGAATATAGAAAGCAAGGGTTGTGCGTTTACTTAGTCTAATCATAGAGAAGGCACTGAATTTATAAAAGAAAAGCTGGACAGGGTACTTTGTAATATGGATTGGAGGGTGGAGTTCCCGTTGGCAGAGGTCTTTGTACTACCTGCGGTTGGTTCAGACTATAGTCCCTTATTGATAGACTTAAGTCCTCAGCGAGAACGGAGAAAGAAGGACTTTAAGTTTGAACCATTTTGGATTGAAGATGAGGAATATGAGCAGCTTATGTTTGACACTTGGACACAACAAGCAAATGAGGTAGAAGGACTGTGTGGGAAACTACACAAACTCTCCTTGGCGCTCCACTCGTGGAGTAAGAAAAATTTCTCTAATGCCCACAATGCCATAAACTCTTTAAAAGGGGAATTGCAATAGTTAATTAATTGCCCAGCAGCAAACTATGACAGGGAAAGAGTACAATGGTTGAAAGGCAAAATTGAATGATTGTGGAATAAAGAGGAAATATATTGGGGAATGCGATCCCGTATTCAATGGTTGAAATGGGGTGATAGAAACACTAAGTTCTTTCATGCCACAACAGTGTATAGAAGGCAGAGAAATAGAATCTCTATGTTGAGAAATCAGAATGATGACTGGATATGCAACCCGGGCTGGATTAAACTAATGACCACAGAATTTTTTAAAGATCTATATACCTCAGTGGGGGAGCGATATTTCCAGCCAGTCCTAGACCAAATTCCATGCTTGGTGACAGAGGAGATGAACCATATGCTAACAGGAGAAGTTACCCTAGAGGAAATCAAAGCTGCTACCTTACAACTGGGAGCTTTAAAGGCTCCTGGACCAGATGGCCTGAATGGACAATTTTTCCAGCACCCTGGCCTGACATTAGCTCTGATACATACAAAGAAGTTAAACAATTTTGTGAGTTTGGTCGCCTCAACCCAGAGCTGAACAAAACTCAAATTACCCTAGTCACAAAAGTGCCAAACCCAAAACAGTTGGACCAATTTAGACCAATCAGCTTGTGTAATTTTGCATACAAAATAATATCGAAGGTGTTGGCCAACAGATCGAAGAAAGTCCTCCCCCAGCTAATTACTATGGAACAAAGTGCCTTTGTCCAAGGAAGATTAATACAGGACAATGTACTACTTGTGCAAGAGGTTCTTTATTAGCTGAGAACACGGAGGAGAAGAAGGAAATTCCAAGCAATTCTGAAAATTGATATGAAAAAGGCCTACGATTGAGTTGAATGGGATTTTCTTGAGGCTACTACGAAAAAATGGGCTTCAACAATGCATGGGTCTCTTAGGTAATGCAGTGTGTATCAACGGTGTGTTATAGTGTCAAAGTAAATGGTCAACCCCTACCATATTTCCAACCATCTATAGGAATCCAACAAGGTGACCCACTATCTCCTTACTTATTCATAATCGTGGCAAACATCCTATCTTAGTTGCTGCACACTGCGGTAGAGAATGGTAGTATAAAAGGGATCAAACTAAATAGGGAGTGTCCTGTCTTATCTCACCTTATGTTTGTGGATGACTTAATCCTATTCATGGAGGGGAAACTAATAGAATGTCAGAATATGGCTGCTGTCTTAAACCAATACTACCTTGCGTCTGGACAAGCAATAAACTTGAATAAATCAGGCATATGTTTTAGCAAAAACTACCCACTAGCACTAAAACAGAGAATGGCCAATGAGTTGAGAGTACCTGAACTTGAAAAAACAGGAAAGTACTTGGGCATTCCCTTGGATTGAGGTAGATCTAAGAAGGAGATGTTCGCCTGGATTCTAGCCAGAGTGAATGCTAAACTAGAGGGCCGGAAAGAGAAACTCATCTCTAAGGCAGGGAAATAAGTGCTAATTAAAGCAATAGTGCAGGCTATCCCGCAATATGCCATATCCGTTTTTAAAATCCCCATATCCATATGTCGAGCCATTGGAAGGAAAATTGCTGACTTCTGGTGAAAGACAAATGACCAGCATAAAGGAGCCCATTGGCGAAGCTGGGAAGTACTAAAAAAACAAAAACAAAAAGGGGGATTAGGGTTTAGGGATTTAATCTCTTTTAATGAAGCAATGCTTGGCAAGCAAGCTTGGCGATTGCTCCAGTAGCTTGAGACCCTATGGAGTTAAGTCTTTAAAGGTCTATATTATCCACACGGTCAGCTATTACATGCAACAAAAGGGAGTAACCCTTTCTAGGGATGGAAAAGCTTACTAATTGGAAGGAACCAACTAATACCTTCAGTCAGATGGCTCATTGGAAATGGTAAACAAGTTAAAATTAGGGAGGACAAGTGGCTACCAAAAGGAATTCTTGGAGGGCCAGCAAACAGGGATGAGTCTCATATGGTGTTGGAATTAGTTGAAGAGGAAGAAATGACATGGAAAGCACAAAAAGTCAGGGAACTTTTCGACCAACACACTGTAGAAGAAATTCTATCAAGTCCTCTAAGCAGAACATAGCAGCAAGACTAGATTATTTGGACACATACCACAATAGGCACATACCCAGTTAAGAGTGCATATCATTGCACACAAGCAGCCCAGAACCAAACTCAATAGGGTGAGGCATCATCTTCCTACCAGTTACCAACTACACTTTGGCGTAGAATATGGCACGCCAACACACAACCAAAGATCAAGCACTTTCTATGGTAGCTTTGCAACAATGCACTCCCTACATGAGACAACTTTCAGCGAAGAAATATCATACCTGAGGCTCAGTGTACGCCATGCAAAAATCACCCTGAATGAGCGAGCATTTATTCCTTCTTTGTCCCTGGACCAAATTCGTGTGGGAGCACCCTAAGATTTAGATCCATATCAATCGACATCAAATTACATGTATAGAAGAATGGATTAATCAATTCCGGCACAACATGGTTCCCTTCGACCTACTTACCTAGCTCTTGTGGCAGATTTGGCGCAACCGAAACAATTTTGTCTTCCAAAATCAGAAGCCCAACCCACCAGATCTCCTAGAATCAGCTATGACTACACATCAGAACTTCAGCAAAGAGGCCCTAAAACGCTGTACAGGAGCTGCGAAAGGAAGATGCTCACCTGATTAGTGGATTCCCCCAACCTGCGGTGTCCGCAAATGGAATGTTGATGAGTCCTTTCTCAATGAAACCAGCGAAGCTGCCATCGCAAGGGTCTATCGGGACCATACAGGGCTACTGTTGGATGGTTTTGCCTGCTCGGTGTGTGTCCAGTCAGCCATTCAAGCAGAAGTAGCAGCTATAGTGGAAACCCTAATTCATCTGGCCAAGAGAACCCCTGCAAAACACGAAGAAGAAGACGTGAGTTGGGAAATTGACTCTGACCAATTGGAGTTAGTGGAGATGATAAGTCAACCCGCAGATCACACTAGCTGGGACACTCCGGGCGCAGATCAATTGAACTAGCAAGTCAAAAACTACATCAGCAAAGCCCAAGCCCTATTAACTACACTCTAGCCCATGAAGATAGCCCATTGCAGGAGAGTCGTGAACAGAACCGCGGACTGGGTAGTAAAAGCCCATCGCAACAATCAACTACCAGCTAACTGGGTCCAATCCCCCCTCCCCCTCAAATCTCTTGGATATTTTATGTTTGGATGTTGCCCACTTGACTACGTTTTAATGAAATATGCGTATGTTTCGACCAATATATATATATATATATATATATATATATATATTCAGGCAAGAAGGATTTTGAGGAGTTTCGGGGGCATAACATGGAGATCACCCCCCGAGAATCGTGACGCCATTTTTTCGGAGAGTTCCATGAATTCCCTGCAAGGTTCCTTATTTAATGGATTTTTGAATTTGAAAGATTTTATTGCAGATATAGATCATCTTTGCATTGCACATATATTTCCAAATATGGACAAGCAAATCTCTTAGTTTGTAGATTGAAGGAAGATGCCTTTTATTTTTGTGGGATTAGGTGCAGGTTGATGGAAAATGCATAGGTCAATTAGAACGTGGCATAAAACGTGAATTCTGTTGAGGAGGTGATTTTCGTGGATTGATGATTGAGCTGAACAAACTTTTCATCGATTTTTTCTATTATTTTCGTTGACAAGGTTGTTGTTGAGCTCAGAAGCAAGAAGTAGAAGTTTTCGAATTCCCTTTTTCAAGGAGGATTTGAACTTGGAAGAATCTCAGGGAGAGCACGTCTTCCATGACGATGGAGGATTTTAGAGAAAAGCCCCTCCCATGTTGATCTGAATACAGATATAAATGAGATTTGGGCGAAGAAATTTGAAGTCATAGAAAATGGAAAGATGAACAGAAGAACCACAATTGACTTCATGATGCTAGGAAATAAAATAAATAAATAAAAAATCAATTGATGGATTGGTCTCGCAATTCTGTTGGGATCTTTTCTTAAAGCAAGAAATTTAGATTAATTCGGCAGATACGGTTCCGAATTCCAGGAGGATTTTAGCACGTATGTTTATTGTATAATCCGACATTTCAAAAACTCAAGGTTGAACTATGTGGATACCTTAAGTTTGGATTTAGATCTTTTATTTGATAAATTTAGGATAGTGATTTCTGACATTTCCTTCTTTAATTAATTTTATTTAGAATATTCACTTAGTCTATAATATATGATTTTATTTTTTATTATTTTTGACTTTTTAAATGAGTTAATATGTTATGTTTTATTGGACCTATTTTTTTACTATTCTTTTTTATGTTTAGCTAGGATTTTGTTATATTCTCAGTATTTCTTTGTCGGTTACTTTATTTAGTAAATATTTTTTGGAGAAAGTGTTGCAACTGTATTAATTTGTCATGTTTTAAGAATCATGCAGTTGGCCTCTTTCTAGAACTTAAAAAAAAAAAAAAAAAAAACTAAAGAGATTTCTGTCCTTGCTTATTGTGTGTTTACGCTTTCATGCTTGCGAGTTCCAACTCAGTGCTTCTTGTTTCCACTGCATCAAGTTGGACTAGGAAAAAAGAAGGTATTCCAAAGTCTCGATTTCAAGCGAGAATAAAGGCCTCTCAGAATCTAGGAATTTGCGTGCAACAAGTAAGAAGAGTCCGGTTCTTACAAATCTCAACACTAGAAACATAGATGATAAGCATACGCGACAAGAATACTTAAAAAGGAGTAAATAATACTTGCAAACTATTTCCGGTCCTTCAATTCGAGTTGCTGACGCGTCTTCCTGGGGCATCTCTTCGGAGTTGGAGTTTGTAATAAAAGTATTTCAACCACAAGATCATGGGAACGACCAACACGACACCCAGCAAGCTCATATATGATTCCACTGTGAGATTTGCTGCGAAATAATTGGATTTCGGGAATCCGACTATAGCGGTAGTATAGTAGGCAATACTGAGAATCAATATCAGCAAGTAAACCGGGATAGTGTAGGGAAATAGGGGAATGGCAGTGATCCAGATTGTGATGATGGAGGCCAAGAAAATCATACTGTTGACAGCCGTGGACTGGTATAGATACTTGCCGGTCATGATAATTTTTCCAGCTTGACGTGGTTTTTCAACAGCAATGCCGCTGGAATTGGCAGCAACAACAGTGGAGTTGCCTGGGAAATTTGAAGAGTCATCTTGCCAGTATCCTCCTAGAGGAGTTAGCGCGGCTTGGTAAGTGACAGTCGTAATTAAGGTAGGATCATGTTCCAAGCAGACTCATCTTGGAGGCTGAACCCAATGAGGAGGTCGGTGATCTAGAACCTCGTCAACAGGTCAGTGATCTAGAAGAAATGCAAAGGGAACAAAATGAAGTATATATTCCTCCAATTCAATCACTACTTTGTCACTATCTTTATTATTGTGCACAAAATGAGCTCATGCCATATAAGTTTAAGTGATAGGATCTACCATGGGAACAAGTTTACTAAACCTTATTTATCAAATGCAATCATTTCAACCCATGTAATGAAGTCCCAAATGTTTTATTATTTCTTGATGAAAAATACCTTAAGTATTCAAGCAGGTTATTAATTGCAAATTGTGCCATCACTTATGATTTGCTTGAACCAAACCCTATTCTAAAAAGAGAAAAATTCATTTTAGAGTTTTTCAATAGATAATTTGTTGAGAGTAGTCTTTCAACATAATTTTTAGTAATGTTGATATCCCGAAAAGTCCTCATTGACCCATTTTCCATCTCTCTTCTTAAAATATTATCACATATCATTTGACTACAGATCTCATATGATATTTATATTCATGTGATATGAGAGATAGCGATATCTCATTCATGTTTGTGCCTTCACCTCACATGCCCTGGTCAAATTGTGGATTTGACCTCTCTCTAGTCCTTTTATCAAGTCTTGTATTGTCCTTATCTATACACATTTTTCTCTCTTGTTGAACTTCCCCCATTGCATGAAAGTAGATTTATCTATTGCCACGACTCTCACATGCTTATACAAGTTCAATCCAAAAATTTAAATTGAATAGTAAAAAGAAATCACATGAATGTAAAAATTACATAAGACTCATTGTCAAGAGACGTGGAAGAATATTTCCAGTACAAGCCAAATTAGAAGCAACAGGTGAAATATTTACCTCTAATATATCATGTAGCTTTTTTGGGAGGGGGTGTCAAAGTATATCATATAGCTTGAAAAATCATGTTTGTTGATATTTTGTGTGTTTCTGATGGATCACTCCAAGCGAGCAAATTTATGGACACTTCTACAACAACATCAAATGTCAATTGTCAGATAAACACCTATCCACAAATGTTAACTGTTGAATGATTATAATAGGTGACATACTTTTCCACAAAATATAGTTCAAATCTCCTCTCTTTGAGTGTTTCTAAATCCATGTATTTTCAACTCCTGGTATTTCATTATCGTAATATTTGATCCTAGATTAAACTATGTCAACTTCAAGCATCGAACAAAAAAAGCATGGATAGCAACAAAATTGATGAACCCTACCTTGGTTAGCTTTTTGGACTCAGAAATGTCTGAGACGGTTAGCTTTTTAGACTCAACAACGTCTAAGACAATGCGACCATAATTGCTTCCAATTCAAGATTGAGTCATTGGATGCTTTGCAAGCACATAGAAATTCGGCTAGGAGCTCCAGCTCATTATTTCCTTCTTTCTCGGTGACGTAATGCTATGGGTGATCCCGCGTTGCCCTTGGGCTCAAATCAACTCAAGGTCATGGGTCATCAGTGCCCTGAAGATTTGATAACGCTTGTGTTGCAAAGCCGAGTGCATGGGCCTATAACCCTCCGAATTCAGCTTCCGAGCGAACGACGGCTTCAAGATGGCTTTCTCCATGGCCACTTGGGTTTTTCTGGCGGCTGCAGCAAGATGTAGAGGAGTATTTGGAAAGGGGTCCTCAGACACAATCTAACAGCTCTCGCTCTTACCCGATTAAGTTATGTAGCTCATCAACTTCATCTTTTGCTATTGCTAGTTGAAGCCAAGACTCCCTAGCCTCTCTTTCTTCTTTTTCGCTTCTCTCTCTGCCTCCATTATCGTTCTTACCAAAACGCTTAAGCGAGTCGGACGGCACTTCGCGGCTCGTTCACAGCTTTCACAATTCTACCCGCCTCCGTCTGACCAACCATGAACCTCTCCAGCTCCATCTCTCCGCCTTCCCACGGGCCTCTCCGCCCTCACAACCAGCTCCTCCTCTTCGGTGGCGGCTACCACTGCAATGCTGCCTTCGTTGTATGCTCAGTCAGGCCGCCCTCTGCCTCCTTGTCAGCCACCCTCACTGCCCCTGGGCTGGCCAAGATCGAGTCACCCGACCAAATCAGGGGGCTGAGCCAGGTCTTGGGGCTGTTGGGCTACTGGTGGGGTGACGAAGGCAAAGGAAAGCTCGTTGACATCTTGGTTCAGCATTTCAACGTTGTTGCTCGTTGCCAGGTAAACATTCGAAGCGTGACTTTGGCCTAAACATAACGGAGCGTAGGTTTCGGGCGGTTTTTCATCGAAAAAGAATGGAGCGTACAGTTGAGTGTTCTCATCGAAGAGTCTTTGTCTGATATGTTCCGTTCGTATTTTGGTGATGACCGGTATGTTGGGTTTGAGTATGCGGCGTCTGAAGTGACTTGAATTGTCATAAGGAGTATATGCAAGTCTTGGGAAGTTCGTATTTCTGTTTGTTTTTCCCTTCTTGTTTCTCATATGTTTGCTTAGCGCATTTTGCAGACATATGATGTCATCACTTCCGTCGAGATAACTGCTAGACTGTTGCATGTTTTAACCTAGCATTCATTGAGTAGAGGGAAGTAGAGGTGTCAAAATGGATCATAAACCCATATTATGACTCACTTTTAGTTAAATGGGTCAAATATGGATCAAGTAAAAATTAAATATAGGTCAAATATGGGTCAAGTGAAAGTTAAATATGGGTCAAATATGGGTTAAGTGAGTTATTAAGTAAACCTATCATCTCTTTCCTTCCGTCCCCCTCCTCTATGCGTTCTCGACCTTTGTTGCCGATCCCTCCATCACGTTGCTGTCACCATTGCCAATCCCGAGCTTACCGTTGCCAGTTGGAGCTCAGCTTGGATTTGGGCAGGCAAGTCGTAACAGAGCTTGGGCTAGCAAGCCCTAAGCTCGCTGGCCGAAGCTCGGCCTAGATCTAGACAGGCAAGTCATGAGGTCACCGGCCTTGGCCGAGCTACGGCTCGCCCAAATCTAGGTAGGCGAGTCCTAAACTCGCTAGCAGCAACAGAGCTTGTGTCTCACTAGATCCGGGCGAGCTCGAGTTTGACCATTACCAGTGACCTCGGCAGAGCCTAAATTGATCGAGTCTCAAGTTTGTTGGCCTTGGTCGAGTTTGGGCTCGTTAGCTTGTGTCTTGGCCAATCTCCATCGGGTGGCACCAACAGAGAGGAAAAGGGGAAGAAGAAGGAAGAAGAAAGAAAAGAGAAAAGAAAGGGAAAATAAAAAGAAAAAGAAAAAGAAAAAGAAAGAAAGAAAAATCAAATAAAATAATAAAAAAAAAATCAAAAATTGAAAATAATTAAAAAATCGATTTTAAAAAAAATTATTTTCCAAAAACTATTTCAATTTAGAGGCATCCACCTTTTTTTATTTACTAATTTTTTATTATTTAATTTACTTTATAAATTTAATGTGAAATTTTTATTCAAATAATTTATATATGAAAAGTTTAAAGTGGACTAAATAAGTGGAAGTGATTTTCTTAAATTAAGTTAAATATTAATATGTGTTGGTAATATGAGTCGGGTATGGGTTGAGAATGAGTCGGGTCGGGTATGGGTCATCAAATTTACACTGCATAAAAATAGGTCAAAATGGATTAAATGGATCGATGTAAGTCGGACCATTTTCGACTCGACTCAAACTTGACTTGACCCACTCATTTGACACCTCTAGGGAGAAGGCACCTGAGCTGTAAATGAGCTCAATTACAGTATATCGAGTGAACATTTGGTCAAACTTTGCGTGACAGAAGTTGGAATTTTAATTGTTTAAGACTCATCTTCCGTTGGAATAGAAAAAATATCCATTTTGTCTCTTGAGGTCGACGACTTCTTTTGGATGAATGCTTAACGCAAAGATTGAACATTTGGTCAAATCTGCAGGTACCTCTCTCTCTCTCTCTCTCTCTCTCTCTCTCTCTATCTCTCTCTAGTTTCAAGAAAAGACTGGCCGGAACCCTAGCCATGCAATCCTCCCTCCCTGATTCTTTTCACCGTTTTGCACGCAGCCAACCCTTTCAAGAAGACCCGCCGCTTCACCAACTTCCACGCCGAGTGGTTTGACGCCCTCAAGAGTGCCCTCCTCCTGCTCCTCCGTGACTCTCTGTCCTCCTCCTCCTCATCCTCATCCACATCGACCCAGTTGTCCGCTGCTGTCTACGCCCTTCACTGCCACCTCCAGTCCTATTACTCCGCCCTCAAACTCGCCGTGTCCTCCTCCTCCGACGACCAGCTCCCTCGGCTGCTCTGCCCTCCGTGGTGCAACTCCCTCGAGACGCCCTTTATCTTCCTCAGCGACCTCCACCCTTACGTCTTCACCACCCTCCACCACTCGCTTCTCGAGAATGACGACAGCAGCGATGACGAGGAAAGCGCCGGTGTCTTTCTTGATGATGGCTGTAACCGTCTTTTGGCCAGGCCGTGGCAGGTATTGACGGCGTGGAAGAACCTTAGCAAGCATAAGTTATCCCGGATGGAGCAGACCGAATGCGGGGTACGGCTGATGGTGCCAGCGATGTGGGACCATCAGCCGAACAGGCCCGCTTCGCGGACTGAGTGGCCGATCAGTGGGCCATCCAGTTTGTCATCCCAGTTCATCTCACCACGCAAAATCACATTCGTATGCTTGCCGAGATAATCCATGGCTTCTTTTGCCTGATCTAATCGTTCCTCACTGCGCATTTGATCCCTTATGTCATGAGTCAAACAACTTTTCACATAATGAATTGAAGTTCCATTTGAAACGAGAATAAAATGTGAAATCTGTTAAAGCATGATTTTTGTGAATTGATGATCGAGGTGATGAAGCTAGCATCATCTTGTCCTCGTTAACAACAACCATACAATGGCCGACACTTGTATAATTGTCACTGATAAGGTCATTGTTGATAAGGATTTTAGCATATATGCGTTATTAGATTATCTGACATTTAAAAAGAAAAAACAACTCAGGGCGGACATTTTTTTCTGATAAAGGGAGAATAATGTGAGATGCCTTAAGTTTGGATTTACGTCTTTTATTAGATGAATTTTTAGGATAACGAAATCTGATATTTCCTCCTTTAACTATGTTGGTTTAGGACATTCACTTTGCATATAATACATGAGTTTATCATTTCTATATATTCAAGTTTTTGAATGAGTTGATACGTTTTATTTTTTATTGAAAGATACCGTAGGATCAAGTTGATTTTCAAGATTTAGCTAGACTATTGTTATTTTTTCAGTATTTCTTTTTGGGTTACCGGAAGCTCTCTCCCTCACTCTCTGTCCTCCCTAAAACTCTATTTCACAGCTCACTCTCCCTCAACCTCTCTTCGGCCTCCAATTTCTCTTCCGTATCTCCCCTCTCAAGAGATCTCGCCCTTCCCCTTTTAAGGCTGCCTGGCGTTTGATAAGGATGTTAAGAACTGAACTGAAAATCAAACCAAAATCAAACCGAATCCAAATTTCATATATTTTCGATTCACTTCGATTCATAAAAAAAATCAAATTTATTTTCCTCGGTTGGAATTTTATTGGCTCCTTAAAAAGTAAATTCACCTTGTCCCTTCAAAATCAAGACCGCATCCCCTTGATCTCCCCTGATGGCCTCTGCCCGGTCGTTCCTCGAAACCGTCAGGATCACCACCCCTGCCGAGACACTTCCTTAGGGGTATCAAGAACCGAACTGAACCGAACCAAAATTCTGTGTGTTTTTGGTTTGTTTTGGTTCGGTTCGGTTAACCGAAAAATAACCGTTAACTTTTTGATTCAGTTCAGTTAACCGAATCAAGCTAGAATTCTTAATTAAAAGTGAATAATCTTTCTTTTTTTATCATCTCTTCCTCACTTAGGTCCCAATTAGCAAAGCAAAAATAGGAGAACCGAAAAACTGTTCCGAACCGAACTGAACTGCATTTTTGGTTTAGTTCGTATTTGGTTCGGTATCATTTTTTATTGGTTTGGTTCAATTCGGTTTTTTCAAAAAGCCGAACCGAACCGAACCATTTACACCCCTACCCGTCCTGGGATCCCTCGCTGTCCATTGCGACACGTGGTGAGCTCGGAATTCAGACGGTCAATCCGAAGTCAAAGTCGAACAAATTGGTGTTGGATGGAGATCCTGAGAAGTCAGTTTCTGTCCGCGATGATGCGGCGCGGAGGAAGGAAGTAAGGGGAGGGAGGCTGGGCCAGAAAGAGGGAAGGAGGCGAGCTGGCCCGGCCCACGAGAAAAAGAGAAAAGAAACGGAAGTGAAAAAATAATAATAATAACAAAGAGGCCGGGCCAGCCTGCCCCCAGCCCAATCTCGCTTTTCCTTTTTTTTTTTAATCAATAATTTTAAATATTTTCCTCTAAAACAAAGCTTTTGATAAACTCTATGCTTATGCAATTTAATGAAAATTATTTCCACTAAGGATTAAATATTAATCTTTAACTTTCTATGTAATTAATAAATAATTAAATGAAATGCCAAAATTTAGATTAACGAGTTGTAAGACTGGAGAGAAACTTAGATGGGGACAAAGAAGTAGTGCCGACGAAAATTAAGCCCAGGACCAACCATTCAATGAACCAATTTCGGCAGCCCAAGGTACTGGGATGTCCTGTTTATCCAAAGGCTTCCATATTTGAGGGAAGAGGATTTCAAGGAGTTCGTCCGGCATAAATAGTACGTTGGCCACCAGAGAAAGCGTGGATGTGATGGGTCGCAATTACTATGACAGACGAAAGGTCCATGTATGGAGATCACAACCAAGAATTGCGACCATTACCATTCTCGCAGAGATTTTCATAAATTCCCTGCAAGATTTCTTATTTAATAGATTTTTTTTTTAACCCGAAAGATTTTATTGCAGATGTTGATCATCTTTTGCACTGCACGTGTATTTCCAAAGATCGACAAGCAAATCTCTTAGCTTTTTACATTGAAGGGAGATGCTCTTTATTTCTGTGGGATCAAGTGTAGGTTGAGCGGTAAAGAGCAGAACGATTAGAACGTGGCATAAAACGTGAATTCTGTCAAGGCGGCGATTTTTGTGGATTGACGATCGAGCTGAACAAGCCAACATCGTGTTGTCCTCGATAGGAACAACCAAAAAATGATCGTCACTTCTTTAATTTCCATTGATATGGTTGTCGTTGAGCTCAGAAGTAATAGGTAGAAGTTTTAAATTCCCTTTTCAAGAAGGAAGACTTGGAGGATTTTGAGCTTGAGGAAAAATCTCAAGGTAATCATGTCTTCCATGATGATGGACGGATGATTTTAGAGGAAAGCCCCTCTCATGTTGATCTGGAAACATACACAAATGAGATTTCGGTGGAGAAATTTGAAGTGATAGAAAATGGAAAGAAGAACAGAAGAATCAAAATTGATTTCATTATGCCAAGCAATGGGAAAAAATCAATTGATGGGTCGATCTTGCAGTTTGGTTGGGATCTTTTATTAAAGCAAGAAATTTAGGTTTATTCTACAAATATGGTTGCAAATTGTAAGAGGGTTTTAGCACATAGGCTTTATTAGATAACCCGGCATTCCAAGGAAAAAAAAAAACTTTGGGTCCTGCTTTTTTTCTAACAAAGGGAGAATGAAGCGGGACGCTTTAAGTTTGGATTTATGTCCATTATTTGATTAATTTAGGATATTGAAATCCGATAATTTCCTACTTTAATTATGTTCGTTTAGAATATTCACTTAGTCTATAATACATGGGTTTTTTATTTTTATTTTTAAAAGAGTTGATATATTTTATTTTGTATTGGAAGGTATCATAGGGTCTAATTGTTTTTCTAGATTTAGCTAAGGCTTTTGTTATGTTGTCAATATTTCTTTTCGGTTACTTTATCTAGTATTAATTTTTAGAGAAAGGGTAGCGACTGTATTAATTTGTTATGTTTTATACGATCATGCAATTTGCTTCTTTCCAAAAACAAAAAACCTAAAGAGATTTCCATCCATGAGATTTGTGCGTGTGCGCTTCGGGCATTCATCTTTGCTACTTACAAGTTGGTGCTTTTTTTTTCCCCGCTACATCAAAATTAAATTAGGAAAAGAAGCTATTTGTAAGTCTCGACTTCAAGCAAGAATAAAGGCCTCGCAGAATCAAGCAATTAATAGATGAGTTCATTACATGTAACTAATAACAAGAGTTGAGGACTAGAAACATAGATGGCATGCGTAGTTACATTCGCGAGAGGAATACTTAAGAGTAAATAATACTCGCAAACTATTTCCGATCCTTCATTCTAGGAAGTTCCTGACGCGTCTTCCTGTGGACTTAATTCTGACAATCGATAGGCGGTAGTGTTTCCACAAGATAAGGGGACCCCAAATCCCGACAGCCAGCAAGCTCGCATAAAATACCGCCCCGACAAATACTGGGACCTCAGTGGATTTCGGGATTGCGAACAGAAGGTTATAAAAGTAGGAAACACTGAGAGTACCTATTAACACGTAGACCGCGAGAGTGTGGGGAAATTGGGGTATAGAGGTGATCCAGATTGTGATGATGGAGATAAAAAACACTAGACTATTGAGGGCCGTGAACTTATATAGTTTCGAGCCGGCCAGGATAATGTTTCCGGCTTGATGTGGTTTTTCGACAGCAATGGCGCTAGAGTTGGCAGTAACGGCAATGGAATTGGCTGGGGCATTTAAAGAGTTATCCTGCCAGTATCCTCCTGGAGGAGTGAGTGCAGCTTGGTAAGTGGCAGTCGCAACTAAAGTAGCCACTATAAGGATTATCTCGCGAGCGGATTGATTTTGGAAGGCCATAAAAGTTTTGAGCAGCTCAAAGCAAGTTGGTTCCTTCCTTAAAAATTCTGATAGAGAGATGCGAAAAACTTGTCTTTCTAGTCGACTTGAGCGGCGGAACCTCTTCGCAAGATCTTCATCGCCACTAGAATTCCTTTCGAAGATTTCTAGAGCCGTCTCACCCTGGAAGTTCTTCACATCTATGTACACACGCTGAATCAACGGCTTGATGATCTGGATGAAATGCAAAGGGCACAAAATGAACTATATATCCCATGACTTTCAATTACTGCTTTGTCACGAGCTTTACTATTGTGCACAAAGTCAGCCCTTGCCATATAAGTTTGAGGGGTTAAGGATACCACAAATGATGATGATGATGATGATGATGAATTGATCTCTTGAGTGCCATGGTTTCTTAAAAAATGCTCATTTGAATGTCATAATTTCAAAGAAAAAAAAAGTTCACAAAAATATTGAAAATCCGACGTGGCATGATATTTATGGTGAATGTTTTTTTAAAAAGTTATGGTATCCAAGTGATTAATTGAAAAATTATATGATAATTAAGTGATTAGAAAAAAAAAATTATATCACTCAAATAAGTGTCATATGAAAGTTATAACACACAAGTAATCGAAAAAGAGTCATGGTCCTCAAATGAACATCATACAAAAATTATAACATTTATGATGTCATTTTTCTGAGTTTGGGTGTATTACTGACGCAACAATCAATGTACAATGGGAATAAGTATACTAAACCCTGTTTGTCAAATGTGATCATTTCAACCCATGTAATGAAGTCCCAAATATTTTCAATGAAGCAATTTAGTCATCTCACCTGAAATTATTGACATGATAGCTAGTAATTGCCCATGTGAATTGTAACATAGGCGAATTCACTATAATGTTGTGATTGTCCTCCACCAATTGATTATTGTAATTATCCACTCCACAAGTTTACGACTTGATCAAGTCAAGTGAAATGTTTAAACCCAATATCATTTTGTACATGGGTCCTTTTGCTATGAAGAGAAAGACTACCTTAGACATGTATGGTTGTCATTGTCCTTAGACTCAATTTCATATCCTTTATGCATAAGATTCAACTAATCAGGGAGTAATTATCCCCTCCACAAATTGACTATTGTATGGTTGTGATTGTCCTTGTTAGCTTTCATTTCATTATCTTCTATCTCATATAATATGTTCGGATGGGCTGATTTCGAAACGAGGAAAGAGTTTTTGCTGATCTATAGGAAAAACAAAATACTAGAAAAGGATGAATTAAGTTACTGTCATGTGAGGAAGGAGTGTATTACGATGGAAAGAGTTGGAAGATAAATATCCAACCAAACCATCCTAAACTGGTTTATATAAGGGTTTGAAGAGGAACAATCTTAGTCATACCTTTCCACTAAAAAAAGCTGTGAACAAGGTAATCTCCGTTTCAATCGGAAGGAAAAAAAAAGTGATCTCCATTTCACCCTTTATTTTCCTTCCTTTGTCCCCATATCCTCCAACCATAGCATTGTTAAGGACAATTAAAATGAACTTAAATTAGAAGCATCACCAGCTTAAAACAGTTTTCCCATTAGCAAGTTTCAAAATGAAATTGTGGACTCTTTTTGATAAAACTGAAAAATAAACACCAACGCCAACATTCTTCAGCGCTGAAAATTGAAATAAAAAAACTATTTGATAACAAATAACAATTTTATAATTCACCAATTAACAATTTGTGGACCCACTACAGGGAGGAAGGGAGGGGCGGAGCGAGAGAGAGAGAGATCAAATTGACAAATTGTCAACTTTTTCTTTATAATAATTCACCAATTAACAATTTTCGTTCTTAATAAATATTACAATATGATAATGCACTTAATATATGGGTTTTTCACTTGGTAAGAGATTGAGGTTAATTTTTTTTTTTTTAAATATAGAAATATCTGAAGTCAAGAAAATATCATGATAATAAATTTTAGTCACAATCGATTTATAAATGTGTTGGATATTTTCTTGTGGAGGCTTCAAAACGATATAACTATTCCAATATTCACCTATGATATGCCCTATCCCTTGGTCTATTATTTTTGTTGGTCATTTTCTTGTGTTTCCGGTGGATTTCTCCAAGCAAGCAAATTTATGGACTGTTCTACAGTTTACAACACCATGTTGTTAAGACCTCAAATGTCAATCGTCAAGTAGATATTTATCGATAAATGTCAACCATTGAATGATGATACTATAATATATACCGCTGCACAATGTTGTTCAAATCCCCTCTCGCTGCATGTTTCTAAATCCATGTACTTTCAACCCTTGGTATCTTATTATCATAACATTTGTTCTTGGTTAGATAATATCAAATATAAGGATCAAACGAAAAAGCAAGAACAACCACAAAATCAATATACCATACCTCGGGTTGGTTTTCGGACGCAGCAATATGTAAGACAGTATTACCATCTCTGTCTTTCCAACTCAAGATTTCCATCATATCGACTCGCCTAAGCCATATGAAAAGAACCTTGAATGCTTCAAGGTTGTGGTTCTTGACAGCAACGTGAATTGCGGTCTCGTATTGGTTTGTCAAATCTTCAATAGATGATTTGCAAGCAACTAGGAATTCAGCAAGGAGTTCCATGAGCTTCTTGTTCTCTTTCTCATCATCTACTTTTCTTTGTGCTACAAGATGCAAAGGGGTGATCCCACCTCGTCCTCGTACTCGGATCAACCTCGGATTAGTGGTCATCAATGCCCTCACGATGTGGTATTGCTCATATTGCAAAGCCAAGTGCATGGGGCTATAACCCTCTGGATTTAGCTTCCAAGCAAATGATGGCTTCAAGATGGCTAACTCCATGGCCACGTCGATTTTTCCAGCAGCTGCAGCAATATGTAGTGGAGTATTTGGGAAGGGGTGCTTAGATATGCGATCCAAGAGCTCTGGCTCCTCCACAATTAAGTTATGTAGCTCATCAACATTATCATGCTCGATTGCTAGGCGAAGCTGAGACTCCCTAGCCTCTTTTTCTTCTTTTCGGGGTAGACCCCTGGCCATCGTGTTACTAGGGAAATGTAGGAGCAGAAGAGAGGCTTTGCTAGGCGATATGATCGATGGAATATATATAGTAACCTTATCTATCGGTAAGCTGTGCATATAAATATTGGTAAGTTATTGCAACAATTGGTAATTTCAAAACGATCAAAGAAAAGTAAACAAGTGCCTCAAACATTAAGCTAAAATTAGTTGTTGACTTAATGGGAGAAAAATGGGCAAGTCACTTAATTAGTTTTTTATTTCCCTATTGCTCCTATTCTAGGTGTCCTTTCAATTCATTTCACTGATTACAAACCGCACTCCTGTGATATCAAAGTGCAATAGTATATCACGTATTGTTAAATATCATTTTAATTGGTATTCCATACCGTCTGAACTGCATTTTGTATACTATTTTAGTTTTTTACTTCGTTTACTTTTATTATATTTTATTGTAGAATTAGGAACGATCAATTTCCGATCTGAACCAATCCGATCCAATCCTATCAAAAATCAAATTGCCTAGCCATGGAACCAGTCGAGTGGTCCGACGGAATTAGTGGATATTGAACTTGTCGCCAGGAAGGGCATTGATTTGGGGGAGGGGGAAGGGATAAAGCCGGACCGGATTTCGAAGAAGATAGGGCTCTGGGAGGATGGTCTCCAATAGATTTATTTTATAATGTAGCCAAAAGGGAAATTTGTAAAAGGATGTGTCGGCCTTTTTCTTTTAGAGGCTTCTATATGGTCTAATTGTCCTAATGTTCATCTCTAATATATCATATCACTTGATAAATCATTTTTTGACACTTACTACAGCAACATCAAAATGTCAATCGTCAAATAAACACTTATCCATGTTGCACCGATCAGTAGACGATGGTCTCAAATTCTTAGAGAGAGAGAGAGAGAGAGATGGGGAAGAGTGGGGGGGGTTGGCGATAATTGAGTGGCACTGCTATTGCTGCCAAATTTTGAGGCTTCACTTGGCTTGCCATCTATAAAAAAAAAAAAATGACCGAAAACAATAGCCAAGCCTCAAAATTTGAAATTTGGGAGCGATAGCAATTAAATTGTTTTCATCATTTTTTTTTATAGATGGCAAGTCAAGTCAAGTCAAGTCAAGCCTCAAAATTTGGGCCAGAATGACCAATAATGATAAAATCTAGGGGTGATCGATTCTCGGTTCACCGACCACTTAGCCAAAAAAAAATAAAAAAAATATCAGAAATATTATTATTTTAGGGTTTATTGCATTTTTTAAGAAATTTAAGAAATTTATTTTAAATAGAAAATTATCGGTCGGTCCGGTCTAGTTCCCCCGAAACTAGGAACTAGATCAAAAATCACCGGTTCCATTTTTATGGAACCGGGAACCGGACAGATACTCTTGAGAACCGAACCAAACCCGCTGGTCCGGTCCAGTCCAATCCGGGCGGTTCTCGGTTTGGGTGGTCCAATGTGCTCACCCCTAGTAAAATCTAAGGAAAATGTCACTAAAAATTCTAAATTATGCCATCTGTAACAATTTTATTATAAACTGTAACAATTTTACCCTGAATTATATCATTTGTGATAATTTTACTCAGAACTTTTTTTATATCACCAAAAATTCTAAAGTATGTCACTTGTAATAATTTTATTTAGAACTTGAAGCTATCAAAAACCAAATATCTCAAAACAAAAATAGCGTCTCGGTGATTTATGGTGTTGGCGTGGCGTTCTTATTCGATGGGTGTCTCCTCTTCAAGCAGTCACCTCTACTTTAAATGAAGCTTCGTGGCATTCTTATCCGATGGGTGTCTCCTCTTCAAGCAGTCACCTCTACTTTAAATGAAGCTCTACTTCTTTTGCCCCACAGGAGACGCGCAATGGTGTGGTTGATCGCGTTTCTTTGACGAGGCAATTGTACTTCTTTCTTAATCAGCCTTTTTGACCAAGACCATCAAAACAATCACTCCCTCGAAATTGGCAACCCTACCTCTTCAAGCAGTCACCTCTACTTTAAATATGAAAATGAGAGTTAAATCAGAAATATAATAAAATAGACAAAAAAAAAGCTCATATTTAGTGAGCTCCAGAAAAAATATTTATATATGGTGCGATGAATTATATATGGATTAGCTAAAATCTAAGAATAAGCTGTTGTGAATTTAAAGTAACAAAATTTAATCTTATAAATTTTGATGAGTTTGAATCTTATATATAAGTTATTCAGGTTAATCAAAAAGGAGAAAATAATAATAATTTTTCCATTTGCATGGCTCCTTCTTCGTGGGCCTCTTGCCGAGTGTGGCACACCTCGGCACGGGGAGCCCACTATATGTAGTGCTACAATTGCACAAGCTTTTTCTTCCCTTGTCTATTCCTTTGACCAATTGACACGTTATTCGTTCTCTTCTCATTTTTCTACGTACCGAGGGCATTCATCAAACCCAACGTACATACCGACCGCTAGATCTAAGGGGACTCGTGGAATTTAAATGGATCTTGTCATTATTAATTTTCCAAGTTCGATCTTTCTCGTAAAAAGATGGTCCCCGAATTCAGGTGAAATGTGCACTTGCAGGCCCCACGCATTCTAGCTTGACAGAAGATGTTAAACTAGAACAAAGGCAGCGAGGGAGGCCTAATCAGTGGACGACGGTCTCGAACGGCTCTGCAAGAGAGAGGCCGATGTGAAAAGATAAAGAGAGTGAGAAATGAGAAGCGAGGGAGGAAACATCCTAGCTTCTTCATCGACACGTGTGTGGTCCTCTCTGTCTCTGTCTCTCTCTCTTTTCGAACTAAGTATAAAGTTCTATCAATTCGTATTTAAGAAAAAGTTGGTGTTGTGGTAGGATGTGACCGCTTGGCGTGATGGAAGGGACATCTGCTAAGTTGTCTTCCATTTTCTAAATTTTCCGATGTTGTGGTAGGATGTGACCGCTTGGCGTGATAGAAGGGACACTTGCTAAGTTTGATGGAAAGTGTTGGAAACTAGTATTAACACCTAGAGGGGGGTGAATAAGTGTAGAGAAATTTTAAGCGTAAGCAATAACAATTTTTTACAATCTACAAACAGAAATTAAATAGAGAGAGTAGAGAAGATTGCAAACACAGTTTATAGTAGTTCGACTTTAGATAAGCCTACGTCCACTCTCCAGGCGATCAGCCAATAGGCTGGATTTCACTATATGATCAAAGGTGATTACACACTCTTGAGTGTTAGCACTTGATGATGATATGTCTCACAAAGTCACTCTTCTTGGTAATTCACTAGGATCACTCGGTTTCGCTCTTTTTCAGACAACTAGTGAAGAATTAAATCAGCCTTGGAATATATTTATCCACCCTAGTCTCCTAGATCTCATCCTATCCTCATATACTCTCCAAGCCACACTCGACCGTTGGCTTTTTCCTTGAGAGTTTCGTCTTCCCTTTCTTGGACAGACTTTATAAGGCAAGTCTTTTTGACCGTTGGAGGTAGATTGGATCCCCTTGGATTCTGTTCACCCATACAATCAGAATCCGGGCTTCCATAAGTGTTCTTTTCTTCTTTGGAAGTTGTCCGTTGATTGATCTTGCCAATCAGTTTGATACAACAGAATCAATATAAATAAAGTAAGTGAAATACTTGACCGTTGGTGATCTTATCCTGTAGTTTCATTCTGAGTCTGCTTAAGTTTTCCGTCTGGTACAGTCAGACTCAAATTTGCGTCTGGTACGAACATACTCAAATTTGCATCTGGTACAAACAGACTCAGAATCTGCCAGACTGAAGTTCCTGCGTCTGCTTCATCCAGACTCAAAAGCATACGTTAGTAGCCTTTGATTTATTTTGTCATCTTCAAAATATCATAAGGGATTTTCCTAACAGAAGGGACACTTGCTAAGTTGCCTCCCATTTTCCAAATTTTCCGATGTTGTGGTAGGATGTGGCTGCTTGGCGTGATGGAAGGGACACCTACTAAGTTGCCTCCCATTTTCCAAATTTTTTGATGTTGTGGTAGGATGTGACCACTTGGCGTGATGGAAGGGACACTTGCTTAGTAGGAAGTTGCCTCCCATTTTCCAAATTTTTTGATGCTTATCCGAATCTACTTCTTTGCGTGTAACAATTTGGACTTTTGTGCCCTCGCGCCGTGCGCAGATGGCTTGATTTGATTCCAAAGAAAGACTTCGAGATATGTATCATACCCTTCTTAGGAAAAAAAATAAAGGATTTTGAACAATATAAATTGAGATTATCTGATAATATTTTTGTCCGATATCTTATTATATCTCAACTATTCAAGGATGGTCATCAAATGTATTTGTTTGCATTTGATTGATAAGAAGTCTGCTGTGATGGAATTAGATTAATTTTTAATTTAAAAATAACTGATTTTTTATGATTACCATTATAATGTTCAAGTTGGATCTGGTATATATTATTACTTGCTACTTGCCTTTCCTTCATTTATTGGCACAGATATCTAATGCTTCAAAAATTTGAGATTCCCAATGATGCATCCTTCAAACTAGAAATTAATGTAAAATTCCAATACATCATTAGGTCCTCAAATATTTTTCTCTAATTATGATTAGGCTCACCTCTTTTCTGCTCCCTTTTTGGTACTCGACACTTTCGACCACTTTGAATTGATCAAATTATTCATTGCAGGTCCTGCACTTGATTTAAAATTGTTTCTTACCTTTTTTTTATTTTTTCTTTGGTTTCAATTTTAGTAAAAGACAAACCAACTCGTGTGCCAAATGAGCTTAATCACATGCTAACAATGTGTTAATGCTCTTTCAACAATAAAGCTAAAGTCGTCTTTTTTTCATTGGTCCACTATAATCGTTCAACCAGGTATGCAAAACTATAAGCGAATTCTTCTTCTTCTTTTTTTTTTTTATGGTCAGAAAAAAATTGAAAAAAAGGAGAAGGTTATTACGATAAAATTGGACTACTTCAAGCTCAAGCTCATATGCGTTGGAGAGAACCCTAGTCTTCTTTTCATTGACTTGGCAACCCGGGCACAAAGCTCAAGTTCTTTCAACACGTTGATGCTCTTAAGAACAGCAATGGGACTCTATTGATCTGTTTGACTTAGCTCTGCACTCATATCGATCAGACCAATCCAATTGCCCAAAGCTGAAGTACCTGTTGAATCTACTGCTCCCTTCTTTAGGACCGGCCCAATAGCCTCTCCACAGGCTGCCTTCTCCAGGCAACACCACTGCCATGCCCATCGCTTTGTTCAGTTGCCGGTTCACAATGAGCGTTTAGTCACTCAATGAGTCCATTGAGATTTAAAAAATTCTATCTCGCAATGACTCTCTCTCTCTCTGTACCCGGCCTCAATGTTATCAACAAGTATATTACTCATCTATGTTTTATCCATCTCTATAAGATGTGATTCTCATGATTTCTTGCAAGAAAATTATACATCGAAATACATTAACTGACTTTACCCCTTTTTTCTCATACGCATTGAATGTACATCCACGCTAAATATCCATAAAGTTTTAATATTCCACTCTAGTTGAAATTTGCCCTAATTATAGATGTAGAACCGCAAGGTCTCTTTTCACTCTTATCTATAGTCGATGTTTTGACTAGTACATATAAGAAATCTATTTGTTTCATTCCACGAACCTCTACATCAATCATAGTTGATATGATCTTTATTGTCATAGATCATACTGTAATTTCTGCAAATGCCCAAGAAAACTTGATTTCTATGAAGGAGACCGGATAAGGAAGCTTCGTATTGCCAATTTTCCTTAAATGGTAACAACTTTCATTGCACCCATGGTAATTAAATTTTCTTTAGTAGTCATAGAGAAAGTTCTTTAAATTCCAGAAATTAAATGAATTTTTAGGTACCATTACATACATATTGATTTGTGATTTGAATGGAATTTACAAGAAAATGACATATCGTGTAATTTCCCAACCTGGCTAAGTTCAATCAAGCCCGAACCAAACTTCAGTTCTGTCTTGTCAGTGACCCTTGAACTGAGCTAGGCCTGCTTCTCGAACTTAGAATTTTAAAGACGGTTTGCAAGTAATCTAGATCTGTACTTTGTAGGAGAAAATAACCCCCTGCTTTGAGTTGGTACTAGTAAACACACTTGCTTACCTATAACTAAAAAAAAATCTATTGACTCAAATAATAACTATAGCATTCTCATGCTCGAGGACTAGAATGACAAGTACAATGTATTCTATTTACGTGTAGCAATTAAACTCTTCAAAATTAATCTTTTAAAATTATCAAAACAAATGAGCGTAAAATGAAAGAAAAGGGAGTTAGAATTTGCTTCATTGAAAACTCCAATACAAAATATACCCGAAACAAATGGTTTTCACCATAGTTGTATTAAGTAGAAGTTCCCAGAGCAAGATAAAGTAAATATATTGTGTGCAAGATCTGATTCGAACTTCACATAAGTATTAAAGTTATATATATATAATATTAGGGATGAGCATCGGTCCAGGGTCAACCCTGGACCGACCCTGGACTAGCCTAATCTTGTCGGTCCTAGTTCGGTTCCCAGGGGGATTAAGTCGGTCTTTGGTGTCACGCCCCGGACCCCAAGCACGCGACAACCCCTTACCATGGTCAATTGAAAGCGACGTCTCAGGACTCGTCGACGACCATTCATTTTAATCTTTTGTTATGCGCAAGCGAAGACGAACCATCCCAGTCCAACAATCAATCAATCAATCAATCAGGGATAGAGGGATGAATAACAAGAACAACCATCACTACTCATTTACACAATTTACTGGATTAACCAACGGAGGATCGTCTTTTGAATTACAAGCCCGACAAAAGGGGCCGATCCATCCTCTAAGCCAGGCCAAAAAGAAACTAGGCTAATCCAGCTATACGAGAATGAACCCTCGGGTTCAACACCACGGTCACTCGGACCCATCGGACTCGACTCCGTCAGGTCGATCACTGGAGAAACGGGGGGCAGGATTCTCCACAACGGGTGCACCATTCTAAAGACCTGAAAAATGTTAACCACGACGGGTTGAGATAAAATCTCAACGAGTTCTTCCCCTAAGCCCCGATTAGTACGCCAACTCAACCCGGGGTATCTCTCCAGAACCACCCCTCACTCAACCCGACCACAAACAACCAACAACCCGCAAGCAAACAACAGACAGGGGCAACCAATAAACAATTAATCGGTTCGCATGCAACCTTACCCGGCATGCCATACCCTGCACGTAAAACCTCATACAATACAAGCAATGCAACCAACAATCAAAAGTCGGTTCGCATGCAACCTTACCCGGTATGCCATACCATGCACGTTATAAGTCAGCACAATACATGCAATGCACATGGCCGTTAGATGATGCAGTTCGTCAATCACATGCGAGTCGCGTCACAAGCGATCTCACCTGGCCATTGCCACTCCCTGCACGTTATCAATTCATGCGTGCGTGCTATAAATCTTGATGTGATCACTTCATGCATAATCGAAACTGATGATGCAATGTTTCTCGTACACTTTGGTATCCACACGTGTTCCATTGGGCCGAGGTGCAACGGTGCTACGGCGCCCTTCCTCCGTAGAGGCACAACCGTGCCCTTCCGTGCTATTGCTACGGCGCTACGGCGCCCTTCCTCCGCAGAGGCGCAACCGTGCCCTTCCGTGCTATTGCTACGGCGCTACGGTGCCCTTCCTCCACAGAGGCGCAACCGTGCCCTTCCGTGCAGGCCGAGGCGTTACGGCGCCCTTCCTCCGTAGAGGCGTAACTGTGCTCTTCCGTACCCTTCGAGGCGCTACGACGCTATGGCGCCCTTCCTCCGCAGAGGCGCAACCGTGCCCTTCCGTGCCCTCCGAGGCGCAACGGCGCTATGGCGCCCTTCCTCCGCAGAGGCGCAACCGTGCCCTTCCATGCCCTCTCTTCAGTGATTCAGACTATCGTAGCCAATGCACACATACTTGCACATACATTTGCATTTAAAATCTCGAGTCCTTTCTCACAAAAACGGTTCATTTCCGGTGTCCCTCGGACAAACCATTTCTCCCACCTTTCTCATAAAAGTGGTCCATTTTCGGTGTCCTTCGGACAAACCATTTTTCCCTTTTTGTGAAATTCACACGATTCATGCGAATGTTCATGCCACAACACATCAATTTCACTTCATATGATCAAGACACATGAAATTATGCATAATTTCACTTCCGTATGAATAGTGCCGTGAACAGTAATCCGTGAACAGTAATCAATGAACAGTAATCCGTGAACAGTAATTCTTGAAATTCAATTAATAATAAATTAAATTCAGAAATTAAAAAAAACATTGATTAAACACAATTAATCAATCAATTAAGCTAAACAAGCTTAATTATCACATAATCCACAAATAAGGACAATTAAGCATAATTAAGCAAGATTAAGCTAAGCTAATCTTAATTACCTATCTAACCACCTATCTTAGGGCTAATACAACTTAATTAACCCTCCTAAACCAGCATTAATACTAATTAACCCAACCCTAAGCAAGTTTAGGCACTAAATAAGGATTAGGGGCTAAACTCACTCGTTAAGCGGGTCGGCGACACGGGCGCGGCGGCGGCGACGAACCCGACACCCGGGGACCTCTACCACGATGATCCAAGGCGGTCCCGGGCTCAACACAGCAGCAACAACTCGGAATCCCCACTGCAACTTCGAAAAACTGCACTGCTAGAGGAGGAAGAAGCTGATCGGAGTTGAACGGGCTGCCCGGAGCTCCGGCGAGCGACGGGCCAGCGATCAACGGCACCCGGGGGTCGAGGGGGAACCACTTGTGGCTGGTATGGGCGGTGATTTGGCTGGAATGGGAGAAAAACGGGGGAAAAGGCGGAACAAAGCTGCTGCAGGCGGAATAGTGACGGTCCGGCAACAGCCGGCTTCCGGCCACCGTACAGATCGGACGACAACTCCTTCCGGCGATCGGTCGACGCTATCTAATCGGAAATTCTCTTCTGAACACGATGGTGGGTGGAACGAGACGAGATTCCAACGGAAAGGTAATGAACAACTCAGATTTCGGTGAAAGGTCAGAAACTGAAAAATTGCAGGAAAAAGGGAAACAAGGGGAGAGAGGGCTGCGATTTGTGAGGGCTGAAGGAGGAGGAGAGAGAGAGCATTGAGGGCTTCAATTCAGCTTCATTAAGGGCATTAAATGCCTTCTCTAATTTCCCAAGCAAGTGACATCATCTTCTCTCTCTTCCTTTTGACTTTTTTTCAAAATATCCAAGGGTATTTTGGTCATTTCCACCTTGTACATTTCCCAATGTTCCCTTGGGATGAAAGTGAAAGGCGGGCCTAGGAAACAGGTTTGAAAATGAATAGGAACGGGCTCGGGAATTTTTTGGGCTCGAATTGGCTCATATTTAGACAACGGGCTTGGGGGGTTAATGATCAGTTTAGCCTGACGGGCTCACTTGCTTGTCTCGGCTTTCCGCGATGGTCGTCCCACCTTGGGCGTGAGGCCCACACTATTTTTACTCGGCCCATATCCTCGTAGGCTTGTTTCCTCGGTCCGAAAATCCCTTTCCCAAAAACTCGGCTCAACCGACACTATCGACTGTTAAGGAAGCATCGTCCAAAAGTCCATCCCGGACGTTCCCGAAAATTCGAAGTCCAATCTTGGATTCTCATGCCTTGTCAATTTTGCCCAAATGTCATTTTGGTATAATTCAGATTGACAGGCGGTTTCGAGGATTCACACGTAACCGACTTGTGCCAAACCACGTTCAAGACTTCTCGACACATGGACGTCCTTGACGACATGAAATTGCGAAGGATAGATTCTTATTTCAAAGTACACGATTATCAAGGATCAACATAGGGTCGTTCACGGGTTCGATAATAGTAGACGGAATCACCCGTCGTCCCATTATTTCTGTCCGCGAATCGACTTCTATTCGTCCCTAAAATCGGCATGCATGACTACAGGATCGTCCTTACGCAAGTCTCACAGTCGAGTCGTTTTCCCAGGTCGAGTTCTTTAGTCGCACGAGTTTACGTCCTCGTAGCCTTTCCCCTCAAGGTCAGTATCTCGGAAATGATTGGGTCCGAGCGGAATCAACCAACAATGCATTGACGAAATTCACGTTCACTCATCCCTAAAAGGCCTCAAATTTCAGGACGTCACATTTGGTCCTAGGATCCCTAGACCAGTACTATGTGGGTTGGTCCTCGATTCTAGGAGTTTCGAGTTGGTTCTACCTGGACCAACCCTAACCTTATATATTATATATAATATTTTAGATATATTATATATATATATATATATATATATATCTCATAAATATTTTTTTTATCTATTTTAAAGAGCAAATCATAATTCAAACAGCATCCTCATCCTTCAATACTATTGTTCTCTTCTCTTTTCTTCATTCTCTTAGTATTCAATTTGCCAAGTAAAATCAAAAGAAATAATTTCCTTCATGAGCAATCTTGTCCTGCTTGCCACTTGACACTCACGTTGCTTGTTGTGCTCACCCTGCTCACTGCTTATCATTCACCTTGCTTACCTTTGGTCGCTCGCCACTTGTCCCTCACCACTCGACACTTGTCTCGCTTACCGTGCTCACCCCGCTCGTCGCTCGACACTTGTGTCCTTTACCACTTTTCGCTAACATTGCTCGTCGCTAAGTAAATTAGAAGGAAACAAAACCCTAAGATTGGTCATAGAGCCACAAGGCAAGCGTTGCTCACGAGCAATCTTAATCGCTTTTATAGTTTCTTCCTTTTAGCAAATGTAAAATTTTTATTGTTGCATTATCTTAAATTTGTTGAATATGTATTGGTATTTATAGTTTTGTTGCTTAAAACCACATTACCGATGGATATGTAATTTGAAATAGTAAGTTTGCCTTTTTATAAATAAAAAAAAAATCGATTGGTCCCGGGTTAACCCTAGAACCGGACTGAACCCATCAAGTTGGTCCGATCCTCGGTCCCAGGCTCAATAGGGTTGGTCCTCGGTCCCAAAAATTGAGAACCAACACTATGCGAGTTAGTCCTAGGGTTAGGGGGTGGACCGGCACAACCCGGACCATGCTCACCCCTATATAATATAATATCATATCATATACTAAGAACGATTCTTTGAAATTCTTGCCCTTTATTATTTGACTCAAAATTACTCTTGGAACCCGTTAATGATATTATGGTTACATTTTATAAATGTTATTTCTTTCTCGAAGTAGTCCCCACGCTACAAGAAAAAGGAGATGGACAAAACCGGTCCCGCAAAGCTTTGAAACCCATCCCTAATGATCACTGGCCACAACAGCTCACCGCATGTCGTCACCTATATGCTCGCCTTTAAGGAGAAGTAGGGAGACTTTTTGCGGTGCCCGTTGCCCAACTCATAGAGGCCAGGCTTTGAGACCCATCCCATAAGACCACCGCTAGCGATGGTTGAAGATTCTTACACTAACACTTTTCTTCCTATTCTTTACAGGGTTACTAAGTCACCATGTTGCAGGTAAGTACCCTTCTTCTCAGAATCAAAAGGAAGATAAAATTGAGAATTTTCATCCAAAAAAAAAACTTTCAGCATTTTACTAGGAGCAAGTAAAAAGAAAAAAGAAAAAGAGAAAAAGAGAAAAAAGATCTAAATTGAGAAAACAAACTTTTTACAAAGTTTCTGAGCATTGTTTTTTATCTCAAAATTGTATGTTCGATTGATGGATCACTCATTTTGAATCAAAATCCCCTATGGAGATTAATCTATTCAGATGATCTCAACTAAATGAAATTGAGATGTTTAATCATGCCAAGCGGGAAATGTTTAGGATGATGAAAGGCAAGCCATTCTCAAACACTTCATTCAAACACTGTGAGAAGTGAGCAAAAGAGAAAACCTATGTCGTTAAAGGACAAAAGAGTCATTCGCAATTGATACATGAACCAAAATGAAAAGAGACGTTCCTCTTCTCTATCTTATACACCACAGGTGATGATAGTCAGTCCCTTTGAGCCTTTAAAAGTGGAGAAATAAAAAATACCCCTATCAAGAACCACCCCACAATGGGGCAAATTTGGAGGCTTTGGTTGACATTATATGGTGAAAAGATGAGAAAGACTTCTTTGCTTTCACTTGCACTAATCTTTTTGTGGTGACTTCAAGTGAATTCTTATGAAGGCTTGAAACATCCCAAGGTGAAGAAGATCATTCATTTCTCTACCCAAACACTAATACCCGTTGCTTAAACCAAGTTGAGCCTAATTGTTCATTTCTAAAACCCAAGTGGTGATTATTTCCCCATACTGGGGCAAAGCACATGATTGACCAATACAATTGGCATTTTATGTGAAAATGTGAAAAAAAAAAAAACTCTCGAAAGTCCTAAAAGCTTAAAAAAAATTCAAAAGAGCAAAAGTCCAATGAAAATTATGGGGCATGAAAAAGCAGTGTGCCTAGTAAAAGTAAGGCTAATGCCCGTGTAAAAAAAAAGGAGAAAAAAAAAGAAAAGAAAAAAGGAGATTCCCATCAAGGGGCGAAAATCTCCTATGTGAAAAAAAATTGTCAAATTCAAAATGCTTGCATTGAAAAAAAAATCATTACAAATGCAAAGAAAAAAATTGAGAAAGACAAAGCTCTTATTTGATTAGTCAAAGGACTTTCGAAATAATTCAGATTTCAAGAGTCAAGTGCTTTTGAGAAGATCGAGTGATATGACAATGATGCCATGACAATCACCAACTTTCAAATCCCCTTTTGTGAAAAATTCTGAGGCTTTTGAGCCCTAACCAAACCAACATTACAACCCTTCTCAAAGTCTCTTCAGATTGGAATGATTCAAGTGGAAATAAAAACTCTCCAAAGAAGCTACCACTCAAAGAAAGGGGAGCAAAGTTGTCTTATCTCATCTTAAGGTTTCTTGACTTGTATCGAAGATGTTGTTGGTAGATAATTGTTTTATTTTATAGCCAATGATGCTTATCCATTGTTAAAGCCATGACCAAACCTACATTACGGTCCCTTTAAAAGACCTTTTAAATTAGTCAAGATGTACTTATTGCGAATGATTCTCAGATCCTTCGACACTAGAAATGTGAGGTAGATTGAGTGATCAAATTACTTCACACATGAATGGATGGGATCAGATAGCCCTTTCTTAAGAGCATGTGATAAGCCATTTCTAACTAAGGAGCTCTTACTTGGCATGCTCAATAAACCTCTTTCATGAGTTTGATTATTCTAATATAATTTTTCTCTTAAAAGGATTTGGTGATTAATGATACCTTACAAGCTTGATAACAATTTTTTGGTACATGATACCAAAAGACATCAAATATTTTCAATATGATCAAACTTAGCTTGATTTGCTTATGCAATTAGTGCTACAACATTGCCAATGCATTTTTTTGATAGTCTCTAAAGACATTTGCTCAAATTAAATTTGACATGTTCACTCAGTGAAACCATACAATTCCCAAAAGTTCATGGTCAATCGGAAAACTATGTTATTTCTAAAAGGTTTGGTGGACTTATCCTTAAATCACATGGTTCGTGGGCTTATCCTTAAACCACATGGTTCGTGGGCTTATCCTTAAACCACATGGTTCGTGAGTTTATCCTTAAACCACAATGGGCTTATCCTTAAACCACAGTGGGCTTATCCTTAAACCACATGGTTCGTGGGCTTATCCTTAAACCACATGGTTCGTGGGCTTATCCTTAAACCACATGGTTCCTAGTCAACTGGAAAACTATGTCATTTCTAAATGGTTCATGGATCCTTCTTAAACCACATGGTTCATGGTAAACCTAAAACCATGCAATTTCCAAAGGGTTTGTGGGTCTTCCTTAAAACCATATGGTTCGTGGGTCTTCCTTAAACCACATGGTTCATGGTCAACCGGAAAATCATGCAATTTCTAAAAGGATTTGTGGGTCTTCGTTAAAACCACATGATTTATAGTTAACCTAAAACCATGCAATTTCCAATAGGGTTTGTGGGTCTTCCTTAAAACCACATGATTCATGGTCAACTTAAAACCATGCAATTTTCACAATGGTTCATGGTTAACCTAAAACCATACTTTTTTGGTTGAAGCCCGTTCTTACACAATAAGACCTCCCTCAAAGTCGAAACCCGTTCTTACATGATAAGACATTTCTCCAAGTCGAAGCATGTTCTTACACAGTAAAACTTTACCAATTTGGTTGAAGCCCATTCTTATACGGTAAGACCTCTCTTTAAGTCGAAGCCCGTTCTTACACGGTAACGGTAAGACGTTTTTACACGGTAAGACCTCCCCCAAGTCAAAGCCCATTCTTACATCAAAGCCCATTCTTACATGGTAAGACCTCCTCCCAAATCAAAGCCCGTTGTTACACGGTAAGACTTTACTAACTTAATCGAAACCCATTGTTACACGGTAAGACCTTCCTCCAATAACCTAGTCGAAACCCATTATTACACAATGAGACTTTACTAACTTAGTTGAAACTCGTTTGCATGAGCCGAGATCTTAAAAAAAAAAAGAAGAAGAGAAATAAATGGAATAAATTCATGCTTCCATAACCTAATCTTTGAAATGAATCTCTTCGAACTCCCTTTCAAAGAGGGGCAAATGTTGACACCCAAATTTTTGTTTATTTTATTTTAAATGCCCATTTATCTTGCATCTATAAATACATATTAATTCATAGAAAAGATAAAAAAAAATTGAAAAGAAAAATCGGTCGGCTGGGCCGGCGTAGTTTGGCCCACTTTTTCTCACAAAGTCTTAGCCCTATACGATTCTCCTTAGACCTTTTTCCTTTTTATTTCTTTTCGGCCCATCTCCCTTTATTTCTCCCCTTTGGCCCCTTTAGCTTATTATTTCGAAGCCCATAAGCAGTGTAGGCCCAAAGAAAAAAAAAAACAGAATAGCAGCAAAGCCCAGCCCCTCTCTTCCATTGGCCTTATACATAGAGCACACGGACAGAAAGAGAGGGGGGCACTCAACTGAAAACAGAGGCAAACGCCCGACGCCGTTCCGGTCCTTCCCGCGTGACGTCAGCCGCATGACGCCAGCAAGGGAATCTTCCCTTGCTGCGCTGTCACGCGGCGAGGGGGAGAAGATTTTCTGTTATGGAGAGCAGGGGGCGATTCTAGCCAAGAGCAGAGACAGCAGCAACGAAAGAGAAAAGAGGGGCCAGAACCAAAGAGAAAGAAAGAAAGAAAAATGAGAAGCTATTAGAAAAAATACACGTAATTCTTTGATGCGGAAAATTCGAAAACCAGTGATCTCTGATCTTCATGATTTTTACAAATAAATAAGAACATATCTTTATCCATAGCGTTACCCTTTTGTTGTGGAAAACCGAAGAACTTGAACTAAATGAAGAAATCCGATTTGTCTCCCTTGACCCACTATTCTTTAATGTATTCTATCGATGGAGGAGAGAATACTGAATTCTTTTCAGTTATTGTTGTTTATATGGGTGGAGAGAGGACCGGACTCTATTTATATATTCTATCAACAGGTGCCTTCCATCAAAGCGCCTTTTAACTTCCATAAAAGTTGCATCTCTTCAGAAAAATAGTAACTTCCCTTGAGGATTATACATTTTTCATTTTATTAGAGTCGCAACTTCTCGTAACCAATATTTATTTTATTGCATTTCAATAATTATTAAACCATATAATAAATCACATCATGTGGGCCACAATAATTCTTACATTCTCTCACTTGGCCCATATGATATTTCTTTCATGGTTTAATAAACACTGTAATGTGCACAATAATATTATGCTATAAAATTTTCATTAAATTGGCAATCATATAATAATCATAATTAAGAAAAACTAATGCGAGTCATAGCGGTTGTATGTCATTAATCGACATAATCTCTTCTATATACTACAACTATAGCTCTCTACTTAACATGATCCATATATGAGAAGTACAGTAATAGTCCAACTATAATGTCTCTTTAGAGACTATCCTGTTTAACATTAATCTATTTCCATAATGTATACTAAATAGAAAACAGGAAATGTCAAAAACACATAAATGAGTTCAGAGTGTCAAATACATAAACTTAATACAATCATAATATAAACATCAATGACGTCCAATAATGCCCATCTTTTCAACATGCTCATTAAATATTTTGGGCGGCAGTCCTTTTGTTAAGGGATCTGCAATCATAAGATTAGTGCTAATGTGCTCAATCGACACTCTGTGTTTCTGAACTTCTTCTTTTACAGACAAGTATTTGATCTCCATATGCTTAGCACCCTTAGAATACTTGTCGTTCTTAGAGAAGAAAACTGCTGCAGAGTTATCACAATAAATTTTCAGCGGCTTGGCAATACTATCGACGATCACAAGCCTTGAAATAAAATTCTGCAGCCATAATCCATGAATAGTGGCCTCAAAGCATCCCATAAATTTAGCCTCCATAGTGGATGCAGCAATAACTGACTACTTCGCACTCTTCCATGAAATTGCCCCTCTAGCCAGAAGAAACAAGTAACCAAATGTTGATTTTCTTGTATCGGCACATTCGGCTAAGTTCTGAATCGAATATCCAATCACCTCGAGATGATTGGATCTTCTATAAGTGAGCATATGATTCTTCATTCCTTGCAAGTATCTAAGAACTTTCTTTGCAGGTTTCCAATGATCCATTCCAGGATTACTTTGATACCTGCCAAACATTTCGACAGCAAAACTAATGTCTGGTCTGGTGTAAGTTTGTGCATACATCAAGCTCCCCACAATAGATGCATAAGGAATATTTTTCATTTGTTCTCGTTCCAATTCATTTTGCGGACATTGCATAAGGCTAAATTTGTCACCTTTTTGAATTGAAACTATTCCTGTTGAATATTTACTTATATTGAATCTCTCTAAAATTTTCTCAATGTAGGCTTTTTGAGACAACCCTAACAATCTTTGTGATCTATCACGGAATATTTATATTCCTATCACATACGTTGCTTCTCCCATATCCTTCATTTCAAAATTCTTAGAGAGAAACTTCTTGGTTTTATGTAACAAACCAAGATCATTAGTAGCAAGCAAAATGTCATCAACATATAGCACTAGAAAAATTAACTTGCTCCCACTGATCTTCATATATATACACCGATCAACGGTGTTTTCTTTAAATTCAAATGAAGTTATGGTATCATTAAGCTTAAGATATTATTATCGGGAAGCTTGTTTAAGTCCATATATTGACTTCTTTAATTTACATACCATGTGTTCTTTTCCTTTAATTGAAAAACCTTCGGGTTGGTCCATATAAACCTCTTCTTCTAAATTCCCATTAAGAAATGCGATTTTTACATCCATTTGGTGTAACGCCAAGTCATAATGAGCCACCAAAGCCATAATGATTCTAAGTGAGTCCTTCTTAGAGACTGGTGAAAATGTCTCTTTATAGTAAATGCCTTCTTTTTGCGTAAAACCCTTTGCAACAAGTCTGGCTTTATGTCGTTCAATATTGCCTTTTGAGTCGCACTTGGTCTTAAAGACCCATTTACACCCAACCTTCTTACATCCTTTAGGCAATTCAACAAGATCCCAGACTTGATTTTGATGCATGGATTTTAACTCTTCTTCCATAGCATTAAATCATTCATTAGAATCTTCACATTCCATGGCTTGGGAAAATGAACCTGGATCATTTCCAATTCCTAAGTCAATTTCTGACTCTTGTAGATAAACCATATAATCATTAGAAATAGCTGACCTTCTTTCTCTTTGAGATCTTCTTAATGCTATTTCTTGTGACTCAGTTATTGAAGGTTCAATATTGACATTTCTATTATGGAGTGTCTGTTCATTAATTTGTTGTTCTCGATTATTATAAGGTTGAACTATAATATCAGGAACAACAACTTTAGAAGCTTTGGGTATAGGAACTTCTACCCTTACTTCTTGAATGCAAGCATCACGCACTCTTTTACTCCCACTAATGTCACCATTCTCAATGAACCTAACATTTCCAGATTCAACAATTCTTGAACTATGATTAGGACAGTAAAATTTATACCCCTTGGATTTCTCTTCATAACCAATGAAATAACCACTAGTCGTTCTTGAATCCAATTTCATTTCATGTGGATTATAAATTCTTAATTCTGCTTCACAACCCCAAACATGTAGATGTCGTAAACTAGGTTTCCTTCCCGTCCACAGTTCAAAGGGAGTCTTTGGAACTGCCTTACTAGGAACACTGTTTAATAAATACATAGAAGTCTTTAAAGCATACATCCACAAAGATAAGGGTAAAGATGAATGACTCATCATACTCCTAACCATTTCCATTAAAATACGATTACGCGTTTCTGCTACACCATTTTGTTGTGGTGTACCCGGCATTGTGTATTGAGCACAAATGCCATGTCTTTCAAGGAATTTAGCAAATGGAATTGGATATTGTCCCAATTCATCATACTTTCCATAATATTCACCACCTCTATCGGACCTTACTATTTTCACATTTTTATCTAATTGCCTCTCAACCTCTTTAATATATACTTCAAGTGCATTCACTGATTGAGACTTGTCATGCAATAGATAAATATAACCATAACATGAAAAATCATCAATAAAGGTGATAAAATAACTTTTCTTACCAAAAGATGGAACATCGAAAGGACCACATATGTCAGTATGTATAATTTCAAGAAACTATGTACTTCTTGTGGCACATTTCTTAGTGTGCTTTGTTTATTTACCTTTAATACAATCAATACACACTCCAATGTCAGTAAAATCCAAATTTAGAAGAATTTCATTCTTTACTAATCTTTGCATTCTTTTCTTGGATATATGACCCAAACGTTTATGCCACAAGTAAGTAGAATTCTCATTCACCAAACTTCGTTTAGTGCCAACATTATGATGCAAGGTCATTAATGTCTCAACAAAAGAATTATCAAGTCTAAATTTGTAGAGACCATCACATAAAGTTCCAATTCCAATAAGAGTATCACTCTTAAATAAATTGAAAGATCCAAAACCAAACTTACAATAAAATCCCGCTACATCAAGTCTTGGCAAAGAAACTAAATTGCGAGAAAATGTAGGTACATAAATGGTTCGAAACAAATCCAAATAATGCCCAGTATCTAAGATCAAATGGTAAATGCCAATGCCTTCAACTGGAGTTTTGTTTCTATTCCTTGTAATCACATAACTTTCATTTGGCTTTATGATTTGGATCGTAATAAATCCCTGCATCGTATTTGACACATGAGTGGTGGCACCAGAATCAATCCACCAAGTATTATGAGGAATTTCAGTAAAATTTGATTCAAAACATACTAAAGCACAAGGCTTACCTTTTTTTCGACGTTTCAAACAATCTTTTTCAAACAATTTTGTTGCAAAAAGCCTTATGTTCTTTCTTGTGGATTTGAGAAGCCTTTGAAGAATCATTTAGGATGTGTAATCCTTTCTTCTTGCTCCTTCCACATTTCCTTTTGAATTCCTTTGAGCTTTTTGATGACTTGAGAGATGAACGAATGAGCCTTTTGATTCTTCATCCTTGTTTCCTCTTGAACAATCATACCGGCCAATTCATTCACATTCCACTTATCCTTTATAGTGTTGTAATTCATTTGAAATGGCCCATATTGTTCATGAGGCAAGGAATTAAGTATAAACTGTACTAAAAAGTACTCATCCACGTTCATTCCTAAAGTCCTTAACTTTGCTACTAATGCATGGTACGTGAACCATCATACTTCATGGTGGTCAGTGTGCTCATCAATGTACCAGCAAGTGACTTATTAGCAGTTTGAGAACGCTCTTCCACAAATTTCATAAATTCCTTAGCATTGTCAGTCTTGGGAAGAGAAGTCTTTAAGTTGTTTGCAATTGTCATTCGTATGAACATTAAGCTTAGTCTGTTCAATTTTTCCCAAGTTTTATGGAAAGACTTTTCATTGTCGCTAGTTTTATCAGTAATAGCAGCTGATTTCTCAACTTGAAGCGCTAAATTAAGATCTAGGACACCTAAGTGAAAATGGACTTGTTCACTCCTATTAGGAAAATTTATCCCATTGAATAAGGGAATAGACGAAGCATGCGAATGAAGTGAAACAGGTACAGATACTGCAAATATGCAAGAAAATACTCATACATTAATGCTTTGAGAATATACCAAATCAGATTTAAACTAAACTACACATGTACATCATAGTTCTCCTTTGGGCGATCCTATGATATACAAATATACATAAATCATGATGATACTAATGACTTTTATTTGGTAATTGTAAATATATCTTATTAAAATTTATTTGCTATCTTTGGATATGCAAACAAATTTAACAAGTCATATTAATTACCAACTATCATGTTCATGAATTATAAGAAAATAATTAACCTTTGGGTTAATCCCTAAGTTCTTATAATAAATGAACTTCAATATACCCATAACATCAATAATGATATGAAACATATCAATTTCATATATAGCATCAATTAATCATGGATAATTGAATAAAATAATTTACAATATCAAAAATTCAAAAAACTTCAAGGTTTGGCCACTTTGGTGACTAACAAACCATTCATAATATGAATTTTCAATATTGTAAAATATAAATATTTACCAAATTGCACGCAAGGACAAAACCGTAATCAAAGCATAAAGGCAAAATCATAAAATCATAATTCCATAAGGACATAATCATAAATATATAAATCCAGGGGCAAAATGGTAAATAATCAGCAATGGCAGAATCATAATTATAAATAAACAGGGGTAGAACAGTAAATAAATAGCACAAGGATGAAATTATAATTTTATTTTCATGCGGCAAGGGCATAACCGTAAATAACCATCAAGAGGAGAGGGCAACACTGTAATTAGGGAAATTTGGAGGGCACCAGGAGTGTGTGGGCGCGCGCGGGCGAGTGCACGCACGCGCGGGCATTTCCCTTTGGTGCGTGTAGTGCACGCGCTAGACTCTACCCAGTAGTGCTGGTGCGTGGATCCACGCGCCTACAACTGTAGCGCGCGCGTGACCTCCATGCGCCTTCCTTGTTGCGCCTAGTGTTGGCGCCGATCGCAATTGTTGGCCTTTTCTTTTTTTTTTTTTTTGCCTTGTTTCCCGAAATTCCTCCATTTTCGTCCTTTCTTCATGAAAACATTCCATCATTCAGATTTGTTCCGACATAACCCTCCGAAAACATTTCAATAACAACAAATAATACGAATAGGATCGTTCAACAAATCATCATACTTAAATCATAATATTTCTATAAATGGAAAAATCATGAGATCATAAACCTTGCTCTGATACCAACTGTTAGAAAAAATACACGTAATTCTTTGATGCGGAAAATTCGAAAACCAGTGATCTTTGATCTTCATGATTTTTACAAATAAATAAGAACGTACCTTTATTCATAGCGTTACCTTTTTGTTGTGGAAAACCGAAGAACTTGAACTAAATGAAGAAATCCGATTTCTCTTCCTTGGCCCACTATTCTTTAATGTATTTTATCGATGGAGGAGATAATACTGAATTCTTTTTAGTTATTGTTGTTCATATGGGTGGAGAGAAGACCAGACTCTATTTATAAGTTCTATCAATAGGTGCCTTTCATCAAAGCACCTTTTAACTTCTATAAGAGTCCCTTCAGAAAAATAGTAACTTCCCTTGAGAATTATACCTTTTCGTTTTATTAGAGTCGCAACTTCTTGTAACCAATATTTATTTTATAGCATTTCAATAATTATTAAACCATATAATAAATCACATCATGTGGGCCACAATAATTCTTATAGAAACAAGCAAGGAACTGTTCTTTCGGTTTGGTAGAGGCTGGCTGGAGGGAGCTCAGAGTTTGAGCAAAGAGAAAGACAGCCAGAAAACAAACAAAAAAAATCGAGAAAAAGAGACGAGGAAGACAAATCTACAGAGGATAGAGAACCAGATCTGGGGAGAAAAACCAGACTGAGAGAAAATGATAGATAGTGAAGGAAAACAGCAACTAGTTTTCTGGGTTCTGAAAGAGGAAGAGGGAGCTGTGATTCTGGTTTTTTGAGGGGCAGAACAGAAAACCGAGAAGGTCTGACTGGTCAGGCCAGAATCCCGAGCCAAATCTGAGAGAAAAGGAGGGCCGAAGGAGCAGCTGGGCAGAGAAGAGGATTCTGGGCGAGGGAGAAGACCAAAACCAGAGAGAAAAAGACGATGAAGCGGGTTGCTGCGGAAGTCTGACGGAGAAGACAAGGCAGGTCAGGGGGCAGCAGCAGAAAATCAGGAGAGGATTAGGTCGGCAAGTCAGGGCAGAAGGGGGCAGCACCAAGTCAAAAAAAAAAAAAGGACAGAAAGAGGAGCTCGAAGGAGGCTGCAGGGCAGGTGGTCAAGAGAGATTTGAGAGGAAGAAAAAGCAGGAGTGGATCTGAGGCGAGGAAGAGAGGCGGCGGCAGTCACGCCTGACTCGCCGCCGCCGATCCCCCGCTGTGCCTCAGCTCCGGCGTCGGAAAACAGAGAAACCGAAGAAGCGGAAGTGAAACCAGCAAGAAAAAGAGTGGAGAAGGCGAACTAGGAGAGATCCAGGAACACCTAGCCGCTGCCAAACGCCGTCCGCCGCGATTCGCTCCCAGAACCAGGTAGGTCTCTCCCCCGTCCGTTTCTGTTTTGCTTGGTGAAGTGGTGGGCCGGAGCTCGCACCGACCAGTTCGCGTGAGTCCCGGCCCTTTTTGTCCTTCCACCTTGCTTCTATACTCCTATGATGTTATGTCTAAGGACCCTAGAACGTAGTCTAAACTTGGTCAAACCGGAAACCTTCAAATATGATAGTGCCCATTAGGTGCTCGAGGAAATGCCTCAGTGAGAAAACTCGGCATCGAGCTCAATTTCCATGCTGCCCTAGGACTAGGCGTTTGGGAGCTCGCGTATCCAATTTTCTCGGCATCCGATTTTTCTGCATTGCTAGTGATCATGTCCTTGTCACATGCCGCCCTAGATGTTTTCTTGACTTTTCGGTGGTTTGTCTTGGGATGGGTACGTCGGTCTAGGTGATTGGACTGATTTTTGTAATAAATAAATGGGATGTTTTAATTAATTTTATTAATGGGCCATTTTAAATATTTCAAGAAGGCCGGAGAGAGAAAATGCATGTAGAAAAAGCCAAAAAAAAAAAAAAAGAGAAGCAAAGAAAATCGAAATAGAAAAAAAAATAGAAAACGAAGTGGCCGAAAATAGAAAAAGACAAGGGTCAATGGTTGAGCAGTTTTGAATGGGCTTAGGTTAGGTGATGGACTGATTTTTGTAAAAAATAAATGGGATGTTTTAATTAATTTTACTAATGAGCCATTTTAAAGCAGTTCGAGGCCGGTCATTACTTTACTGGGTCGATAGGGTCCGACCTAGTCCGACCTAGTCCGAACCACTTTTTCTATAAAAAAATTCCGAAAATTTCAATTTCATTAAAAATCTTAAAAATTCGAAAATCATTAAAAATAAAAAAATGTTATTTTATTTTATTTTTATTTTAGAAAGGTTTTGAAATTTTATTTTATTTTATTTTTCTTTCTTTTTTTCGAATATTCAAAAAATCCAAAAAAATACAAAAATTTTGAAAATTTGTTTTCTTTAATTTTGGAAAATTAAAAATATTAAAAAAATATAAAATATATATAAAACAAATTCAGAAAATTCAGAAAAATTCAGAAAAAAATTTCAAAAATTAGAAAACCCTTAAAAAGAAGAAAACATCCAAAATTGAATAAGCCTTTAGGGCTTTACATTAGGTTATTCTGGTTTACATTAATAGGATTATTTCTGCACTTTATTTTGCGATGATATTTTGGATGTCATTTCCTTACTTTAGAACGGTTAGGATAAATCTTAGATTTCTCAATTAGGTTGCAATAAACTTATTAACACACGATTAAGTTAGGTACCGAAATGGCGTTAATCCCATGACTAACGTAATCAAGTCCCCGACTCTAAATTCTCTGGTTGCATAAAAAGTGAGGCACGCTCCCATGTCTCACTCGGTTCCTAGTCGACCTCAATAGACTAGTGGCGACTCCTTGTTTGAAAAATTTTATGAATACCCAATATCACGCAGGGTATGGGCTTGGGAAAGCCCGAGTTAATGAAGAGTCGTTGGCCCGAAATTAACAATACCCTTAAATTTATTATTTTAGAAAAATTTAGGTCGCAACAATCCACAAGTCTTAACCGTTAAATGGATTTCAAAGCTCCTCTCTCTAAATGTTTATAAATTCATGCACTTTTGATCCTAGTATTTCATTATCATAACGTTGGTTCCCGGATTAGATTATGTCAAATTCAAGGATCAAATAATAAAAGTAAGAACAACCAAGAAATCAAAGAACTATACCTCAAGCTGTCTTTTAGACTCGGCCATATGTAAGACTATGTTACCTAGGGGTGTCAAAAAGGCCCGCCCCGACCCGACTTGGCCCAATCCAACTCGACCCGACCCTAAACTTATGGTATTTTCTGATACCGGCTCCATACTTAGATAAAATTTTGACCTGACCTGAAAATACCCTAAATTTAGGATCGGGTTAGGTCGAAATGGGTCGGTGCAGGCTTTTTTGACACCGGTACCGCCTGTGCATTTTGGCCCTCATCCATTGAGAGAAAATGGTAAAATATGATAAAATAAACAAAAGAAAAGAGATAATCCCCTCTTTCCGTGCGTTTTGGCCCTCATCCGTTGCTCAACCCTCTAGAGTTTTTGAGCTAAACATGAAATTGAAACCAAACCTGTAAAGGGTCACACTTTGGCCCGATTTGACCCGAATTTGTTCAGGTCGAATTGGGTCGGGTCGGGTCAGAGCGTGATCCTTTACAATTGGAGTCAGGTTGGGTAACATCAAAACTCGACCCGACCCGACCCCATTGACACCTACTTCAGAGCTTCGTTTCAGCCAAGGGTACAAGCCTAAGGCAAGGAAAAGGATATAATAACTCACAAATTAATTTATAAAATTAAAAAATATAATTTGCAAAACACATATAAATTGAGAGTTTGAATATGTTGTATTTGTATACTTTATAAATTAATTTTATTGTTCCTAACATCAGTTGAAATCAAAGAACTTCCAAAATATATTAATGTTTACTGAGTGAAAAAATTAACCTCAAATGAGCTATGAACATACGGCAAAAGCGACATTATGCAACTAGCAATGGAATATTATTTCGATTTGTTAAAAAATCATTGTAAAATTGTTGCATCACTTTAATTTAGGTTGTACCAATTTTTGTGCTTGGAAGATTGCTCTTTTGAAAATCAACATTGCAATGTTGGACTATTAGCTCATCGTCGATTTGGGCTTAATATTATTGTGTAAATGCATCGAAATTTTATTACCAATTTGTGTGAATTGCAACAATATCAAAACTTTTACTTCAATCGCACCAATCTAACTATTGTCGCATAACAACTTAACCGATTCGTATCTTTTACACCACCTAAACATACATTGTTATGTCGGGTTTGGGCTCTTAATATTCCGCGTTTTGTCTAGCTGATGTTCGTCTGCGAAATTATCAAAAATTGAGAGTGACCCAAGAGTCAAATCAATAATCCGTACAAAGACAGAGATTGATGAATGTACGCTTAGTCGACCTCACCAGCCTGGAGTATCAATGCCTGCCAATTATAGAAAACTACATAAATGCATCCAAGGGCATTTAAATAAAAAACTTGATTTATGTAATTGAAAGGAAATATTTATTTAAATTGCAATTTTTAGTGCACCTCTTTTCGAGAAAATATTAGGTGCATGTAATACACCCGTATTAAATAAACCTAATATTTTCTCCTAGTTGGTTGAGGGTAAGTAGGGCCAAAATATATATATTGTCATTTCTATTCCTACTTTAACTCTCAATTTTAGATTTTTATTCTGCCTTCTTGTAGAATATAAGAGTCGAAATCCACACTTAAAACTAAATCGTCCACACCTCGATCCTCCCTAACGCCATTTTAATACTTTTTTTCTTTATTCAAAATATTTTGCAAGTAGCCTTAATTAATTTTTATTCTAAACCACTAACATGTGATGGATGATTATGCAAATATGCAAACCGAAATTTCACACTCAATAATCAAAGTGATAAATAAATTACCAAAGGAAACATGAAAACCTTGATGCTCTAAGCAATAGAAAAGCTTCATTATATCCAACATATCAAGTGTTTTGCAAAATGTTAACTCAAGACAAAATAATGTATGCATGACTTAAACATAATTTCTTTTTATGATATGGAACATAAAAAGTGCATGAAATGTCATTAGTAATTAACCCTATCTACACAATTTGATAATTAAAACATTGACATTAATACATGTAACTCTCTAGGTGATGTGCAACATGCAACATGAGTATTACTAGTTAGCATAAGCTAGACAATTGGTGTCCACATCAGCGCCGGCTACCCAAATCTGGTTGGATGAATTAAATTGACACAATTGCAAAAGATTTAGAATTGATTTGGCAAAAAAAAAAAAAAAAAATTTAGAGCTAAATTGAAAAAAATTAATTTTCCCAACTAACTTCTCACATAATAAAATAAAGTTCCATTATGAAACAAGCATAAAATGTGAAATATGTTAAAAGCGGTGGTTTTCTGGATTGATGGTCGAGTTGAAGAAGCCAGCTTCATGTTATCCTCGATAACAACAACCATAAAATGATCGACATTTGTATAATTGTCGTTGATAAGGTTGTTGTTGAGCAGAGAACAAGTACAAGTTTTTGAATTCCCTTTCAAGAAGGATTTGAGGATTTTGAGCTTGAGGAAGAATCTCAGGGTGAGCATGTCTTCCACAACGATGGAAAAAATGTTTTAGAGAAAGCCCCTCCCATGTTGATCCGAATTCAGATACAAATGAGATTTGGGCGTAGGGCGTAGGAATTTGGAGCGACAGAAGATGGAAAGAAGAACAGAAGAATCAAATATTGATTTCATTATGATAGGCCATTGAAAAAATCAATTGATGAATCAATATTGCAGTTCGGTTGGGATCTTTTCTTAAAGCAAGAAATTTTGATTGATTCTATAGATATGGTTCCAAATTACAAGAGGATTTTGGCACATATGCTTTATTAGATAATCCAACATTTCAAAAGCTTGAGGTTGTGCCTTTTTTCTTTTTCTTTTTTCCTAATAAAGGCAGAATGATGTTGGATGCCTTAAGTTTGGATTTATGTCTTTTATTTGATGAATTTAAGATAGCAAATTCTAATATTCCCTCCTTTAATTTAAGTTTGTATAGGATATTCACTTTGTATATAATATATGAGCTCATTGTTTCTATTATTTTTAAGTTTGGGAATGAGTTGATATATTTTATTTTTTTACTGGAAGATACCACAGGATCTAGTTGATTTTTAATGTATAGCTAGGCTTTTGTTATATTCTTATATTCTCAGCATTTCCTTTTCAGTTACTTTATTTAATAATAATTTTCGGAAAAAGGATTGCAACTATATTAATTTGTTATGCTTTTATAGGATCATGCAATTGGCCTCTTTCTAGAATTAAAAACCCGAAGAGATTCCCATCTATGGGTTTTGTGCATAAATGCTTCGAGCATTCATGTTTGCGAATTGCAACTCAGTGTCTTTTGCTTCCACTCCATTGAAATTGAAATTGAAAAGAAAAGCTATTCGAAGTCTCGACTTCAAGCAAGACTAATTTGGTTATTTTTTTAGGATCATGCAGTTGGCCTTCTTCTAGAACTAAAAACCAGAAAAAAACAAAAACAAAAACAAATTAAAGAGATTTCTGTCTATGCGTCTTGTGCATGTATGCTTTGGGCATTCGTGCTTGCAAGTTGCAACTCAGTGCTTTTTGTGCCCACCGTTTTCGAAGTTGAATAAGGGGAAAAGCTATTCAAAAGTCTTGACTTCGAGCAAGAATAAAGGCCTCTCGAAATCAAGGAATTAATAGATGAGTCCTTTACATGCAATGCAACTAATAAGAAGAGTCCAGTTCTGATGAACCTCAAGGCTAGAAACATAGATGATATTGCATTCGCGAGGTGAATACTTAAAGGAGTAAATAATACTTGCAAACTATTTCCGGTCCTTCAATTCAAGGCAGTTGCCGACATGTCTCCCTATGGCATCCGCTCTGCTCGGAGTCGTAATTTGCATTTGTAGCATTTCGACCACAAGAACATGGGGACCACCAACACGACAAGCAGCAAGCTCATACAAAATCCCTCTATGAGATATGCTGCGACCGCATCGGAGTTCGGGAATCCGATTGTAGCGGTAGCAGATTAGGCAACGCCAACAATCAGCATTAGACTGTAAACCGGGAGAGTGGGGCAATAGGGGAATAGCGTTGCTCCAGACTGTGATGATGGGGACCAAGAAAACCATACTGTTGAGGGCCGTGAACTCGTGCATGTACTTGCCATTCATGATCATGTCTCCGGTTTGATGTGGTTTTTCAACAGTAATGCCGCTAGAATTGGCGGTAACGATAGTGGAATTGGCTGGGGATTTGCAGAGTTATCTCCCCCCAAACCAATATCCTCCTGCAGGAGTGACCCCGCTTGGTAACTGGCAGACGAAATTATTAAGGTAGCCACTACTAAGATTGGCCCAAGTGGACTCATTTTGGTGGCTAAAACAAATTGCTTACTTCCCAAAGACAATTAGTTCTCTCCTCAAATGCCATTATAGAGAGAAGTTGCCAGTAAGAGGTCATGACTCATCCGCAAGATCTTGATGGCCACTAGAATTCAATCTGACATACCCAACAAGCAGATCGGTGATTTAGAACCTTGTCAGCAGGCCACTGATCTGGAAGAAATGCAAAGGGAACAAAATGAAGTATATATCTCTTCAATTTCAATTACTGCTTTGTCCCTATCTTTATTATTGTGCACAAAATGAGCTCATGCCATATAAGTTTGAGTGATACTAATGATGCAACAATCTTTGTACTGTGGGAACAAGTTTACTAAACCTTATTTATCAAATGCAATCATTTTGACCCATGTAATGAAGTCCCAAATGTTTTATTAATTCTTGATGAAAAAACCCTTAAGTATTCACGCAAGTCATTAATTGCAAATTGGGCGGTCACTTATGATTTACTTGAACCAAACCTTCTATAAAGACAAAATTCATTTTAAAGTTTTCTTTAGAAATTTTTAATAATGTTAAATATCCCGAAAAGTCCTTATTTACCATTTGTTCTATCTCTCTTATTAAAATATTATCCCATATCACTTAATAACGGATTTTATATGATATTTATATTCATGTAGTATCAAAGATAGCATTATCTCCATCATGTTTGTGCCTTCACCCCATGTGCCATGGTCATATTGTGGATTTGACCTCTCTCTAGTCCTTTTATTGAGTCTGGTCCATATCATTGTATTGATCCATACACGTTTTACTCTCTTGTTGAACTTCCCGTTGCATAAAAGTAGATTTATCTATAGCCACAACTCTCATGTATTTGTAAATGTTTATTCCAAAAGTTTAAACTGAAAAATAAAAGGAAACCAATAAATGTGGAAAACATATAAGACCCGTTGTAAACCACATAATTAACTTTGACATTTCTTTGCCATCGTTGTTAAAGGGAGACAATTCCACGTATCTCGCGCAGGCAAGAGGAGGCAATGCGCTTTACAGAATCCGCTATGACTTTATATATGCCTTGAAGTGCCAGCCACTGGTTAGAGCGTGTTCATGTAGCTATGGACCTTACTTCTAAGTGAAATCTAAGGGTCCGTTTGATAACATTTCTACTTTTGAGAATAATTTCTTTTGAAAAATAATTATTTTCTATTTCTACTCATTAGAACAATTTCTAAATAAAATAAGGCATTTGATAACTACAAAAAAAATTTATATTTGAAATAAAAAAAGAATAGAAATGCGTTTGGTACGACAAATTTTTTTTATTTCTTTCTTCCTCGATAGTGGTGGAGATTGGCGGTGACGGTGGCAACCAGCGATGACGGTGATCGACAATCGTTGGTGGTGGCGGCCCGGCGACGCGGCGCGGCGACCGCCAAACGCACTGGCGTTGTTGATCGCCGCCGCGGTGGCCCCCACCCATCAGCTATCGGTCGTTGTTGCTAACTGTTGCCGCCACCATCGGTCGGCACCCGCCACTCACCAATCATTGCTGCCGCCGCCGCCGGTCACGTCGGGTTGTCGGCCGTTGCCAGTTGCCTCAAGTCACATTGGATTGCCGGCCGCTACCGGTCGCCTTTGGCCACGTCGGGTTGCCAGCCACCGCTACAAAGGGCGGTAGTGAGAGGCCGACGACTGATGGTTGGCCAGTGGTGAGCAGGTGGGGGCAGCCGGAGACAAGTGGCAAGTATCGACGGTCGGCGAGTGGGGCCGGCTGCCGGCCCCACCATCAGCAAAAAATTCATTCCACATTTCCTGTTTTCTTATTTCATTTTCAGAAGCACATTTGGCTGCTCCACGTTTCCAGAGTATCATACAAGACTTGGTCGTTTCTCGTCTATCACCCCTCAGTTTCTCTTGTGATTCCACTAAAACACAAGCTGTTAGTCCTTCTTTATTTAGGGAGATTTTTCTTGAAGCAAGTACATAGTTAAAATGATCTAGCTCACCATCCAACAAGAATATGCAGACGAATTTCTGTGAAAAGAGCAGAAAGTAGATATTACAAGACTGCTAGTTTTGTTCGGCAACTACCATCCAAAATGATCAATAGTCACATCTCGGGGAAAAGAACACAGAGATATGAGATCAACATCGTTACCGCTTTAGCATAAGTAGTTATAGTTTCCTTAGATCGACTAGTGTTCCACAGCAAAATATTCAACAATCCTTCGAAATGGCCAGCCATGGCTTTTGCAAAACAAGAATCACAGTTCCCTGTAGGATTTTCAATTCTAATATTTCCTCCTTTAATTTAAGTTTGTTTAGAATATTCCCTTTTCCATGAATTTGAAGCTGGGCATGACTTGCCATCCTCTGCAGTGCATTAAACTTGCCATCAAAGACGCCCAAACAAAAGCAAGGTCTTTCACGGGTGGGGACAATAATATAAGAAAATTTGTCTAGACAACCAACATTTTTATGTGAATGAGGGATAACAATCTCAACAAGAATTACCCGACACCATTGCTGCAGCAATCCAAGAAAAGAAAAAGAAAAGGAAATCAAAATTCATGCAATGAATACTCAGCTCCATCAATTCAATTATCACTAATAAATCGCGTCTTATGACTGTTGATGTGGGTGATGATGAGCAATGTCGATAAGCCACCTATCCATCAAACAAAAGAAATCTCTAACAATAATTGCTATCTGAACAGACTGATCAGGCATCAAAACCAAGGAAAGTCGGTTCATACAAAAGCAGACAAGCAAACAACTCCATAGTGAGTGTTCTCGTCTACTCAACCGCAGCAACTGTATCCATGCTGTCCTGAAGCCTCGTGTGCGACGACCCACGAAAAAGAATCCGAGTTAGTTCAAAAATTCAAACTTCAAAGCGGAAACACAGATTAACAAATCCAACCCGAGAAAACAAAATCATCCTTGAAAATTCTCATGCGATCAGCACACGAAATTGCTGCTAAAATGGACAGACCAAACAAGAAGTCCAAACAAAAGCGCAGCACAAACCAACGCACCTTTGGCAGCAACTTTCTCACTCCCATCCCTAGCTCCACCGATCCCACTCACTTCCACACGCCCCCCGCCACCACCAACAACTTGATCACCCCTCGTCCTCTTGCAAGCGCTGCAAAGGGAAGCCCACGGTCCCCACTGAAGAGTCCAGGCCGCCACGGTCGCCGTTGCTCGTGTCTCTTGAATCCTCGAAGCTCGACATCGTCGACAAGGAAGCCCTCCTATCGCAGATTTCGCGGTTGGCGTTCTCGCAAGAGTTGAGAAAGGTGCAAGCTTTGCAAGACTGATGATGACGGTGCTGATGGGGGTGGAGAAGACGGCGATGAGCAAATATGGCAAGTGGTTTTCTGCGAAGGAGGCTTGAGGAAGGTGCATTTCTTGCAAGAACAGGACATCGTTGCTGTCGGATCGAGATTGCAGGGACGAGAATTGGGGGTTTTTCTAGGGTTTATGGCAATTTTTGGACGAGCGATGCTGAGTAATTTCGAGGTGATAATATAAAATGAATTGCCATTTTTGAAAAAAGTTTCCCGCTTCAGAGGAGGTTCTTTTGAGCGGTGGGTGCGAGCCTGAGGCATGGAAAAAGGTTATAATAACTCAAAAATTAATTTATAAAATTAAAAAATATAAATTGTAAAGTCAGTTAAAACACATATAAATTGGGAGTTTGAATATGCTGTAGTTTATACTCTATAAATTCAGTGTTTCCGACATCAGTTGGAATCAAAGGTGGTGTTCATTTTGCAGAAAATGAGTACTTTAGAAAATATTTTTCAAAAAATAATCTCTTGTTTCTCATAAAAAATAAACAAATGGAAAAAAAAATTCGTAGCCCACAAACATAGTTAGGCATAGATTATCGATGATGAAAATATATTTTATTGATTAATTTTTTTGAATGATACGAGTAATTCTTTTTCAAATCACTCATCTTTTGTGAAACAAACACACATAACCTATATAATTTTATGTTTACCCAGCAACAAAATTATCCTCAAATGTGCTATGAACGTACCCAAAAAAAGGCAATGTTGTGCAACTAGCAGTGGTATATTATTTCTATTTGTTTAAAAAGTCAACGTGAAATTGTTCCATCACTTTAAATTAGTTTGTATCAATTCTTGTGCTCGTAAGATTGCTCTTTTGAAAATCAACATTGCAATGTCAGTCAATTAGCTCCTGTTAAGCATCGTCGATTAGGGCTTAATATTATTGTGTAAATTCATCGAGATTTTATTACCACTTCGTATGAATTGTGATGATATCAAAACATCGGAACTTTTATAACATGAGATTGAGCTTTTTTTCTAATAAAGAGAGAATGATGCCAGATGCCTTAAGTTTGGATTAACGTCCTTTACTTGATAAATTTAGGATGGTAAAATCTGATATTTCCTTCTTTGCGTAAGTTGGTTTAGGATATTCACTTAGTATATAATATTTGAGTTTAGTGTTTCTATCATTTTAACCTTTTTTAATGAGTTGATATATTTTAGTTTTTATCGGAAGATCCCATAATGGTTTTTAAGTTTTGGCTAGGCTTTTGTTATATTGGTAGTATTTCTCTTTCGGCTACTTAATCTAGTAATAATTTGCAGAGAAAGGGTTGCAACTGTATTAACTTTTTATGTTTTATATAAAAAAACCTAAAGATATTTCCGTCTGAGTTTTGTGCGTGTATGCTTTAGGCATTCGTATTTGTGGGGTGCAACTCAATGCTTTTTGGGTCCACCGCATCGAAGTTGAATTAGGAAAAATAAAGCTATTCGAAGTCTCAGCTTCAAGCAAAGATTAAAGGCCTCTCGACATCAAGGGATTAATAGATGAGTCCATTACATGCAATTGATAAGAAAGAGTCGTTTTTGCCAACCTCAAGACTAAGAACATAGATTATATTGCATGCGCGAGAAGAATACCTAAAAAGAGTAAATAATACTCTGCAAACTATTTCCGATCCTTCGACTCTAGGAAGTTACCGACGCGTCTGACATTGATTCGGCTAATGAATAGGTCGGAATTATACCCCAAGTAGAGGGGGAACATCAACGCGAAAAACAGAATGCTGAAATATGATCTGCCTATGAAATTTCCTGCGAACTCATCCGATTTCGGGTATTCGAATGAAAGGGTAAAATAGTAGGCAACACCGACACATGACGTCAACAAGGAAACCGGGAAAGGGTGGGGCAGTAGGGGAATAGCGGTGATCCAGATCGTGCTGATGAAGAGTAAGAAAACCATACTGTTGAAGAGCGTGAACTGGTAAAGTTTCGAGCCGGTCAGGATAATATTTCCGGCTTCATGTGGTTTTTCAACAGCAATGCCGCTGGAATTGGCAGCAGTAACGACAGTAGAATTGGCTGGGGGATTTGAAGTGTTATCTTGACAGTATCCTCCTGGAGGACTGAGTGCGGCTTGGTAAGTGACAGTCGCAATTAAGGTAGCCACTCCAAGGACTATATATGAGCGGATTCATCTCGGACTATGAACAAAGTTGTGAACTCCTCAAAGATAGTTGGTTCCATGCTTAATAACTTCGATAGAGTGAGGCTGGGAGTAGGAGGTGCTCCTATGCGTCGTACACAGCGTAACCTCTTCACAAGATTTCGGAAGATTCCCATAGCCTTCTTCTTCACATCTATTTTGATATTCCCAATCGACAGCTTATTGATCTGGAAGAAATGCAAAGGGCATAAAATGGAATGTATATCCCTCGAATTTTAACTAGTGCTTTGTCACCAGCTTTACTATTGTGCACAAAGTCAGCTCATGCCATATAAGTTTGAGGAGATAAGGTTAACCACAAGTGATAACTTTCATACGGCACTTATTTGAGTGTCGTAAAATTTTCTTCAATCACTTATGTGAAAAAAAATATTTATTTAAATGCCCTAACTTTTAATTAATTACTTAAGTGCCATGATTTTTAAAAAATATTCACATAAATTTAAGAAATCTGACATGGTAAGGCAATTATGATGAACATTTTTTAAAAAAAAATTATGGTATTCAAGTGATCAATTGAAAGTTTATGTGGTACTCAAGTGATCAAAAAAAATTATATCACTTAAGTGAGTGTCATATGAAAGTTATGACATTGAAGTAATCGGAAAAAATGGGTTAACAAACCTTATTTATCAAATGCAATCATTTTATATAATGAAATTCAAATGTTTTCAAAAAGTACGATCAGTCATCTTATTCGAAATTATTTTTGTAATAGTTAGGAATTGCCCTTGTAAATTTTAACATAGGCAAATTTACAAAACGTGATAACCTAATTGACTATGATTTTTCATAAAAGTTTAGGACTTGATCAAGTCAACTGAAAGGCTTAGGACTCAATTTCATTTTAAACATGAGTCCTTTTGCCATGAAGAGAAAGACTACCTTAGACATGTGTGTTTATATCCTTTATGCACAAGATTCAACTAATCGAGGAGTAATTTTCCCGTCCACATGGTTGTGTCGTATTGTCCTTATTAGCTTCCATTTCACTAGCTTTTATCTTGTACAATATGTCCGATGGACTAATTTCGAAAGGAGGAAAAAGATTGTTCTAATCAAAAGGAAAAAAACAAAATATTGGAAAAGGATGAATTAAGTAACTGCTGCGTGAGGTAGGAGAATATTTTGATGGCAAGAGTTTGGAAGAAAAGTTTTCATCCTAGCCCATCCAACTTAGAGAGATATATAGCTCCCTAAAGACTGAGTTTTATATGGGTCCAAAGGGAAATGATTTTAATTGAACATTTTCTCGCCACTGTCTAAACTGTAAGAAAGGTGATCTCAATATCACTCCTTTCTTTCCCTTTCAATTTCTCTATATCTTCCAACCAAAACATTGTTAGGCCAATCAAAATGAACTCAAATTAGAAGCATCACAAGCTTAAAATAGTTTTACCACTAGCAGCTTTGGAAGTGAAATTAGGGGCTTGTTTGGATAAATCTGAAAAACAAGCGCTAGCATAGGTAATCTTAGGGGTTGAAAATAAAAGTAAAAAATTGTTTGATAGAGAGAGGTTACGAGTAGGTCTTACTACAGATCCTTCACTGCCTGACCTCTTCCGATAATCTTGCAAGATTTCCTGAGCCGTCTTACCCAGGACGTTCTTTGCATCTGAACTGACATGCCCACGTAACAGCCGTTTGATCTAGAAGAAATGCAATGGGAACAAAATGAAATATGTACCCTTCAATTTCAATTACTGCTTGGTCACTAGCTTTACTATTGTGCACAAAGTGACCTCATGACATGTAAGTTTGAGTGATAGTGATGCAACAACCAATGTACCATGGGATCAAGTTTAAAAAAACTTATTTATCAAATGAAATCATTTCAACCAATGCAATGACGTCACAAATGTTTTCAAAAAGTGCAATTCAATCATCTCATCCAAAATTATTACATGATAGCTAGAAGTTGCCCGTATAAGTTTTAACACAGGCAAATTCACAAAAATGCTAACCTGATTAACTATGATGTTTCATAAAAGTTTAGAACTTGAACAGGTCAACAGAAAGGTTTCACGTTGTACACAAGTCCATTTGCTATGAAAAGAAAGACTAACTTAGACATGTGTGTTTATAGACTTTCTGCATAAGATTTAACTAATCAGAGAGTAATTTTCCAGTGAACAAATTGATTATTTATGGTTGTGTCGGATTGTCCTCGTTAGCTTCCATTTCACTAGCTTCTATCTCATGCAATATATTCAATGGACTGATTTTGAAAGGAGGAAAGAGTCTTTGCTAATCAATAGGAAAAACAAAATACTAGAAAAGAATGAATTAAAATATGGTTGTGTAAGATAGTAGTGTATTATGATGGAAAGAGTCTTTGCTAATCAATAGGAAAAACAAAATACTAGAAAAGAATGAATTAAAATACGGTTGTGTAAGATAGAAGTGTATTATGATGGAGAGAGTCTTTGCTAATCAATAGGAAAAACAAAATACTAGAAAAGAATGAATTAAAATACGATTGTGTAAGATAGAAGCGTATTATGATGGAAAGAGTTGAAAGAGAAGTATTCGTCCAAAACCATCCAACTTAGAGAGATATAGAGCTCACTAAAAACTGAGTTTTTTAGGGATCCAAAAGGAAACGATTTTAATTTTACATTTTCTCGCCACCGCCTCAACTATAAGCAAGGTAATCTCTATATCACTCCTTTTTTTCCCTTCCAATTTCTCTATATCCTCCAACCAAAACAGTGTTTGGCCAATCAACATTAGCTCAAATCAGAAGCATTACGAGCTTAAATTAATTTTCTCACTAGCAGCTTTCGAAATGAAACTATGGGTTTGTTTTGATAAATCTGAAAAACAAGTGCTAACTTAGGTAATCTTAGGCGTTGAAAATAGAAGTAAAATATTGTTTGATAATAGCTAAAAATGCATCATAGAATATCATTAATTTCTTGCCAAACATGGAAAAGTGATTACTGTTGATAGGTTTTAACAATATAATTGTGAAGATTCTAATTATTGTTCATTACACGGATCACTAGTTTAAGTGAGTATTTTGACTTATTGAGTCTTTTAAGTCAAATACTAATTAGGATTATCATACAAGTTGAATATCATTCAGTGTTAAATTTTTAATTTCCAACGCTTAATTGGGATTTCATAGAGGCCCATATGTGACTGTTAAATTAAACAAAGTAATAAAAAATAATCTACATACTAATATTATCACTATCTTAATATGAGCATTTAACTTTTTTTATTAAAAAAAGAAGAACTACTTGTTGATTTAATTTTTCCAATCCATCCGAATGGCATAAAAAAAATTATTATACATTTGGATGGAATAATTTGGAGAGAAATAAAATGATTAGAGTAATCACTAAGTAAACAAGAATGGATCCACTTGCGAAAACTGTATCTAATATGAGAGTGGGGCCTACGCTCTCGTGGTGTCCATCCCTTCTAAACCCTTTTCTTCTCTCCATGAAAAACAAACAAACAAACAAGGTGATCCCGTTCAAATCTCCCCTATCTAAATGTCTCTAACATCATGTATTGTCAACTCCTGTTATTTCATTATCATAACACTTGTTCTAGGACTAGATTATGTCGAATTCAAGGATCGAAGAATAAAACACGAACAACCATGAAATCGACAAACCATACCTCATATTGTGGCTCTCCTGATAAAGCAACATGTAAGATGGTATTACCATCTTGGTCTTTCCAATCCAAGATTTCTATCAGATGCACTCGTTTAAGCCATCCAAACAAAACATTGAATGCTTTGAGGTTGTGATTCTTGACGGCAATGTGAACCACGGTTTTGCATCGGCTTGTCAAATCTTCGATGGATGATTTGCAAGCGCATAGGAATTTGGCCAGGAGCTCCAGCTCATTGTCTCCTATCTTCCAGGCAACATAATGCAAATTGGTGATCTAGCATCGTCCTCGAAACTCAGATCAACTTTGGATCAAGGGTCATCAATGCCCTCACAATGTGATATTACTCGAGTTGCAAAGCCAAGTGTATGGGGCTATAACCCTCTAGATTTAGCTTCTGAGCAAACAACGGCTTCAAGATGGCTATCTCCATGGCCACTTGGGTTTTTCTGGCTTCGGTGGCAAGATGTAGAGGAGTACCTGGAAAGGGGTGCTTAGATACACGATCTAACAGGACTCACTCCTAGACAATAAAGTTATGTAGCTTAGCAACATTATCATTTGCTAGTGCTAGTTGAAGCCGAGCCTCCCTAGCCTCTTGTTCTTCTTTTTCGGCCAGACTCTTGCCCATCGTGTTAATAGGGAAATGTAGGAGCAGAGGGGCTTTGCTCGTTGATGATGAATGGAAGGAGTAGCAAACTTGCAGAGTCATATATAGTGCCAAAGTCAACGCAAATTTAATTAGGTGAGTCATTGTTTATGATTTATCCCGTAGGAACAATTAAATTGGTTGGGGGATCTTTCTCTGTCGGAGAACTTACATGCGAAATAACGCAATGCCTGAGCCAAGTCAGCAAGATAATTTAAATTAATCTAAGAAGTCTAATTAATCCTAGCCCAGTGATTTGCAGTCTGATATTTTTGCTTTTTATATTGCTGCGTGTCATTTCTTCGCAACTACATGAAGTTGTGGGGAGTAGCACCTGAGGCCGTCTTGATAAATCACAACTGCACCCACCCGGTTCGCAAAGATCATATCTACAAAAAATTGTGTGAAGCATAAGAATTTCATTGCTCAAATTTACTTACAGCGAACTCGATAATTTAATTAGAACTTAATAAAACTTTTAACTCTTCAATTGACTAAATGCCCAAACTCAAGCCCTTTTTCTACACTTATTCCCATTTTCGTCAGGAAGATTAAATAATATCTATAAACCGGTGAATCATTTGTGGGTTCTTCGTCGCTTGTTATTTCTAATGCAATTTGCAATTAAGTTTTCCATAATTATAAATCATACAGATATTATTAGGAGAGAGCAATTGGGTTGGAATAATCCGGGGACCAACCCCAGCTAGCCTTATCAGTTGCAAGCTGGTTCACATGGGAATCCATTTTATTTCCAGATATAAAGATTGGGAACCAAACTTGATCAATGCGTTATGGGAAAATCGTAATCTGTATATTCTGTCATACCATTGTACAAATACACTGATCTATATATATATTACAAGAGAAAGATGAGAAAGGAAATATACACGATTATATCACGATTACATTCCCACTTTACCAAGCTAATCACAGATTGACTGAATCAATTAATAGAATCAAAATCTCCGATTATATTTCCAACACTCCCCCTCAAGCTGGTGGCCTATATATGTCAAGGATACCTAGCTTGCTCAGAAGGTATGTATGTTGTCTTTGACATAATGGCTTTGTAAAGATGTCCGCAGCTGCTCTACGGTTCCAATTCCCCTTGCTGTGATAATTCCTTCTCGAATCTTGTCTCGAGTAAAATGACAATCAACCTCTATATGCTTGGTTCTTTCATGAAATACCGGATTTGCCGTTAGCTTGAGTGCAGCATCATTGTCACAAAATAGTTCGGTGGGTCCATCGATTTGTACTCCAAGGTCTGAAAGCAATCCACGTATCCGGACTATTTCACAAACAAGTCTTAGCCATGGCCCGATATTCGATTCAGCCGACGATAGTGATACGGTTGGATCGCTTCTTTGTCTTCCATGAAATGAGTGATTTCCCTAGTTTGATACGAAACCAATGAATCGATCTTCTTGTCATTGGACAAGTAGCATAATCCGTATCACAATAGGCTGTCATCTTCATATTGCAGTCACGAGACAAAAAGATACCGAGTCCTGGACATCCTTTCAAGTATTTCACAACTTTCAGTGCTGCATTCATATGAGATTGCTTCGGCTTGTGCATGAATTGACTGAGTATTTGTACTGCATAAACATATATCAGGTCTTGTCATAGTGAGATAGATTAACTTTCCAACAAGACGTTGATATCCCGATGGATCCTTAAGCAATGGATTATCAATGGATGAAGGCAAACCCATATCATATTCATGCGTCGTTAATTTCGCATTTCGTTCAATCGGTATAGCAGCTGGTTTACATCCTGATAGTCCTGCTTCTGAAACTATCTCCAAAATAAACTTTCGTTGGCTAAGGCAAATTCCTTTATCAGATCGAGCTATTTCAATGCCGAGAAAATATTTGGGAGGTCCCAAATCCTTAATATGAAAGGCTGAATGCAAATATTTTTTGAATTTTGTGATAGCCAACTCACTATTCCCCATGATGAGGATGTCATCAACATATATCAATAAATAAATTGATGACGTACCCTTAATCCAGCTAAATAAAGCATAGTCATGCTTGGAGTGCTGGAATCCGGCGTTGATTAGTGCAGCAGTGAACTTTGCATACCATTGTCTGGAGGCTTGTTTAAGTCCATAAAGGGATTTACGGAGACGACACACATGAGACTCCCCCTGTCTACGTAAACCCTGTGGAAGTTCCATATAAATTTCTTCATCCAAGTCTCCATGTAAGAATGCATTATGAACATCCATCTGATGTAATTGCCAATTACGAAGAGCAGCAATGGATAAAAAAGAACGAACAGTAACTTCCTTAGCTACAGGGGAGAAGGTTTCATGATAATCAAAACCTTCCCTTTGCGTGAAACCCTTTGCAACTAACCGAGCCTTGTATCTTTCAATGGAACCATCCGCCTTGAATTTAATCTTGTAAACCCATTTGCAGCCAATGGCCTTTCGATGTGGAGGCGGTGGAACAATATCCCACGTATGGTTTTCAATTAGTGCCTTAAGTTCAGCCTCCATAGCATTTTGCCATTTGGGGTCCCGTGCCGTCTCATAATAAGAAGATGGTTCATGTTCTTCAGAAATTCTACTAATACAGCATATATGTTCTGGTGACAGCCGACTAAATGAAACGTATGAAGATACAGGATATTGTGTACCTGGAGAATTTAGTGTAGGACATATGTAATCCTTTGTCCAAGTGGGCGGTCGAGAATGTCTACCGAACGTCGAGGTTGCTCAACTCTTACTTCTTCAGGAATGACAAGTGAGGGTTCATGGGAAGAAACTTGTGACTCTTGTTGTGAAGAAGTAACGGAGATCCAAATGGGCGATTTTCTTCATCCCGATGTGGGGAATCTGTTATAATATGTGTTTGCGCTCCGGCGCAATAATTACATATTGAGGCTCCATAGATAGATCTTCTTCTAATAAAAATGGACGATGATTGGAAGTTGAGATAGATGATGATGAAGGGGCATTTTCTTGAAACGGGAATGTGTCTTCATGAAATACTACATCTCGCTTACAAAGAAATGCCCTGTAGAGATCTCCATGACTCTATAACCTTTTCGCAGAGGAGGATATCCCATAAAGACGCATGGAATGGCACGAGGATCCATTTTATCCCTAGGACCCACAGTTGTTGCATAGCATAAGCAGCCAAACACTTTGAGATGATCAATTCTCGGTTGTTTTCCATAAAGCAATTGAAAGGGGGTGCGCCCACCAAGGATCCGAGTTGGCATACGATTAATTAAATAAGCTGCCGTGACCACACAGTCTCCCCAAAAATTTTCTGGAATTGAGGCCTGATATTTAAGAGCTCGGGCGACCTCTAAGAGATGCCGATGTTTCCGCTCAACAATCCCATTTTGCTGGGGAGTATAGGTGCAAGAGCTTTCATGTATTATTCCCTTAGTTGATAGAAAAGATACACACTCTGTGGTGAAGAACTCACATCCATTATCCGTACGAATTCGTTGGACAGATTTGTCGAATTGATTTTCAATGAGAGTAAGAAATCTCGACAAATTTGAAAAAGTCTGACCTTTGGATTGCATAAGAAAAACCCAAGTGGCACGAGTATAATCATCGACAATGGTGAGAAAAAAACGTGACCCATCACGATGTGGTGTGTGATAGGATCCCCAAATATCAATGTGAAGTAAAGAGAAAGCACTGGTGGTTCGAGATGTGCTAGTTGGAAGGGTGTCCGAGACTGTTTAGCTAGAAGGCAAATAGGACATTTTGGATAAGGGAAACATGCACTATGACCCAGGCACTGATGAGAAATAATATTTTTATTATTGATAATAGCATCACAAGTGCTTTTATCAAAAAATTTGGAAAAACTGATCCAAAAATAAAGTCCTCGTGCAATACTACTCAAGCCCATCAGTTTGCTAGTCGAAAGGTCCTGAAAGAAACAATTGTCGGAATTGAATATGGCACGACAAGAGCTATCTTTGCAAGCTTTTGAGATTAATAATAGATTGAGCTCAAATTTAGGAATATGAAGGACATTTTTTAGCACGATATTGGGACTAAGGTGAATTGTTCCAACCTTAGTGACATGAGTGACATTGCCATTTGGAAGATGTACGGAATATGAGTGTGAACTTTTCGAATATGTGAAAATAATTTCTCATTGCAGATTATGTGGTTTGGCACTCCGAATCGATTATCCATGCATTTGGCGCTATTGAATTTGTCTTGCAAAGGAAAATACCCGAGAAATTTGCAGCTTTGTCATTTGTGGTCAATCGATCCAAAGCCCTCATGATATTACAGTACGATCTTGAGTAATTGGTTGATGTCCCCATCATCTTGATCTGCCGAAACCCGATAAAGCGAGAAAATTCTTTTTCCTTTTTTTTTCTTTATCACCTGGCTTACCATGTAATTTCCAACATGTTTCTATTGTATGATGGGGGCGTTTGCAATATTCACAATATTTTCCTTTATTTTTCGAATTTTGCCCACCTGATTTGTGTGATGACGTGGCATTTCGTGAGCCGTTGGATCCCCTATGGATAAGCGATGGCGTGGCCAAATTATAGGTATCGGATTCAGGCATGCTAAAAGAAAAATATCCACCGTCAGATCTCCCTTTATATCCACCGTTGGATTCAGACCAATTAATGGGCAATTTTGAGCCATCGGATGGCTTCTTATGATCATGGCCATCCATCCATGGGTTCTTAGGGTTCCCATTTTCTTTCTTTATAGCCGCCAAGTATCCCACGTTCCTAAAGCTCCCCACGTTCCCCACGCTGCCCACGCTCCCAATCCTGCCATGGCCGCCGAACAGCAAGTCCGCCGAACTGGAACCATCTGCAGGGGCAGCAAGGGCGATGCCGTCCGTGTTTCTCGCGTGCTCAGTTGTCACCATTCTTTGGCTCTCCTCCTGAACAGCAAGTTGATAAATTCGACCAAGCGACGGCATCGGCTCCATCGTCAAGATTTGGGACCTAAAAGATGCATACGTCTCGTTCAAACTCAGCAAAAAACGTGTCACTTTCTCCCTTTCCTTCATGGCCCGATACTGACGAAGTGTTGCTTCGGGTCCCTCGAGTTGTTCTTCGGCTGCCTCGAGCTCGTTCCAAAGGGCCGAGAGCCGATTGAAGCAAGTAGCAATCGTTAGGTTCCCTTGTTTCAATTCGGAGATAGCTTGCGTTATGCTGAACAACCTTACCCGATCAAGTCGTCCGTACATCTCTCGGATGCTTTCCCAAATGGTTTTTGAGTCCTCCGTTGGTGGAAGCCCTGCAACAACGTCCGGCGCGAGGCAATTTCCTATCCAGGTACGTACCAATTGATTGCATTTCCTCCAGTGTCGCTGAAGACGTTCATCTGTCGGATAAGGTACAGATCCGTCGAGAAAACCTTCTTTGTCCTTGGTGACGAGGGCGCGGCGGAAATCACGTGCCCAGGTGCTGTAGTTGTCGGGGCCGGTGAGTTGGAGTTGAATGAGCTTCAGATCTGGACCATCCGCCAGCGATGTGAAGAGAGGGTCGCCGAGTTCGACGCGGCTGCCGTTGCCGACGGGAAGCAAGTACGGCGTGTAGCCGGGTCCAAGAATCGGGTAAGGATTCATCCCTTGACTCGGGATGGACCCGATTCCTTGGTTCGGATCCCTCAAATCTGCTTCTTGGTTTGGGTCAGCTCCAAGCCCATGAGGATTCGAACCTCCGCTAGGCTGAGGTCCGAAAAAGGAAGATCTCTCTTCTCCATATGGGCCATATTGAGCCCACGCCTGTCCACCTTGGATGGGATACCATGGAAATGGAGGCCAGTGCATTGGTCCAGAAGCTTGAACGATTGTGGGCATCGAAACCGAAGGATGTTGCTGGGAATCTTGAGTCTGGTCAATCTGATCTAAGACCTGATTTCCAGGAGAGTTGTCGAATGATCCCTCCATGGAAGGTGGGATCGTCTCTTGGTTGTTGTTGCTGTTGCTTGTGTTGTCGTTCTGATTCTTAGGCATGGTGCTTTGAAGTTTGAATTCCTTATCAGTGTTTCAATTTGTTTTGCAGGAAGAAAGTGCAACAACAATTGAAAAAAAAAACTGAAGGCAATTCAAAATTTCCACGGAAGCGAAGTCAGAATCCTAATGCTCTGATACCATGACAGAAACTAGAGAGTATTTGGATGGGAAAATCGTAATCTGTATATTCTGTCATACCATTGTACAAATACACTGATCTATATATATATTACAAGAGAAAGATGAGAAAGGAAATATACACGATTATATCACGATTACATTCCCACTTTACCAAGCTAATCACAGATTGACTGAATCAATTAATAGAATCAAAATCTACGATTATATTTCCAACACCGTTTCCCAACTATATACCTTGAACCGTTTGATTTTACCCAAAAACAAGCCTTGCAAGACAAAGTCCTAGGATTCAACCGGTTCACCGCTAATCACAAATTAATCTTTTTACTCTTTTATCAGATGCCTTGCCCTCTCTCTCTCTCTCTCTCTCTCAGAGATAGGTCAAGTTTTTTTTTTGACGCCGTGCGACTGCCCCTCTTCAGCGGCTCTATCTCGACTCTGTTCGCGATTGGCCACTCTCCTCTCCACTCCGAGGTACTCTCTAGATTGGTTTCATTTTCAATTTCTTCATGGAATGGTGTCTGAGCTAAATTTCCTCCGCCATCTACGAGATAATCCCCTGAATCCGTGTCAGGAGCACTAGGGCGGTGGGGGTAAGGTCAAGATATTATTCGGTCAATGGCGATGGCTTATGCCTGAAGATTTTATGGATTACAGCTAAAGAACTCTTGCCACTTAAAACAGTGAACTTTTCGAAAGAATGACTTTTAAGGAGTGAAAATAGGGCTTTTCTTACCAAAAAAGCCAAAAAGCGTCACTTTTCTTTTGAAGTTGATGTTAGGGAAATTCCTTATGATGTTTTGAAGATGACAAAATAAATCAAAGGCTATTAACGTTTTTGTTGATTGAGTAATTTGGTGAAAGATACACAAGCCACTATGCAGATGATAGAATGTATAAAGGATATTATCAAGGATCATACTTGAAAAAATTAGGAAATAGACTCATTGTTGAAGCTGAACAAAGTTTAGATTCTACGACTAAATATGTTCAGACTTTAAAGATAAATCTATTAGACACAGACTTTGAGAATGAATACGTTCAGACTCAAGTACAAACTAAAAAGTCTACTTCAAACAAAACAGACTTAGACTTTACATACAGACGAAACATGTCCAGAATGTGATAAGTCCAGAACATGACAGGTTTAGAACAAAACAAGAGCAGAACGAGATACATGTTCAGACTGAAGCAAGTTCAGAACTTAATGTTCATAACGAAGCAAGTTCAGAATAAGACAATTTGATAGAACAAAATGCAAACCCAGAATATGTAATGACTAGTAATCTGGTTTGGATTCTACGCCAAAATTAATTTGATTGACTCAATCTAATTGATTGTCAATTGGATCCCAGAGACAAGAACTTTCTTAATGGAGAAGCTTTATTTATGAAAACCTAGATTCTGCTTGTATGTGCGATCAGAATCAAGATAAGGATTATGCTTCTGTCACTCAATGGCTACCAAATCTTCTTGATACAGTTCTGTCCAACGGGTAGATTAGAAGACAATCCTCTAGATATTGTCCAATGGCTAGTTTGGAAGTAGAGGAGTATACAAGGAGATTGAGAGACCGAAGAGCAGGTAAGAGACGAAGTGTAGAATTTATAATTCCAAAGTCTGGGCGTACTTCGACCATATACATTTATCTTGTATGAGTTTAAAAGTTTGTGATCGTGAGAGAAATACACAAAAGTGACTTAGTGAGATAGTGTGATCTATCGTTGAGTGTTTGCATTTAAAGTTGTAATCTCTTGTTGATCATATAGTAGAATCTAGCCAGAAGACTGTTAACGTGGGAGAGTAAACGTAGGCTTGATCTAAGCCAAACCACTATAATATTTGTGTGTAATTTCTCTTATTCCTTAATCTCTTATTGATTATTGTTATAATATATTGCACACGTGCTTGGTGCTTCTAAAGTATGATTTTCGTATAGTAGATTTAGAAACTTGTTATAGAATCTGATTATTGTTCAGACTTCTAAATAGTGTTGTTTTTGCTGACATTCAGACTTCTATCACAAATAGATTTATTCCGCATTTTTGTTTTGTAAAAGATTTTATTGTATCACATATTCATCCCCTCTCTAGGTGATTCTTGCTAGCCACCCTCAGTTGAGTCATTGTGTATGATTTATCCAGTAGGAACAATTAAACTAGGTCCCCGCGCCTTGGGGGCTGTCTTTCTATGTTAGACAACTCGCATGAGAAGATTCCTAACCCATGAGCGAACATAGTTTAGATTAATCGAAGAAGTTCAAATATCTTAGCGACTACGGTTTTGTTTTGGCCACTGGAAGACTTAAAATTTAGGAAAAAACTCCGGTCAGATGTGGATCGATTGACTTCCAGCATTGGAATTCTTATCGTCCTCACAGTTAAATTAATTATCGCCTTTGCGTGCCAGAGTGGGCGTAGTTTTGATTTATCAAGACAGCCTGATGTGCTACTCCCCACAATTTCACATAGCAATAGAGAAATGGGGAAAATTGTCCTAAAAATCATTAACTTATTATACAATGGCTAGTTTAAAAATTTATAAAAATTGTCCATGTTAGCTTCAGTCATGTCATGTAGGACAGTTAGCACTAATTTCAAGGATTTTGGGCCAAAATTAGTCAAAACAACTAAATTGACAAATAATTAAAAGGCTTAGGACTAAATTGATAAAATTGAGAAGTTTATAACTAAATTGAAATCCATATAATATATTTACGGTTATTTTGGTAATTTTTCTAGGAGAAATGACACCCAATGATACTGAAAGAAAAAATAAATCAGATTACAAATTATTGGCTTAGGATTAATTAGACTTCTTCGATTAACTTAAATTAGGATTAATATCACGAAAAACCCTCCCTCTTATTTTTTAGTATGTTATATTAGAGATATCCGTCTGCCTTCATGTAAAATAAAATAAAATAATCAAACCATCAATGATTAATTGACCTATTAATTGAAAAAGGAGTGCATGTGGAACCACATGCAAAAGGCTTCCTTTTTCTCTTTCCTTTTTTCCGAATGCTCTGTAAGGCCCGAGAATTATAGAGCCAAAGGATGATAGGAGACTCAAAATGAGTTTTGTATACCCATGTCATTTACAAGACAAACCACTTCTTGTATTCTCTTCTGGTTTTGGTGTTTGCGTTGCTATATGTCAGCTCCTCGTTGTATTTTTACTATGCTATCATGTGTACAATGGATGTGTTACCATTTCTTTATCCCGTTCTGGAGACGCAAAAAGCAATCTACTTTTGCATACTTGACTAATTAACGGCATCTTCAATCTTGCCTACTAATTTATCTCCAAAAAAGAAAAATCTTGACAACTGGCAAAACTCAGGATCTAGGTTTATAAAAATGGGGGTTCCCGTTAAGACTATCTATAGGCTTTATTATTGATAGCTAACAAAAAGATTAGCATAAAGTCCTTAGGCAAAGCCAACTGATGATGTAGGTATGAGCACCACATGAACATCTCTTAAAGTTCCTTGATGGCGACGTGGATGATTTATTCAAATTGGAATAGTAGAAATAGATTTAGTTTGGCACACAAAAGCCAACTTAGTTTTATTAACCTCCTTTTTTCCTTATCCATTTTTTAGGGGCCTTTAGTAAACTTTACAAATCTTAGAAGGAGAGGAAATGGGTTTGTTTGCTGATTTCACCAGACTACTTTTCCATATTCTGCTTTCCCGCATCAAAAAGGCATTTCCTATGTTCGTGTCCACAAGCTTCGTGGTCCATACCCTAGGGCATTTCTGAGAGAGATTCTTTAGGTCATTGTTAGATATGTTCCATTTCGAGGCAGATTTAACATTTTTGGTTTTTTTATGATACTTTTTTTAAGACAATACTGACGTTATAAATTTTAAACAGATTATCGTACTTTAATATTCGGATATATTTCCATCGATCTAAACTTGTAATGAGCTTCTTATGAATATCAAAAGAAAATCAAATTAAAGGTTTGTGGAGGGGAAGTTACACATGTTAGGTCAGGGAATGAGCTATATATGTTTGTAGACTTGCATGTGAATCACGTACCTAGATTACGTAATGTTTAGAGTCGTTGCCAACCAAATTTGATTTCACTCCAGTCGATTGAGCACCGAAAACTTAAGACTGGTAGAATGCGCCTTAGTATTTTAGCTATGGATCTTCTAGAAATCAAAGCTATATTTCTGAGTATAGTTATGCGCGGGGAAGGAATGACCGACCCTATAGAACTACTGGCGAAGGCTAGTGAAGCTGTAAAGGCACGAACTGCGATGCTCTTGTTCCTTGAAATAGACATATCTATGAGGAGTCGCTACTATATGCACCTGATCCTGTAAGAGTTTTGTATGAGGTACTTCAATGGGGCGCCCGGGGAGAGAGAGAGAGAGAGTGCTGACAATACGGGGTACATAGACCCGCCTAATCATCATTTGATTTCATGGCATATACTTGGCATAACCGCTAAAATTAGACACAAGATAGGGGTGCAAACTAGAGTCAAGTTTTTCATTTATGTAACGTTTGATCACACATTAAAAAAACTCAACCTAATTTAGCCCCCCCCCTCTCCCTCGTTTTTATTATGTGCATGTGTGCTTTCAACCTGCCATTTCTCTGCCTCTCTCTCTCTCTCTCTCTCTCTCTCTCTCTCTCTGTGTATGTGTGGATTGGAGGGAGAGGAGCAAGGCTGTGATTCGATCGGGAGAGAGGGGGAAATGGGGCCCAAGTACAAAATTCAACCCTTGACTGCCGCTTATTACCTTCTCCATTGCCTTCAACCAACAACGAAACGACCAACATGGCCATCGTGTAGGCATCAAGAGATTTCTCTTTAGGCCCTTCGTGAATGTATGCTCCGTGCATGCATGCGGGCAAGTTGCAACTCATGCTTTTCGAATTCACCACGTCAGGTTTATAGTAGAACCTGGTAGATCGTGGGAGCGAGATGTTTGGTAACAACAGCAATTGTGAAAAATGCCTCATTGACAAAGATCGGAGCACGGGCTTTGATGGCGAGCATCTCAACAAAACCTGGAGCAGCAATTCGGTTTGATGCGGTTAACTATGGACGCCTTGTGAGCTGACTTTGAGTCCTAGGGCTGGAGAGGAACCTAGGTAGGGACAAAGAAGTTGTGCCGTGGGAAAATTGAGCCCAGGGCCAACCATTCAATGAATTAATTTCGGCAGTCCATGGTAATGGAATGTCCTGTTTATCCAGAGGCTCCACATTCTAGCAAAAAAGGAGTTCAAGGAGTTCGCATGACATAACCAGTAAGCTGGTCGCTACAGAAGGCATGGATGTGATGGGTCGCGATTACTATGACAGACCAAAAGTCGACATGGTGGAGCCTGTCATGGAGATCACCACCAAGAATTGTGACCATTACCATTGTCTCAGAGAGATCCATGAGTTCCTTGCCAGGTTCCTTATTTAATGAATTTTTTAAACCTGAAAGATTTTAATGCAGATGTAGATCATCTTTTGCACTGCACGTATATTTCCAAAGACCGACAAGCAAATCTCTTAACTTGGAGATTGAAAGGAGATGCTTTATATTTTTGTGGGATCGAGTGCAGGCTCAGTGGAAAAGCGCAGGTAAAGGGCCGATTAGACCGGGCATACAACGTGAAATCTGTTGAGGCGGCGATTTTCGTGGATTTTGTTGATCGAGCTGAACATGCCAGCTTCATGTTATCCTCGATAACCACCACTAAAAAACGATCAACGCTTATATAATTGCCGTTGATAAGGTTGTTGTTGAGCCTCAAGAGCAAGAAGTGGAAGTTTCTGACTTCCCTCTTCAAGAACCGGAGGATTTGGGGGATTTTGAGCTTTGAGGAAGAATCTCAGGGTGAGAATGTCTTCCATGACAATGGAGAGATGATTTTAGAGAAAAGACTCTCCCATGTTGATCTTAATTCACATACAATTGAGATTTGGGTGGAGAAATTTGAAGCAATAGAAAATGAAAAGAAGAACAAAATTTGGTTTCATTATGACAGGCAATTGGAATAATCAGTTGATGGATCGATCTTGCAGTTCGGTTGGGATCTTTACTTAAACCCAGAAATTTTGATTGATTCTGTATATATGGTCCAAATTCCAAGAGGATTTTAACGCATATGCTTTATTAGATGATCCAACATTTCAAAAACTCAAGGTTCAGCTTTTTTCTAATAAAGGGAGAAAGATGCCGGATGCCTTAAGATTGGATTTAAGTTTTTTATTTGATGAATTTAGCAAAGTGAAATCTGATATTTCCTTCTTTACTTAAGTTGGTTTAGGATATTCACTTAGTATATAATATTTTAGTTTATTGTTTCTATTATTTTAACTTTTTAAGATGAGTTGATATGTTTTATTTTTTCTTGGAAGATACCAATAGAACCTAGTTTTTTTTTTTTTTTTTTATGGTTTAGCTAAGCTTTTGTTATATTCTTAGTATTTCTTTTTCGGTTACTTTATTTAGTAATAGCTTTTAGAGAAAGTGCTTCAACAGTGTTAATTTGTTATGTTTTATAGAATCATGCAGTCGGCCTCTTTCTAGAAATAATAAAAAACCAAAAGAGATTTTTGTCCGTGAGTCTTGTGCTTGTATGCTTTGGGCATTCGTGCTTGTGGGCAGCAATTCAGTACTTTTTGTGTCCACTGCATCAAAATCGAATTAGGGGAAAAAAAAAAAAAAGCTATTCAAAAGTGTCGACTTCAAGCAAGAGTAAAGGCCTCTCGGAATCAAGAAATTTATACCAGTTCTTACAAACATCAAGACTAGAAACATAGATGATATGCATACGCGAGAAGAATACTTCAAAGAGTAAGTAACGCTTGCGAACTATTTCCGGTCCTTCGATTCAAGGGAGTTGCCGACGTGTCTCCCTATTGCATCTGCTCGGAGTCGTAATTTGTTTGTGAAGATGTTAAACCACAATGACGCGGGCACCACCAACACGACAGCCAGCAAGCCCATAAAAAAGTCCACTATGAGAGTTGCCGTGGCCGCATCGGATTTCGGGAATGCGATTGTAGCGGTACAAAAGTAGGCCGCGACGACAATATCCACTAGAAAGTAAACCAGAAGAGTGTCGGGCAACAGGGGAATAGCGTGGCTCCAGATTGTGATGATGGAGGCCATGAAAACCAAACTGTTGAGGACAGTGAACTGGTGTAGATACTTGCCGCTCATGATAAGGTCTCCGGCTTTATGTGGTTTTTCAACAGCAATGCCGCTGGAATTGACAGTAACGACAGTGGAATTGACAGGGGAATTTGAAGAGTTATCCCCCCAGTATCCTCCTGGAGGACTGAGCCCTGCTTGGTAACTGGCAGTTGCAATTAAGGTAGCCACTAGTAAGATTATGTTCCGAGCGGACTCATTTTGGTGGTTGAACCAAATCAAGTACTTCTCTAAGACAGTTAGTTCCCTCCTTAAATACCGTGATAGAGAGAAGTTGCCAGGAGGAGGTCGTGACTCCTCCGCAAGATCTTGACGGCCACTAGAATTCAATCTGAAATACCCGACCAGCCGGTCGGTGATTTGGAATCTAGTCAACAGGTCACTAATCTGGAAGAAATGCAAAGGGAACAAAATGAAATATGTATCTCTTCAATTTCAATCATTGCTTTGTTTCTATCTTTATCATTGTACACAAAATGAGCTCATGCCATATGAGTTTGGGTGTGATACTATTGACGCAACGACCGATTTATCATGGGAACAAGTCTACTAAACCTTATTTATCAAATGCAATCATTTCAGCCCATGTAATGAAGTCCCAAATATTTTATTATTTCTTGATAAATAAATAAAAAACCTTAAGCATTCACGCAGTTCATTAATTGCTAATTGTGTGATCACTTGTGATTCACTTGAACCAAACCCTATTATTAAAGAGAAAATTCATTTTAGAATTTTTTAATAGATAATTTTTAGTAACGTTAAATACCCCGAAAAGTCATCATTTACCCCTCGTTCCATCTCTCTTATTAAAAAAATTATCCCATATCATTGAATGATGGGCTTTTAATGATTGTGATATTAGAGACCGCGTTATCTCTTTCATGTTTGTGCCTTCACCCCCACTTGCCATGGTCAAATTGTGGGTTTGACCTCTCTCTAGTCCTTTAATCGAGTCCTGTCCCAATTACTGTACTGATCTATACACGTTTTTCTATCTTGTTGAACTTCCCATTGCATAAAATTGGATTTATCTATTGTCACAACTCTTACATACTTATTAATACACAACCCAAAAGTTTAAACTGATAAGTTAAAAAAACCGAATGAACGTAAAAAGACATATAAGACTCTTTCTCAAGAGATGTGGAAAAATATTTCAAGTGCAATCTGGATAAGAAGCAGCACATAAAATATTCATCTATTATGAGTCATATAGCCTTTTTTTTGGTCAAATTATATCATATAGCTTGAAAATAATTTCTGTTGATATTTTATGTGTTTCTCATGGATCACTCCAAGCAAACAAATTTATGGACACTTCTACGGCAACATCAAATGTCAATTGTCAGATGAACATTTATCCAAAAGTGTTAACCGTTGAATGATTATAATAGGTTATATACTTTTGCACAAAATGTAGTTTAGATCTCCTCTCTTTGATGTTTCTAAATCCATGTATTTTCAACTCCTGGTATTTCATTATCATAATATCTGTTCCTGGACTAAATTATGTCAAGTTCAAGCATCAAATAATAAAAGCATGAACAACCACAAAATTGATGAACCGTACCTTGGTTAGCTTTTCACACTCAGCATTGTTTCGCTTTTTTAAATCAACAATGTCTAAGACAGTGTGACCATCTTCATTTTTCCAATTCAAGATTTCTGTCAAATAAGCTCGCTTAAGCCAACTAAACAAAACTTTGAATGCTTCAAGGTTGCTATTTTGGACGGCGACATGAACTGCAGTCTCGCATCGGCTTGTCAAGTCTTCGATAGATGATTTGCAAGCCCATAGAAATTCAGCTAGGAGCTCCAGCTCATTCTCTCCTTCTTTCTTGGCAACATAATGCAAAGGGGTGAACCCACATCGTCCTCGGACTCGAATCAACTTGTGGTCAAGGGTCATCAGTGCCCGCACGGTTTGATAATGCTCGAATTGCAAAGCCAAGTGCATGGGGCTATCACCCTCCGAATTTAGCTTCCGACGGAACAATGGCTTCAAGATGGCTATCTCCATGGCCATTTGGGTTTTTCCTGCAGCCGCAGCAAGATGTAGAGGAGTATTTGGAAAGGGGTCATTAGATAGACGATCTAAGAGCTTTGGCTCCTCCCTGATTAAGTTATGTAGCTCATCAACATCATCATTTGCTATTGCTAGTTGAAGCCGAGACTTCCTAGCCTCTTCTTCTTCTTTTTGGGGCAGACCTCTGGCCATCGTGTTACTAGGGAAATGTAGGAGCAGAAGAGGGTTTTTTTTTTTTTTTTGCTCGGCGGGGATCGATGGAAGTAGCGGACTTCGCAAAATCATATATATAGTGCCATGGTCAATGAATATTTAATTAACTGAGTCAACAAGTGAACAGGTGGGGCCAATGGCAGCTCGGGAGTGAGTGGGCCCCAACATACCTTTGATAGGTTTGATTCTCGGGAAATCTTCTTTATTTTTAAGTTCTACTCTACTTTTATTCTAACACGCTCAAATTTTTACCTTACCTTACAGAGTGTGGGAGTCAAAACCCACTCCTAAAATATAATCATCCCCACCTCAATCCTCCTAAGAAGGTGGGGATTCGAGCCCTCTACCTCCCCATTTTTATGTGAGAAGGGCCCCTCAGTAATTCTCAGGAAATCTTTAGACTTGTGATTTTACGCGCCTCTCTTGCTTCCCACTTTTGCTCTTTTGATTCTTGTTGTGTTTTGCAAGAATTGCATGGCGCGATTTATCAAAAAGGAAAAACTCTACTATGTCATGGCCCTTATGTTGAAGCCGTACTGTAAACCTATGGCATACATTTTTTTATAAAATCCGGATCAAACATTTAAAACTCCAATGCCTTAGATGAATTTTACTGGAAATATTTTGGATGATATGTTAGTTGTGTTGGTGATAAATATGGCGGCATGTTATCTTGTGGTTTCGATTTGATGCCCATAATCAACCTACATATTGAGACATGACATGATGTACATGTGTACGGACCAATTTTGTTTCGGGAGTTAATTACAGCTAAAGTATTTTTCAAGACTTAATTAGAGTGAAGTGATATTTGGGGCTTAAAAATAGCGAATGTGATTTTCACGCCTGATCACGTGGCAAAATGTGACCGTAAAGTCTTCTTGACATGAGCATAGGATGAGTTTGACCTATGTCGGATATGTGATATTGCATTGTTTATGATATAGTGCATGTCTTAAGATTTGCTGGAATATATGCAATTCTTGTAAACTATGTGAACGTGATGCATAATCATTTCTAAAGCTGCATTATTCTATACGTGATGCTTGTAAATTGGAACTTTTGTGTTCTAACTTGCATTTTTTCATGTAAATAAAGAGCAAATAAAGGCTGGAAGCAACATAAATAGTCCCACTTCCTTCCCATTGACCCATCGAATCTTTCCAAGGTAAATAGAAAATATTTGCATCTTACTTGTTATTGCTAATCCCAAACTAAAGAAGATAATTTGCACAATTTATTCATATATTTGATGAGTTAATAGCTCCAAACTTACTTCCTCCTTTATTTGAATGAGTCCACTTATAAATCTGTGAGATTTGGTAAAATCATTGACAATTATCATAGAAGTTCCATCACTCCCTCACATTTAGCCTGGTCTTTTTATCTAGTACTAAATGTGAACAAATTTAATTGGATAAGTAAATGAGGCCTGCAAAGATTTGACCTCAAGACCCCATGCTCTAATTCCATAAGAAATTTGGTGAGACAACAACCAATTTTTCTAAAAGCTTAAATTATTAGGTGAAAGCATGATTTAATATATAAATATTCTATCAAAACCTAAGCACACGATTATCTCCTCGAGCTTAGGACCTCGCATTAGTTCTTGATTCAATTCAATATATGCAGGCAAGTTCTCTACTCATTTCTATAATAGTTTATCGAATGAAGATTTGAGTTTCCCATTTATCGTCGAAATAGCTCAAAAACAAAGCTCTTCAAATCATTGGTGCATCTAGACAAAAAAAAAAAAAAGTCACGAGTGCACAACAAATTTGACAATTTATTAATAACTGTGAATCATTGGTGGGTTCTTCATCACTTACTCCTCATTAATGTAGTTGGCAGTTGAGCTTTGCAAAATCATATATCAGATGGCTTCACTTGTTTTCAATCTCAAAGCCTTTAACTTAAAAGTTCCAGGAATGCTCTCGTGATTACAGCTACGTATTGCAAAACCGTAATGCAAAATTAGTGTACATAGGTACTAGTATATTTTAAGAAGGGGTTAGATATTTAAACTTAAATATCTAATTTCCCATAAGAGATTACAATGTAAGCTCCACATATAAATGTTGATAAGTTATCAAGAGAACTAGTAATTTTGAAATACATTAGTAATTTTGTATAAGAATTGGTAAATGTAACCCAATAATAAGTTTGAAAATACACGTGGTGAACTATTGGAACAATTAGTAATTTTGTGGCTATCAATAAACGTCAGTAAGTGGACTCAAACAAGAGTTAGTGATTTCATATGATACTCAGTACCTTATCCATCGGTAAGCTGCGCATATGAATATTAGTAAATTATTACAATAATTGGCAATTTCAAAACGATCAAACAAAAATAAACAAGTGACTCAAACATTAAGCTAGAATTAGTTGGTGACCTGTGGGAGAAAAATGAGCAAGTAACTTAAAGGTTGGTAATTTTGAATAAAAGTCAATACTATTGCTAATTTTGGAAGTATAAGTTAGAAAGTTCAACCTAAAAGTTTAAGTTGATATGGGACGGTATTCCTACACCCCCTCTCACACGTAAGCCAAAAGTTGATATATGGGATTGGACGCACATATGCAAAAGGGATAGTGTGTTTAATATTTAAATCTTGTCATGCTCAAATCTCGTACTCCAATACCATATAAGAATTTGTGGGACCACTATCAATATTTCTAAAAGCTTAAGTAGATATGTAGAGGGAAACTACATGAATATAGAGAGTATATAATTTCTATCATTAAGCGATTTTGAATAATATTTCAACACCTGTCTTATGTGCACTAAGTATTGGTACTTTAAAAAAAAATTTGTCGATAACTTGATAATATGTTACTAGCTTAATAAGCATGCATATAAACAACTTATGAAAGGAAGAATAATGTCGCTCTTTGTTTTCTAGAAGTCAAAATTATGATGACTACTCGGAAGACCAAAAAGCAAATTGCTGGCAGTTGATTAAGAAAAAGCAAAGTTCTAATTCTGACAAAGATTATTGAGCATAAAAAAGTAATGTCAAAATTGTGATGATTACTCTACGGATTAAAATTATCTCAACCCTGTCGCTACTAAGTGATTCAAAAAAGAAGGATTAAAATTACTGGAGGGCTGGCAAATTCTCTACCTTAAGCCTATTTTTGATCATTGGTGCTAGAGGGCTGGTAATTTCTAACACAAATTAACATGTCTATGCACAATTATATGGCAAACCCGAAAGCAACACAAATTGACACAAATTTATTATATGCGAGTTTTATAGAGTAGTCAATAAAAATATAAGTGTTTTCCAATTACACGACTTAACATGCTTGTGAAATCCTATCAAACCACATGATTTTGAGCTGCCAATTCTGGTGACAACATATTATAAGCATTTATAGCAAATAAAAAGTAGTTTATGTGATGATCTTTTTAAACAAATGGAAATGCTCCATGTCATCTACCCGAGAACCTTCTTCTATTCCCTTCTTTTTCTTGTTTCTTTTTTTGGTGTTTTTCTTGCTATATGTCAATGCCATTTTGTATTTTCACTTTGCCATCACATGGAAAATACTTGTATTATCATGTCTTTATTCTGTTCTTTGTCGGGAAGAAAGGAGGATTCTTGGAGAATTCTTGAATACGAAAAGTACTTTGAATACTTGACTAGTTAGTAACTTTATACCACCTTCAATCTTGATTACTGGCAACATAGAGGGTTTATTGCTGATAGCTAACAAAAAGACAACTTAAAGGCCATAGGCAAAGATTTCATATAATATAACCTTCATTGAAAATGTCGTCAATGTGTTAGGCTCCAGCCCCATTAAAAGTGTTCCTTTGTTTCTTATGATGACATTGGCACTGAGCAAATAATCCAAATCTGCTCAAGTCATCCATGTGTTTAGCAGAGACTAAATTAATCACTAGTCTAATCTTCAATTCATATATTCAAGGTTCAACCTATCGTCTACCCTTGCACACAAAAGAAAAGAAAGAAGACAAATATAGTCAACACCCAATTTGGGGAGTGCAAATTCTCAAAAGTGGAAGCAAATGTTCTTTTATGTTCGAGAAACGTTTATGAATTGTTATTTAATTGATCGATCCTTCAGAATTATGAGATAAAGTCACAACTTATATTTATCTTCCAAATAGGTTAATACTTTACTACAATGCTATTGGCTGTTTGAAATTTATGTTCCCTTTGCTACTTTTTTTTCCTGGTAATCCTTTCCTTCCGTTTTTTTTCTTTTCTTTTTCCCTCCCTATTACCCTCCCCCCCCCCCCAAAAAAACTAAAGAAAAGCTATTGAATCGCTAAGCAAAAACTTAGCACGGATTATCCCAAACCTATACCAATCGCAACTTTGGAGTTTTTAATTTAATTAAACATTCAAATCAATTCATTTTGGAATCACCACTAATTTATTATCGATCAATTAAAAATCTAAGTAAAATGTGAGAGAATATTTTACTTTGTGAATTGGAGATTTCATTGATATAGGGACTTGATTACGCTAAATTGATCTAATGCCATTTTAATACTTTTTTCTTTATTCAAAAATATTTGCCAAGTAGTTTTGATTAATTTTAGTTCTAAACCACTAATATGTGATGGATGATTATGCAAGTATGCAGACCGAAATTTAACACTCAATAATCAAAGCATAAATAATTTACCTAAGGAAACATGAAAACCTTGATGCGTTGAGCAATAGAAAAGCTTCATTATATCCAATATATCAAGTGTTTTGCAAAATGTTAACTCGAGACCAAGTAATGTTTGCATGACCTAAACATGATTTCTTTTTATGATTTGCAATATGAATAATGCATGAAATGTCATTACTAATTAGCCCTATCTACACAATTTGATTATTAAAACATTGACATTAAGACATGTAACTCTCTAGATGACGTGCAACATGAATATTATATAATTAATGAATTTAATCTACAATTAAATGTAGTCTATATGAGATATGGATGCAAGATTTTTTAAGATTTTCTTCATGAGTCAAATTAAGAAATTCCATAAACTTACATGACAACTTTACAAATTAAGAAATAATATATATTAAATCTTAAACGTGCAATAAACAACTTTCTTAAATTGCTATCTAATTCCTAATGCAGGTAGGATATTAATTTCTAAATTAGGAAACATGCTTAAAATGAGTGAATGGACGCATACGTGTTTCCAAAACCGCATTATTCTTTGCTTGATCCAATAGGAATGGTGATTTTGGTCATTGCTCCTTGTCAATTCCCTTTTTTCCTCTTTGTTACTTCTCCATGTAAAGTAAAGAGCAAATAAAGGTGAAAGCAAAATACATAAAGGAAAAGAAGAAGTATAAGTGTCCCTTCTTTACTATTAACCCCTCAAATCTTTATTAGGTAATTGAAAGGCATTCATGCCTTGCTTGTAACTAGGGGTGATTGGTTACAAAATAGGTAGGTTTCAGAGTCGGAATCTTAGACTTACCATATTATAACTCAGTTCCCAGTTTTTGGACTTTAAAACCTATCTTGTTTGCCTCTATTTGCTTGGAACCAATTTTGGAACCTACTTGTTTTTCCAGTCTAGTGTTAGGGTCTACTTGAAAATATTTTTTTGTTCCTTTTTTGGTTCATTTTTTACAGCAAAATCATATGAAACTATAAGTAACAAAACAATTCAAAGTAAAAGATGAACAATGGAAAGAAGGGCTTGAAGTGATTATAGATATTTCAAATAAGGGCCTAGCCTCGCCGGCTTACGTATTGGCACAAAATTCCAGCCGATTAAGTGTATTTTTGTCCAAAAAAATTTAAATTTAATTATATTAAAATTTAAAAAGAAAAATTTTAAAAATTTTGAAAAAAAGGAAGGGGAATGCAGGCGGGGAGCGTCCCCCGGCCTATGGCTACCGCCCCATAACGATGGCTAGCAGGGTCACCAACGCCTAGGTAAAGGCCGGCGATTCCCATCGACTAGAGGCGAGGGCCTACTAGCCCTCACTAAGGATGGGAGAGGGCTGTCGCCCTCTCCCAGATCTAGGCAAGGACCATTTTCCCTCGAACTCATTTGGGCAAGGTTGTTGGTCCTCACGTAGGCCAGGCGGCCCTTGCCCAGGCTCTTGGACCTCGACAGGGGCAACGAGGGCCTTGGGTAAAGGTTGCCAAATGTGCACGAGGGCTGGCGACCTCGCCCAGATGAGGTCAAGAGCTAGCAACCCTCACTTCTCCCATCCCTCGCCCTCACCTCTGGTTGGCGAGGGTCATCGGCCCCTTACTCGGGCATTGGTGACTTTGTCGGCCATCGCCACCGCCCCACCATTGATGGGGCGGCAACCCCGTGTTTCCACTTCCCTTTTTTTATTTATTTATTTATTTTTGGTTTGTTGTAGTTTATTATAGTTATTTTTATGAAAACAATAGAAAAAGAAAAAGAAAAAGGGAAAAAATTAAAAAGAAGAAATTACCCTTCAAAGTTGGTGAATTCAAAAACCCTTATTTGATATTGATAAAGCCACTTTCGGCTCTTATTTGAAATCATATCCACTTTAGGCCCTAATTTGAGACAATGAGGGAACTTCGGGCCTTTATTTGAAACATGTCCACTTTAGGCTCTTATTTGAAAAAATGCGAGCACTTCGTGCCCTTATTTGAAAATTTTCTAATATTTTGTAAGATTTTTTTTATGAGTGAAAATAAGAAATTGTATAAATTTACTTGATGACTTTGACAAATTAGGAAATAATATATATTAAATCTTAAACATGCAATAAATACTGTTTATACTTTCCTAAATTGCTATCTAATTCCTAATGCACGTAGGATATTAATTTCTAAATTAGGAAATATGCTTAAAATGAGTGAATGGATGCATAGTTGTTTCTAAAGCTGCATTATTCTTTGCTTGATCCAAGGGATGTTGATTTTGCTTATGGCTCCCTGTCAATTCCCCTTTTTTCCTCTTTTTTACTTCTCCACGTAAAGTAAAGAGCGAATAAATCTGAAAGCAAAATAAATAAAATAATAGAAGAAGAAGTAAAAGTGTCCCTTCCCTACCATTAACCCGTTGAATCTTTCTTAGGTAATTGAAAAGCATTCATGCCTTACTTGTAATTAGGGATGATCGGTTCCAAAGTGGGTAGGTTTTAGAGCTAGAATCTTAAACCTACCATGTTATAACCAATTCCAATTTTTGGACCTTAAAACCTAGCATATTTGCCTCTATTTGCTTAGAACCAGTTTCTGCTTGTTTTTCTAATCTAATTTCGAGGTCTACCCGAAATCCTTATTTTTTTGGGGTTTCTTTTCTGATTCATTTTTTATAGCAAAATCACATAATACTATAAGTAACAAAACAATTCAAAGTAAAAGATAAATAACAAAAATCCCTATTTGCCAAATATAACAATCCATAAGATGAACACATAGTCATGTATAATTATAAACGATAAAAAGTTTAAACACGCAACATAAAACATAAATTATAAAACTCCATTCCCCATTCATACATTAAAATTTAGGGAAAAGGAAAGATTGACAAGAAGTTCCAAGGGAGGACAAAGGGTAGAGTGCTGAGGTTAGAATTTAGGGAAAAAAGAAATTAGGGTTTTGACATTTTAGCTAATAAAAACTGGTTTTGAAACAGGGTGGTTTGGTTCAATTCCTAGGTGGGTATACACTTGGAATTTGTTCTTAGACTGGTTCTAAGGGAATTCGATTCCCAAATCTGTTTTTCAAGAGGTCCGATCCAGTTTCAGGGTAAAACCGATTTGGTTGCACACCTCCACATATAACAAATCCCAAACTAGAGAAGATAATTTGCATAATTTAATAATACATTTGAGAAGTTAATAGCACCAGACCTACCTCCTCCTTCGTTTGAAACAAGTCCACTTATAAACCTAAGACACCATTATATCCAGAGCTATGACCTCGCATCGATTCGATTCAATACATGGAGGTGAGTTCTCTACTCATTATATAATGGTTTAACAAATGAATATTTCGAGTTTCAACTTTAGCATCAAATTAGCTTGGAAAAAAAGCTCTCCAAATCATGGATGCATACCAACCAAAAAAAAATCATGGATGCACAACAAATTTGACAATTTATTTAGGGATATGTGCATTGGAAGTACTAAAACTTATCATGAAAATGCAATTGAGTTCTAAAAAATTTTAAATATGCAATTAAATCCTAAAACTTATTACAAAAGTGCAATTGAGTCCTACAACTTTTAAATAGTGCAAGCAAATTCTGAAATTTATCAAATTAACCTAATCAAGTCCTTCCATTAATTGCACTTTTAGAAAATTTTAATACTCAATTACACTTTTGCGACAAGATTTAGGACTTAGAGTACACTTATCTCATTTTTTTATAAACTGGTGAGTCGATGGTGGGTTCTTTATCGCTTGCTTCTCTTTAATGTCATTAACAGTTAACATTACTCTAACTCGTTTCCAATTCTCCTGCCAAGGATTCTAAGCCTATCAACGGCTATATCCTACCCATCCAATGGTCATCCGCTAATGCACTTATTGACCAGTACCTTGTAAAACTTGATATCAACATGTTATAATGCTCCTTATAACTTGATAGCATGTGCCTTTGTCATTGTTCCATTGGTGTTGTCCAAGATAAAAGTGTGAAACAACTTGCTAATAATCATCCAATGATCCTTATGAGTATGTCACCTTCCAAAAAAGGTTACGCTGATGACAAATTGACCATGGTACCTTCAAATCTTCATAAGCACCTCGTTATACTTAGCTTGCTCTCTGCCTGTCAAAATCCTCATCCTTGTGATCCAATCCATCTTTAGTGAACTCACAAAGACCATTGATATTATCACAATTTTTCAAAAATTATCAACGCATCATTACAAAGAACATCTGCACTTATCACGAAGATCATTAAGAATTTTTTTGGAATCATCAATATACCATAGGGATGTTTTCCCAACAAAGAGCATTGAGAACTATCATCCAAGAGAGTGACAAGGTAATAAAACTCATTTCTTATGATTGATTCTTGTGGTTTCAGGTTTAATCTAAATTTGGGAACACTTATGAGTGAATGTGTATCAAATGATTCTAATCTATTCTTTGTTGATTAAAATAAAACTATGTCATGCCTCGACCCTCAAGCACACGACAATCATATTCTCTTGCGACCAAATGAATGCAATTTCTCAGGACGCATCACCGACCACTCATTTTATCTTTCAAGCAAGCACATGTGAAAATGACTCAAATTACACACGGTCAACAACAACAACAAAGATAGTTGAAAGACACATTAATAATAACAAAATCACCACTTTAATTTATTTACTAAGATTAATCCCAAGAAACATATGAATATGCCCATCCTTAGGCATTTTTCCTGCAAGCCTACACAAAAAGGGACTAGGCTAGGTTAATCTACTTCGGTCATCAAAAGGATTGGTTAAAATGTAGGTCTCAGATGACTATAGCAGGTACTCCTCCTCTGAAAAGGGATCCTCCATGGTGCCATGAGGGTGTCGACGGCCATGGAGTCACAAACCTCATACTTAAAGCTATCATATCATACTTTCGTGATAGGTAATGCTATATAGCAATGGCTAAGGTTTATTTGGTCATTTCGAGTTCTGTCTTCCTACATCCAACCTTGTGTTTGGTGATAAGTGACTTGAAAGGTTGTTTTTAAAGATGAGATGTTAAAAGCAAAATCAACTGTGTTGAATATATATAGAGAGAGAATCTATTTTCACATGCAACCTTAGTTTTCCTGATAATTCTATATATTATTTCAGTCTAATTTTTTCTATAATATTTTGGATTTTCAATGTCGATCCTTTTATGATAAGCATTTTTCTAACATATATGAACCTTAGTTGTATATGATTTGCCAACACATGTAATAAGCATATTTTCGATGGCTATAAGGTAATCCATGGGAATCATTTTAAAGACCTCTAATTTGATTCGTCAATAAACACTAGTTGTTTGATTAGGATATTTTCACAAATATTAGTACAAATTTATCGACTTTTATAGCAATTGCAGTGGTTTTTATTTTTATCTATTAATTTATTTGGTAACATGCAATCCAAGTAACATCAAGAAACTGAAACTATTTGGCCAGCGGGGAAAAGAAAAAAGAAACTTAAACTAGCAAAATTTGATGTTCACATGCAATCAATGGGAATTGCTTATGTTAACGTCATAAACTTGGTTGAATGCGAATGGTCAAGTTCTTCATTGAATCCTTGTGGGTTCTCAAGCTATGGTTTATCTTTAATTTTTAGTTATGGCATTTTACATCGTGTGACAACGTGACCGACCATTCTTGGACTGATTTCATCAGGGAATTTCCCCCTTCTTGGTGGGACTTCTTGAGCCACGCATGAACTGGCCTAGTTTCAATTTTTGGGCCATCATTTCAGGTTGGGTGAAAGATTGTGCTCTGTCCATGAGAGAGCTCGACACCGTCTATGCCCAATTGAAAAAGTTAGTACCCTCATAATTTCGAGAACCCTCAAAGATTCACAAAATGCATTCACCTTACCATCTTTTATGGATTAGTATCAAATCCACTGTGTCACATGACGCCTTCCACCGCACAAGCGTGTTGGTGGCAAGATTAGGTTTCATGCAATCAACGATGCTTACAATGAGTTTGTGATAAGCCTACTAGGTTCTATTTTGTGCAAAATATTACCTTGTAATACACAAATACATGGCTAAAAATCTCTAAAAAATCTAATTCGGTCTACTTTATATAAGTCAATTTAGAGTAAATAGGTTAAACTCAAATATCAATCATTATTTATCGTGAAATTGCACAATTTTAAGAATCATGCCTTGTCATTTTATTTCTTTCCAATGTTAGATACGATGATTGACAATTGTAACTTTCCCGACTTTGTTATTGTTTTGGCTTTGATTAAAGCTGTTGCAGAAGTAGCTACAATTGAAGAGAGGGGCCACTGGTCGGTCCGACCCCCGCCACTCAATGCATGGTGCCAGTGAAGAAAGATTTGCTAAACAGCACGTGAAGAAAGATTTGCCCTGCATAAAATCTTGCAACTGTACCTCTGTTGTGAATTGCTTGATGGGCTGAGAAGTATGCCCTTGGGCTATTAGGGACATCATTGAAGAGAGCCGAAGGTGGAGGTCGTAAACTACCCCTGGGAGGCAAATCAAGCCTTTCATTGGATTGCTAAGGCTCACCCCAAGAAAAATCCTCCCTGTCAATTGGTTGTCTTTACCCCTTCAACCCCTTTGGAATATTTTGTATTCAGAAACTTACTTGTCCAGATCTAGTCGAGCTTGTTGAAGGAAGGAAGGAAGGAAGGAAAGCATTTTTTCAACCAAAAAAAAAGAAAAATGCATGGTTAAAGTTGATTTCGTACAAATGGAATTAAAACCGTGGATAGATCTAGAGTTTGTCCAAAGGAATATTAATTTTTACTTTTTGCTTGTTCATATTTCGTGATGGTTGCATTTTGAATTTTTTTGTAATCTTAAATACTCGAAATTTTCACAATGAATAAATGTGAACGCGAAATTTTTTTCCATAATTGTTCCCGATTTGGATAATATTTTTGATTTCGATGAGACAGCAAAAGAGTTACTTTTGACTTTGCATAAGTCCTAACAAAAACCAAGGGGAGAGCATGAGCGACGGATGTATGTTGGCACCTGAATTTTGCTAACAAGTCTGACATATATTCATAAAGAAAACTTCGAGTTTCAAGTTCCTTGACCATGACAGAGCTCAATCCTCAACCAAAAAATAAGCAGTTTGTATAGTTATACTTTTTGGACTCAACAATGTCTAAGACAATGTAACCATCTTCATCTTTCCAATTCAAGATTGAATTGCTTGACCCATCCAAAAGAAACCTTAATGCTTCAAGATTATGGTTATTGACGGCAACATAAACTACAATCTCGTATTAGCTCATCAAGTTTTTGACGGATGATTTGCAAGTGCCTAGGAATTCGTCTAGGAGCTCTAGCTTATTGTTTCCTTATTTCTTGATAACATAATGCAAAGAAGTGATCCTGCATTGTCCTTGACTTGAATCAACTCGAGGTCAAGGGTCATTTGTGCCCTAAAGGTTTGCTAATGCTTGTGTTGCAAAGCCAAGTGCATAGTTCTATAACCCTCTGAATTAAGCTTTCGAGCAAAAGATGACTTCAAGATGATTATTTCCATGGCCACTTGGGTTTTTCCAACAGCCATGGCAAGATGTAGAGGAGTTGTTGGGAAGGGGTTCTCCAACAAACACGATCTAACAGCTCTCACTCCTCCCCGATTAAGTTATGTACCTCATTTTTTTTTGGTCGAAAATGTAGATTTGCATTAGTGATCCGTAAATGAAGGATTACATGATAAACTAGGTTCTAAACATAAAAGAAGCTTCATTGATTGCGGTGGTTGTGCAATCTAGTCAGACGGGAGAGATTTAGCATAATGGGCCCTTGCAACCCAATCAGCAACACGGTTTTGGTCCCTAGGAAAATACTGCAGCCCAACTTGTTTTAGTTTTGTTAGAAGCCCACGGCAATCTTCCACAAGTTGTTTCGCGGCCCATGGAGTTTCAGCCCAGCCCAGAACAAATTGAACAGCTTGGAAACTGTCCAAGAGAACAAGTTCAATTTGAGACTTCCCTTCCTGCTGACTTCTGCAACTTGTACTTGCCCTTTTTGCCTTTAGAAAGAGAAGAGCTTCACGGATGGCTAGGGTTTCGCCAATTAAAGCAGAAGGGGCGAAAATTGGTTTTGCGAATCTATCGAGCAGCACTCCCGTTCTGTCTCGCCTAACTCCCGCGCAGATCCCTCCCCTCGTTCGAGTTATTCCACAAGCAGTCCATGTTGATTTGGCTGTGAGGTGTTGCAGATCAAGGTTTGGCCGTCGGTGGGATGGAGGTAGAGTTCTGGGTTTTTGGTTTTCTACAACTCCATTTCTAGTACAACTGGGTTCTGTAAATGGCGTCTTCTAACAGCCTCTCTTTTGATGTTGTTCGAGCTTGGAAGATGAGGTGATTACAGGCCTTCCACACTAACCAGAGGACTTTGGCGATCAGCGCCTTTGCTTGCGGTTTGGTTTTGTCGGTGAGTATCTCCCAGACCCATTTGTCTGCTCTAGTGATGTTCGGTATTGAGTGATTTGCTCCCAATCTATGGTCTAACCATATTTCCCTTGTCCAAAGGCAGAGGAGAAAGATGTGCTCGGTGGTTTCAGGGGCTTCGCCACAGAGAGGACATGTCGTATTAGGTATAATACGCCGCTTGAATAGATTTTCCTTCATTGGTAGAGCATTATTGCATACACTCCATACTAGAAATTTGACTTTAGGAGATATTTGGAGGTTCCAGATTTTTGACCATAACTTTTTGGGTACCTAGAATGAGGAGGATGGTTGATCAACTGTGCAGGATGGGTGGGTATTATGAGTTCTGTTATACCCACTCTTTACTGTATATTGCCCTGAAGCATTAGTTGTCCACAATAGGCTGTCTGTGGTGGGTAGAATACTAAGGGGTGTAGCTAGGATTTTCGTGTTCAATTCTAGTCAAAAAGAGTTTCCACTAGTTGGTTATTCCATTGTCTTGTATTTTTGTGAATCAGATCAGCTACCAGAACCGGATCGCTTCTATTTGCTGGACCTCCAATTCTCCCTGAATTTAACCACAAGTCCTCTCTGATTCTGATACTATATCCATCTCCCACTACCCATTTAACATCTGAGGCAATCATGTCCATTCCCTCTAGTAGGCTTTGCCACCCCCACAAAGGGATGTTTCCTTTTGTCGCTGACCAAAAATCTCCTCTAGGAAAGTAAATCCCCTTACAAATTTTGCCCCACAAAGAGTTCGGGTCCTTTAGAAACCACCAAGCCTGTTTCCCCAGCATTGCTCTGTTGAAGTCCACTAGGTCCCTAAAGTCGAGGCCCCCATAGTCTTTCCTTTCTTTCAATTTGTCCCATTGTTTCTAGTGTATACCCCTTCTCAAGGCAGTTTGCTTCCACCAAAAAGAGGAGATTCACTTTTCAATTGCCCAGCATATCGAAAGTGGGATTTTAAAAATTGACATTGCAAATTAAGGGAGGACTTGGACTACTATTTTGGTTCAAATCTCCTTACCCACCTTAGAAATTAATCGTTCCTTCCACCCTACCAATTTCTTGTCCAGCCGTGCTAGGATCCATGAAAAAAGTTATTTTTTTGTTTGGCCCTAGTCTGAAGATATTCCTAGGTACTTTCTTGTTTTCTATATAATTGAAACTCTCAGAACGGCCACTATATTCTGCTTTAAGGTCTGGGGACAACTTCTTTCTATGAAAATGCCTGATTTGTTCAGGTTCACTAGCTAGCCCGATGCATAGCAATATTGATTCAGGGTGTTTGATAGATGCTCTGCCTCTTGAGTGGTAGCATTCACAAAGAAAATCGCATCGTCCGCAAATAGCAAGTGAGAGAGTACTGGACAGTGGGTGTTCAATTGGATGCCCTTCAAGCTTCCTTCAGACAAAGCTTTAGATATTAGGGAGGAGAGAGTATTAGCCTTGATAATAAAGAGGTAGGGTGAGAGTGGATCCCCTTGTCTGATCCCTCTAGTTGATGCAAAGTACTAACTGCATTCTCCATTTATACGTATGCTGAAGAATACTGAGGAAATACAGTATTTGATCATAAGAACCCATTTCTCATCAAACCCCATTTGTTTCATACAATCGCATAGAAAATCCCGTTTTACCCTATCATAGGCTTTTTGCACGTCTAGTTTTAGTATAGCCCGAAATTTCCTTTTCCTTTTCCTAATGCGCATATGGTGGAGAACCTCTTGTACGATGGAAATATTGTCCTATATCTGTCTCCCCCCACAAAGGCACTTTGCTCTTGTGAAATTATGTCCAGGAGCCAAGGTTTCATTCTGTTTGCCATTACCTTAACTATAATTTTGTAGGCAAAATTACAAAGATTGATGGGCCTATACTGTGTAATATCCTCAAAATGAACTATTTTTGGTATGAGGATAAGCTGTGTTTAGTTTAGTGCAAGGTCGAAAATACCTTGGTTGAAGAACTCATCCACCAGCCTATATAAATCCTCTTGAATTTCTAGCCAGTGACGTTGATAGAAGAGATCATTTAAACCATCTGGTCCTAGAGCTTTAGTTGCACCCAGTTGGAAAGCTACCTGATACACTTCCTCTCTTGAGACTTTTTCTAGCAGGGCGTTGTTCATTGTCGGGGTGACTACTTGCGGGCATTGTTCCAATACAGGTTGGTAAGTTTTGCTCCCTACTGATTTATATAATGATCGGTAGAAATTATTTATACGTTGCTCTATGAGCGTCGGATTTTTGCACCATTTGTCGTCTCTTATGCGGAGCATTGAGATTCTATTTCATTGTCTCCTCTGGATGATTGTTGCATGAAAATATGCGGTGTTTTTATCTCCCCACTTCATCCAATCAATCCTGGAATGCATGCCCCAATACAACTCTTCCTGTCTCCATAGTTCTTCAATCTTTTCAACTATATGTCTATGTTCTACAACATTGGAAGTTCCTCCCCCTGTATTGCTGATCTCAATCAATTTCTTTTTAAGATAGTCTATTTTGAGAGCTGCATTTTTAAAATTTTCTTTACTCCATTTCCCCAAAGCCACCACTACATTCTTTGTTTTACCCACAATCCCCGGTTGATGTCCTGTCCTATCCCTCCATGCTGATTTAACCACCTCTTTGCATTCTGGATGCTCAATCCAAAATGCTTCAAATTTGAAAGCTTTTTGTTTTTTCTTCCTTATGTGGTCTAGAGATAGGAGGACAGCGATGTGATCAAATCCGATGGCAAGTAGCGCATAAGCTTTGGCATTCGGAAATATAACTCGCCATTGTAAATTGTAGAGTGCCCTATCAAGTCTCTTTTTAACTAAATCAGCCCCTTCTCAATTGTTGGACTAGGTATAGGAGCACCCCTTACTCTCTATATCCATTAGTGAGCATGAGTTAATAAAGTCGCAGAAGGACACCATGTAATAACGGTCAGCTTCACGTTTTCTTGCCTTCTCCCACTCATTTAAGACCTCATTGAAGTCCCCAATGCATAGCCAAGGTTCTCTGATCTAACCTAAGTTAACGTATACAGAATGCCATAGGTTTAGTCGCTCTTGGTAGTTGGTCGAGGCATGAATGAAGGAGATTCTCATTTTAAAGCCACTGCTTTCAACTGTGCACTTAATATCGATCATTTCCCGCATGCTCAACAGCACCTCCACCTAAAGCTCCTCATTCCACAGTAGTGCTAATCCACCCTCAATACCTAATGGGTTGAAAATAGTTGAATTCTTGTATTGGAGGCATTTTTTCAGACGTTCAATCACCACTTCTTTATTCTTAGTTTCCATAAGGAAGACTAAGTTGGGCCTGTTGCGAGCCACTATGGCTTGAAGATTTTGGATTGTCAAGGGATTGCCCAGCCCTTAACAGTTCCAGCTCAATATTCTCATGTACTCTTGGGTGGCTTATTTGGGCTAGCCACCAAAGCCCTTTCATTGACTTCATCCCACAGACTTATGGGTGTTTCCAGTAACGTTGCTTCATTCAATAGGTTGTCTGAGCTTCCTTGCTTCCCATAAGGTGCAAACCTTTTTTGTTTCTTAATTGGAGGTGTTTTATGCCCCGTTTTCTTTCCTTTTTGCTGCAACTCCTGCCCACTCTTGCTGATTCTTCTAGGTTGTTCAATTTCCTGATATTGTTGTATTCTTTTCCCTTTGTCTATAGCTTGATGGTCAGTGGGGGTAGTTTCTTGTAAGCACTTTTGACCCATTGAGCTGTATAAGACTAGTGCGTGATCATTGTTTTCTGCTAGTTGTTGTAAGGCCATGTCCTCAGGAATGGTTTGTGTTGTAGGGTTAGATTCCATATCCTCAAAGGATGAATGAACGTCATCAAAGAAAATTTAATAATAGGGACTGCATTCTTTCACCTCGGCCCTAAGACACGAGCCATAATTACCAGGTTTGTCATTCGTCAGTTCTGTTTCTTCATATGGGATTATCTAGCAAAAATTAGCATAATGTCCTATACAACCACACGAGTAGCAGAAATGTGGTAATCGTTCATATTTAAAGTCGATCCACCATTTCCTACTACCCAAGTTGATGATTATGCCAGTCTTTAAGGGGTTGGAGAGGTTCAATCTAACCTTTGCTCTCCCAATTTTACAAGAACTATTATTCTTTGCTTTGATTCTAACCTCCTCCACACTTCCCAGCTTGGATGCTATACATGTAATAGCCTCTTCAGTTAGTCCTGCTCTAGGGAGGCCTACTAGGTGCACCCAAAAAGCATAGTGTGTGAACTTGTAGCAATGCTCTAGGACTGTGGGATCACCCTCTTGCAACGCTAGTAAATTACTAGCAAAAGACCATGGACCTGTGTCCAGCACTCTTTTTTTATTGTCTATGGACTCAAACAAAAACATGAAGTAGCCTAGTTCTATCATTTCACACTTGACTGTGTCTAATTTTCATGCTCGACGCATTGTTGTGGTGAATGCTTGGAAATTGACATTTGGCTTTGAAAACAACTTACCATAGAGGATAAGGGCACTCTCATGCTGCATTTTGTCAGGGAGGCTTCCTGGCAGTTCGGTTATATCCTTCACAGACCATAATCGACCCATCCTTTTGCACAGGGCGAGCATTTTGAGGTGATTTTCCTTCTCTTCTGCCATCTGACCTTAGTATATACTGTATGTCACCGAGATTCTATACAAAGGTTTGAAAATTTCGATTGGGACTGTGAGCAGGGTTTTTGGCTAGGGTTGCTACTGTTTTGGAGGGAAGGGAGCCCTAACTGAGTTACATACCGGATGTTGAAAGGTGAGAATTCATCTTACCTATTTCTGCAGTTTTGATCAGGACTCAAGGGGATTGGGCTTTGGGGAAGCTTCAAGTTCTAGCTTTCTTCTCCATTGCGATTTGTCTCTGATAATGCTCCCTGGGGCCACAAAGACAAGGAGGAGGATTGAAGAAAGCAGAGGTGGGTGTCAAGCAGAGGTGGGTGTCACACCTAATCAGGGGGAAGGTGAAGGTGATATAGAAGCTGCATTTGGGATTTTGGTTTCAGTTAGGGTTTTGTGAGGGGGGAAGCTACCACCGGATGGTAGAGAGAGAGCTACCACCGGAGGGGGTAGAGAGGGTAGTTATGTACCTCGTCAACATCATCATTTGCTATTGCTAGTTGAAGCCGAGACTCCCTATGCCTTTTTTCTTGTTCTTTGGCTAGACTTTTGGCCATGGGGTTACCAGGGAAATGTAGGAGGCCTTTGCTCGGTGATATGATCGCTGGAAGTGGCGAACTTTCAAAATCATATATTATATAGTGCCACGATCAACGAATATTTAATTACCTGAGTCAACAAGTGTACAGGTGGGCCAAATGCCTGGCAAGATTTTCTCGCCTCTCTCTCTCTCTTCCTCCATTTTCGTTCTCACTAAAATGCTCGAGCGAGTCGGACGGCACTTCGCGGCTCGTTCACAGCTTTCACAGTTCTGCCCGCCTCCGTCCGACCGATCATGAACCTCTCCGCTCCATCTCCACGCCTTCCCACGGGGCTCTCCGCCCTCAAAACCAGATCCTCTTCTTCAGCAGCAGCCACTGCCGCAGGGCCGCCTTTGTTGTCTACTCCATCAGGCTGCCCTCTGCCTCCTCGTTGGCCACCCTCGCTGCCCAGCCCGATCGGGAAGCTAAGCCAGGTCTCGGGTCTGTTGGGCTGCCAGTGGGGCGACAAAGGCAAAGGGAAGCTTGTCGAGGTCTTGGCTCAGCATTTCCATGTCGTTGCTCGTTGCCAGGTAAACATTTGAAGCGTGACTTTGGCCTAAACATGACGGAGCATAGGTTTGGGCCGGTTTTTCGTTGAAAAGGAATGGAGCGTACGGTTGAGTGTTCTCGTCGAAGGATCTTTGTCTGATATGTTCCGTTCGCATTTTGGTGATTCCGGTATGTTGGGTTTGAGTATGCGGCGTCAGAAGTGACTTGAATGGTCATAAAGAGTGTATGCACGTCTTGGGAAGTTCGTATTTCTGTCTGTTTTTCCCTTCTTGTTTCTCATATGTTTGCTTAGCGCTCTTTGCGGACATCTGATGTTATCACTTCCGTCAAGATGACTGCTAGATTGTTGCATGTTTTAGCCGAGCATTCACTGAGTTGGGTGAAGGAACCTGAGCTGTAGATGAGCTCAATTACGGTATATAGAGTAAACACTTGGTCAATCTTTGCGTGAGAGAAGCTGGAATTTCAATTCTTTAACACTTATCTTCCGTTGGAATAGAAAAAATATCCATTGTGTCTCTTGAGGCCGAGGACTTCTTTTGGTGTAACCTGCAATCGTGATGCCAAAGCAGAGGGTGACGATACAACGAAAGGAATCGTATAGCTAACCTGAAACACATCCTCGTGCTCTGCTATGGGCGTGTGGAGTTGGGAACTTTCTTAATGTTGATTTTTGGCATGGCAATGATCAAATCCATGGGTTGGTTGAAACTAATAGGCTAGCCAAAAAGTGTAAATGCCAAGGTCTTATTATTCCCATAGATGAGATCTAGAAGAGCGCCAATTTGGAAGAGTAACTGTCAAGAAGGTTGTAACTCGCGAGTCGCAAGTGATGCTAGTCTTTTGTGCTTTATTATGCAATTTCAAAATTCTGAGTTATTTTTTTGTGATGGTCTTTCTTTTCTCTCCCAACCCCTAAAAATAACTACCTCTTTGTTACACCCCAAGAAAGAGTGAATATCATAATATGTTGTGTGACATTTGTAGATTAACTCACTCAAGATATTGCTCACTTTGGCCCATCCCATTCTGAGCTTCGCAATTTTACCCTTTTTGGCATACAGATAGGCACTTTCCTAGGAGGTCATCTAGGGGGTTATTTAAGATTAACTATGGTTAGTGTTTGGTTAGTTAATTAACTATGGTTAATGTTAATTAATTTTTCTAATCATGTTCAGTGTTAATTAACTGTAGTTAACAATTAAGTGGTGATTAATACTACCAAGATGAGTGACCTCTTGAGAAAGTGCCTACTTGTACACCAAAAAGGATAAAACATTGAGTTTTGGAATGAGATGGGCCTAAAACCCTGTTTGGTTCAGCATTTCCAAGGGGCTTTCAGCCCCCAAAGCCCCTTAGAAAAAAATTCTAGTGTTTGGTTCAGCATTTGGGAACTCCATTTGCCAAATGCCAGCATTTGGAATGCTGGGGAATGCTCAAAGCTCAATGCAGGGGAGAACCAGCATTCAGCCTTAAGCATTTCAAGAATGCAAGTCAACTTCCACATTTGACTTTTTTTTTTTAGAAACTATGAAGGTGGAGCCGCTGCTGGGCGTGACCTCCGACGGCGGCGACCCCCGGCAACCACCGTCGGAGGTCACGTGACCCCCGGCGGCCGTCGTTGGAGGTCACGCGACGCCTGGGTTCCCGCGACCTTCGGCGGCGACGCGCCTGGGTCGCGCGAACCCAGCGTCGCCGCCGGAAGTCGAAGGTCATGGCGTGACGCTTGGGTCGCACGAACCCAAGCGTTGTGACCCGGCGGCGGCGACCAGGCGGGTTCACGCGACCCGGAAGTCGACGCACCGGAGGTCACAACGCCGGGTTCGCGCGACCCGGCGTCGCGCCGCAACCATCGACCTCCGGAACCTAGAGGTCACCGCCGCCGGAGGTCGCGATGCCTAGGTTCGCGCGACCCAGGCGTCGCGCCGCGACCTCCGACCTCCAGCGGCGACACTGGGTTCGCGTGACCCAGGTGCGACACCGCCGAAGGTCGCACGCCTGGGTTCGCGTGAACCCAACCGTCGCCGCCGGAGGTCACGACCTCAGGTGCGACACTTGGGTTCGCGCGACCCGGGCATCGCCGCTGGCCAGATCTGGCCGCCGGACAGCAGTGCCGTTGGCCAGATCTGGCCGGCCACCGGTCTGGTTAAAAAAAAGAAAAGAAAAGAAAAGAAAAGAAAAAGCTATTTGTAAATGCAAGTTTACCGAACGGTATTTGCTTTCACCAAATGCCCAAAGTCATTACGGAAAACTTAATTTGCCAAACACTTTTACTTTCACCAAATGCCCATTGAGCTAAAGATACTTGGGGAAATGCAAATGCATTCCCCAAAAGTTGAACCAAACGGGCCCTAAGTAGACAATACCTTGAGTGAATTATTTCAAGGATGTCACATGCTATCCTTTACCTAATATAGATTATTGAAAGGTTTTTTTATAGTTGTTTGAGGAAGAAGGTGTGACAAACGCTTTAATGTTTTGATTTCTCCCGGCCATAACTAATAGTCAAATGTTAAATATCGCGTGATCTTGTGTATATGATTTGCATTACTCATTTACTCTAATTGTGGGTGTGTATGTATATGTTTTCTTGTTTGGAAATAATTATATTAGCAATTAACTTCTTAAGTGTAATTGCTTCTTATTTAATCCTTGAAGATTTTTTTGACACCAGGGTGGGGCTAATGCTGGGCATACGATCTATAATGCAGAGGGAAAGAAGTTCGCTCTTCACCTCGTTCTGTCAGGTATTCTTAATGAGGACCCTCTATGCGTTATTGGGAGTGTCGTAGTTCAAATGCCCGGTTTGTTCAAAGAAACTGATGGATTAGGGGCCAATGGAGTCTCTTGCAGGGGGCGATTTTGGTGTCGGATGGCACTCCTGTAATTTGATTTGCGTCAAGAGGGGGATGGTCTTGGGGAAGCTGAGCTTGCTAATTCTTTTATAGGAACGACAAAGAGGAATTGAACCGTGTTACCCTGTCGCGACCTAAAAAGTTTTCAAAAATAATATAAAAGTAGTAGCTTTAGGGATATTGTTAATTTCGGACCAACGGCCCTCAATTAACTCGGGCTCTCTCAATCCCATACCCCGCGCGATGTTAGGATATTCATAAAAATTTCAAACAAGGAGTCACCACTAGTCTATTGAGGTCAATTAGGAACTAAGCACTCTCTCACTATTTACGCAACTAGAAAGTCTAGAGTCGGGGACTTGATTACGTTAATCATGCAATTAACGCCCTTTCGGTACCTAACTTAATTGTGTGTTTCAAAATGTCATGGCAACCTATTCGAGAAATCTAAAGTCTGTCCTAACTAGTCTAAGGTAAAGAAATGACATCCAAAATATTATCACAAAAAAAAAGTGCAAAAATAATCCTATTAACGTAAACCACATTAACCTAATGCAAAGCCTTAAAGGCTTATTCGATTTTGGATGTATTCTTCTTTTTAAGGGTTTTCTAATTTTTGCAATTTTTTCTGAAATTTTCTGAATTTTTATATTTTTTAATTTTTTAACATTTTTTTATATTCCCAAATTAAACAAAACAAGTTTTCAAAATTTTTGATATTTTTTGACTTTTTTGAAAATTTAAGAAAAAAACATTAATAAATGTATTTTGGAATTTTCTAATTTTTCTAAATTTTTTGGAATTTTTGAATATTCGAAAAAAGAAAAAAAAATTAGAATAAAATAAAATAAAAATAAAATTTTAAAACCTTTCTGAAATTAAAAAACATTTTTTAATTTTTGATGATTTTCTTAAATTTTTAAGATTTTTAAAGATTTTAAAGATTTTTTTGTTTGAATTTTCTGAAGTTCTTGATGTTTTTAGAATTTTTAGAATTTTTAATAATTTTTTATTTTCTGAATTTTTGGATTTTTTTATGATTCTTTTTTTATAAAAAAATATAATTTGGACTAGGTTAGGAAACCCGACCCTGCTAACCTGATTCGAACCCTGTTGGTCCGGGTTGGGCCACAAAAGACTAGGCTGGCCCAAAATCACTAGGGATTGAAAAAAGGCCCACGAAATTCTTTTTTTTTTTAAAAAGCCCACGAAAAATTCGTTTTTATAGAAAGAGCCCACTTCTAATTTCTGTCTCTCGGCCCGCGATGAACCCAGCCCGGCGTAGACAAGCCCATGACGAAGCCCACCTTCCTATTTTTCTATTTTTTCTATTTTCCGATTTTTTTTCATTTCTCTTTTTTTAATTTTTTTTTTTGTCTTTTCTGCTCCCGCAGATTTCTTCCCGTGCACCCTCGTGTAGGGGTGTCCAACCGGACCGGGTTTACCCGGAACCCGGACCGGACCACCCGAAAAACAAGGTTGGGAACCGGTTCCTGTTAAACCGGTCCGGGTACAGGTTCCAATTTTGGGAACCGATTGAAACCGGTCGAGGAACGGGGTCCAAGCAAAGACCACCTTAACCGGACTGGTTTTGGAACCAGTTTTTACCCTGTTAAAAAAAAAAAAAACTTTTCTCGTATAATGCTTTTGAGTCTCTTTGTCTTCGAATAAATGTTAAAAAAAGAAAGATTTTCTCTAAATCAAATTAAGAGATAATTGTTTTGAAAAAATTGTTAAAAAAATCTGTTCTCATGAATTATTTTTCTTTTTTAATGATCCCACTTTCAACTATTATTATAGTCGTAGGACAAATGCTACTAACTATTGTAGTACTAATTTTCAGTCAAACTCAAGAAAGATGTTCTCTTAATAAGAGCTCTGTCGCATACACACAAGTAAGCACATTAGGTCATATTAGAAATATTTGTGGGAATGAGACTAATATTAGATCTATATTTGTTGCTAATGCTTATGCATTCTTAGGATTTTTGCTTTATTTTATAATGTTAGGAGAATTACGTTGTTGTTTTTTCGCTAATTAATGTAAAATTCGAAACCATATAGAATATTGAACGGTTGCAAAACAGGTTCCAATGAAAACAGGGTTGACCCTGTTCCCGAACCGGAAAAACAGGGTTGGGTCCAAAACAGGGTCTAATAAAAACAGGGTAGGGTACATGGTCCAGAAAAGAGGAACCGGTTATAACAGGGTTGGGTACGGGGTCCAGTCGAACCCTACCCACCCTGGACCCGATCACCCCTACCCCGTGCACGCCCGACGCCCCCATCTTCTCTTATGTTTTTTTTTCTTCTTTTCTTTCCAATTTTTTTTCTCTTTTTTCTTATCTTTCTTTTTTTATTACTCTTTGGTCTTCTTCCCCTTGTTTCTTCGTGCACGTTCCTCATGCTTTACCCGACGCTCGCCCGAAGATCGCCGCTCCTTTCGCTGAACCGACGCCGACGCCACCGCGAGTCCTTGCCGAACCTTGGAAGGTCGCCATGCAGTCGTCCGGCGTCGGTCGTTCCGTCCGACCAACACCGAGCTCCAGCGGCCACTAGTTGGCCGGCATTCCCGAAAGTCGCCGGATTGATTCGGGCGAGATACAAGCCACCTAGATCTACCCGAACGGCGCGCGATAACCCACCAGAAAGCTAGGAAAACATTGAATGTGGTACGAGATAACAATATAACTCTGTGCGTGCTCGAGCTGCTTTCGGTCGCTCGTGTCACTCCGGTCGCCGGGTTCGCCTCCTCTCTCGAGCTCCCTCGGGCGAGCCCGAAAAACCAGCCTCTCTCCCCCGATTCTTTTCTCTCTTTCTCCGGATCTCTCCTGTTCTGGTTTTTTTTTTTTTTAGAACAGCCCTCGGCTCTCCTCCTCCTCCGTCCCCGATTCTTTTTCTTGGATCTCCTGCTTTTTTTTTTCTTTTTCTTTTCGCTTTGCTCTTCTCTTTTCTGCTTGCTCGTGCTCGACTTGCTGCTTCGCCCTTTATGCTGTTGCTTCTGCGCTTCTGCTACTTCAGCTCGAGATCACTTCCCCTCAAAATCCAAGAACAGCTTCCCCTCTCCAAACCCCGAAACCGACTCCTCCTTTTTTCTCTGAAAATCCCCGCGTCCCCTCTGTCGATCCCGCTTTGCTCTCTAACCAAATTATCTCCTGCCCCTGTGATTGTGTGACAGCGCAGCAAGGGAATCCCCTTGCTGGCGTCATGCGGCTCACATTCTGCCCTTCTTCTTTTTTTTCGATTTTTTTTTTTCAAATTTAAAAAAAAAAAAAATTCTCTTTTCTATAAATTAATATATATTTATATATGCAAAATAAATAGGCATTTAAAACAAAATGAACCAAAAAATTCGGGTGTCAACATACTCCAACAAAATTATTCGAAATGGAATGAGGGTGGGTGATTTGAGGCACATGTACATTTTTCCTTAAAAGCGTCATCTTTTATAACCGGATGCAGCCTCAAGAGTTCCAGGTTTTAAATATGGCCCTAGCATGCTTGAGGAAGAAGTAGGAAGGTACAAGAGATTTGCCAAAAGGTTAGAGCCTTCCGTAGCTGAAAGGTTTTTCATAGTTGCTTGAGGAAGAAGGTATGACAAACACTTTACTGCCTTGATTACTCCCAGCAATAACTAATGGTCAAATGTTAATTATTGCGTGATCTTGTGTATATGACTTGTATTACTCATTTAGCCTAATTGTGGGCGTGTACATGTTTTCTTGTTTGGAAACAATTATATTAGCAATTGACTTCTTAAGTGTAATTGCTTCTTATTTAATCCTTGAAGGTTTTTTTAACACCAAGGTTTCCCCAAGAGCTTCTAGAACGTTTTCCAGTGACGAGCAAGACAGTCATTGAGCCGAGGTCTAGAACTCTCTCGCTATAAATGCCATCAATTGGTAGGTTGAGAGATGCTGTAACATCCTGAAATTCGAGCCATTTGAGGGATGAATAAACATTAATTTCACTAATGCATTGTTTGTTGATCTCACTCAGAACTGATCACTCCTAAGATACTGACCTTAAAGGGAAAGGCTAATAAGGACAGAACTCGTGCGACTAAAGAACTTGACTTGGGAAAACGACTTGACTGTGAGACTTGCATGAGGACAATCATGTAGTCATGCAGGCCGATTCCAGGGACAAATAGAAATCGATTCATGGACAAAACATAATGGGATGATGGGTGATTCAATTTACTATTATCGAACCCGCTAAAGACCCTATGTCAATCCTTGGTAATTGTGTACTTTGAAATAAGAATCGATCCTTCATAATTTCATGTAGTCAAGGACGTCCATGTGTCGAGGAGTCTTGAACATGAATTGGCACGAGTCGGTTACGCATGAATTCTCGAAGCCGCTTGTTAGTCTGAGAAGTACCAAAATGGCATTAGGGTAAAATTGACGAGGCATGAGAGTCCAATATTGGACTTCGAATTTTCGGGAACGTCCGAGACGAACTTTTGGACAATGCTTCTTCAACAGTCGATAGTATCAGATGAGCCGAGTATTTGGAAAAAGGGATTTTCAGACCAAGGAAACGAGCCTACGAGGACGTGGGCTAGGCAAGAACAGTGTGGGCCACATGCCCGAGGTGGGACGGCCACCGTGGAAGACCAAGACAAGCAAGTGAGCCTGTTGGACCAAACCAAGCATTTACACTTCTGAGCCCGTTGTCTAAACCAGAGACGATTCGAGCCCAAAAAATTCCCGAGCCCGTTCCTATTCATTTTTCGGCTTATTTCCTAGGCCCGCCTTTCACTTTCAGCCTAAGGGCACATTGGGAAATGTGCAAGGTGGAAATGACCAAAATACCCTTGGATATTTTGAAGAAAAGTCAAAGGAAGAGAGAGAATATGATGTTACTTGCTTGAGGGAGTGCAGAAGGCATTTAATGGCATTGAAGGGATCTTCTAGAAGCCCTCACTCCACTCTCTCTCTCCCCTCTTCAGCCCAAAATATCGTGTCTCTCTCTCCCCTTGCTTCTCCTTGCATTTCTGCAGCTTCTGCTTTAGACCTCTCACCGAAATTGGAGTTGGTCACTGCCTTCCCGGTGGAATCTCGGGCCGAGCCACCTATCAATATGATCAGCACAGGAAATCCGTACCAGTCACGTTGGCCAATCGCCGAAACAAGTCGCCCGCCGTCCCGTACGGCAGCCTGAAGTAGACGGTCCTCCGTCTATCACTGTGCAGCGCCTCCTATGCAGCTTCGATTTTTCTTTCGTTTTTTTCTATTTTTGGCCTACCCACTGCCCACTCCAGCCACACACAACTCCCCCTTGACCCCCTGGAACCACCAACCACCGACCACCAACTCGCCGGAGCTTCAGCCAGCTTGTTTTTGCTCCGATCAGCAACCTCCTCCCACTGCAGTGTTGTCCTTTGAAGTTTGGGGTTTGAGTAGAGGTTGCTGCTGTGATTTCTAGCCTGGAACCGCCTTGGAGTGTCGTGGGAGAAGTCCCCGGATGTCAGGTTCGTCGCTGCCACCGTGCCCGTGTCGCCGACCCGCTTAACGTGTGAGTTTAGTCTCTAATCCCTATTTAGTACCTAAGCTTGCTTAGGGTTTGGTTAATTAGTGCTAAGGGCTGATTAAGGTGTTTAATTAAATTGTATTAGCCCTAAGATAGGTGATTAAGATTAGCTTAGCTTAATCTTGCTTAATTATGCTTGATTATGCTTAAATGTTAATTATGTGTGGTTTATGTGATAATTAAGCATGTTTAGCTTAATTGATTAATTAATTGTGTTTAATCAATATTTTGTTTAATTTCTGAATTTAATTTATTATTAATTGAATTTCAAAAAATTACTGGCCATGGATTACTATTCACGAATTACTGTTCATGGATTACTGTTCACGTGCTGTCACGCCCCGACTCTCGACCTTGCGGCAACCCCATTACCTTGGTCGATTGAAAGCGACGTCCCAGGACCCATCGACGACCATTCATTTTATCTTTGATTATGCGCAAGCGAAGACGAACCATCCCGGACAAACAAACAATCAAACGGGGATAGAGGGATGAACGGCCCGGAACAACAAAGCAACTACTCATTTGTTCAAATTACTGGATTAACCAACGGAGGATCATTTTCGAATTACAAGCCCGACAAAAGGGCCGATCCATCCTCTAAGCCAAACCAAAAAGAAACTAGGCTAATCCAATTAAACAAGAAGAACCCTCGGGTTCAACACCACGGTCACTCGGACCCATCGGACTCAGGCTCCGTCGGGTCGATCACTGGAGAAGTGGGGGCAGGATTCTCCACTGCGGGTACGCCATTCTAGGGACCTGAAAATGGTTACCACAACGGGTTGAGATAAAATCTCAGCGAGTTCTTCCCCCTAAGCCCCGGTTAGTACGCCAACTCAACTCGGGGTATCTCTCCAGAACCACCCCTCACTCAACCCACAACAAATAACCAAAACCAAACAACAGCCAACAACAAACATGGCAACCAACAATCATACAGTCGGTTCGCATGCAACCTTACCCGGTATGCCATACCCCCGCACGTTCAATCTCATCCAATGCAAGCAAGGCACATGGCCGTTAGATGACACAATTCATCAATCACATGCGAGTCGCGCCACAAGCGATCTCACTGGCCATTGCCACACCCGCACGATTGTCAACTCATGCGTGCGTACCACAAATCACCACGACATTAAGAGCATGCGAATAATCAGAGCATCTCACACAACTTTCTCATGTCTCAGATCCACACATATGCTCCGATTATTACGACCCTCTAGGCCACGGCACAACCTTATGGTTAGCGGTCAGGCGGTCGTAAACCAGGCATCGTCCTCCCCGTGAGGCACGGCGACGTCATGGGCTTTCCCCACCGACGGCATTCCATAAGGAGCATGGGCCCGGCCTCAACCGCGACTCCGCATCGACCCTTTGTCGGGCGACCCAATGGTCACGGCACAACCCCGAAGGATTGGCGGTCATCCGGCTCAACCGGGCTATCAACTTTAATCGACCATGCAACACATCAGCAAACAGTTCATTCTTGTCTTTGCTTTTGCTTGGTCGTGAATGCAACATCACTCATACGCTCATGCTCATGCGACATGCCATTTCAGATAACCCACACGATATGTCATACAATCTCACTCGACAATTTCCAAAATTCAATTCAACCAACATTCGATCACGCATTTCATCAATATTCACGAGTATAATTAACAATCGGCTTTTCAATTAATCATAACAATCAATAGCACATCAAATTCGAGACAAAATTTAGCTTACGGATGAACAGTGCAAAGTGAAGCGATAATTATGAACAATGATCGTGAATGGTAATTATGAACAGTGATTTTCCGAAATTCAATTAATTAAAACATTTAATCCAGAAATTAAACAAAACATTAATTAAAACAATTAATCAACCAATTTAAGCAAATCATGCTTAATTAAACACATAAACACAATTAATCACAAATTAAGCACAATTAAGCCTAATAAGCAAAATTAAGCTAATATAATCTTAACCATCTATCTAACCACCTATCTTAGGGCTAATACAACTTACTTAAACCCCTTAAACCAAGATTAACACTAACTAACCAACCCTAAGCAAGTTTAGGCACTAAATAGGGATTAGGAGCTAAACTCACCCGTTAGGCGGGCCGGCGACACGGACGCGGCGGCGGCAACGAACCCGACACCCGGGGACCTCTACCACAGCGATCCAAGGCGGTCCCGGGGCTGAGAACAGCAGCAACAAACTCGAAATCCCTCTGCAACTCTGAAAAACTGACTGCACAGGAGGAAAGTTGCTGACCGGAGTTGAACGGGCTACCCGGAGCTCCGGCGAGCGGCGAGCCAGCGACCAACGGCACCTGGGGGTCGAGGGGGAACCACTTGTGGCTGGGATGGGCGGTGATTGGGTCGGAAAGGGAGGAAAATGGCCGAAACAGCAAAACAGAACAGCAGCAGGCGGTCAGAAAACGGTCCGGCCGGCGGTGGATTTCGGCCGGAATACGGGTCGACCGGCAGCTCGTTCCGGCGATCGGCCGACGCTATTTGAACGGAATTTCTCTTCTGAACACAACGGCGGGTGGCACGAGACGAGATTCCAACGGGAAGGCAATGAACAACTCAGATTTCAGTGAAAGGTCAAACTGAAAAACAGAAGGAATAAAGAAAAACCATGGGAGAGAAGGGTGTGCGGTTTGGGAAAGATGAAGAGGAGAGAGAGAGTGAAGTGAAGGCTGAAGGATAAGGCTTATCAAAGCCTTCAATGCTTGCCCCACTTGTCAAGAAAATGACCTCATCTTCTCTTTCTTCTTTTTGACTTTTCTTCAAAATATCCAAGGGCATTTTGGTCATTTCCACCTTGCACATTTCCTAATCTGTCCTTGGGCTGAAAATGGAGGGGCGGGCCTAGGAAATGGGCTGGAAAATGAATAGGAACGGGCTCGGGAATTTATTGGGCTTGAATCGGCTCGGTTTTAAACAATGGGCTCGGAAGGGTAAAGGGTCGGTTTGGCCCAACGGGCTCACTTGCTTGCCTTGGGCCTTCCATGGTGGCTGTCTCACCTTGGGCGTGAGGCCCACACTGATTTTGCCCGGCCCACGTCCTCATAGGCTCGTTTTCTTGGTCCGAAAATCCCTTTTCCAAATACTCGGCTCAACCGGCGGTGTCGATCTGTTTAAGAAGCATCGTCCAAAAGTCCTTCTCGAACATTCCCGAAAATTCGAAGTTCAATCTTGGATTCTCATGCCTTGCCAATTTTGCCCGAATGCCATTTTGGTACTGCTCAAACTGACAAGCGGCTTTGAGGATTCACGCGTAACCGACTCGTGCCAATTCACGTTCAAGACTTCTCGACACATGGACGTCCTTGACTACATGAAATTGCGAAGGATCGATTCTTATTTCAAAGTACACGATTGTCAAGGATCGACATAGGGCCGTTCACGAGTTCGATAACGATGAGACGGAATCACCCGTCGTCCCATTATTTCTGCCTACGAATCGACTCCTATTCATCCTTGGAATCGGCCTGCATGACTACAAGATCGTCCTTACGCAAGTCTCACGGTCGAGTCGTTTTCCCAGGTCAAGTTCTTTAGTCGCACGAGTTCTGTCCTCATTAGCCTTTCCCCTCAAGGTCAGTATCTCAGGAGTGATCAGTTCCGAGTGAGATCAACCAACAATGCATTGACGAAATTAACGCTCGTTCCTCCCTAAAAGGACTCGAATTTCAGGATGTTACACGTGCACTGTTCATCTGAAAGTGAAATTGTGCATAATTTCATGTGTCTTGATCATATGAAGTGAAATTGGTGTGTCGTGGTATGAACATGCGCATGAATCGTGTGATTTTCACAAAAATGGAGAAAATGGTTTTTTCGAGGGACATCGGAAATGGACCGCTTTTGTGAGAAATGATTTGACGTTTTATATGCAAGCATGTGTGCATTAGCTAATGCTCAAAGATAATAAGTGAGTTGTGATGGTATGCTTGCATGATTACTAAGTTGAGCCCGCTTTATCGGAGATTATGGAAAGGGAGGGCACAGAAGGGCACGGTTGCGCCTCTATAGAAGAAGGGCGCCGTAACGCTGTTGCGCCTTGGAGGGCACGGAAGGACATGGTTGCGCCTCTGCGGAGGAAAGGTATCGTAGTGTTGTTACGCCTCGGAGGGTACGGAAGGGCATGGTTGCACCTTTGCGGAGGAAGGGCGTCATAGCGCCATAACGCCTCAACCTACACTGAAGGGCACGATTGTGCCTCTGCAAGGAAGGGCGCCGTAGCAATAGCACAGAAGGGCATGGTTGCACCTCTATAGAGGAAGAGCACCGTAGCGCCGTTGTACCTCGGCCAAGTTGTAGCCCTGTGAGGCAGTAATAATCGGAACATGTGTGGATGTGAGAGTGCATGAGAAAACATGGCATCATTGGTCCCGATTATGCATGAGGTGATCATATCATTTATGGCACGCATGCATGAATTGATAACGTGCAAAGTATGGCAATGGCCAGGTGAAATCGCTTATGGTACAACTCGCATGTAATCGATGAACTGCATCATCTAACGGCCATGTGCATTGCGTGTATTGTGCTAACTTATAACGTGTAGAGTATGGTATACTAGGTAAGGTTGCATGCAAATCGACTATTCGATTGTTGGTTGCATGCAAACCGACTATTCGATTGTTGGTTGCATTGCTTGCATTAAATGAGGTTTAACATGCAAAGTATGGCATACCGAGTAAGGTTGCATGCGAACCGACTTTTGATTGTTGGTTGACCCTGTCTGTAGTTTGATTGCTAATTGCTAGTTGTTTGTGGTTGGGTTGAGTGAGGGGTGGTTTTAGAGAGATACCCCAGGTTGAGTTGGTGTACTAACCGAGGTTTAGGGGAAGAACTCGCTGAGATTTTATCTCAACCCGTCATGGTTAACCATTTTCAGGCCCCTAGAATGGCGCACTCGTAGTGGAGAATCCTACCCCCGCTTCTCCAGTGATCGACCTGACGGAGTCGAGTCCAATGGGTCCGAGTAACCGTGGTGTTGAACCTGAGGGTTCATTTTGTACAGCTAGATTAGCCTAGCCTAGTTCCTTTTTGGTTTGGCTTAGAGGATGGATCAGCCCCTGTTGTTAGGCTTGTAAATCATAAAACGATCCTCCGTTGGTTAATCTAGTAAACTGTATAAATGAGTAGTGATGGTTGTTCTTGCTATTCATCCATCTATCCCTGATTGATTGATTGATCATTTGTTGGAATGGAGATGGTTCGTCTTTCACTTGCGCATAACAAAAGATTAAAATGAATGGTCGTCGACAAGTCTTGGGATGTCGCTTTCAATTGACCATGGTAAGGGGCTGTCACGTGCTTGAGGTTCGGGGCGTGACAAATGCGATCTTGTCCATCAGATGAAATCTTGATCAATAATTGTAATAAGAGGATCACTAATATAAGAAGGGATGCCCTCCTTTTCATTGGATCCATCTAAGCATTTCACTAATACAGTTCCTTCTTTATTCGATACTAATACTCATTAGATGTATTAGTATTGAATAAATAATAAAGAAAAGAAAGTAAAAGATAGGTGTTGTATGGATAGTAATGATAAGTATTAATTTTCATGAACTTGCATATAGGATGAATTAGAAAGTTTAAATGGAAAAATACTTGAAGGAATAGAAAACAACCTCCAACGCACATCTTATTATTATCCTTTCTCCCAATTATCCACATAATCAAATGCTCGAGCAAAACCGAATCCCAAGCATATTCTTTTATAAAATCCAAATTTCTGAGGAACTGTTGGTTATCAATAAAAATTACTACATGTTTGACTTTTCTAGAACGAATCTGATCAACTACCACGTTTTCTTTGTTTTCTCCCTCCTATTGTTCCAAATCGTTGATTAATTTGTATTCCATTAAAGAAAATTTTCAAATATATAATGCTCATCAACCACTTGACCCAAATTTGGGAAAATAAACGTGTTAATCGCCTATCCTACAATTAAGCTCCCACTCATCGCCTTTATTGCAATTTTTTTCCAAGTAGGAGAATTGACATATTTATCCTCCATTTCCAATGAAGCCTCATCTTTTCCAACTCTTACCGGGTTTTCACGAAACCCCATGATTAATGTCGCGTTCGTAGGAGTTATCGAAATTTTGCCACCAGCAACTAAAAACGCCAGCTTTCTTTGAGCTCCATTTATCTATCAACTCTGCCATCAAAAGCTTGTTAATACTATATTTTCGCATGTGCGGCATACTTCCAAAACCCACTATTGTAGCTGGTTGATCACAACTTAGCTTTTCCACTCGCTTGATGAAGGAGAGCCATGAAAATTTAGTAGATACATGGATTTCAACTCCCATAGCCTACAAGAATGCAAGGCAAAAATCTAATAGTGAGAGTTAGAGTAAAGTAGAATATGACAAATTCTTTCAGTGCACATGGACGGGAAGCATATGGCGTATTATCCTTGCACAATACGGAATTCGTCGTAACTTAGGAGGATGGAACAATGAAATCCAATGGATGATCAGGGCTACCAAAGGCAATGATTTGGCGGCAAGGCTTCTCAAAATAACTTTTTTAGCAACTATATACTGCATTTGGATGGAACGTAACTGTAGAAGTTTTCAAAACAAATCAAATGATGTCTCCACCATTGTGGCTAAAATTCGTAAGCTTGTCATAGGCCGAGCATCATTTTATAAAAATTTTAAACCTTCCAAACAAATGTAATTTTGGCTACTATATGAAGAATCCCTTACTCCATTTTTTTGAGTTCTTAGTTATCTTTGTAATGATAGGGAATGTTTCTAAGCTCTTGTATGTCATCTTATAAATGATACTTATATTTCAAACCAAAAAAAAAAAGAATATGACAACAAAAAAAACATATTCAATCTTTCCATTTTCCAATACCATTGACATTAAAAATCCTTGCATGGCAAAACTGGGAGAATTACCTAATTCTTAAATCTAGTGAGGTCGAGATTCACCGACCAATGCCTTTGGCCGGTCGCCCGGGTGACCATCTGTAACATTCCGAATTTTCGGTAAGCCCGGAAATTGCTCGAGTGGGATTAATGGGCCGAGATTAGGACCGGATTTTTGGGAACCGCGCTTCGGGGGTAAAAAGACCGGATTGCCCCCTTCTAGAAGCTTGTTTGATTTTAATTTTCTAGGGTTTTCTCTCTCCCTCTCTCCCGCGCGTTCTCTCTCCCCTCTCTCCTGCACGCTCCCTTCTCTCTCTCTCTCCCCCTCACGTTCCCCCCCTTGTCGACACCCTCCCCACTTGCCCTTATCCTCTCTCTTTTCTCCCTTTGACTAGTCTTCTCTTATCTCTTTCTTCTTCTTTTTGCCCCCCACTTGTCTGACACCATGTGCTGTCTCTCTCTCTCTCTCTCTCTCTCTCTCTCTCTCTCTCTCAAACCACGACGGGTTGAGATAAACTCAGCAAGTCAAAGTCCTAAGCCCCAGTTAGGAACTTCGCTCGCCTTGGGAGCAATCTAACCATGCAACCTAGTTCCGACAAACAACACATACCACACCTCAAGCAACATTATCAGACGACAGTTCAATAAGCAGTTACAAACACAAGCGACCCTACCTGGTCTTGGCACACGCAACCTGCAGAAACTGTCAATTCAATAATCACGACATTAAAAGCATACGAATAATCAGAGCATCTCACACAACTTTCTCATGTCTCACACCCACACATGCTCCGATTATTAACGCCCCCTCCTGGGCAAACAGCACAACCTTTTAGTTGGCAGTTCCTCGCTAAACCAGCTTCGTCCTCTTTACCTCGAGGCACGGCGACGTCAAGGGCTCACTCCCAAGACGGCATTCCCGAATAAGCATAGGACCAGCCCACTACCGCAGCCCCGCAACTGACAGAGGCCCGGGACCCGCCCCCATACCGCGGTCCCAAATAGAACCCCTCCCTGTCAGGCATCCGACCGAAGTCAAGCGACCCACTGGCCACGGCACAACCCCATAGGGATTGGCGGTCTTCCGGCAACGCCGGGTTCCCTCTCATTTAATGTATTCATGCAACACATCATCAAGCAATCCATTTATATCTTTGCTTTGTCGTGAATGAAATATCACTCATGCTCATACGACATGCCATTTCAGATAACCCACGCAATATGTCATGCAATCTCACTCGACAATTTCCAAAGTTCGATTTTCAATCAGCATTCAATCACGCCCATTCCCTAACTCTTGGGAACAACCAACAATTCAAGTCACGAGTCTGTCAATCAATTCGGACCAATCAACCTCCAAATAATCACGTATATTTAATAATAAATAAATACGTGTCCTCAAAACAACACCAATCAACTATTTCCAACAATACTCAATTATCCAAAAATAAGTATAAAATATAATTATACTCAAAGATACTCATTTAAGAAACATATAATACTATAGTCGATTTTCCCGATAAAATAATTCAAGTCCCACAAAATACTTATAATTATTTTTCAATCCCATAATTAATTATCCAACCCAAATAATTTCATTTAGTAAAACCCTCCTTCAATAAACCAATGTCATTTAATAAAATAGTATATAAATACTATTGACTTTGGAAAAATAGATCATAGTAATTTTCTCCCAAAATTACTCAATAAAAACCATTTCAATAAATAATCACAATTAATTATTTTCTCCAAAAATAATTAATTTTCAGCAATGAATAGTAATAACAATATTACTATTAATAATTCGAAATTATAAATTAATTTAATTAAAAATTCCGAAAATAATAAATAATTATTATTATTCCAAAAATAAATAATAATAATATTTATTAATACTAACCATGATTAACACTAAGCAAGCTTCATCAAATAGTATTAAAACACTAATAATCATCATTCAAAACACTAATCGATAATTAAACTAATCAAACTACTCCTAAGCAAGATTAACCCCTAAATAAGGATTAGGAAATCGACTCACGGTTTAGCGATTCCGACGACACGAGCGCGACGGCGGCGGCGGCGGCGAGGGGAACGCCCGGGAACTTCCGGCGCGTCGGGACAAGGCGGCCGGGATCGGGTCTCGGCCGAGGGCGGCTGTCCACGCGGCAAGGGGCTGCGAAACGGAGGAACCGGCGGCACGGGGCGGGCTGGTGGGCGGCCCGCCGACTCGGACAGCGGCCAGCAGCTCCGGCAAGGCGGCGGCGGCTCCGGCGAAGCTGGACAGAACTGGAAAGGGAGAAGGAGGGGCGGTCCGGCTGGCTCGGGGATGGCGGCAGTCGGGGTGGCTCAGTGCGGCGGAGGAGGCTTGGGGACGATCCTCCGGTGGCCTACGGCGGTGATGCGCGGCGGCGGGCAGCGGCGAAGCCGCTGGCCGCTTCTCCCGGTCACGGCCGAGGAGCCGAGGGGGAGAGAGAGAGCAAGGCGACGGTGGCAGGGCCGGGACAGCTCGGGATGGCCCCCCCGGCGGTCCAGGGCGGAGGGACGACGGCGAGGTGGCGGAGGAGCCAAGGATGGCAGCTGGCCGGATCTGGTTTGGTCCGAAGGGGGGGCGGCTGGGCTCGGGCAGAACCATCGGGCGGCGCGGCTGATCGGCGCGAGACTCGTGCTCGGTTCCGTCGACGGGCCGGCAAGCGGCGGACGGAGGCCGGGACGCAGGTGGCCCGGCTCCGGCAAGCGGCGGACGACGAGGAGAAGGAGGCGAAGACGAGAGGCTGGACGGGGCCGGTTTGGCTCAAGGCCGGCGGACAGCAACTCGCCGGCGCCGGGCGGCAAGCTGGCGAGACAGCAGAGCTGCGGTGGTGATGGGTGGTCGTTGGTCTCGCCGGCGAAGAAGCAGATCAGCAAAGCGCAGTTCGGCGAGGGAGACACTCGCGAGAAAAGAAAAAGAAGAAGAAGAAGAAGAAGAGGAAGCGGCTGCGGCAGGGGGACGTCGACGTGCATCGGGGGAAGGGGGAGAGAGAGAGAGAGAGAGAGAGCACATGGTGTCGACAAGTGGGGGGGGAAAGAAGAAGAAAGAGATAAGAGAAGACTAGTCAAAGGGAGAAAAGAGAGAGGATAAGGGCAAGTGGGGAGGGGCGTCGACAAGGGGGGAACGTGAGGGGGAGAGAGAGAGAGAGAAGGGAGCGTGCGGGGAGAGAGGGAGAGAGAATGCGCGGGAGAGAGAGGGAGAGAGAGAAAACCTTAGAAAATTAAAATCAAACAAGCTTCTATAAGGGGGGCAATCCGGTCTTTTTACCCCTGAAGCGCGGTTCCCAAAAATCCGGTCCTAATCTCGGCCCATTAATCCCACTCGAGCAATTTCCGGGCTTACCGAAAATTCGGAATGTTACACCATCAAATTTCCCAACCCAATCCTATCACAAATATGAGGGACCCAGCAGGCATATCCACACAGAAAACACACAAGTAATTCTTGATTGCGCAGATAGCACACAGGCAATCCTTGATTGCAGCAATAGGGCCGCCAAATTGAACATCAATGAACAGAGGGTGAGCAGAGATATATAGACATGCGGAATGCTATTAGCTTTTTCTCACGCATCTGTGTTTTTTGCTTTTTTTAAACCGCCCACTTTTTCCTACATTACTTCAACAGTGTCATCATGATTCTCTGTCTCGGCATTTCATTTGGAAACATCATAAGGAATAGTTACAACAGATTGTTGATTTTAGAATAGAGATAATAAAGAAGCAGATCACAAACCAATATGCGATGGCGATGGACTTCCATATCTTTCTTCTTGTGATATACACGTCAAGCTGGGTCGATGTTACTCTTTGTTAAGATCATCATATCAGAACATCAGAAAGTGAGAGTTGCAAGCTTTAAATTTATAATTTTGTGCGACCAAAAATGCCCATATATACATTGCCATTGCCATATATTTCTGAAGATTCATTTTCATCCTTCCACAAATGCAAAGGTAAAGGATCTTTAATTTGACTGCAGTGATGAGATGGACAGCTAATCACAACAATAAACTAAAGATCATTTCAAGATTTCCTTGCCTTGATTCAAGTGGAACATGAGTCTCCCATACTTTTTATCTCAAATGTCTAAAGGAGTTCAACTAGACCGCAAGTGGATCCACTATAGCTATAAAAAAGGATGAACAAATGCAATATTAAACAGTTTGTACAGTGGCAAAGCACAAGGCTAATCCAGTATAGTCTATTGCCAAGAAAAGAACACGGATGTTAATTTTCATGAGAAACCACATCAATGAGGTTCTAGCAAATAAATTAAGGGCTGTCTTATGACAGCATTGAATAAATAGGTCCTCCTATCACAATCAGATCATCTGATTTCCACGGTGAAGTTCAATCAAAATGAATGTTATTGAAAAAAAAAAAATCATCAGAACAGCTACTTATCGTGACCATCATTTCTACAAAAAAATGCCGTGAAATAGCATTGTCTTTGCGTGAAACTTCCCTGAGCAGCGAAAAATCTCCGGCTTACACCTCATAAGTCAAGACAATGAGCAGGTAAATGTTGTAAGTCAGTAATTTTCTCTAAATAAGCATCTACATTGCGGTGAAACTGCAAGGAAACTATGGACTTCCAGTAATTAGGCTTACAGCAATTCTGAACGCAAACTTATCCACAAGCTTGTTCCACCCAGTTTCTGAAGCCAAATGCGCCTGAATACTCACGGAGACATATCGCAGAGAGATAAACATAGTAAAATTTAAGAAGGAATTCTTCGCTGTGCCTAACCTACAAAATCATAGACGATGCTTGAACGAACTCGATAAAGCCAATCTAAGTCGATCACAAATAGGGCTTCTAAAATCGAATGGACAGGAGGATGGGAGATGCAAAACGAACGCAAAACAGCAAGAGATAAGACACAACGAAGGCAAGACTCCAAAGGAGCTCCTCATCGGAAAAGTTCGCACCTCATCAGATTCACCATCAGAAAACTAAGCGCGCTCGTGAAGTACCTCTGTTCAACACTGCGAAACAATCAGGGAATGCCGATATCTCAGAGGTACACGAAAACACAACGGAACTCCGAAGGAACCATAGCCACCAGAAGAAATCGACAGATTACAAAGAATCGAGATCGATTCGCACGTCGAGACGAAATGAATTGCTAGACCGAGACAAGCAGAGGATCTACAGTGCCTTGTTTGTGCGATTGCGACAGGGAGGGGAGGAGAGAGAGAGAGAGAGAGTGGATTTGAGTGGAGATGAGAGAGAAGTGGTCTGGTTTCGAATGGCGATTCTTCATATATAGAGAGAGTAGCTTCGAAAGAGGCGGGACAGAAATTGGGCGGAGGTTCGCTTCAGCAACTCGTCATGCGTTCGCCGGGAGTTTCCCCGACCGGACAGAGAAAATTCCGATTTTGCCCCTTTAAGGGAAACATTTCCATTTAATTCCCTTTATTTTATGAAAAATCAATAATTTATAAAGTATTTTCCTAAAAACTACCACTTATATCATTTTTTTTGAAAAAAAATGAATGAGTATTCATTAATTATTTTAAGTGATAACAAACAACCATTCTTAGGAAAACTTTGGTAAAGCAAAGTCATTGAATTGAAACAAACGAAACATGTTTTGAAAAAATTCCAGTAGACCTGGATATTTGGATCTAAACAAATCTTGACTGTCGATCCACATTTGGGAACCACATGATTAATGACTGATAGATTCGGGGCATGTAAGCTCGGGATCAGAGAAGCATTTACTCTCACGTTTTTACTGGTTGATTGCTACTGAAGCCCATCTTATATTCCTCATGTCGCACAAGGCAGAGGGCACTTTCGTCCAGGAATAACTTGAAAGCTGGGTTGAGCATGACTCAAAAGAAATCAACATGAAAATGCATATCTTATTATGATATGAAGTAGGATTTTCTGAAATCATGTTATGTCAACATTTGTCTCGCCTCATCCGCTATTGGAATGTTGGGTTCAATGCACCAAGAAAATACTAACTGCCCTCTAAACAAGCCAATCACCAAAGTCCCATCATATACAAGTGGGAAATGCAAAAACGAGAATACAATTAAAAGCCCAAGACTTATTACCAATCATCTTTCCTACATGCAACGAGACGACAACAACAATTAGTCAAATCATTAAATGAAGTACGTTGAACATTTCGCCCCTCCAATTAGAATTCTAGCTCCGTTCAGTCCTCAGAAAAAGGAACTCTGTTGAATAGACAATTACCCTTCGGTCAACTACTGCGGGGACAATTATTTTTTCTTAATCTTTGTCAAGAGCCAAGCATGGTTTTCATAGGATTCTGTAAAGCTCATGTCTCCAATTTGTAATAAGAGCTATAAACGATTGAGTTGATGGCCAAGGAAACAGGTGTTGACCGAGTTTTGGCAAGAGCTCGGGTGAATGAGTTTGGCGTTACACGGTGAGTCTGATTCCCTCTTCAACAATCCGCCCTTTTTTTCTTCCTTTCGAGATGGTGGGCAACCCTCGACTCCGGCATCCTTGTCATCCTTATGTTCCGGCCTTAAGAGAGCTGAGTGGACATTTCCACCATGTCCTATGCTGTCAATCATTGAACGTGTGAAGGAAGGAGTCAAAGCAACGAATGTGAATTTGAAGGAGGAGAGTGAGCTGGGGGAACTAGAGGAATTGGATAGAGAATCTGAAAGTAATCCTAATAATATGGAGCAACTGATCTGGACGTAGATTCCGCGGATTTCCATTTCTTTAGGAAGCTATGAGTCTTAAAAGAGTCTTCAGGTCACTCTGAAGGTGCTTGTCAAGAGAGATTTTCACTTGCCACTGGAGGGTAAGACTAATTGAATACCTCACCAATTTCATCGCTTGGCGTGATGACCTCATATATGATGCTCCAGTTCACTTCCTCGCATTGGTTTCGTGTTCAAACTTCTCCCAGGTATTGGCTTCTTAAAAGTTGCTCATGTACTTGTGACCCTCGGCAGTAGGAAAATGCAGGTTCGGACAGGATGGCTTGTAGGACAGTATCCTGACATGCACCAAAATTTAGCCTTCACCAAATGCATTCTGTTTACCATTATCTACTAAATGTGGCTTGCCTGCTATAAATCAATATTGTGCAGGAGAGGACCAGATAGGTATGTTCCCACAACATGGACTGTCAAGTTCAATCTGAACTCAGCAACAGGGGGAACCTACAGGCTCATGCTGGCCATTGCATTGGCTGCTCGCTCCAATCTTAAGGTAATGGCATAGAAACTATATGGTATAATTGGTTGGGTCGCAGAGAATTCATACCGGCTTGAATATAACAGACTATTTCAATAACCATGTTTCCGGTTTATATAAACGCCATGGATCAAGAACGTTTGGTGTTCCATGCAATGAATTTGGGAACAGACAACACAGTATGCAGACATAGTATCCATGGATTATACCGGCTTTTCAACTTTAATATTTCTTCATCATCGTTGTAAAGAGGAGACAATTCCTCATATCTCACGCAAGCCAGAGGAGGCAATGCGCTTTGCTTAATCCGCCATGACTATATATATGCCTTGAAGCGCCTGCCACTGATTAGAGCAAGTTCATGCAGCTATGGACCTTGCTGCTGAGTGAAATCTAAATCACCATGACAACCTATTGCAGAGAGGAGATGGAGTATTTTGCTAGGCAAAGAAAACCATAAAAATTCTCTAATAAAAGTTGATTCCTGCCATTAGCAAATAATTCATTCCACATTTCCTGTTTCCTTATTTCATTTTCAGAAGCACATTTCGCTGCTCCACATTTCTAGAGTATTGTACAAGACTAGGTCGTTGCTCATCAATCAACCCTCAATTTCTCTTGCAATTCAACTAAAACACAAGCTGTTGGTCCTTCTTTATTTAGGGAGATTTTTCTTGAAGCAAGTACAAAGTTAAAATGATCTTGCTCACCATCCAACAAGAATATGTAGACGAATTTCTATGAAAAGAACAGAAAGTAGAAATTACAAGACTGCCAGTTTTGTTCGGCAAATATCATCCAAAATGATCAATAGTCACATCTCAGGGAGAAGAACACAGATAGAACAACAGCTTTAGATATACAGAGATCAACTAGTGCTCCACATTCAACAATCCTTCAAAATGGCCAGCCATGGCTTTAGCAAAATGAGAATCATGGTTGTTACATTTTCCTTAGATCAAGATAGATGCACAAGAAACACAGCGACAAAATATTCAACAACTTCAGCACCCTTACTTGCTGCCAATGGTTAGAAGCAAACTGAAATGGCTTGGCAGAACTGGAAGCACCAAATTAGTTAATCTAACCTTTGGTTCTCTGTACTGGCAATTGCCTTTTCAATTATATACTTGTTTCTTGAAATCGTGCAGATTACAGAGAAACCAATCCAGACGCTTCTGCATGTGCAATTAGCAGATTTCATTGACAGTCCATAGATGTCTTAAACTCCTCCCGCATGACCCAAACACATAATGATGCTTTTCCACGTAAAATCACATTTGGATGCTTCCGAGATGATCCACGGCTTCTTTTGCCTGATCTAATATTCCCTTACCGCGCATTTGATCCCATTTTGGAGGAGCTGGGCAAGGACTCTCGAGGTGACTCGCAGCAATGGTTAGCGGCTTCTTCCTTTCAACTTCAACCTGGACCATACAAAGTTCTCTCCCCATCACAGAGTTCCCAAAATGTAGTGTTTTCATCCCGGTAGATGAGAATGAAGTGCCACATTTAGTTGTAATCCGGATCAAGAGCTTGTAGAGGTCGTGTCAAACAACTACACTATGACCTATGACACGTTACAAAACAAGCTAATTGAAGCAGGATAGGGTCTAAGGCTAAACAGGATATCTTGCTCTTACCAGCATGCAGAAGTAGGGTCTTAGATTCGCTGCGTCACCAGAAACAGAGCAATGATATAACTTCTGCCAACCTGACAGCCAAAAAATGTCATATATGTTTGGAGTGTTCTTGCAGGTTGAAGCAGTCATTCTTGAGATGAAAGGAACAAGCAAGAAGTGGCAAAAATACAAAGGGCATATACATTCACAATGGGGGAACCTGGAAACAAATGACATGTGGAGAGTGCATCTGAACAAGCTCGCCAATTGCTTTCATCCTCTTGTGCATTTCCAGATCCTCCCCGAACCAAGCATTATAACTAAGTATTTTCCATGAATTCGAAGCTGGGCATGACTTGCCATCCTCTGCAGCACATTAAACTTACCGTCAAAGACACCCAAACAAAAGCAAGGTCTTTCAGGGGTGGGGACAATAATATAGGAAAAATTTGTCTAGATAACCGATTCTTTTATGTGAATTAAGGATAATGATCTCAACAAGAATTACCCAACGCCATTCCTGCAGCAATCCAAGAAAAGAAAAAGAAAAGGCAAGCTAAATTCATGCAACGAGTACTCAGTTCCATCAATTCAATTATTACCAATAAATCACGTCTTATGACTGTTGACGTGAGCGATGATGAGCAATGTCGATAAGCCAGCTATTTATCAAACAAAAGATATCTCTAACGACAATTGCCATCTGAACAGACTGTTCAGGAAAACCAAGAAAAGTTGGTTCATACGAAAGCGGACAAGCAAACAACTCCATACTGAGCGTTCTCTTGTCCACTCAACCGCAGCAATTATGTTGATGCTGTCCTGAAGCCTCGCGTGGGACGGTGAACCGCGAAAATTAGTCCGAGTAAGTTCAAAAATTCAAACTTCAAAGCGGAAACACACATTAACAAATCAAACCCGATAAAACAAAATCATGCTTTAAAATTCTCATGCAACTGGCACACGAAATGCCTGCTAAAATGGACAGACCAAACAACAAATCCAAACAAAAGCGCAGCACAAACCATCCCACCTTTCGCAGCAACTGTCTCACTCCCATCCTTAGCTCCACCGATCCTACTCACTTCCACACGATCCCCGCCACCACCAACAACTTGATCACCCCTCTTCCTCTTGCTCGACGTCGTCCACAAGGAAGCCCTCGTATCGCAGATTTCGTAGTTGGCGTTCTCGTAAGAGTTGAGAAAGGTGCAAGCTTTGCACGACTGATGATGACGGTGCCAATGGGGGCGGAGAAGACGGCCATAAGCAAATCTGGCAAGTGGGTTTCTGCGAAGGAGGGTTGAGGAAGGTGCATTTCTTGCAAGACCAGGACATCAATTCTGTCGGATCGAGATTGCAGAAACGATATTGGGGGATTTTCTAGGGTTTATGGCAATTTTTGGACGAGCGATGCCGAGAAGTAAATCCAAACTCAAGGCATCTGTCATCATTCTCCCTTTATAAGCTCAACCTCGAGTTATAAAAGTTGAGATGTTTTGATACCTATTTCGTCATTGATTATATCCCGGTGAAACTATACCATCACAATTCACAAGAAGTGGTAATAAAATCTCGATGCTTTGACACAATGATATTAAGCCCTAATTGTCGATGTTTAACACAAGCTAATAGACAGACATTGCAATGTTGATTTTTAAAAGAGCAATCGTACGAGCACGAAAATTGATACAAACTAATTTAAAGTGATGGAACAATTTAACATTGATTCTTAACACAAATCAAAATAATATTCCATTGCTAGTTGCATAACATCGCCCTTTTTTTTTTTTTTTTTTTTTTTTATGTTCATAGCACATTTGAGGATTAATGTTTCCCTCGGTAAACATAAAATTATTTCAATTGGGTATATTCGTTTTATAAAAAATGAGTGATTTGAAAAATAATTGCTCATATTGTTTAAAAAAATTAGTTAATATAAAATATTTTCATTATCAATAACAATTTATGTTCAACTATATTCACTGGTGATAAAAATATTTTTATTTATTTAATAGATGAGTCCATTACAAGCAATTGATATGAAAGAGTCTAGTTCTTGCCAACATGAAGACTAGACACATAGACATTATTGCACACGCGAGAATAATACTTCAGAGTAAATAATACTCGCCAACTATTTCTTATTCATCAATTCTAGGAATTTGCCGACGCGTCTCCCTCTCGCAACCCTTCGGAGTTGGTATTGGTAGCGCGTGTAGGACATTGAGAAGAACAAGGGGACCACCAACCCGACAGCCAGCAAGATCAGAAAAGTTGCCATTATGTGGACTCCTGTCCCCTCATCGGATTTCGGGAATTCGGTCAAAAAGGTAGCATAGTAGGCAAAACCGACTAATGCCGCTAGAATGTAAACCCCAAAGTTTTGGGCAACAGGGGAAGAGCGGTAATCCACATTGTGAGGATGGAGGCCAAGAAAACCGTATTATTGATGGCGGTGAACTGGTATAGTTTCGAGCCGGTCAGGATAATGTTTCCGGCTTCATGTGGTTTTTCAACAGCAATGCCACTAGAATTGGTAGTAACGGCAGTGGAATTGGCTGGGAGATTTGAAGAGTTATCCCCCCAGAATCCTCCCGAAGGACTAAGCGCGGCTTGGTAAGTAGCAGTCGCAATTAAGGTAGCCACTGCAATTATTATGGTGCGATCAGATTCATCTCGGCTGCTGACCATATCTGTGAGCTTCTCAAAGACCGTTGGTTCCATGCTTAATAACTGTGATAGAGAGAGGCTGGGAGGAGGAGGTCTTCCTACACGTCCTACACAGCGTAACCTCTTCACAAAATATCGGACTTTGCTATTCCCATTCAACAGCTTGTCGATCTGGAAGAAATGCGGGCACAAAATGAAGTATATATCCCTTGAATTTTAACCAGTGCTTTGTCACCAGCTATTCTATTGTGCACAAAGTCAGCTCATGCCACATAAGTTTGAGAAGATAAGGTTATCCCAAGTAATAGCTTTGTACGGTGCCTACTTTAATGTCATAAATTTTTCTTTAATCACTTGTGTCATAACTTATAAAAATATTCATTTAAATGCCATAACTTTTAATCAATTAATTGAGTACCATGACTTTTAAAAAACTTTCACAAAAGTGTCGGAAATTTGACATGGTAAGGCACTTATGGTGAACATTTTTTTTTTTAAATTATGATACTCAAGTGATCGATTGAAAAGTTGTGTAGCACTCAAATGATAAAAAAAAAGGAGTTATATCATTCAAGTGAGTATCATACAAAGTTATGACATTGAAGTAATTGTAAAAAATGTTTACCAAACCTTATTATCAAATGCAATCATTTCAACCCATGTAATGAAATCCCAAATGTTTTCAAAAAGTGCGATTTAGTCATCTTACCAGAAATTATTTACATGATAGTTAGGAATTGCCCACGTGAATTGTAACATAGGCAAATTCACAAACGTGCTAACCCAATTGACCATGATTTTTCATAAAAATTTAGGACTTGATCAAGTCAATTGAAAGGATTACGACTCACTTTCATTTTAAACATGAGTCCTTTTGCTATGAGGAGAAAGATTACCTTAGTAATGTGTGTTTATATCCTTTATGCATAAGATTCAACTAATTGAGGAGTAATTTTCCTATCCACATGGTTGTGTCGTATTGTCCTTGTTAGCTTCCATTTCTCTAGCTTCAATCTTGCACAATATGTTCGATGGACTAATTTCGACAAGAAGGAAAAAGGTTGTTCTAATCAAAAGGAAAAACAAAATATTGGAACAGGTTGAATTAAGTAACTGTTATATAAGGTGGAAGAGTATTATGATGGAAAGAGTTAGAAGAAAAGTTTTCATCCAAGTCCATCCAACTTAGAGAGGGGGTTGGGACACCAGGAGTGCCATTACTTTCGTATGGCACTCACTTTGGTGCCAAAACCTTTTTTTCGCTCGCTCGAGTGCCAAATCGGAGTGAAATCGATCACTTGAGTGCCACTTCACCGGAAAAGGCGACGTGGCCGCCGAAATGCTAACATGGCAACCGGAAAATAATATTTTGATATTTTAATTACTTTTTTTATTTTTGATTTTTTTTTGATTTTTTTTAAGGCCGGCGAGGGCCACCATTGACCCTCACCGACCGCCGAACTCTTGCCCAGATTGGGCGAGGGCCCCTCGCTGTCGGTTGCGAAGGCCTTGGATGAGGCCGGCGCGGCCATCGAAGGCCCTAGGTGAGGCTGGCAAGGCCGTTGACAGCCTCACCCGCGGCAGCGCCGGCAAAGGCCAGGCGGCCCTTGCCCAGATCTAGCCCTGGGCAAGGCCGCAATGGCCCTCAGTAGCTGCGGGGAGGCTGCGACGGCCTCACCCAAGGCCTTCGCGACCAACGGCAAGGGCCCCCTTGCCCAATTTGGGCGAGGGTTTCATAGCCGGTGAGGGTCAACAGTGGCCCTCGCCGAAAAAAAAAAAAAAAAAAATTCAAAAAAAACAAAAAAAATTCAAAAAAATTAATTAAAATATTAAAATATTATTTTCCAGCTGCCACATCAACATTCTGGCAGCCACGTCAGCTTTTCCGGCGAAGTGGCACTCAAGTGATCGATTTTACTCCGATTTGATACTCAAGTGAGCGAAAAAAAAGTTTTGGCACCAAAGTGAGTGCCGTACGAAAGTAATGGCACTCCTAGTGTACTTACCCCACTTAGAGAGATATATGGTTCTCTAAAAACTGAGTTTTATAGGGGTCCGAGAGAGAAGTACTTGACTTTTTACGTACTAATATTATCACTATCTTAATAGGAGTACTTGACTTTTTTATAGAAAAAAAACTACTTGTTGACCTAATTATCCAACCCATCTGAATGGCATAAAAAAAATTATTATACGTTTGGATGGATTGATTTAGAGAGAAATAAAATGATTAGAGTAATCACTAAGTAAACAGACCAAGGTAACATAATGGATCACCCTGTGAAAACTGTATTCAATGTGAGATTGGAGACTGTCCCCTCTCGTGATGTCCATCCCTCCTAATCCATTTCCTTCTCTCCGAAAAAAAAAAACCGAACAAACAAACAAGGTGATCCCTTTCAAATCTCCTCTCACTGAATGTTTCTAACATCATGTATTTTCAACACCAGGTATTTCATTATCATAAAATTTTTTCCTAGACTAGAGAATGTCGCATTCAAGGATCGAACGATAAAGCACGAATATCCATGAAATCACGTCGCATTCAAGGATCGAACGATAAAGCACGAATATCCATGAAATCGATTAACTGTACCTGAAATGGCACTGTCTGCTCAAGTTGCTGATCAAGTTGCTCCACTTTGATTCTAGCAATTTGATAGACATTTTTACCATCTTCATCTTTCCAATACAAGATTTCTTCTAGATGGACTCGCTTAAGCCATCCAAACAAAGCCTTGAATGCTTTAAGGTTGTCGTTCTTTACGGCAACGTGAACCGCAGTCTCGCATCGATTTGTCAAGTCTTCGATGGATGATTTGCAAGCACAAAGGAATTCAGCCAAGAGCTCCAGCTCATCATCTCCTTCTTTCTCGGTGACATAATGCAAAGGGGTAATCCCACATTGTCCTTGGACTCGGATCAACTTTGGGTCACGGTTCATCAGTGCCCTCACAATTTTATAATTCTCATGTTGCAAAGCCAAGTGCATGGGGCTGTGACCATCCGAATTCAGCTTTCGAGCGAATGACGGCTTCAAGATGGCTATCTCCATCGCCACTTGGGTTTTTCCAGCAGCCGCGGCGAGATGTAGAGGAGTATTTGGGAAGGGGTCCTTAGATAGACGATCTAAGAGTTGTGGCTCCTCCCTGATTAATTTATGTAGCTCATCAACATCATCATTTGCTATTGCTTGTTGAAGCCAAGTCTTCCTAGCCTCTTTTTCTTCCTTTTTGGCCAGATTCTTGCCCATTGTTTTGACGAGGGAAATGTAGGAAAAGAAGAGGGGCTTTGCTCGGTGATAGGATCGGTGAAAGTAGCGAGCTTACAAAATCATATATTTTATAGTGCCATGGTCAACGAATATTTAATTAGCTGAGTCAACAAGTGTACAGGTGGGTCCAATGGCAGATTGGAATGAGAGGGCCCCAACATATCTTAGACCGAGAGCTGTGCTTACTGGTCAGATTCTTAGGAATCGTCAGACTACTAATTTTACACGACTCTCTTGCTTTCCCACTTTTCGTTTCTTCTTGTGTTTTGCAAGAATTGCGTGACACGATTTATCGAGATGGAAGAACTCTACTATGTCATGGCCCGTATGTTGAAGTCGAACCTTAGAGTACTGTATTCTATGCTTTTCTTCTAAAAACTCAAGCATTTAATACTCTGGTGCCTGAGATGAATTTTATCTGTATATATTTTGGATGAAATGTTATTTATAATGGTGATACAAGTTGAAAATAATATTGCGAAAGAGAGGAATTTCTCCATACTTTGTTATATCTAATAAAGAATACATTAGCTTATTTATAGGTTTTATGAGATGGTTATTTAAGATAACAAGATAAGCATAATATCAAATATAGTCAATCAGGAATATACTTTATCAAATGAGATACATGCATAATTTTGAGAGATATGCAGAATCAAGTAAATATCCTAATATTGCAAATAATACGTATGGCAGCATGTGGAGTTGTGGTTTTGATTTGATGCTCGTGTTCAACCTACATATTGAAACATTACATGATGTACATGTGTATGGACCAATTTTGCTTTGGGCTTAATTGCGACTAATGTGTTTTTTGAGACTTAATTAGAATGAAGTGATTTTTAGGGATTAATAATAGCGACTATGGTTTTCATGCTTCATCGCCAGTGAAGCGTGAATATGAGGTCTTAAAAGAGAAAACAGAAGGAAGGAATGAAAACAAGCGGGGTGAATATGAAGGAGTTGAAGGTGGAGGTAGAAGAGTATGGAGGCAAATTATTTGCTTTGCTATAAGGCGCGTGGGACTTTTTTTTTGGATAGCACGTAGGTTTTGAAATACATCCATAATTTTGTATAAGAATTGGTAAATATAACCCAATGATAAGTTCGAAAATACATGTTGTGAACTATTGGAACAACTAGTAATTTTGTGGCTATCAATAAACGTCGGAAGTGGACTCAAATAAGAGTTAGTAATTTCATATAATACTTCGTAACCTTATCTATTGGTAAGCTGTGCATATAAATATTGGTAAATTATTGCAACAATTGGTAATTTCAAAACGATCAAAGAAAAGTAAACAAGTGACTCAAACATTAAGCTAAAATTAGTTGTTGACTTAATGGGAGAAAAATGGGCAAGTCACTTAATTAGTTTTTTATTTCCCTATTGCTCCTATTCTAGGTGTCCTTTCAATTCATTTCACTGATTACAAACCGCACTCCTGTGATATCAAAGTGCAACAGTATATCACATATTGTTAAATATCATTTTAATTGGTACTCCATACCGTCTGAACTGCATTTTGTGTACTGTTTTAGTTTGTTACTTCATTTACTTTTATTATATTTTATTGTAGAATTAGGAATGATCAATTTCCGATCTGAACCGATCCGATCCAATCCTATCAAAAATCAAATTGCCTTGCCATGGAACCAGCCGGGCGGTCCGACGGAATTGGTGGATACTGAACTTGTCGCCAGGAAGGGCATTGATTTGGGGGAGGGGGAAGGGATAAAGCCGAACCGGATTTCGAAGAAGATAGGGCTCTGGGAGGATGGTCTCCAATAGATTTATTTTATAATGTAGCCAAAAGGGAAATTTGTAAAAGGATGTGTCGGCCTTTTTCTTTTAGAGGCGTCTATATGGTCTAATCATCCTAATGTTCACCTCTAATATATCATATCATTTGATAAATCATTTTTTGACACTTACTACAGCAACATCAAAATGTCAATAGTCAAATAAACACTTTTCCATGTTGCACCGATCAGTAGACGATGGTCTCAAATTCTTAGAGGGAGAGAGAGGGAAGAGTTTTGGGGAGGGGGAGGCGATAATTGAGTGGCACCGCAATTTGCCGACTAGCCCTAGATTTTACCATTATTGGTCATTCTAGCCCAAATTTCGAGGCTTAACTTGGCATGCCATCTAATAAAAATAATATGAAAACAATTTAATCACTATCACTGCCAAATTTTCAGGCTTGACTTGACTTGCCATCTATAAAAAAAAAATGAAAATAATGGTAAAATCTAGAGGGTGATTGGTTCCCAGTTCGGTTCGGTTTCAAGGTGGAATCGGGAATTGGATCGGGAGGACCGGTTCCCATTTTTTGAGACCGTGGACTAGACTAGACGGTCCTAGGGCCGAGAACCGGACCGGACCAATGGTCCCATCCGGTCCGGTCCGGTCCAATAGGACCGTCCACTTAGCCAAAAAAAATACTATAAATATTATTATATTAGGGTTTATTGCATTTTTTAAGAAATTTAAGAAATTTATTTTAAATAGAAAATTGTCGGTCCGGTCCGGTCCGATCCGGTTCCCCCGGAACATAAAAATGTCAATAGTCAAATAAACACTTTTCCATGTTGCACCGATCGGTAGACGATGGTCTCAAATTCTTAGAGAGAGAGAGAGGGAAGAGTTTGGGGGGGGAGGCGATAATTGAGTGGCACTACTATTGTTGACTAGCCCTAGATTTTACCATTATTGGTCATTCGGCCCAAATTTCGAGGCTTAACTTGGCATGCCATCTAATAAAAATAATATGAAAACAATTTAATCACTATCGCTGCCAAATTTTCAGGCTTGACTTGACTTGCCATCTATAAAAAAAAAAAAATATGAAAATAATGGTAAAATCTAGAGGGTGATCGGTTTCCGGTTCGGTTCGGTTTCAAGGTGGAATCGGGAATTGGATCGGGAGGACCGGTTCCCATTTTTGAGACCGTGGACTAGACCGACGGTCCTAGGGCCGAGAACCGGACCGGACCAATGGTCCCATCCGGTCCGGTTCGGTCCGGTCCAATAGGACCAACCACTTAGCCAAAAAAAAAAAATACTATAAATATTATTATATTAGGGTTTATTGCATTTTTAAGAAATTTAAGAAATTTATTTTAAATAGAAAATTGTCGGTCCGGTCCGGTCCGGTCCGGTTCCCGGAACATCAAAATGTCAATAGTCAAATAAACACTTTTCCATGTTGCACCGATCAGTAGACGATGGTCTCAAATTCTTAGAGAGAGAGAGAGGGAAGAGTTTGGGGGGGGGAGGTGATAATTGAGTGGCACTACTATTGCCGACTAGCCCTAGATTTTACCATTATTGGTCATTTCGGCCCAAATTTCGAGGCTTAACTTGGCATGCCATCTAATAAAAATAATATGAAAACAATTTAATCACTATCGCTGCCAAATTTTCAGGCTTGACTTGACTTGCCATCTATAAAAAAAAAAAAATATGAAAATAATGGTAAAATCTAGAGGGTGATCGGTTCCCGTTCGGTTCGGTTTCAAAGTGGAATCGGGAATTGGATCGGGAGGACCGGTTCCCATTTTTTGAGACCGTGGACTAGACCAGACGGTCCTAGGGCCGAGAACCGGACTGGACCAATGGTCCCATCCGGTCCGGTCCGGTCCAATAGGACCGACCACTTAGCCAAAACAAAATACTATAAATATTATTATATTAGGGTTTATTGCATTTTTAAGAAATTTAAGAAATTTATTTTAAATAGAAAATTGTCGGTCCGGTCCGGTTCCCCGAACATCAAAATGTCAATAGTCAAATAAACACTTTTCCATGTTGCACCGATCGGTTTAGAGAGAGAGAGAGAGAGAGAGGGGGAAGAGTTTGGGGGGGGAGGGGGGAGGCGATAATTGAGTGGCACTACTATTGCTGACTAGCCCTAGATTTTACCATTATTGGTCATTCTGGCCCAAATTTCGAGGCTTGACTTGGCTTGCCATCTAATAAAAAAAATATGAAAACAATTTAATCTCTATCGCTGCCAAATTTTGAGGCTTGACTTGGCTTGCCATCTATAAAAAAAAAAAATATGAAAATAATGGTAAAATCTAGAGGGTGATCGGTTCCCGTTCGGTTCGGTTTCAAAGTGGAATCGGGAATTGGATCGGGAGGACCGGTTCCCATTTTTTGAGACCGTGGACTAGACCAGACGGTCCTAGGGCCGAGAACCGGATCTGGACCAATGGTCCCATCCGGTCGGTCCGGTCCAATAGGACCGACCACTTAGCCAAAAAAAAATACTAGAAATATTATTATATTAGGGTTTATTGCATTTTTTAAGAAATTTAAGAAATTTATTTTAAATAGAAAATTGTCGATCCGGTCCGGTTCCCGGAACATCAAAATGTCAATAGTCAAATAAACACTTTTCCATGTTGCACCGATCGTAGACGATGGTCTCAAACTCTTAGAGAGAGAGAGAGAGATGGGGAAGAGTGGGGGGGTTGCGGAGGCGATAATTGAGTGGCACCGCTATTGCTGACTAGCCCTAGATTTTACCATTATTGGTCATTCTGGCCCAAATTTCGAGGCTTAACTTGGCATGCCATCTAATAAAAATAATATGAAAACAATTTAATCACTATCGCTGCCAAATTTTCAGGCTTGACTTGACTTGCCATCTATAAAAAAAAAATATGAAAATAATGGTAAAATCTAGAGGGTGATCGGTTCCCAGTTCGGTTCGGTTTCAAAGTGGAATCGGGAATTGGATCGGGAGGACCGGTTCCCATTTTTTGAGACCGTGGACTAGACCAGACGGTCCTAGGGCCGAGAACCGGACCGGACCAATGGTCCCATCCGGTCGGTCCGGTCCAATAGGACCGACCACTTAGCCAAAAAAATACTAGAAATATTATTATATTAGGGTTTATTACATTTTTTAAGAAATTTATTTTAAATAGAAAATTGTCGGTCGGTCCGGTCCGATCCGGTCCGATCCGGTTCCCCGGAACATCAAAATGTCAATAGTCAAATAAACACTTTTCCATGTTGCACCGATCGGTAGACGATGGTCTCAAATTCTTAGAGAGAGAGAGAGAGGGAAGAGTTTGGGGGGGAGGCGATAATTGAGTGGCACTACTATTGCTGACTAGCCCTAGATTTTACTATTATTGGTCATTCTGGCCCAAATTTCGAGGCTTAACTTGGCATGCTATCTAATAAAAATAATATGAAAACAATTTAATCACTATCGCTGCCAAATTTTCAGGCTTGACTTGACTTGCCATCTATAAAAAAAAATATGAAAATAATGGTAAAATCTAGAGGGTGATCGGTTCCCAATTCGGTTTGGTTTCAAGGTGGAATCGGGAATTGGATTGGGAGGACCGGTTCCCATTTTTTGAGACCGTGGACTAGACCAGACGGTCCTAGGGCTGAGAACCGGACCGGACCAATGGTCCCATCCGGTCCGGTCCGGTCCAATAGGACCGACCACTTAGCCAAAAAAATACTAGAAATATTATTATATTAGGGTTTATTGCATATTTTAAGAAATTTAAGAAATTTATTTTAAATAGAAAATTGTCGGTCCGGTTCCCCTCGGAACCGGGAACCGGACCGAAAATCACCAGTTCCATTTTTATGAAATCGGGAACCGGACCGATGCTCTCGAGAACCGGACCAAACTCGCCGGTCTAGTCCAGTCCGGGCGGTTCTCAGTTCGGGCGGTCCAATATGCTCACTCCTAGTAAAATCTAGAGAAAATATCACTAAAAATTCTAAATTATGCCATCTGTAACAATTTTATTCTAAATTTATAATCATTTTATCTTGAATTATATCATTTGTGATAATTTTACTCACAAAATTCTAAATTATGTCATTTGTGATAATTTTATTTAGAATTTGGAGCTATCAAAAACCAAATATCTCAAAACAAAAACAGCGTCTCGGTGATTTCTGGTGTTGGCGTAGCGTTCTTATCCAATGGCGATGGGTGTCTCCTCTTCAAGTAGTCACCTCCACTTTAAATGAAGCTTTACTTCTTTTACCCCACAGGAGACGCACAATGGTGTGGTTGATCGCGTTTATTTGACGAGGCAATTGTACTTCTTTCTTAATCAGCCTTTTTGACCAAGACCACCAAAACAGTCACTCCCTCGAAATTGACAACCCTACCTCAATTTAGACGTTAAGGATATTATGCTACTTCTCTTTTTAAATTGTACCCCGTGGCCACTCAAATCAAAGAATGGTGGGCGGCCTTTGGCTTTACCTTCCCCACTAACTGAAAGAATTAATAATTCATGTTGCAGTCAAGGTTTCACACTGGAAATTTAGTTTTCCCATGATGACGCTGCTCCTTGAGACAAGACCCCCATCATCATGTCCTTTACCTGACAACTTTGCAAGTTGTTAGCAGTGGAGATAACTTTCTCTCTTGCATTCAAAAATGAGTGGCACTGCTATTGCTGACTAGCCCTAGATTTTACCATTATTAGTCATTCTGATCCAAATTTCGAGGCTTAACTTGGCATGCCATCTAATAAAAATAATATGAAAATAATTTAATCACTATTGCTGCCAAATTTTCAGGCTTGACTTGACTTGCCATCTATAAAAAAAAATATGAAAATAATGGTAAAATTTAGAGGGTGATCGGTTCCCAGTTCGGTTCAGTTTCAAGGTGGAATCGGGAATTGGATCGGGAGGATCGGTTCCCATTTTTTGGGACCGTGGACTAGACCAGACAGTCCTAGGGCCGAGAACCGGACCGGACCTGTAACATCCTGACATTCGAGCCCTTTGAGGGAGAAATGAATGTTAATTTCGCCAATGCATTGTTGGTTGATCTCACTCGGAACTGATCACTCCGAGATGCGACCTTGAGGGGAAAGGCTAATGAGGACAGAACTCGTGCGACTAAAGAACCCGACACGGGAAAACGACTCAACCGTGAGACTTGCGTAAGGACGATCCTGTAGTCATGCAGGCCGATTTCAGGGACGACTAGAAGTCGATTCGCAGACAAAACATAATGGGATGACGGGTGATTCCGTTTACTGTTATTGAACCCGCGAACGGCCCTATATCGATCCTTGGTAATCGTGTACTTTGAAATAAAAATCGATTCTTCGCAATTTCATGTAGTCAATGACGTCCATGTGTCGAGAAGTCTTGAACGTGAATTGGCACGAGTCGGTTATGCGTGAATCCTCAAAGCCGCCTATCAGTCTGAGTAGTACCAAAATGGCATTCGAGCAAAATTGACATGGCATGAGAATCCAATATTGGACTTCGAATTTTCGGGAATGTTCGAAAAGGACTTTTGGACGATGCTTCTTAGACAATCGACACTGCCGGTTGAGTCGAGTATTTGGAAAAAGGATTTTCGGACCAAGAAAACGAGCCTATGAAGACGTGGGCCAGGCAAGAACAGTGTGGGCCTCACGCCGAAGGTGGGACAGCCACCATGGAAGGCCCGAGGCAAGCAAGTGAGCCCGTTGGGCCAAACCGACCATTTACCCTTCCGAGCCCATTGTCTAAAACCGAGCCGATTCAAGCCCAATAAATTCCCGAGCCCGTTCCTATTCATTTTCAAGCCCATTTCCTAGGCCCGCCCTTTCATTTTCAGCCCAATGACATATTGGGAAATGTGCAAGGTGGAAATGACCAAAATGCCCTTAGATATTTTGAAGAAAAGTCAAAAGGAAGAGAGAGAAGCTGAGGTCATTGTTTGGCAAGTGGGGCAAGCATTGATGGCCTTGATAAGGCTTATCCTTCAGCCTTCACTTCACTCTCTCTCTCCTCTTCATCTTCCCCAAACCACACACCCTTCTCTCCCTAGTTTTCCTTCCTTCCTTCAGTTTTTTAGTTCTGACCTTTCACCGAAAATCGAGTTGTTCATTACCTTCCCATTGGAATCTCGTCTCGTGCCACCCGTTATCGTGTTCATAAGAGAAATTCCGTTCAGATACTGTTGGCCGATCGCCGGAAGGAGCTACCGGTCGACCCGTATTCCGGCCGAAATCCACCGCCGGCCGGACCGTTTCGACCGCCCCGCTTTCTTGCTGTTCTGTTTTGCTGTTTTGGCCATTTTCCTCCCTTTGCGACCCAATCTCCGCCCATACCAGCGACAAGTGGTTCCCCCTCGACCCCCAAGTGCCGCCGATCGCTGGCCCACCGCTCGCCGGAGCTCCGGGCAGCCCGTTTTCCTGCAGTCGGCGACTTGCCTCTGTGCGGTTAGTTTTTGAGTTGCGAGAGGGATACCGAGGCCATTGCTTCTTTGTGTTGAGCCCGAGATCGCCTTGGATCGCTGTGGTAGAGGTTCCCAGGTGTCGGGTTCGCCGCCGCCACCGCATCCGTGTCGCCGGCCCGCTTAACGAGTGAGTTTAGCTCCTAATCCCTATTTAGTGCCTAAACTTGCTTAGGGTTGGTTAGTTAGTGTTAATCTTGGTTTAAGGAGTTTAATTAAGTTGTATTAGCCCTAAGATAGGTGGTTAGATAGATGGTTAAGATTAGATTAGCTTAATTTTGCTTATTAGGCTTAATTGTGCTTAATTTGTGATTAATTGTGTTTATGTGATTAATTAAGAATGATTTGCTTTAATTGAATTGATTAATTGTTTTAATTAATGTTTTTTTTTTTAATTTCTGGATTAAATGTTTTAATTAATTGAATTTCGGAAAAATCACTTTGTTCATAATTCTTTTGTTCACAAGCATTGTTCACGATTCTTTTGTTCACAATTATTGTTCACGGTGACTTTGTTCATCCAGAAGCTAATTTTTGTCTGAATTTGATGTGCTATTGATTGTTATGATTTATTGAAGTGCCAATTGTTAATTATGCTCGTGAATATTGATGAAATGCATGATCGAGTGTTGGTTGGATTTTGGATTTTAGAATTGTCGAGTGAGATCGCATGACATATTGCGTGGGTTATCTGAAATGGCATGTCACATGAGCATAAGTGATGTTGCATTCATGACAGAGCAAAGATATAAATGGATTGCTTGATGATGTGTTGCATGATCACATTAAATGAGAGAACTCGGCGTTGCCGGAAGACCGCCAATCCCTATGGGATTGTGCCGTGGCCAGTGGGTCACCTGACTTCGGTCGGATGCCTGACAGGGAGGGGTTCTATGTGGGACTACAGTATGGGGGCGGGTCCCGGGCCTCTGTCAGTAGCGGGACTGCGAAAGTGGGCGGGTCCTGTGCTCCTTCTGGAATGCCGTCTTGGGAGTGAGCCTTTGACGTCGCCGTGCCTCGAGGTAAAAAGGACGAAGCTGGTTTAGCCAGGAATCGCCAACCATAAGGTTGTGCCGTGGCCTAGGAGGAGGGGTCGTAATAATCGGAGCATGTGTAGGTGTGAGGCATGAGAAAGTTGTGTGAGATGCTCTAATTATTTGCATGCTCTTGATGTCGTGATGATTTGACGCATGAGTTGACAGTCGTGCAGGGTATAGCAATGGCCAGGTGAGATCGCTTGTGACGCAACTCGCATGTGATTGATGAACTGTGTTATCTAACGGCCATGTGCCTTGCTTGCATTGTATGAGATTAGACACGTAGGGTATGGCATACCGGGTAAGGTTGTATGCGAACCGAATATTGATTGTGGGTTGCCCTGTCTGTTGTTGGCTGTTGTTTGGTTTTGGTTGTTTGTTGGGTTGAGTGAGGGGTGGTTCTGGAGAGATACCCCGGGTTGAGTTGGCGTACTAACCGGGGCTTAGGGGGAAGAACTCGCTGAGATTTTATCTCAACCCGTCGTGGTTAACCATTTTCAGGTCTTTAGAATGGCGTACCCACAATGGAGAATCCTGCCCCCGCTTCTCCAGTGATCGACTCGACGGAGCTTGAGTCCGATGGATCCGAGTGATCGTGGTGTTGAACCCGAGGGTTCTTTGTGTACTGTTGGATTAGCTTAGTCCTTTTGGTTTCGCTTAGAGGATGGATCGGCCCCTTTTTGTCGGGCTTGTAATTCGGAAACGATCCTCCGTTGGTTAATCCAGTAATTTGAATAAATGAGTAGTTGCAGTTGTTCTGGCTGTTCATCCCTTTATCCCTATTTGATTGTTTGTTTGTCTGGAGATGGTTCGTCTTCCGCTTGCGCTTAACGAAAGATAAAATGAATGGTCGTCGACGGGTCCTGGGACGTCGCTTTCAATCGACCAAGGTAATAGGGTTACTGCGAGCTCGAGAGTCAGGGCGTGACAATCGTCGGTTTTGGTATCAGAGCGAGGTCAAGACTTGGAGTGATAAGGTGCGTGGGATTTTTGGGATAGTGAGATAGGGATGGTTTTTACTTTACGTGCCTGTGATTGCTTTTGTGGTTTTGTGTGGTGGCGGGTTGCTCATAGTCTAGAGTGATGAGCAATCCTGAGCAGTCAGCCCATAGGCGTAGGGCAGCGTCTGGTCAGACCAGTGCTAGAGGTAGCGTGCAGATAGATCCTAGATTAGACGGGATCCTACTAGCGCTAGAGATCTTGATAGGACAGCAAGCTGAGTGCTTTTGCTGTGGTCCTTGTGGTTACCCTAGTGAGAGGAGAGGCCTGTGAGAGACTGATGCCTAAGCTAGTAGAGCAGTTCCTGAGATTGAAGCCATGAGGTTTAGTGGCGTGGGCGACCCTGAAGCTGCGACCCTTTAGATAAGGGATAGTGAGAGGACTGTTTCAGTGTTGAGGTATTCAGAGAAAGACAGAGTGCTTCTGGCAGTTTATCAGCTTCAAGGAAATGTCAGTACATGATAGGAAGCCACTCAAGAAAGAGTGTTCCCTGAAAGCATGGCTTAGACTTGGGGTACCTTTCGTGAAGCTTTATTGGATAATACTTCTTGGACAGTGCGAGAGAGTCAAAGATGGCAGAGTTTCAACAGTTTCGTCAGAATCAGATTTCAATGGATCAGTATGAGGCAAAGTTTGCCAAGTCGGCATATACTAAGCCGAGATTAGTGGAGGACCCTTGGATAGGGCGAGATAGTTCAGAGATGGCTTGAAACTGAATTGAAAGTCAGCTGGTGCCCTTGAGTTTAAAGAGTTTTGATGAGATGTACGAGAGGGCCTAGATGATAGAAAGAATATGATCGAGAGGGCGATCGCATTTGGCTCGCGGTTCGTACCTAATAGAGACAATCATTGGTTTAGAAGGGGACCGATGATGGGGAGAAAGAATCCCATCCCACCCAACAGAAAGTGGATTATCATGGAAAGACAATTCAATTTAACCCAGTAGTGGGTGATAGTTTTGAGTTTGTGGGAAGTCGAGGAGGACCCTCGACCCCTTTGAAATTCGTCGTTGGAAGTAACTCGTTTATTGGACGAAGGTTGCTAAGGTTATTGGACAACTAAGGTTAATTGGTTAGTTGAAGAATCAAGGATGGATGACTTGTTTGACCCATTTCAAGGAGCTTCAATATGTCCCAGGATAGACCCAAGGACGGGCTATCAGTGGTTGAGGATTAAAAAGGAGGAAAAATTAAAGACGACATATCGTGTGTGATTTGGTCATTACGAGATTACTATACTACCGTTTGGATTAACTAATACGCCAGTTACTTTTATGGATTTGATGGATTGAGTGATTAAGGCGTATTTGGATTGATTGTAATTGTGTTCGTGAGCAATATATTGGAACATTCAAGGAATTTAGAGGAACACGGACAACACTTAAGGGTGGTGCTATAGATCATTCAAGAGCATAAACAGTATGCTAAGTTTAATACGTGCAAGTTTGGATTTACTCGTGTTGTTTTGTTGGTCATATCATTTTGGACGAAGGAATTTCTATGGATCCGCTAAGATCAGGGCAGTCATGAATATGTCAGGACTTATGACGGTGACAGAGGTTCAAAGTTTTCTAAGTCGATCAGGTTAGTACAGACGATTCGTAGAAAGGTTCTCTACGATAGTTACGCCTCTGATACGAAAGTTAATTAAGGACGTAAGAATTAGAATGGATGAATAAGTGAAATTTTTAAGAGCTTAAGTATAAGCTGATTACCGCATCAGTTTTGAGAATTTAGTCTAGTCTTGGAAAATACAAGATTTACAGTGAGGTGTCGTATAAGGGATTTGACTGCGAGGTAAAGCAACAAAGAAGATTGGTTGCTTACACGTCACGACAATTGAGGTCATTGGATTTAATGGAAGTCAGACAAGTTTTATCTTGTTGAATTGAGGAGTTGTAGGTATGGGATCATAAGATATGATCTATTAAATGGCGATAATCTTTGATAAGAATTACGGTGGATGATTTATTACTTGGAAGTCTTAGTTTCAATTAAGATATGAATTTACCAAGGTGGATTATTTCAGGAGATATATAAGATAGGGATTTGAGGAATGGATTTTTGTTTTTGGTGGATTAAAGGAATATTGAAAGAAAAATCAGTGGTTTGTGGAATTTGGATGGCAGTTCGATGGGAATTCAGTGAATCAGATTTTAAGTGTCGATAAGTGACCTCGCGGAAACGAGCTCATGGGTTGACAAGTTGGAGAAAGTTTTACACTTTGAGGTGCTCAGATGAGGTTAAAACCGTGAGGCTTGGTATGGGACAGGTCAAAGCGGATAATACCTCTATGAGATGGTGTATGTCAAAAAAAGGACCTTTGCTAGTAGTGGTACATTTCGAAGATGCCCGTAACGACTGATCCGACGAGGGCGGGGAGTGGACGCCGAGGCCAGAGTGCCTGAGCAATGAGCGACTCCCGGTAGGCTTCTAGGATGTCGAAAGGAGTAGAAATGAATTGAACTACGCACTGTGCAAAAAGAGAGTACTTGTGAGATAAGATTTATCGGAATTGTATAGCAGAAATATGGTCAAGTTTGTGGAACTCCAGTCTATGGAACGAGGTCAGAGAATTGGGAATCACTGGTTCAAAATTGGTTTAGCAGTTATCAAATGCAGTTCAGATTATCAAAGACAGACTAAAGACCGCTCAGAGTCGTCAGAAGAGTTATACAGATAAGCATCGTAGACCGTTGGAGTTTAAAGTGGGCGATCATGTGTTTCTAAAAGTATCGCTGATGAGAGGTATTTCCAGATTTGGTAAGAAAGGAAAGTTAAGTCCGAGGTACATTGGATCCTTTGAAATTTTGGAAAGGATCAGGATTTTAGCGTATCGTCTTGCATTGCCATTGAAGCTTGCTCAAGTATATGATGTTTTCCACGTGTCCATGTTAAGAAAGTATGAATCGGACTTGACTCATGTTTTGAATTTTGAGGAACTGGACGTAGACGACAGGGTGTCGTACGTGGAGAGGCCGATATGGATAAAAGACCGTAAAGAGCAAGTGCTTCGAAGCAAGACTATCACCTTAGTTAAGGTGATCCGATAGTATCACGGGTCAGAGGGAGCTACATGGGAAAGTGAAGAAGTAATGAAGCATCAACACCCCCATTTTTTTTAGGACTTGTCAGTTGCTGCAAATTTCGAGGACGAAATTTTTATAAGAGGGGAAGAATTGTAACATCCTGAAATTCGAGCCCTTTGAGGGAGAAATAAATGTTAATTTCGCCAATGCATTGTTGGTTGATCTCACTCGGAACTGATCACTCCGAGATGCCGACCTTGAGGGGAAAGGTTAATGAGGACGAACTCGTGCGACTAAAGAACCGACCTAGGAAAACGACTCGACCGTGAGACTTGCGTAAGGATGATCCTCGTAGTCATGCGGGCGATTTCGGGGACGGCGAAAATTGACGCATTTTAGCCCGATTTTTAATCCGATTTTAGGAACCGATTTCTCCGTGGTATCGGGACTAAATACTTGGACGTCATCTCATTTATTTTGGGATTTTCTGTTGGACACAGAAGCGTTGGAAAAAGGAAAATTGGACCGGCGGCCCAATGGGCCTTGCACCCATTCAGCCCAGCCCAAGAGGGGCCCAAGTTGGCCCAAGTTCCCCTCTATTTCCAGCCCATGGGCTTCTCTCTTAGGCCTTTTGCTTTTGTGCCCAAGTGGGCATTGTTTTTGCTTTGTTTTTTTGCTTGTTTTTGATTGGTTCTTGAAGCAAGTGGCTTGCCCACTTGCCTTGGCCTTATCCTAGTCTCCAGCAGCTCCTTCTCTCTCCTCTTTCTCCCCTAAAATTCGTGCACCATTGAGCCCCCCTCTCTCTCCCTTTTTCTCTTCCTTTTCTCTTCCATTTCTGCTGTTTCTTACTGTCCTTGCTGTTTTCCAGCCGGAAAACTGCCTTGCCACCACCACCACTGCCCAAAGTGTAGTCCTGGAAGTTAGGAAGCCAGCCGTACACCCTTGGTCGCCCTGGACCGCCCGTTTCGGCCTTTTCCGCACTGCTAGTCAGTTTCGCATGAACAGTAACCAGCAGTGTTTTTGGCCCGTTTCGGCCATCATTTGTCATCCATTGCCATCCCCAAGCTTACTCCTCGTAGCCCTCGTTCCCCTCTACGCGCCGGTGTCGCCGGATTTCCGATCAAAGTAAGTTAACTTCATAATCCTTGTTTAGGGGTTAATCTTGCTTAGGGGTTAATTAGTGTATTAGTGTATTTGTGATTAATTAAGGTTGATTGGTTAATTATTCTGGTTAATTAATTATGACTAGGGTTAGTTAATTGACCATAGTTAGTATTAAAGTAACTAAGGTTAATTAATTAAAGTAACCAAGGTTAGTTTTAAAGTAACAAAGGTTAGAATTTAACTATGGTTAGGTTAGATTAACTAGGATTGAGTTAATTTGTTAACCATGGTTAAATTTATTTATTTATATTTATTTATTTAATTTCGGACAAATTTACTGTTCACGGATTACTATTCACATATTACTGTTCACGGCACTGTTCATGCAGAAGCTAATTTTTGGCTTATTTTGATGTGTTCTTGGTTGTTATGATTTATTGAAGTGCCGATTGTTAATTATACTTGTGAATATTGATGAAATGCGTGATCGAATGCTGATTGGAAATTGGATTTTGGAATTGTCGAGTGAGATCGCATGACATATTGCGTGGGTTATCAAAAATGGCATGTCGCATGAGCATGGGTGATGTTGCATTCATGACAGAGCAAAGAAAAGAATGGATTGTTTGATGATGTGTTGCATGGTCACATTAAGAGGAGAGCCGCTGCGGCTAGCGGTAGACCGCCAACCCTTGGGGTTGTGCCATGGTCTTTTGGTCGTCCTGACTTCGGTCGGTTGCCTAACAGTGGTCAGTTGCGGGGCTGCGGCAGTGAGCGGGCCCCATGCTCCATAGGGAATGCCGTCGATGGGAGAGAGCCCGTGACGTCGCCGTGCCTCATGGGGGAGGACGATGCCTGGTCTTTGACTGGTAAACCGCCAACCATAAGGTTGTGTCGTGGCCCTAGTGGTCGTAATAATTGGAGCATATGTGTGGATGTGAGACACGAGAAAGTTGTGTGAAATGCTCTGATTATTCGCATGCTCTTAATGTCGTGATGGATTAAATGACAGTTTCTGCAGGTCGCGTGTGCCAAGGCCAGGTAAGGTCACCTGTGATTGCACCTATGTATTAAACTATCTTTTGTGGTTATTTCTCTGAGGTGGTATTGCACTGATTGCTGTATTAGGTTGTATGTTAAACTCCCGAGGCGAACGAAGTTCCTAACCGGGGCTTAGGACTTTAACTTACTGAGTTTATCTCAACCCGTCGTGGTTAACATTTTCAGGCCCTAGATGATGCAGTACCGAGAATCGAAGAGAGCGATCCCTCTAAGGCCCGTGAGTAGGCAGCTGTAGCCTATTTCCTTTTTTACGAGCCTTCCCCCACTTGTACAGGGTTAGGTTAGCTAGGCCGATCCCTTTTTGAGTAGGCCTTAGCTTGTCGCCTGTAGTAAGGCGTGTATGTATTTACTGGTATGCTGGTTAACCTTCAGATATATAAAATACTGGTTATCTTTCCTCTGCTGCCGTTGTTACTATCCCTGTTGTTTGGTTTGGGAGTTGTTTGTTTCCGCATGTGCTTAATTACAAGATAAAATGAATTGGTCGACGACAGTACCTAGGACGTCGTACAAATAGACCTCAAGTGAAATGGGGTTGCCGCGAGCTCGAGAGTCAGGGCGTGACAATTCCGTTTACTGTTATCGAACCTGCGAATGGCCCTATATCGATCCTTGGTAATCGTGTGCTTTGAAATAAAAATCGATTCTTCGCAATTTCATATAGTCAAGGACGTCCACGTGTGGAAAAGTCTTGAATGTGAATTGGCACGAGTCGGTTACGCGTGAATCCTCAAAGCCGCTTGTCAGTCTGAGTAATACCAAAATGGCATTCGGGCGAAATTGACATGGCATGAGAATCCAATATTGGACTTCGAATTTTCGGGAATGCTCGAGAAGGACTTTTGGACGATGCTTATTAGACAGTCGACACTGGCGGTTGAGTCAAGTATTTGGAAAAGGGATTTTCGGACCAAGAAAACGAGCCTACGAGGACGTGGGCCGGGCAAGAACAGTGTGGGCCTCACGCCGAAGGTGGGACAGCCACCATGGAAGGCCCGAGGCAAGCAAGTGAGCCTGTTGGGCCAAACCGACCCTTTACCCTTCCGAGCCCATTGTCTAAAACCGAGCCGATTCAAGCCCAATAAATTCCCGAGCCTGTTCCTATTCATTTTCAAGCCCATTTCCTAGGCCCGCCCTTTCATTTTCAGCCCAAGGACATAATGGGAAATGTGCAAGGTGGAAATGACCAAAATGCCATTGGATATTTTGAAGAAAAGTCAAAAGGAAGAGAGAGAAGATGAGGTCATTGTTTAGCAAGCGGGGCAAGCATTGATGGCCTTGATAAGGCTTATCCTTCAGCCTTCACTTCACTCTCTCTCTCCTCTTCATCTTCCCCAAACCGCACACCCTTTTCTCCCTAGTTTTCCTTCCTTCTTTCAGTTTTTCAGTTTTGACCTTTCACCGAAAATTGAGTTGTCCATTGCCTTCCCGTTGGAACCTCGTCTCTTGCCACCCGCCATCGTGTTCAGAAGAGAAATTCCGTTCAAATAGCGTTGGCCGATCGCCGGAAGGAGCTGCCAGTCGACCCGTATTCCGACCGAAAACCACCGCCAGTCGGACCGTTTTCAGACCGCTTCTTTGCTGTTACTTTTTCTTGTTTCGGCCATTTTCCTCCCTTTCCGACCCAATCTCCGCCCATACTAGGCACAAGTGGTTCCCCCTCGACCCGCAGGTGCCGCCAATCACTAGCCCGCCGCTCGCCGGAGCTCCGGGCAGCCCGTTTTCCTCTGGTCAGTGACTTGCCTCCTATGCAGTCAGTTTTTCAAAGTTCCAGAGGATTCCGAGGCTGTTGCTGCTGTGTTGAACTTGGGATCGCCTTGGATCATTATGGTAGAGGTCCCCGGGTGTCGGGTTCGCCACCACCGTCGCATCCGTGTTGCCGGCCCGCTTAACGGGTGAGTTTAGCTCCTAATCCCTATTTAGTGCCTAAACTTGCTTAGGGTTGGTTAGTTAGTGTTAATCTTGGTTTAAGGGGTTTAATTAAGTTGTATTAGCCCTAAGATAGGTGGTTAGATAGATGGTTAATATTAGATTAGCTTAATTTTGGTTATTAGGCTTAATTGTGCTTAATTTGTGATTAATTGTGTTTATGTTATTAATTAAGAATGATTTGCTTTAATTGAATTGATTAATTGTTTTAATTAATGTTTTTTTTAATTTCTGGATTAAATGTTTTAATTAATTGAATTTCGGAAAAATCACTGTTCATAATTCATTGTTCACAAGCATTGTTCACGATTCGTTCACAATTATTGTTCACGGCCTTGTTCATCCGAAGCTAATTTTTGTCGAATTTGATGTTCTATTGACTGTTATGATTTATTGAAGTGCCAATTGTTAATTATGCTCGTGAATATTGATGAAATGCGTGATCGAGTGCCAATTTTCAGGCTTGACTTGACTTGCCATCTATAAAAAAAAAAAAAAAAATGAAAATAATGGTAAAATCTAGAGGGTGATCGGTTCCCGGTTCGATTCGGTTTCAAGGTGGAATCGGGAATTGGATCGGGAGGACCGGTTCCCATTTTTTGGGACCGTGGACTAGACTAGACGGTCCTAGGGCCGAGAACCGGACCGGACCAATGGTCCCATCCGGTCCGGTCCGGTCCAATAGGACCGACCACTTAGCCAAAAAAAAAATACTAGAAATATTATTATATTAGGGTTTATTGCATTTTTTAAGAAATTTAAGAAATTTATTTTAAATAGAAAATTGTCAGTCCGGTCCAATCCGGTCTGGTTCCCCCCGGAACCGGGAACCGGACCGAAATCACGGTTCCCCTCGGAACCGAGAACCGGACCAAAAATCACCGGTTCCATTTTTATGAAATCAAGAACCGGACCGATGCTCTCGAAAACCGGACCAAACACGCCGATCTAGTCCACCCAAGAGGTTCTCAATTCGGGCGGTCCAATATGCTCACTCCTAGTAAAATCTAGAGAAAATATCACTAAAAATTCTAAATTATGCCATCTGTAACAATTTTATTCTAAATTTATAATCATTTTATCCTGAATTATATCATTTGTGATAATTTTACTCACAAAACTCTAAATTATGTCATTTGTGATAATTTTATTTAGAATTTGGAGCTATCAAAAACCAAATATCTCAAAACAAAAATAGCGTCTCGGTGATTTCTGGTGTTGGCGTGGCGTTCTTATCCGATGGCGATGGGTGTCTCCTCTTCAAGCAGTCACCTCTACTTTGAATGAAGCTTTACTTCTTTTGCCCCACAGGAGATGCACAATGGTGTGGTTGATCGCGTTTCTTTGACGAGGCAATTGTACTTCTTTCTTAGGGCTCCGTTCATTTCACGGAAAATAACTTCCGTAAAAAACGTTTTCCGGATTTTTCGACATTCGTTTCACGGAAAATAAATTCATTGGGGAAAACATTTTCCATGAAGGAAAAAAATCTTCTAAAGTGAGGAAAATGTTTTCCACTTTTGAAAAATGGAAAACATTTTCCACATTCACTCTCTCTTATCTTACCCTCTCCATTAGTCCTCACTTCTTTCTTTTATTTTTAGATTTTTTTAATTTTTTTCATAAATTCGATTTTTTTGTTATTTTTAAATAAAATCGATTTTTTTGTTATTTTTTAATAAAATCGATTTTTTTATTTTTTATTTTTCTTTATTTTTTTGTCTTTCTTTTTGCTATTTTTCTTTTCGGTCGATCGTCGACCACGGCAACGGCTTGATCGATGATCGACGATAGGCAAGCCGAGCTCGCCAGATTGGTGACGCCCGAGCGTCACAAGACGGAAACTTCTTTCCAAATTTACCCCTTTTCAAAATAAAAAACTGTAATCCTCTCTTCCCTCACTTCACAAACCCAGCACCCTTGTGCTTGCCTCTCTTTGCTCCCTTTAAAATAATCAAATCCCTCCTTTTTAAAGTAAAATAAAGTCGGTCGCTTGCCCTAATTGGTCGAACTCCCTCACTTAGCTTTTGCATGGTGTTGTGCTTCTTCTTCCTTGTAGTAGTTCAACTATTTTCCGAATTGAAGCTGCATAACTCGTGATGCCGATCTGCGAGGCCCGAGCCTCATCGCCTTGAACTCACCTTACTAGTGAGCTGATCATGCGAGCTCGCCAGAGGTAGGCGAGCCTCGAGCCTCGCTAGCAAGGCAAGCTTGAGGCATGGCCGGCGACCGACCAAGGAATGAGAGAACACAAAATAAAGAAAAAATAATAATTTAATAATCTATTTAAAAAATAATAAATAACAATTTTAAAAAATAAAATAATAAAAAATTATCGAAAAAGAGTTTATAAAAGAAAATATTTTCCCGAGCAAACAACGGAAAATATTTTTCACTTTAAAATCAAGTTTTACCCAAACATTGGAAAATAATTACATTTTCTGGAAAAATAACTTCCTGAAAAATATTTTTCAGAAAAGTAACATTTTCCATGAAACGAACGGAGTTTTAATCAGCCTTTTTGACCAAGACCACCAAAATAGTCACTCCCTAATTGACAACCCTACCTCAATTTAGACGTTAAGGATATTATGCTACTTCTCTTTTATAATTGTACCCCGTGGCCACTCAAATCAAAGAATGGTGGGCGGCCTTTGGCTTTACCTTTCCCACTAACTGAAAGAATTAATAATTCATGTTGCAGTCAAGGTTTCACACTGGAAATTTAGTTTTCGCATGATGACGCTGCTCCTTGAGACAAGACCCCCATCATCATGTCCTTTACCTGACAACTTTGCAAGTTGTTAGCAGTGGAGATAACTTTTTCTCTTGCATTCAAAAATGAGCCAGCTGTGCTGGGATACACAAATCTTACCGTGCATTTACGCATCTTTTATGAGGAAATTTATTTCTTTAACTAATTAATCCTCGCCTATTGGGTTAATTGTATTTGTACCGGGAATCCGTAGCCAATCAAATCAAAGTGAAGATGGACAGCCTTCTGCTTTCCCTGGTTATTGAAATGAAAAACTTTCGAGATGTTGAAATTATAAAAATTTTACTTTTTTAAGTCATATTTAACTCTTAAAATTTATTTCAGTAATTACTTTTCTTATATAAAAAAAATGGATGAAAAGTTTGAATTCCCTACCTTCTCATAAATTAAAATGGGAATGATTTAATTTAAAATATAAAATTCAACTCTTATGTGCTGTGACAATATAAGACAAAAATAGGAAAATGAGAGTTAAATCAGAAATATAATAAAATAGACAAAAAAAAAGCTCATATTTAGTGAGCTCCAGAAAAAATATTTATATGTGGTGCGATGAATTATATATGGATTAGTTAAAATCTAAGAATAAGCTGTTGTGAATTTAAAGTAACCAAATTTAATTTTATAAATTTTGATGAGTTTGAATCTTATATAGAAGCTATTCATGTTAATCGAAAAGGAGAAAATAATAATAATTTTTCCATTTGGGTGGCTCCTACTTCCTGGGCCTCTTGCCGAGTGTGGCACACCTCGGCACGGGGAGCCCACTATATGTAGTGCTACAATTGCACAAGCTTTTTCTTCCCTTGTCTATTCCTTTGACCAATTGACACGTTATTCGTTCTCTTCTCATTTTTCTACGTACCCAGGGCATTCATCAAACCCAACGTACATACCGACCGCTAGATCTAAGGGGACTCGTGGAATTTAAATGGATCTTGTCATTATTAATTTTCCAAGTTGGATCTTTCTCGTAAAAAGATGGTCCCCGGATTCAGGTGAAATGTGCGCTTGCAGGCCCCCACTCATTCTAGCTTGACAGAAGATGTTAAACTAGAACAAAGGAAGCGAGGGAGGCCTAATCAGTGGACGACGGTTTCAAACGGCTCCGCAAGAGAGAGGCCGATGTGAAAAGATAAAGAGAGTGAGAAATGAGAAGCGAGGGAGGAAACGTCCTAGCTTCTTCACCGACACGCGTGTGGTCCTCTCTCTCTCTCTCTTCGAACTAAGTATAAAGTTCTGTCAATTCGTATTTAAGAAAAAGCTGGTGTTGTGGTAGGATGTAGGGGTGTCAACGGGTCGGGTCGGATCGAGTCTTGATGTTACCCGATCCGACCCAAACAATAAGGATCATGTCATTTGACCCGACCCGACCCGACTTGAAATGCATAAAACATGAAGCAAAAAAAAAAAAAAAAAGGGTCGGTTCGGGTTGGGTTTTGGGTTTTTTATTAAAAAATATTACAATTTTTTAATAAAAATATTATAAAAGGAATTCGAAATACTCTTATGTAACGCCACGAGATCTCGTCCAACCCGTCTGTGAACCGTGACGCCGCGAGGCCTCGTCCAACCCGTCCGTGAACATCTCCACAGACAGATAATTTTTTAATAAAAAATTATGACAAAGGGAATTCAAAATGTTCTTACGTGACGTCGTAAGGCCTCGTCCAACCCGTTCATGAACATCTCCGTAGAAAGATAATTTTTTAATAAAAAATGATGACAAAGGGAATTCGAAATGTTCTTACGTAACATCGCAAGGCCTCGTCCAACCTGTCCGTGAACATCTCCGCAGACAGATAATTTTTTAATAAAAAAGTATGACAAAGGGAATTTAAAATACTTTTACATGACGTCGCGAGGCCTCATTCGACTCGTCCGTGAACATCTCCATAGACAAATAATACTCCCTCCTCTAAAGTTCTTCGTCGGTCGCGAAAAAGAAGCAAATCATATAGAAGATGGGGAGAGAGAGAGAGGGGGAGAGGGAGAGAGATTGATGGGAGCTGATTTGAGGGGCGACAACGATGAACCCGTGAGATGAGACATGTTGGACGAGTTGCAAATATAAGGAGTTGTAGATGAGATAACTTGGGTGGGTGTGTTTGGGTTGAAGCCTTTAATGTGTTTGGGTCGGAACATTGTTCCGACCCTAACTTGACCCAAAACATGTATTTCATTTGTGTTTACAATTATTACCCAAACAGTATTAAGACCCGAAACATGTACCATACTTATTTCGTGTTCGGGTCATGTTCGAGTTGGATTGGATGGGTTTTTTTGACACCCCTAATAGGATATGACCGCTTGACATGATGGAAGGGACACCTGCTTAGTAGGAGGCAACCCTGCTTAGTAGGAAGTTACCTCCCATTTTCCAAAAGCTAATGTTGTGGTAGGATGTGACCGCTTGGCATGATGGAAGGGACACCTGCTTAGTAGGAGACAACCTTGCTTAGTAGGAAGTTGCCTCCCATTTTCCAAAAGCTAATGTTGTGATAGGATGTGACCGCTTGGCATGATGGAAGGGACACTTGCTTAGTAGGAGACAACCCTACTTAGTAGAAAGTTGCCTCCCATTTTCCAAAAGCTAATGTTGTGGTAGGATGTGATCGCTTGGCATGATGGAAGGGACACCTGCTTAGTAGGAAGTTGCCTCCCATTTTCCAAATTTTCCGATGCTTCCCTGAGTCTACTTCTTTCCATGTAACAATTTGGACTTTCGTGCCCTCGCACCATACGAGAATGGCTTGATTTGATTCCAAAGAAAGACTTCGAGATATGTATCATACCCTTCTTAGGAAAAAAAATAAAGGATTTTGAACGATATAAATTGAGATTATCTAATGATATTTTTGTCCGATATCTTACTATATCGCAACTATTTAAGGATTGTCATCAAATGTATTTGTTTGCATTTGATTGATAAGAAGTTGGCTGTGATGGAATTAGATTAATTTTTAATTTAAAAATAACTGATTTTTTATGATTACCATTATAATGTTCAAGCCGGATCTGGTTTATATTATTACTTGCTACTTGTCTTTCCTTCATTTATTTCCCAATGATGCATCCGTCAAACTAGAAATTAATGGAAAACTCCAATACATCATTAGGTCCTCAAATATTTTTCTCTAATTATGATTAGGCTCACCTCTTTTCTGCTCCCTTTTTGGTACTCGACACTTTCGATCACTTTGAATTGATCAAATTATTCATTGCAGGTCCCGCACTTGATTTAAAATTGTTTCTTACCTTTTTTTTTTGTTTTTTTTTATTTGGTTTCAATTTTAGTAAAAGACAAAACAACTCGTGTGCCAAATGAGCTTAATCACATGCTAACAATGTGTTAATGTTCTTTCAACAATAAAGCTAAAGTCGTCTTTTTTTCATTGGTCCACTATAATCGTTCAACTAGGTATGCAAAACTATAAGCGAATTCTTTTTTTTTTTTCCCTTTTTTGGTCAGAAAAAATTGAAAAAAGGAATTTCCCTCCATGCTATTCAGGAAGAGCTGCAGTTGGATCCCCAAAATAAAAACTTGGCGGAAATGGAGAAGTGTAGAACACGTCAATACTATGATCTTCGTTCGGCTGAGGAATCATTCTATAGACAGAAATCACGGATTAGATGGCTCAAGAAAGGGGACCAGAACACACGGTTCTTCCATCACACTGTCAATCAACATCACCTTCGGAATCGTATATTATCAATTCAGGATGACACTGGATCCTTGATACGGATCAAGGACAGATACGGCGGGCTTTTGTGGATCATTTTGCTAACCTATTGGCGCCGGTATCCAGACCCGCCCCTCCTCCGCTCAATGAAATCAGACTTTACATCAATCGGCCCCCTACTACGGACCAGGTCAGTATCCTATCCCACCCGATCTTGCCTATGGATGTTCAGAATGCCATGTTTTCTCTGGCTGGGTGCAAAGCCCCGGGCCCGGATGGGTTTACGGCTGATTTTTTCAAGGAAAATTGGGCTAAAGTTGGTCCTCTGGTTACTGAAGCTGTTATGGATTTCTTTAGGAGTGGCAAATTACTTCATGAGATTAATTGCACCATTTTAGCGCTTGTTCCTAAAGTCCCAAACGCATCGTTGGTGAATGACTTCCGGCCTATAGCATGTTGCAATACGGTTTATAAGTGTATCACCAAGATAATTGCTAATATGATTGCCAAGATTTTACCTACGATAATCAATCCCAGTCAGAATGCATTTGTCAAGGGTAGGCGCATTACTGACAACATCTTGTTGGCTCAATAACTATTTTGTGGATTTCACTCCCCTACCTACTCTCCGAAGTGTGCAATTAAGGTAGACTTCCGTAAGGCATATGATACCATTGATTGGAATTTTCTAGATTCCACCCTCCGGGCCTTTAACTTCCCGGACCATTTTGTTCGGCTAATTATGGTTTGTGTAAGCACTCCTCGGTTCTCCATATCCATCAATGGGGAGATCCATGGATTTTTCAATAGTGGCCGGGGGCTCAGACAGGGGGACCCCATGTCACCGTATCTTTTCACGTTGGTGATGGAGATCCTTTCTGGAATTTTGGAGACACAATCTAGGAAGCTGGAGTTTCCGGTTCTATTGGCGTTGCAAGAATACCCAACTGTCTCACCTCTTCTTTGCTAATGATGTTTTCATATTCAACAAGGCAAATGAGCTATCGGTGTCATGCATGCAAGATGGACTCCTCCGATTCTCTAAATGGAGTGGATTGTGTCCTAATAACTCTAAAAGTGAAGTGTTTCTCTCGGGAACATCGGAAACATTACAGGACGCCATACTTGGCCGACTCAACTTTCGTGAGGGCACCTTACCAGTAAAATACCTTGGGGTTCCTATCATCACGGCAAGACTTAGCAAGGCTGATTGCAATGCCCTGGTAAACCTTCTCACCTCTAGAATTCAATCCTGGAATCTTAGGTTCCTTTCTTTCGCAGGTAGGATACAATTGATCAAATCGGTCCTGCATGCCATACAAGTATATTGGGCCTCTATATTCTGGCTACCATCCTCGGTAGTTAACAAAATTGAACAGCTTTGTCGTCAGTTCCTGTGGAAAGGGCCGGCCCTAGGGATAGGCGGGGCAAAAGTTTCTTGGGAGGATGTATGCCTTCCAAAGAAGGAAGGGGGACTTGGCATTCGAAGAATTCGGGAAAATAATATTGTTGCCATGCTTAAGCACATATGGATCTTATTTACGGACAATGAGTCCCTTTGGTGTATCTGGGTTCACTCGAATCATCTTAAAAATAATTATTTTTGGACTGGCTCTGCTCCTACCTTCTGCTCATGGGCATGGAGGAAATTACTACAGTTAAGGGATGCGGCCTTGGCGCTCTATTGGTGGAGAATAGGAAATGGTAAAATGGTCTCATTGTGGTTTGATCCATGGATGACAACAGGACTTCTCAGCCAGCTTTACTCTCATGTTGACATTTACCGTTCACCTTTGCAACGTGAAGCCAAAGTAGAAGATCTTTTTTCAAACGAAGGCATCTCATTAAGGCAGGAACTTCTGGCTATTCAGGCTTCCCTCCGGTCGATTTCGGCCTCTCCTGATGTCTTTCAATGGATCCCACAGCAGTCTGGTTGTTTCTCTCTATCATCCACCTGGAACGAAGTCAGGCGGAAAGGAAGGTTGGTCTCATGGGCGTCACTTATTTGGGACAAAGCGATTATACCTCATTACCAATTCCTTTTATGGACCATCTCCCGGCAACGATTGCCAACGCAAGCCTTTTTGATGTCCAATGGTAGGCTGCCTACCGGAATTTGCGTCTTTTGCAAGGTTAGACCTGATTCAACTGATCACCTTTTCTTTGAATGTCCTATCCCCAACTCCCTAGCTAAAGGTTGGGCTGATAAATGCAATATCCCGTGGTCGAACTGTCCATGGCTTCAAAACATCCAATGGTTGAGCAACCGATTATCAGCTAGCGATTTCTACTCGGATATTACAAAATTCTCTTTTGCTACCTTGTGTTATGTTATATGGAAGACGAGGAACAATATCATCTTCCGTTCGACGATTCTTTTTGTGCCGTCAATGCAACAACACCTCAGTAAAGCGGTCAAGGACAAAGCTCTCACGTTTCAAGGTGTGCCTGACACCCCTCGGAATAGAAGACTACAATGTTGTTGGGGCATTGACCCATCTATTTTTGGTTAAACCTTTGTTCTGAGGGTTTGATATAATGTAATCCCCCAATGCTTGTATTTCCGTCTCCTTGAGACCGGCCCCCCCATCACTCGGATAACACTTTACTCGAGAGTTGATGGTGCCGGTCTCTTTTCTTTGTAATTATTGGTTGAAATCTTATAATACTCACCTTTTACCAAAAAAAAAAAAAATTGAAAAAAGGAGAAGGTTATTACGATAAAACTGGACTACTTCAAGCTCAAGCTCGTATGCGTTGGAGAGAACCCTAGTCTTCTTTTCATTGACTTGGCAACCCGGGCACAATAAAATGAACATGAAAAAGGAACAAAAAATACACTCAAACGAAAAAAAGGAATTTAGAAAGCTATAGAATCGGCATCTTATAAAATTGACAAAGCCGTCAATGTTGCAGCTTCGTTATGAGGAAAAAACGAATGGAGTATAGTGGCAATTAAGCAAGCGTGCGAGGCGTCGTGCCCAGTGAGGAACCCAAGCTTCCTTCGTCGTCATAGTTGCCGCCAGCCTCGGCGACCTCAACGTTGATGCTCTTAAGAACAGCAATGGGACTCTATTGATCTGTTCGACTTAGCTCTGCACTCATATCGATCAGACCAATCCAATTGCCCAAAGCTGAAGTACCTGTTGAATCTACTGCTCCCTTCTTTAGGACCGGCCCAATAGCCTCTCCACAAGCTGCCTTCTCCAGGCAACGCCACTGCCATGCCCATCGCTTTGTTCAGTTGCCGGTTCACAATGAGCGTTTAGTCCCTCAATGAGTCCATTGAGATTTAAAAAATTCTATCTCGCAATCACACACTCTCTCTCTCTGTACCCGGCCTCAATGTTATCAACAAGTATATTACTCATCTATGTTTTATCCATCCTCTATAAGATGTGATTCTCATGATTTACTTGCAAGAAAATTATACATCAAAATACATTAACCGACTTTACCCCTTTTTTCTCATACGCATTGAATGTACATCCACGCTAAATATCCATAAAGTTTTAATAGTCCACTCTAGTTGAAATTTGCCCTAATTATAGATGTAGAACTGCAAGGTCTCTTTTCACTCTTATCTATAGTCGATGTTTTGACTAGTACATATAAGAAATCTATTTGTTTCATTCCACGAACCTCTACATCAATCATAGTCGATATGATCTTTATTGTTATAGATCATACTGTAATTTCTGCAAACGCCCAAGAAAACTTGATTTCTATGAAGGAGACCGGATAAGGAAGCTTCGTATTGCCAATTTTCCTTAAATGGTAACAACTTTCATTGCACCCATGGTAATTAAATTTTCTTTAGTAGTCATAGAGAAAGTTCTTTAAATTCCAGAAATTAAATGAATTTTTAGGTACCATTACATACATATTGATTTGTGATTTGAATGGAATTTACAAGAAAAGGACATATCATGTAATTTCCCAACCTGGCTAAGCCCAATCAAGCCCGAACCAAACTTCAGTTCTGTCTTGTCAGTGACCCTTGAACTGAGCTAGGCCTGCTTATCGAACTTAGAATTTTTAAGACGGTTTGCAAGTAATCTAGATCTGTACTCTGTAGGAGAAAATAACCCCTGCTTTGAGTTGGTACTAGTAAACACACTTGCTTACCTATAACTAAAAAAAAATCTATCGACTCAAATAATAACTATAGCATTCTCATGCTCGAGGACTAGAATGACAAGTACAATGTATTCGATTCACGTGTAGCAATTAAACTCTTCAAAATTAATCTTTTAAAATTATCAAAACAAATGAGCGTAAAATGAAAGAAAAGGGAGTTAGAATTTGCTTCATTGAAAACTCCAATACAAAATATATCCGAAACAAATGGTTTTCACCATAGTTGTATTAAGTAGAAGTTCCCGGAGCAAGATAAAGTAAATATATTGTGTGCAAGATCTTATTCAAACTTCACATAAGTATTAATATATATATATATATACATATAATATAATATAATATAATATTAGGGGTGAGCATCGGTCCAGGGTCAACCCCCTGGACAGACCCTGGACCGGCCTAACCCTGTCAGTCCTAGTTCGGTTCCCAGGAGGATTGGGTCAATCCTTGGTCCTAGGATCCCTGGACCAGTACTGTGTGGGTTGGTCCTCGATCTTAGGAGTTTCGGGTTGGTCCTACTCGGACCAACCCTGACCTTATATATTATATATAATATTTTAGATATATTATATATATCTCTCATAAATATTTTTTTTTATCTATTTTAAAGAGCAAATCTTAATTCAAATGGCATCCTCATCCTTCAATAATATTGTTCTCTTGTCTTTTCTTTATCCTCTTAGTATTCAATTTGTCAAGTAAAATCAAAAGAAATAATTTCATCCATGAGCAATCTTGCCCTGCTTGCCACTTGACGCTCACCTCTGGTCGCTCGATGCTCACCTCGCTTGTTGTGCTCACCCTATTCGCTGCTTATCATTCACCTTGCTCACCTCCAGTTGCTCGCCGCTCGTCCCTCACCACTCGACACTTGTCTCGCTTGCCATGCTCACCCCGCTCGTTGCTCGACACTTGTGTCCTTCACCTCTCTTCGCTAACCTTACTCGTCGCTAAGTAAATTAGAAGGAAACAAAACCCTAAGATTGCTCATAGAGCCACAAGGCAAGCGTTGCTCACGAGCAATCTTAATCGCTTTTATAGTTTCTTCCTTTTAGCAAATGTAAAATTTTTATTGTTGCATTATCTTAAATTTGTTGAATATGTATTGGTATTTATAGTTTTGTTGCTTAAAACCACATTGCCGATGGATATGTAATTTGAAATAGTAAGTTTGCATTTTTATGAATAAAAAAAAAATCGATTGGTCCCGGGTTAACCCTAGAACCGGACCGAACCCATCGAGTTGGTCTGGTCCTCAGTCCTAGGCTCAATAGGGTCGGTCCTCGGTCCCAAAAATTGAGGACCAACACTATGCGAGTTGGTCCTAGGGTTAGGTGGTGGATCGACCCAACCTGGACCATGCTCACCCCTATATAATATAATATCAAACCATATACTAAGAAAGATTCTTTGAAATTCTTGCCCTTTATTATTTGACTCAAAATTACTCTTGGAACCCGTTAACGATATTATGGTTACATTTTATAAATGTTATTTCTTTCTCGGAGTAGTCACCACGCAACAAGAAAAAGGAGATGGGCAAAACCCGTCCCGCAAAGCTTTGAAACCCATCCCTAATGATCACTGGCCCCAACGGCTCACCGCCCGTCGTTGCCTATATGCTCGCCTTTAAGGAGAAGTAGGGAGACTTTGCGGTGCCCGTTGCCCAACTCATAGGGGCCAGGCTTTGAGACCCGTCCCATAAGACCACTGCTAGCGACGGCCGAAATCATTCATAATTCGCTTCCTCCGTTGAAATATGGAAATGGAGAAAGCTATTGCGGTCGTTGTTTCACTATACTTGAGGCGGCCTAACCATTCACGCACAATATCTCTCCCTCAATCGTTCTACTGGATCTTCCCCGCAAACATCCTGCCACTTTGTGGCTTTTCAGTTTCGGAGAGCCGACGTGAATGAATACTATGGAAATAAGATTGATTAAATTGGCACAACCTAGATATTTCAAATAAGTCCATGGTGAGATCAACATGGTAAGTGCGCTTTACAACTGCAGAAAACGAATTGAGATATTCAAAGCGTCTCCTAAAGCCTAGATTGTAGAGACTTGTGTGTAGCTCGAACGACTTCCTTCAATGCTTGGCACAGATGAACCGAGCGCTAATGCCAACGAACTACAAGGATGACCCACACTATTTGTGACGTCTTGAAATTTGAGCCCTGTTAGGGATGAGTGAACGTGAATTTCGCCAATGCATTGTTGGTTGATTCTGCTCGGACCCAATCATTTCCGAGATACTGACCTTGAGGGGAAAGGCTACTGAGGACATAACTCGTGCGACTAAAGAACTTGACCTAGGAAAACGACTTGACCGTGAGACTTGCGTAAGGACGATCCTGTAGTCATGCAAGCCGATTTTAGGGATGAATAGAAGTCGATTCACGGACAGAAATAATGGGACGACGGGTGATTCCGTCTACTGTTATCGAACCCGTGAACGACCCTATGTTGATCCTTGATAATCGTGTACTTTGAAATAAGAATCTATCATTCGCAATTTCATGTTGTCAAGGACGTCCATGTGTCGAGAAGTCTTGAACGTGGTTTGGCACGAGTCGGTTACGTGTGAATCCTCGAAACCGCCTATTAGTCTGAATTACACCAAAATGACATTTGGGCGAAATTAACATGGCATGAGAATCCAAGATTGGACTTCGAATTTTCAGGAACGTCCGGGACGGACTTTTGGATGATGCTTCCTTGACAGTCGACGGTGTCGGTTGAGCCGAGTTTTTGGGAAAGGGATTTTCGGACCGAGGAACCGAGCCTATGAGGACGTGGGCCGGGCAAGAATAGTGTGGGTCACACGCCCAAGGTGGGATAGTCACCGTGGAAGACCGAGACAAACAAACGAGCCCGTTGGACCAAACCGATCATTAACCCTCCCGAGCTTGTTGTCTAAACGTGAGCCAATTCGAGCCCAAGAAATTCCCGAGCCCATTCCTATTCATTTTCAAGCCCGTTTCCTAGGTCCACCTTTCATTTTCAGCCCAAGGACGGATTGGGAAATGTGCAAGGTGGAAATGACCAAAATGCCCTTGGATATTTTGAAGAAAAGTCAAAGGAAGAGAGAGAAGGTGATGTCACTTGCTTGGGGGAGTGTATAAGGCATTTAATGGCATTGAAGGGGTCTTCTAGAAGCCCTCACTTCACTCTCTCTCTCCCCTCTTCAGCTCCGAAAATCGCAGCACTCTCTTCCCTTGTTTCCCTTCTTCCTGCAAATTTCAGCTTCTGACCTATCACCGAATTTTGAGTTGTTCATTGCTTTCCCGGTGGAATCTCAAGCCGTGTCACCCACCGTTGCGCTCGGGAGAGAGAATCCGTACGGATAGTGTTGGCCGTTCATCGAACGGAGTAGTCATCCGATCCGTACGGCGGCCGGAAGTCGCCTGCTCGCCGGACCGTCACTGTAACGACCAGTTCTGCTGTGTTCCGCCTTTTGACCTGTTTTCCTCCATTTTCGACCTAATCACCGCCCATACCAGCCACAAATGGTTCCCCCTCGACCCCCAGGTGCCGTCGGTTGCCGGCCCGCCGCTCGTCGGAGCTCCGGCCAAGCTGTTTTCCTTCGATCAGCCCTTATCCTCCTCCTGCAATGCTGTTTTCTAAAGTTCAGTGGGGAATCCGAGGTTGTTGCTGCTGTGTTGAGCACGGGACCGCCTTGGATCGTCGTGAGTGAGGTCCCCGGGTGTCGGGTTCGTCGCCACCGCTGCCACGTCCGCATCTCCGGCCCGCTTAACGGGTGAGTTTAGCCCCTAATCCTTATTTAATGCCTAAACTTGCTTAGGGTTAGGTTAATTAGTGTTAATGCTGGTTTAGGAGGGTTAATTAAGTTGTATTAGCCCTAAGATAGGTGGTTAGATAGGTGATTAAGATTAGTTTAGCTTAATCTTGCTTATTTATGCTTAATTGTGGATTATGTGATAATTAAGCTTGCTTAGCTTAATTGATTGATTAATTTGTGTTTAATCAATGTTTTATTTAATTTCTGAATTTAATTTATTATTAATTGAATTTCGGAAATTACTATTTTACGAATTACTATTCATTGATTATTGTTCACGGATTCTGTTCACGACACTTTGTTCATCCGGAAGTGAAATTGTGCATAATTTCATGTGTCTTGATCATATGAAGTGAAATTGATGTGTCGTGGCATGAACATTCGCATGAATCGTGTGAATTTCACAAAAAGGGAAAAATGGTTTGTCCGAGGGACATCGGAAATGGACCACATTTATGAGAAAGAAAGTGATTTGTCCAAGGAACACTGGAAATGGACCGCTTTTATGAGAAAGGTCGGGAAAATGGTTTGTCTGAGGGACATCGGAAATGGACCTCTTTTATGAGAAAGGTCGGGAAAATGGTTTGTCCGAGGGACATCGGAAATGGACCGCTTTTGTGAGAAATGATTTGAGGTTTTATATGCAAGCATGTGTGCATTGGCCAATGCTCAAAGATAATAAGTGGATTGTGATGGAATGCTTGCGTGATCACTAAGTTAAACCCGATTTATCGGAGATTATGGAAAGGGAGGACACGGTTGTGCCTCTGCGGAGGAAGGGCGCCGTATCGCTGTTGCGCCTCTGCGGAGGAAGGGCGCCGTAGCGCCGTGGCGCCTCGGAGGGTATGGAAAGGCCCGGTTGTGCCTCTGCGAAGGAAGGGCGCCGTAGTGCCATAGCGCCTCGGCCTGCACGGAAGGGCACGGTTGTACCTCTGCGGAGGAAGGGCGCCGTAGCAATAGCACGGAAGGGCACGGTTGCGCCTCTGCAGAGGAAGGGCGCCGTAGCGCCGTTGCACCTCGGCCAAGTTGTAGCCTTGTGAGGCAATAATAATCGGAACACGTGTGAATGCGAGAGTGCATGAGAAAACATGGCATCATTGGTTCCGATTATGCATGAGATGATCACATCATTTATGGTACGCACGCATGAATTGATAACGTGCCGGGTGTGGCAATGGCCAGGTGAGATCGCTTGTGACGTGACTCGCATGTGATTGATGAACTGCATCATCTAACAGCCATGTGCATTGCGTGTATTGTGCTGACTTATAACGTGCAGGGTATGGTATACCAGGTAAGGTTGCATGCGAACTGACTATTCGATTGTTGGTTGCATTGCTTGCATTGAATGAGATTTAACGTGCAGGGTATGGCATACCAGGTAAGGTTGCATGCGAACCGACTTCTGATTGTTGGTTGAACCTGTCTGTGGTTTGATTGCTGATTGCTGGGTGTTTGTGGTCGGGTTGAGTGAGGGGTGGTTCTGGAGAGATACCCCGGGTTGAGTTGGTGTACTAACCGGGGCTTAGGGGAAGAACTCACTGAGATTTTATCTCAACCCGTCGTGGTTAACCTTTTTCAGGTCTTTAGAATGGTGCACCCACTATGGAGAATCCTGCCCCCCGTTTCTCCAGTGATCGACCTGACGGAGTCGAGTCCGATGGTCCGAGTGACCGTGGTGTTGAACCCGAGGGTTCATTCTGTATAGCTGGATTAGCCTAGTTTCTTTTTGGCCTGGCTTAGAGGATGGATCGGCCCCTTTTGTCGGGCTTGTAATTCAAAAGACGATCCTCCGTTGGTTAATCCAGTAAATTGTGTAAATGAGTAGTGATGGTTGTTCTTGTTATTCATCCCTCTATCCCTGATTGATTGATTGATTGATTGATTGTTGGACTGGGGATGGTTCGTCTTCCGCTTGCGCATAACAAAAGATTAAAATGAATGGTCGTCGACGAGTCCTGGGACGTCGCTTTCAATCGACCAAGAGAAGGGGTTGTCGCGTGCTTGGGGTTCGGGGCGTGACACTATTGCGGGTGCTGGGTAATGTTTGTCTGCTACACCAACCTTCTTTACTAGCCTTGAGGTTGGTCTTGAAAGAAAATCAAATCTCAAGGTCGTGGGCTCAAGGCATGGCGAGGGAGAGAAGCAATATTAGTTTCCAGCACTCCTAAATAACGAATTTAATGTAGCAAAGTCTAGCCAACCCACATAAGGATGATTTAGATTAACGCATGAAATCAATAACCATAATGCTGGTTGTAAAAGGAGTCAGGGACTTGCACAAGAACTATTCTTTATAATTCTAAAGGAGTAATCACAGAAGCAATATGTAAGATAATCAGCATGACAAGCGATTGGGAGATAAGAAATGTCTTTAAGACGAGCACATGCGTGATTTTTGAGTTCCTATTGCTTGCTTCTTTTTATCATGGAACCAAAAGTTGTAAACCTTATATCACAATAAGAAGCATAACACAATATAGACATTAGCACATGCATTACACAAGCAATCAATAGATGTCATCACCTTCACTATAGACATGAGATATTTCTTTAACTACATATTCTGGACCTTCATCTAGACTTAAGAGTTATTCATTATTGCACATAGTCAATTACATAAAAAACCAGAAGTTCCATTGTCCTCCAATTATCGTTGGAAGTAGGAATGATTGCCACGTCAATCAGAGGAGAATACCAACTAGCATATGAAATGGTGAAAAGCCAGAAGCAATTCAACAAATGAAGTATCAAAGAAAAAGAGCCGAGGCACAGAGATAATGTCATATTTCATTGTTATAGATGTTTTACATCTGTGATGATATAAATGTGTAATCCACTGTGATAGGAGGTCTTCCAAAAATAAATGAAGTCCTCAGCCATAGCAAAGAATGTGCAGATTGAAGAATGGCTTTGGCTGAGAGAACTCTTCTGACTTCGAGCATTTTAAGAAAGCTAGCAAGATTGATCCCTAGCTGAGCTTCGTCTGAGTTCTCCAATTTTCATGCTCAGCGAAATATCCTGAAATCTCTTAGAAACATTAAGATTTCTGAACAATCAAGTTCTGCTCCTACTTCCATCTTCTTTCACCACCAAGACTGCATCATCATAGATTCACTTGAAAAGTTTCACCAAATTAAAAAAGAGCAAAGTACTTCCATAAATAAATTCAACATTGGAGACAAATGCAATACGGTTACACAAAGAAAATGTTGTTCCAAAATATAGGTTGAAAAATGATCCAGATAGATCATCTAGGAGTAACCTTAGAAGGATATCACAAATGAAGAGAAAAATGAGCTCAACAACATAATTACAGAAGTAAGGATCTTCAGGTTATCCATAAATGTTGGTGAAAATCATTCTACTGCCAGTCCAAGTGCAACAGCAGGTGCTTGACATTAAATGGAAACATCTTGAATTGATCGGCACAATGGTCACTATAAACCTAGCATTTGGAGGATTAATCAGTCTAAGAGCAACATGCTCCAAATTCGACTCACAAGGAGTAAATTTAAGGATCTGAGTTCCCCTTATTCTATTCATAATATTGTGTTTTGCACAAGTAATTACATAGTGACCCATTGTACAAGTAAAAGACCTATTACCCTCAGACTTACAGAAGTCTCTCTTTAATCAACAATGTACATGACTTGACTAGCAAAATGCAAGAACTAACCTACGTAAGCTGTAACAGGCCTTAACAACAATTTTGACTCCTCCGCCTAATAGACACGATTAAGTATGTCCTTATGATGAGGATAAACACGAAAAGGAAAAAAAAACATCAAATAGCTCCTTCTTAATTGGCACAATAAATATATTTGCTATTGAAAATGATAAGAGACTGAACTGTCATTCCCACCTATGTTAATACCAGAGAACAGAGAAGGCTTCACATTTTTAAGACTGGTTTAGTAAATAAAACTAAGGAACTCCACATATGAGTAACCCACACGGAAGATTCAGGGTTCCAACTCATGCAAGTCAATAGGCAAACCATGAGTCTATTATGATTTCTGATAGCTATGGCCATCATTCAGTGCTCACAGCCATTGCAGACATCACACAATATGCAAGGAAGCCAATTTCAGTCGCACAATCCAGCTTCTAAAAACCATACAAAACACAAGAAACAAATATGAAGTGCAGATTGGACTTACAAATTCTAAAAATGAAGGAACTTGAAAAATCTAAAAACATATCTTGCCACACATTTCAGGTGTCTCTAATTAGTTCTTGGTTGGACTGCAATCAACAGAGAATTCATTAGCTGGTGGATGATAAAGAACACAATAGACTTGGGAGACGTAAGAAATTAGCAACACTTTCCTTGTTTGTGTTTAGGAACAGAATTGATGTCAATCAGATTATGCTGAAAAGGTGAGGTGCCTAAACTACAGAATAGAAACATGTACTCATTACTTGTCTATTTTGTAATATCTAGTTACCAAAATCAGCAATACAAGATGGTTTGCTAGGAGGTGAATTTCAACTTTACAAATTCAATGTCGAATACATGAGAACTAAGCTTATCAATCAAAAACCTATTTGAATAACATACGAAGGTTATTATCACACTAATAAGCTGATAAAAAATGGAGGAGATAGTCATTATGCATCCTTCTATACTGATTTTCAGGTGAAGTTCCACAGCCCATATAGTTATAAGCACATAAGTTACTTTTTTGTAATCAAGGTATGCCTGGCGATGCATTTCTCTCTCTAAAGAGCCTCATCAAGCTTGGGAGTGATACCATTGGAATGTGACCGCATCAAACAACCCTAG